>OY728139.1:288113476-289313476 GCA_963277665.1 Viscum album
CCCATTGAACCTTAGTGAAAACATGAATGCAGTCAAAAGTTAACTCTTTCCACATACCAAAATCCAAAAATTCTAGATACTCAAACCATGATATAACCTTCTCCTTATATCAGTCATGATCTCATGAATACTATCAAACATTTAATTTTCTACTTATCCCTTCATTATGCGCATATCATCTACATTCCAAAAATATCTGAATAACCTTTCATGGATACTGCTACCATTAATCATACACTTTCAAAACTCATGGAAAGACAACAGTGTAACAATCCTTAGACGTCTCTTTATTCCATAGTACCATGAGATTACTTATACAACATTACACATGATAAACATGTAATCATTCCACTACATTCTTAAACCATTGACCGAGCTTCAACAATTCTTTCATCTCGCATATCATTTGTAGTCTCTTCATCATCATTAACATAAATACCACCCATACGACCATACTGGTTCTCTTCATGAGACTTTTCCTTAGGGAATTGGTTTTCATAATGCCCGTACATTCCACATTTAAAACATTTAACCATTGTTGATGTCATAGCAATACCATTATCCTCATCCCTGGTGTTAACTGAACCTTTTCCTTTGAACTTGCTGGCTTTGTGTCCTTCTTTTCCACACCCAAAGCATCTTCCAGTTCCTTTGAAACAATCTCCCTGATGCCTCTTCCCACATGATTTAGATGAGGGAAATTCAACTTTCTTTCCTCTATGATCATCATGAAACTCCATATTTCTTTTATTATCTGAGTCGGGAAACTTACAAAAGTTGAGATTATTTATCATATTATGAGATTGCTGATTAGGCATAATAACGATGTTTGGACTTCCAGATCCCGTTTCATTTGGTTTCTCATGAAGAAAATCATTCCATTGTCCGTCATATCCTCCATTATCATTAATCTTCTTGTTTCCAGCCATTTTCTAAAACCCAAAAAGAATAGTGTGAGAGGAAAAAATCATGCTAGGGAAAAAAACATAGCAAAGGGGGAGCACCCTCAATATCTAACATCTTAGGTTAAATTCTAAGATTGTTACCATAGTTCTAGGACTATATCTTATACGCATACTTATCCTTAGGGACATCCCTAGATATACCTTAGAAATATCTCTAGGGATCTTTCTAACATTTTCGCATCCTAGTTTCCAAAGGTTGACTAAACCTTTCCTCTGATACCAACTGTAAAGACCCAAAGCCTGATGTAGATGGACATTACATTACTTTTTCGGAATACTTAGTACATAATAAAAACACACACGCAAGGACCGTAATAGTTTAGTGTCTTTGGAAACTCGGAATATAATCTTCTAATCATGGTGAAAGATCTTCAACATATCCCATAAAGATCTTCCTTTTTTATACCTAAAACCATTCTTTATATCCTGTGGAAAAGAAAACATAAAAGGGTGAGCTCAAATGCTCAGTAAGGGTAAACAAAAGAAATATCAATCACATCATATTCATAAGAACATAACATTTTGGAAATATTAACCTGCAAAAGAGATCATAATATCATAACATGGGATAAATCATAGTAGTGAAATGTAATCCAAATAATCATAACTTAAAACATGAAACTTTGTGGAATACACATATAATCATAGAAAATCATTTCTTATTAGTCAAAACTCATTGCCAAGACTATCTTAGTAGACAAAGTCCCTTTCTGAGCCGAGTTCACTCCTCGTTTCAGTCCTGTTTCACTGAACAGATATAACCTACCTTTCCAGCCATGTCTATATCATGAGATATATAATCTTTACCCAATGTATTTGAGGTAGATATAGTTCCCACCCATCTCATAATGATACCATTCTTATGTGTTCCACAAAATCAGAAACCATACATCATTGCATACCCATGTAATAAAAATGGGAATCTTAAACATCGTGACATCATAAAACAATTCATATAAGATAAAGGAATTCATAAATATAATTCCATCACAAAATAATCAAATTAATGTAATAATAAGGATAGAAACAGAACCCTTTATTTTCTTATATGGAAAATAATTTTGATAAAACACTTGAACTCCATTCTTGAGGAAAATATCCTTTCAATTTCAAAAACACTTTTCCTTTCTTAACATGTCATAAAATTATAACTAAAAGAAGTTGATTAAAAATAAACTTGAAAACTTGTAAGTGAAAATTCTTGGAAATAATGTTTTAAAAATCCATTTATGCCGTATAAGTTAAAAGAAAACATTCTTCTCATACTTTTGTCGGAAAAGTAAAAAAGTACCTTATATGGTAACCAAAGGAAAGATTACATTCATACAATGTGGTAAAAAGTCAATAAAGGGTAAAAATGACTTTAAACATCCATGTAAGAATGGTATACATTTTATGAAAGCATTTTTAGAAAACATGGTCATGGATGATAATCGTAACCCCAGTAAATACTTACGTATAAGCAATCTCGGATAAAAATGAGATTGAAAATTTATCCCTTGCCTTAGGTCCGATTTGCTGCGTATGTGTCCGAACCTCCTGTATAATGATTTAAATAATGTCATTGACTTATTCTAGAATCATACTCATTGTTATGATATCATATATGGTACACTTATGGCTTTATATTACCCGTTCTTTTGTAAATTCCATTTTAAAAAGCGTTTTGGGTAAAATCGTTTTATTTGTCGTCCGTGTTTTGACTTGTAATTATTCATATGATTACTTAGATCATGATTACTTAATTACAGAATATAAAACATTATTTATATATAATATATATTCAGAATATATATATATGATAGATCAATAAATGGAAAGAAATACATCGTTCATGGAGATGGTATACAGTACGTACGCATGAACGTTGTTTTCTTTTCCTTATTGAGTTGAGTGGAATTAAGTAGATGGAATACATATATATACACATAAATCCAGAATCATTATTATTTCATATATTTCATTATTAATTATTATATATACTTTATAATCATTCATGAATGGTTAATGTGGAGAATGAATCTCATCGCGTCGTGGAGACGGTAGTCCGTACGTACACACGAGCGATGATATCATTCTCATGATCGTGGAATTGTATTGGAGTGTATGTATACTATTTCAGAATCAATATCACTTTACAATAATCATATATAGTTATTATGTACACCATTATACTCATCCAAGTAAGGAGGTGGTGGAAAATAGATTACACTACAGCGTGGAGAGGGTATTCCGTACGTACACGCGCGTGGTGATTTCGTTTTCCGTAGGATGGATAGATGGTGAAATAAGGTTGTTTCATAATTATAATAACATATCAGTATATAATTTATACTGATGTTATTACTTAATAATGAAAAAACCTAATAAGAATAAGAGGAAGAAAAAATAAAGATGAAAGAATCGGTAACGGACATTACCTCTTCTTTGAAGCGCCTCTTTGAGATCTCCTTTTAGGGAACTAAAATTGGTCTTTTAGGAAGACCATAACCTCTAGGACATTTCTAGGGAAGTGTATAAGGGAACTTGTTAGGGGATGGCCGAGATTGAAGGCTCAAAGTGGTGTGAGGAAGAGGGGGAGGAGGTGCCCTTTTATAAGGGAGGAGAGGGGCACCTTTGGAATAACTAAAAATATTATTTTATTATAAAGTAAAATTCGGTTTTTAATAGCTCCAAATTGATATATTTAGAAGATAAGGTGGGTAGGGGTCTAACGCCTCTCATCCAATAGAATTTAGACAAGTTTAGGTATCAATTTTAACCTTATCATTTAGATTTTAAGTTAGATAATTTAACTTTTACCGTGTCTTCTTGTTTTCTTACACTATAAGGTTAATAAACATACTATATCAAGTCAAACGAACCCCAAGTTGTTTATTATTAATATATATAACCTTATATAAGTCATTGGGCCGAACCTTATATTTTTAGGAATAAAATAACAATTAATAATATAATATTTGTTTTAAAAACTATTTTATGTCAATTTTGACACTATTTAGTAATTGATTTTTGTGAAAATCATAACAGAATGATTAGCTCAAACCAAGTTACTTATATCATTACTAACATGTCATATTAACCTAGAAAATTAGTTTAATTCATAAAAAGTCTCAAATTACATTTATTTGGGTATTTATAACATCAATTATGTCAATATTTCATTAATAAGATAATTACTTCATCATTGTTGTGTCATAAATAAATTAAATTATTTAATGTATAAAAATTACAAATTAAATACCATTATGTAGGAAACCTTTTTATCTTTCTAATGAATATTTATAGTCGAATTTATCTTATGTATAACCCCATATTAAAAATGATTTACTTATTAAACTTTGATTTTAACTATTTTAACCCTTCTTTAAATAAATTAATAATAAATGTCCTAATCTAATCCAAGTGGGCCTAAATGGTCATATTTTATTCCTAAGGTTGTTTCTGGTCGAATTACACTTTTCCAATAGAATTAGGACATGTGTTAGGGTAATAATAATATCATTTTTACCCTTAATTACCCTATTTACTTTTAACCGTGGTAAAAAAAAGTAAAAAGTTACTATTCACCAAAAAATTATTTTCATCTTATTGAACCACATTTTACATACTGACATCAACCGTGTCTCTCAGATTTTCGAAATTCCATTCAGAGAAGCGGTAAAATTAAGTTTTATGAAAAATTCATTTTTTTAACTACCACTTAGTGGTTTCACTATTCATCAAAAAAATGAAAGTTTGCAGAAAAATACCAAAAATTAGGCCTAAGATATATTTGATATTATGAACTCAAAAATGATGTCTATTTTACCAAATTCAAAACATATCAGTTGCATTAATTAATTTAAAAAATTAATTCTCGTCGTCAAAACAAATAGCGTGTTCTTAAGAGATAATAACTATCAAAAGATTGACACTTGTTTATGTCTGGTTTAAATGTGAAATTATATTCAATGACCAACATTGTATTAAATTGTAAAAATATATTCTAAATATACTTTAAAACCACTCAAATTAATAATTTATCACTATTAATTATTTCGATTGAAAATGTTTTTTTTAATTAAAATATATCGTGTTTTTAATATTCATCAAAATATGAAAGTTACCAGAATGATATTAAAATTTATCCAAAGTAAATTTTTATTTCATGATTCCAAAGAAGAATTTTATTTTGTCAATTTGAACTTATAAACATGTCAAAAACTAGATTTAACATGGGTGTGCCATCAAAAGGTGGCAAAACTGCATTTTTTTAAAAATACTTATTTTACCCAAAAAATTTATTTTGTTCTTATACCATGTTTTAGAAAATGTGAAAGACGAATAATAATGTTATAAGATTCAAAATTTAGTTAATACTATTCATAACAGCTAGTTCATAATAATATTATAATAATATATCGTTGTTTAGTAAAACCCGGTATTGCGTACAACACATGCTATCGAGGAAGGTCGTGATTGCGTGTAATGCAAGACAAGTCAGGGTTGTGTGTTGTGCAAGAATCCTTTGTTGTTTCGTATAAAATAATCCAACCATATTTCATTTATACATTGAATATATATATATATACTCAATGTTTCGTAGAATAACTATTATCAAAATTGTGTGTAACACGATCCAAGAATAGTGTTGCGTATACTGCAAGCTAATACGGTGTTGCGTATAGCGCAAGGTAATCTTGGTGTAGCATACAACACAAGATATTAATGAAATTAAAAGAATATTTTTCATAAAATCTCGGGGTGTTACAGATGGAGTGAGAGGGGGTTTTATAGTGGAGGAGAGATGGGATTTCTTAATATAAAATTCATTAATTTATTATTTCCCCACAAGACAAGGAATAGTGAGTATTCCTTGACCAATAATAGTAATTTTATTATGTGATCCCGAACCAATTGGGCTTACATCATCATAACATCATGCATGACTTTATAATTATCTTATTTAGCTTATTTTGTAAATTATGGTATTTCACTATTCATAAAAAATTCAAGTATTTCTAAAAAATACCAAAAAATCACCCCAACCATTTTTTAATATGTAGAATCCAAAAGTGAAGTATATTTTTCGAAAATAATTTTCTAAATATGATTAATTTAATATTTAATTAAAATCATAATTTATTCTAAAAACAGCATTTTTAAAACATTTATTTACTTATTCCAAAGCATAGGTATATCGTACTTTCCCTTGAATATTATTTATATACTATCATATGTAAGGTTAATATTCATTAGTATATATCACTATTCATAAGGTTAAGTTACTATTTATAAGTGTAGGTTACTATTCAACAAAAATTAAGATTTTCTTATTGGACTCCAAAAAACATACTCATCGCAACTATGTATGTCAGCTTTTCGAAATTCACAACACAGAAGTGACAAACTTATGTTTTAAGGGTCACATAGCACTTATTATTTAATTATATTGTGATTTCATGTGATTATGACATATTTATAAGAAAGGAATTTCCATTGAAAAATATTGGGTCGTTACATTCTTCCCTGCTTCAGATTTTTCATCCTCGAAATTTCATTTTACAAACTAGGAAAAAAAGAGGTGGGGTACTTTTCATTCATAGAATCCTCCAGTTCCCATGTTTCCTCTTCTAACTTAGGGTTTTTCCATAGTACCTTGACCAAATTAGTAGTCTTGTTGTGTAGAACTTTGTCTCTATGATCCAAGATTTTCACGGGTTTCTCCTCATAGGAAAGATCATCCTCTCACTATACCACCTCTGAAGATAGTACATGTGAAGGGTCTGGTATGTACTTCTTTAAGAGGGATACATGAAAGACATCATGTACTTTTGACATGGTAGTTGGAAGTGCCAATCGATATGCCACAGCTCCAACTCGATCAAGGATCTCGAATGAGCTGATATACCTGGGACTTAGCTTTTCTTTCTTCCCAAACCTCAAGACCTTATTCTATGGAGATATGCTTAGAAATACCGGGTCTCCAACTTTGAATTAAAGGTCTCATTGACGATTATCCACATAACTCTTTTATAGACTTTGGGATACCTTGATATGCTGCTGAATGTTTTTCACCTTCTCTACTATTACTTCGACCATTTCAGGTCCTAGCAGCTTATGCTCACCGACTTCATCCCAACACGCCAGTGTTCTGAACATTTTCCCATAAAGTGCTTCATAAGGTTCCATTAAGATGTTTTAGTGGAAACTATTATTGTAAGAGAATTAAACCAGTGGAAGATGTTGGTCCCATCCTCCTTTGAATTCCATAGAACATGATCTCAACATCTCTTCCAATGACTGAATACTCCACTCAGATTGTCCATCATTTTGAGGATGATAGGCTGTACAAAAGTTCAGTTTAGTGCTTAGAGTGTGTTGGGGACTTTTCCAAAACATTGAGTTGAATCTAGGATCACGATCAGATATAATAGATAGTGGTACTCCATGAATTATTACCACTTCTTTGATGTAAATTATTGCAATTTGATCCAATGAGAATTTTTCTTGAATCATGATAAAGTGATCTTCCTTTGTAAGATGATCCACAATGACCCATATATCATTGTTTCCTCTAGATGTCCTTGGATGTCCAGTGACAAAGTCCATGGTAATTTTCTCCCACTTCCATGTTGGTATGGGTAGTGGTTGCATCATCCCCTTTGACTTTTTCCTCTCAACCTTCACTTGCTAACATTCCAGGCACTTTGATGTATATTCAGCAATATCCCTTTTCATATTGTCCCACAAAATGTTTTCTCGGAGATCTCGATACATCTTTGTTCTACCAGGGTGTGTAGAGAAATTAGAGCTATGAGCATCATCCAATAGTTCATTCTTTATCTCAAGAATAGCGGGAACACAAAGCCTCTTCCTGAATTTCAAAATTCCATCTTCATATGAGAAGTCAGTCAACTTCCCATCATTTATAGCTTTAATTTTCTTTTGAAACTCCACATCCTCAGCCTGAGAATTTTTATCCTTTCCGTTAAAGAAGTTTCGACAACCATTTGAAAAAGTAGTGATGTGTTACCTTCCTTGATAATTCCCATATCCATCTTTACTAGATCCATGAACATAGCATCCCTTTCAACTCTCATCTTGTTCTTAATTCTAGGTTCCTTTCTACTCAATGTATATGCTACCTTATTTTCTTTAATTAGGTGGTAGTGTATTGTGAAATCATAGTCTTTGAGTAGATCAATCCATATCATTTGTCTCATGTTGAGTTCTTTCTGTGGGAATATATATTTTAAACTCTTATGATCTATATATATCTCACATTTTTCACCATAGAGGTAATGTCTCTAAATCTTCAAAGTAGAGATTACTGCTGCTAACTCAATATCATGAGTTGGATAGTTTTCTTCATGAATTTTTAGCTACCAAAACTCATAGGCAGTCACTCGATCATTCTGCAAAAGGACACAACCATGTCATTTCTTTGATGCATCGCTATAGATAACAAACCTGTCATTCCTACATAGTAGAGTTAAAATCAGAGCACTCACTAACCTCTTATTCAATTCTTAAATAAATTATTTACATTCCTTTGTCCATACGAACTTAACCTCTCTTTGTGTGAGCATAGTCATTAGGTTGGCTAAATAGGTGAAGTTCTGAATGAAACGCTGATAATAACATGCTAAACCAATAAAACTACGTACCTCAGTTACGTTTGTTAGAGTAGGCCATTCTTGCACGGCCATTTTCTTTACAGTATCTATAGATATTCCATCTTTAGAGACAATGTGTCCCGGAAAGGAAACTAATTGTATCCAAAAATCACACTTTCTATACTTCCCATATAATTAATTTCTTCTATGTGTATTTGGAACAGTGCGCAAGTGATTTTCATGATCTTCGTGGATTTTAGAGTATACCAAGATATCGTTAATAAAGACCACTAAAAATTCATCAAGATAATCCTTGAAAACTCAGTTCATTAGATCCATGAAGACAGATGGTTCATTAGTTAGTCCAAAAGGCAATACTATAAATTCATAATACTCGTACCTAGTTCAAAATGATATTTTTGGAATGTATTCATTCCTTACATAAAACTGATGATATCCAGATCGAAGATAAATCATAGAAAAATATTGGTCTCTTTGAAGTAGATCAAATAAATCATCAATTTGTGGCAGAGGATACTTATTCTTTATTGTAATAGCATTAATCTCACTTTAGTCAATGAACAACCTCATAGACCCATCTATCTTCTTAATGAAAAGAATAGGGGATCACCATAGAGAAATTCTAGGGCGAATAAATACCTTATCACTCAATTATTCTAGTTATTTATTTAGTTCCACTAACTCTACAGTGGACATTCTATAAGGGGTCTTTTATATGGGTCTTTAACCAGAAATTTAGTCAATGGAAAACTCAATTTCTCGCTCTAGAGGATGTCCAGGTAAATCCTCTAGAAGGATGTCAACATATTCTTTTACAATGGGTACATCTTCGATCTGTACTTTCTTCTCCTCACCTATATTTATTTCATTCCCTTACTCCCCAATAATTGAATTCATTAGAGCTACTTGGGGTGGATCTATATGAAAATAACATGGTGAGGTTTCTGCTCTTAAAATATGGGATTCTACACCATTCTCGAAAATTTTAACTTCCATCTTATTGCAATATATCTTCGCATCAGAATTTGATATCCAATTAATACTGAGAATTATATCATTGTCAACCATTGGTATGATGATAAGGTTTTCAACTAAAGCATGTTTATGTGTTATGAGGGGGACTAATCGACACGCCTTTTTTGCAATGAAACGTCTACTATGAGTTTTTACTGATAACTCCTTTGTTAAATAAAATTAGACATATCTAATTTTCTTGGAAAACTAGGATGATATAAATGAATGTAACGATCCAGAATCAAATAAGGCATTGGATAAGTTTGATGAAGCAATCAAAGTACCTGCCACCACGTCATTTCAAACATCAACCTCTGTAGTTGTGATCGCATAATCTTGTCCCTTCTCCCATGGCCTTTTATATTTCATATTTCCTTCATGCTTTGGAAAATCATTAGAATATTATCCCATCTACCTAAAATTATATCATTGAACATTAATGGGTTCATTCTTTCCCTTGTAATAACTAGCAAGATGGACTTTTGGACCACATTTTTTGCATATGTTTTTCCCTTTAAGCATGCACAAGGGTGTTTCCTTCCATAATTATCACAGAGTGGAAATTCAACTATTCCCTTCTTCTCTGTTTCATTATTTCCTTTCCTTGAGTTTTCAGTAGCCCTATTGTTTTCTTACTTTCCCTTAAATTCATAAGACATGGAGAATTATTTTTTTTTCTTGATAGCACATGAAACTATATCCTCATATGATGAAAAAATTTAAGAGACTAGTTCCCTCCAGGGGAATGCCTTTAGGATATCAAATGATCAATCAATTTTTCTCCTTTGATTTTGTATGTAGTCCACAACATGTCTTTCTAACCTTTTAAAGTTAGTTTTATACTTTGTAATATTCTCATCTTTCTTCTGCCTCAAATTCAAGAATTATCTATCCATATCTGCTCTCTATTCACGTGGAAAGTATTTCTCTAGGAATATTTCCTTAAATTCGTTCAATTCCATCTCCTCTATTTCTTCCTCCTCCTTTGTGTTTTGGATTAAAAACCACCCTTAATCCACATCTCCAGATAAATGAAAAACTTCCATGATGATCTTATCTCTTTCATTGCATCCCAAAGTGGGAAATATTTTCTCTAGGTAACTTATACAATGCTCGGTTACAAATGGGTTTGTAGTCCCATCGAATGATGGTGGTTGTTGTCGCATAAAGTGGTCTTACATAGATCCTCCACGTGGTAGATTCAGATGCTCCATATGAGTAAGGTTATTATTCATTACATGAGTAAGTTGTCCCAGTATAGTTATAAGTTGCTCAAAACCCATCACAGCACCAGAGCCAACATCATCATCATGCATCGAAGGGAAATCCCTATAGGGGACACATGTGTTCATGCGGTTTCAATTCATTCCACTAGGTGCCATATCTTGATAATTTTATACACTAGATTATGGTATGAATCATAATTTATAATCTTAACTTAACAAAATACTTAGAACAAATTGAAATCCTATGCATGGCTAATCCCATAATCATAAAAATGGTTTCTTTGAGGAAAATTTTAAATTTAAATCCTTCATAATAGATTGTAAAGAAAATTTGAATTATACTAACCATATCCCATGGGAGTTTCATAACCAAGAGTTCATCAGGGCCCATTGTCATGTACTAGGATACCTCGTGTCAAGCCTGAAACTCCTTATTGGAGCTTTCACTCCTAGGTACATTTGTGCCAAAGCCGCCTCTACCTGCTCATATCCAGACAGGGATGAATTGCTTGAAAGATCCACATAATCTAGTCCTTACCAAAATACTAGGACGTTCTTGTATGTTTATCCTCAAAGACTATCTTAGGGACTCTTCCCTAATATACATTTTCTAAATCTTGTTTCCAAGTTTTCTACTAATATTTCTTTGATACCAACTGTAAGGACCCGACCCTAGTTTCTTAGAGCCGGTGCCTTATTTTTTTACATTGGCATATAAACAAGGAATATGAATCCTAAAGGACCAAGTATATTAGTATCTTTTGGAAACAAGATACATAAATAATTTTAACATTACATCATGAAGGGAGATAAAACACTAATTTATTCCACAAGAAACATCATGTCTCCTGGATTATTCTTGCAAGTCATTCATAATTTACTTCATGTCCTGAGAAAATGAAACATAATAAAGGGGTGATCTCAAATGCTCAGTAAGAGTAATAAAAATAGAGGAAGATAGAATAAACATAAGACATGGTTCATAATTGAAAACACATGCCTTTAATAATAAACTTGAACACATTATGGCAGGAATATGAGCTTAGTAAATAATGCCATAAAAAACATAATCATGGGTATTCTACTAGTCTAATAACCACAAGAACTTTAAATTACTAGCTTCATAATGATGGAAGTGGATATTCCAGACATTCTAAAACATTTTTTCAAGGCCTTGGCCAAGAGGTCTAATGATTAAGGCCTTGTCCAAAATCCATATATCACATTGGGAAAGGCATCAGCCAATTCCACATCTATTTGTCTCGTGAGACCTACCGATGCATCAAGGGGCTATATAGGGCCCCACATATCACATAATAAGTCCAATGCATTCCTAATATGAGCAGGGCTAAACATAAACAACATATAAATTCATATTGAAACTGTCATATGAAATGTAACTATCTTTCCCCAATCATTAAACATAAAACACTATCCATTCGGAGTAATATGGTGAATGGTTTTAGGATAGATCATCCACAATTGAGTTATTCATAAACCATTAAATAAAATATGGTAGATAAATTCATAAATAATTAAACCTAATAATTCAAAAGAATCAACATGATTTTTGAATCAAACGAAAATACTTGTATAAAATCATTAAGAAATCTTGAGATAAATACTCTTTTATTTTAAAAAGAAGAGTTTTTTTGGAAAAATCTTTGTATAAAACCAGAAGTGAAATAAGATATTATTTTCAAAATAAAATGTGTGATTTTGTAAAGATAATGATTTCAAAAAACAGATTATAGAGTGCCCTTGAAAATAGGTAAGAATTTGAGACATTCCCTTGAATCGGGCATGTATTTTGGAAACCATTTTGAAAGTTCCTTTTAAAATGTGTAAATATCCATAAAATAAGGAAGGGTTCTGGTTGGAAAAGTTATATATAATAGTCACATGGAATTTATGAGTAGTACATAACAATACATAATAATTTTATTGAGGAAATTAGATAATGAAAGTAACCCGAATGAAAATGGATGTTCGGGTGTAAAAACCCTTACATTAACTCCGAACGTGTTTCGCTCTTGAACATAAGCTCCTAGAATATGAAATTAAACTTATTAATAAATTATTTCAAAACCTATTATACATGTATTTAGTTTTTTATAATTATTTTTAGTTCATTTATTCTTTTATTGATCAGTTATTATATTGAATTCCGTCGTTCTGTAGCATTAGTTTCCTTTATTTTCTTAATCAGTTCACTTGTTCTTAAGTAATAGATTTTATGTAAATATATAGAATTAAATTAAAATATTATTTATGATCATACATATTCCTTATTGGTCATTTATATAACTTGGTTACATGGAATGAGGATGATTTATTACATAGAACTTTAATGATAACTGTTTTGGATAATTTGTTGGTTTTGATTACAACGATCTCGTTTTTTTTATAAATTAATACCATTTGTACAAAGGGATTATAGAATCTTACATATGTTATATTAAATATATAACAATCTGGATCAACAATAACAAAAATGGTTTCATGATCATAATTTTTAATGATAATATAAATCAAAATCCCATCATCAATGAATGTGGAAAATTGACACATCTCAGATGGTGTCCTTGCTACTAGTATAAAAGAAGGTAAAAGGGAGGGATGATGATAACTTATTCCACTGTCATGAAAACATTCTATTACATGTAAGTTATTGTATTCATCACAAAATTTAGATAAGGAGAGGTAATAGAAAAAGAAAACAAATGAACTTCAAAGGAAGGACAAAGGATTGAAAAGAGGAATTTACCTCTTGAACCAAACTTCCTTGAGAGCCTCATTAAGGGAGAGGTTTTAGTCTTTTTCTGAGACCAAGGATTTCTAGACATGAGAGAGGTGGTTGGGGGGATATTTGGACAGAATTTGGAGAAATCACAAGGCTTGAGAGGAGTGAAGAGAATAGGGAGTGATATGGGGTTTTATAGTGGAGGAGAGAGGGGATTTCTTAATATAAAATTCATTAATTTTTTATTTCCCCACAAGACAAGAAATAGTGAGTATTAATTTACCTATAATAGTAAATTTATCATGTGATACCGAAACAATTGAGCTTACATCATCAGAACATCATGCATGACTCTATAATTAGCTTATTTAGCTTATTTTGTAAATTATGGTATTTCACTATTCATCGAAAATTCAAATATTTCAATAAAATCACAAAAAATAACCCCAGCCATTTTTCGACGTGTTGAATCCAAAAATAAAGTCTATTTTTCAAAAATAATTTTTTAAATATGATTAATTTAATATTTAATTAAAATCATAATTTATTCTAAAAACAATAGTTTTAAAACATTTATTTACTTATTCCAAAGCATAGGTATATCATACTATCACTTGAATATTATTTATATACTATCATAGGTAATGTTACTATTCATTAGGGTATATCACTATTCATAAGGGTATGTTACTATTCATAAGGGTAGGTTACTATTCATTAAAATTTGTTTTTTCTTATTGGAATCCAAATAACTTATTGATCACAACCGTGTATGTGATATTTTTGAAATTCACATCACAGAGGTGACAAACTTATGTTTTAAGGGTCACATAGCACTTAGTAGTTGATTATGTAGTGACTTCATGTCATTATGAAATATTTATAAGAAAGGAATTTTCATTGAAAAATATTGGGTCGTTACATAAATCGTACCCAAAAATTAGAAATTATACACAAATGGCATAACATAGAAGAGATTATTGAATAAATGTGGGAAAGAGAGGATCCCTTACCTTAATTCTGATGGTGTTATCCCCTTGATATTAATTACCTGAATAATCAAATTTGGTTCATTAATTAATAATTCCAGAACCTATTTTATATGTAAATGATTTATTATAACATTTTTGAGTTCATTCATAACCTTTTCGATTGGTTATGATGTTCAATTTCATTGTTCGTGTCTGTTTGTTTCATGTTCAGTTTACTTATATACATGAATGGATAAACATGTACGATGAGAGTGGTTGTACAAAATTTAATTTATATGAAATTAGTGAACATCTATAACATTGCATGGTTGTGAATTTTATTTTTTTACTTGGAGTGAAGGTGAATCATTATATAAAACATTAATGATAAACTCTTGGATTAATGTGTTGATTTTGATCACAATTAATGTGTTTTCTATTATTATTTCACATCATGAATTTATTAGTATTAGAGAACATTAAATAAGATAAAATACAGATATTATTATCTGGTTCAACCATTAAAATGTTTTCATGACTATTCTATAAGATGGTAATGAGAATTGAAAACCCGTCGTCCTTGAATGTGATAAATCAACACATCTCGGGCAGTATTTTCATTTATAGAATAAAAAGAGGGGAGGGGGAGATTATGATAAACTATAAAAATAGGATAATATAATTCCATTACATTTATGTTACTGGAGTTATCATACTATTTTGGTGAATAAAGGAGAGGAAAAAAGAAGAAAATAAAATAACTTGAAAAGAAAATAAAAGAATCGGAAAGTGGAATTTACCTCTTGAGTTTATCTCCTTTGAGTGCCTCTTAAGGGGAGAGTATTTGGTCTTTTTAAGAGACCAATGGATGTTTTATGTGGAGGAGGATCTTGGGTGTTTATTTGGGTAGAATGTAGGAAAGGAAAAAAGGCTTGAGAGGACTGAAGAGAAGAGGGGAGTGTGGGTGGTTTTTATAGTGGACGAGAGGAGTGAATTTTTAATTTTTAATTCATTATTTAATTATTTTACTCTAGAGAAGAAATGGTGTTTAATTATTTTGAAAAACAATTGTAATAAGTTCATGTCAGTTATAATATAACGTCCATTTACATCATCCATGACTCAAGAATGATGTATAAATTCATGTTTTATCATTTAATGTGAATTATCATATTTTACTATTCATCAAAAAATTCATGTATCTTAAAAAATACCAAAAATTCACCCTAACAATTTTTCTATGTATAAAATCCAAGAATTAACCCCATTTTTCAAAAATAATTTTCTAAATATGATTAATTTCATTTTAAAAAAAATCATAATTTATTTGACAAAAAACATTAAAACTATAACTCATTTTATAACACCTTGAAAAAATATTCAAGGTCCCATAAAATTACCTTATAACCATAAGACAATAACATAAAAAGTTATGATTAAATTTTATGAAAATAAATTTCAATTTCAAATTATTAAATTAATCATAAAATTGTAAATAAAATATTTATTAAATACAAAAGTACCAATACTTATACTATGGTAGTTTTTTCACTTATGAGATGTCCAAATTGTATTTTCACATTCATGGGTGAAGTTTATTTTTTTTCAAATTACTATTCCTTACTATTCATTACAATTTATAAGGGTATGATACTATTCACAACGGTATGTTATTGTTTATAAAAAAGTAAGTTGATTCTATTCTACTCTAAATATCTTACTGAACACAACCATACATGTCAGATTTTCAAAATTCAAAACACAGAAGTGACAATATTATGTTTAAAGGTCAGATATTACTCAATAGTTCATTATGTTTTCATTTCTTGTGATTATATGACATAATTATAAGAAGAGATTTTCCATTGATAAAATAATGGGTCATTACATTATTTCCCCCTTATGAAATTTCACCCTTGAAATTTTGTTTTTCATTCTAATACATAAACAGGTGCGGGTATGTTTCCCTCATTTCCTCCTACAGTTCCCATGTTTCCTCTTCATACTTATTGTTCCACCACAATACTTTTATTAGAAGAGTATTATTCTTACATAGGACTTTATCTCTACGATCCAAGATCTTTACTGTCTTCTCCTCATAAGAAAGATCATTCTCCAACCGTACCGCCTATGAAGAGAGTACATGTGAAGGGTCTGGTATGTACTTACTTAAGAGGGATGCATGTATGATATCGCGTACTTTTTACATGGTAGGTGGAAGTACTAGTTGATAGGCCATAGCCCCAACACAATCAAAAATCTTCAAGGGGCTGATGTACCTGTGGCATAGCTTTCCTTTCTTCCTAAACCACATGACCTTCCTCCATGGAGATATACGTAGAAATACCATATCTCTAACTTTAAACTCAAGGTCTCATCGACAATTTTCTACCTAACTCTTCTGTCAACTTTTGGTTACCTTGATGTGCTTCTGAATGGTTCTCACCTTCTCCACCATTTCTTCGACCATTTCAGGTCATAGAAGCTTATTCTCAACAACTTCATCCCAACATGCCGTTGTTATTCACCTTTTCCCATAAAGGGTTTTGTATGGTTCCATTTGGATTCTTGAGTGGAAAATGTTTTTGTAGCTGAATTCAACCACAGGAAGATGTTGGTCTCATCCTCCTTTGATTTCCATAGAACGTGCTCTCAACATATCTTCCAGTGTCAGAATAGTTTTCTCATATTGGCCATCAGTTTGAGGATGATAGGCCATACTAATGTTCAGTTCAGTTTTTAGATCATGTTGGAGACTTTTCAAGAACATTAAGGTGAATCTTAGATCTCGATCAGATAAAAAATACAATGGTACACCATGCATCCTTACCACCTATTTGATATATATTTGTGCAAGTTGATCCAATGAGAAGTCCACTCGAATCATGATAATTTAAGTGGTCTTTTTAAGACGATCCACAATGACCCATGTAGCATTGTTTCCTCTAGATGTCCTTGGAAGTCTAGTGACAAAGTCCATGGTGATTTTCTCCGACTTCCATTTTGGTATGGGTCGTGGTTTCATTATCCCCTAAGATTTCTGTCTTTCAGCATTCACTTGTTGACATAATAGGCACATTTATGTATACTCAGCAATATCCTTCTTCATATTATCCCACCAAATGTTCTCTCATATATCTCGATACATCGTTATTCTCCCAAGCTAAATTGATAAGGTTGATCTATGTGCATTATTTAGAAGCTCCTTATTGATCACTAGATCAAATCGTACACATAATCGTGATCCAATTCTTACAAATCCTTCCTTGTCAATCATGAACTCAGAGGATTTCCCATTTCTAATAGTTTCAACCCTTTTCTGAGTTTCCACATATTTTCTTTGAGAATACGTTATTTTCTCCATGGGGGATGGTTGGGAAATCATTTGGGAAAAGATTTATGATGTTCCTCCCTTAATGATTCCCATTTCCATAATATGAAAATCTAAAAATATTGGATCCTTTTTGAATTCTCATCATCAATAAAGATGTAGGATACTTTCGACATTGAGAATCCTCCACCTTATTTGCCTTACCAGGATGGTAGCTGATTGAGATGTCATAATCCTTGATGAGATCTATCCATATTTTTTGGTTCATATTAATCACTATTCTTGTAAATATATATTTGTGACTCTTGTGGTCAGTATATATCTCACACTTCTCCCCATAAGGATAATTCCACCATATGTTTAACGTAAATATCACAACTGTCAACTCTAGATCATGTATAGGATAGTTTTTCTCATGGATTTTAAGCTACCTTGAGGCATAGGCTATCACATTATCATTTTTCAATTAGCACACATCCTAAGACCTTCTTTAATGCATCATTATACACAATAAAGAGTTCTCCACTTATTGTGAGTGTGAGTACTGGTGCAATGATAAACCACTTTTTCAACTCCTTAAAATAGTCTTCATATTGCTGAGTCTAGACTAACTTTACTCCCTTCCATGTCATCTTTTTCATTGGGATTTAATATCATGATAAGTTTTTCAAAAATCATCAATAATACCCGTCTTGATGTAGAAAGATATGAATCTCCAGTACAAATGTTGTCATGGGCCACTCTTCAATCACCATTGTCTTGGAAGGGTCTACAGATATCCATTTTCTGATGATAACATGCCCTAAGAATGATACATCCACCATCCAAAACTGACATTCATCATACTGTTCATATATATTCTCCCCTCAAAAATTCTTTCACATAGTATTCAAATTCTCCTCGTGTTCCTCCTTGCTCTTGGAGTATATCAGAATATCGTCGATAAAGACTACCACAAATTTTTCAAAGTAATATCTAAAAAATATATTCATTAAATCCATGAAACTTTCTAGAGAATAAGTGAGTCTGAAGGGAATCAGTATGAACTCATAGTGTGTATACCTCATTCTAAATGTATTCTTGGGAATATTTTCTTTCCTCACATTTAATTGGTGATATCCCAACTGAAGACCACCTTATAAAAATAACTTCCCCCAAGAAGCTAATAAAAAAAGTCATTTATACATGGTAGGGGATACTTTTTCTTTATCATTACTTTATTGATCTCACGATAATCAATTCATATATGCATTGATCCATCCTTCTTCTGGATGGAGAGGACTGACGCACCCCAAGGTGATGCACTTGGATGTATAAAACCCATCTTCAGATTTTCTCGTTTCTACTTATTCATCACTTCCAGCTCTATGGTGGCCATTCTATAAGGGTTTTTGATATAGGCATAGATCAAGGAATAAGATCAATTGCGAACTCAGGCTATTGGTCGGGAGGAAGACCATGAAACTCTTCAGGGAAAACATCAGTGTAATCCTTCATGATGGTCATGTCTTCAAGCATGATTATCTCTTTTGTCTTAATCATTTGAGCTAGACATGGTTGGTCATAATGAATTAATATACACACTTGAGATGTAGATTCTAAAGTAGATTCATATTCCTCCTTACACTTGTAAATAATTCTAGGATGCTTTGGTATGTGAAGAGTGATCTCCCTTTCTCAATAGCTGATGTTGTCTTTGTATAATAATAGTCCATCCATGCCTTAGATAGCATAAAATCCACTAAAGGAAGTATGACAATATTTTATGCAAGGTTAAATCCAAAAACATTAACTAGGGAGGATTTCTTAGCCATTTACACAATAATTTCCCAATTTTATATTCTCATATATAACTTGTACTCCAAATTTTGAGGTGGTGTTTGAACAATTTTACTAAACATCCATGATATGAAAAAATGTGTAGAACTAGAATCAAATAGTATGTTTGCAATTATATAATGAATAAGTAGTGTACATGTCATCACAACTTTTTTTAGCTCCACCTCAGTAATGGTGATATCAAAATCCCTTCCTTGTTTCCTTTAAGGTTTTTGTTTGTTTCCTCTGACAACCCTCGTCTTAGGGAAATTGTTCACATAATTCCCATGCTCCTTGCTGTTGCAAAACTGCACTAAAGGATAGTTGTTGATCTAAACCTTCCTTTCTTCTTCCACATTAGTGGGATTATTTACATCATGTGATCAGTTTTAAGCTAGATGTCCCAAATTTCAACATTCTAAGCAATTCCGAGTTCTCTTTGAACAGTTCTTAGGATGCTTCTTCCCACAATTTTTACATGTGGGATAATTAAGCTTCTTCCCATCATGGAATTTATTTGCGGGACCACCCACATGATATTTTATTTTCTTCTTCTTGTTGTTTGGCCCATGATACCACTAAGAGTCTCTGATCTCTAATTCAAACTTGAGAGCATAATGGATAATCTTATCATAGTTGGTTAAGTCTCAAATTAGCAGCACTTTTTTGTAGACTTGGATTTATCCCTATAAAGAAGTGATCCACCTTTATTTTGGTATTCATGAAAACACCATATTCATACCTTGAGAGCCTTATAAGGTTTTCTTCTTACGCCCTGATTGACTCGTCTTCCTTCTTCTTGAGTCTGAGGAACTCTCTTTCCATCTTGAGAATTATGGTTCGGGAGAAATATTTATTGAAAATCATTCTCTTGAATTCCTCCCATTTCATGGAATTAATGTCCTCTTGGGGATTCTTAATCTTGATCAGTGTCCGCCCCTGATCAGTTTCCACATAAAAATGATACACCGCCAGAATGACTTTTTCTTCTTCTAAGCACTGGATGATAGAGAATAACTTTTCAATAGAGTTAGTACAATCTTCAATGAGGAGGGGATTAGAAGATCCATTAAACTTGGGAGGCCTTTGCAGTATAAAGTATTTAATAGCAACTTGATCTTTCCTTGGAGTAAGAGGGTGTTCCACATGATTCAAGTTATTATTCATAACTTGATCCAGTTGATCAATTACTATCATTTTTTTTGAGCACCTGTTCCCATCATATCAGGCATATCATTAGGGAAATCTTCACATTATTTATCACATTTATTTTTGTCACATGTTCTTCTATTTCCTTCCATTAAATAATAAAAATAAGGTACAATTAAAGGGCTTGAATATTTAGCTAATGAGAATTACAAAAAAGATACTTTGAACCAAAGAGGATAAACTTGTAAAGGATAAGAATATCCTTACTTGTGATTCCCTATGTTTCAATCTAGTTTATCCTTGATCTATTTCTTATCATACATTGTTATGGGATATTTTTTTCTTTCATTTATTAATGGTTTGTACTAATCTAATGAATTTACCAAAGCATATCTCCTAGGAGTGTCAAACCAAGAGTGCATCAAGGCCCATTGTTGTGCACCAATTCCCATCCAAGTCTAGATCAAAGTGGGGATTTTGGGTTTTACCCCTACATACATATGTTCCAGAGCCACCTTTACCTATTTATATCTAGACAGGTATGTATTTTCTTGATAAACCACTTACTCTATACTTACCAAAATTTAGAGGATTTTTCTTATACTTAGTCTCATCATTAAGGTTCTTACTAAAGTGATATATTCTGAATCTCCAAAAATAACTAAACCATACTCTAATACCAGCTATAGAGACCCTATCCATTTACACATATCATTACATTATTTTAAGCGTAAGTAAATATCAGAGAACATTCTATGGATCATGAAGTCTAGTGTCTTTGAAGACTAGGTACATAAAACATAAACCATATAACTAATTAAAACCCCTTGATTATTTAATACTTAGAAAGAGATCTTACCTTACTTTGAGCCCTTACATATCCATAGGGTACCCTAGGGACCACATGAACAATGTTATGAGCTAAAATCTCATTAAGAGATTAAACATAAGAATAAGGCCTTGGCACAAGGGTTAGATATCATGACATAATTATATAAAATGGAATATAGAATCATAACATATAAACATGGGATCATATAAAAATAAATTTTTAGTATTTTGGTAGTAACATAAATCATTAATTTATCACAATTCAAGGTTAACCACCAAGATCGTTGCACATGGTAGCATGATTCAAGGCTAACCGCCAAGACCGTTACACATAACGTCTCATGAGACTAAACATTACCCAATTAATTATAGCACTATCTGGGTGCACCCATATTAAAATTTTCATGAGTATTCTTTCCACATAAATAATTATACAAAATCTATCATACATTAACATATGGGAACCCATGGAGAGAAATGGGTATCACATTCATCTTATAAAGCATAATGAATGGGCGTACCATAAAAGTATCCACGAGAGAATGGAATTAAAAAATTCATGGAAATTAATATGGTAAAATAGTTATATAGCATGGTAAGTTATGTATAAAGGTATTGAAAACATGTTTGAAGAGTATTTAGGAAATTATTATCATTAAAACATTTTAGTGCGGTTTTAAGCAAAATACAAAAGGGCATTTAAATTCAAAAAAGGTATAATATTTTATATAAAACCAAAAGCGAAACAAGAAGGTTTTAATAATAAGAATACCAATTTTATAAAAACAACGGTTTTTTTAAACAAATGTTATATGTCACTTGGAATTAGGTAAAAAGTTAAGGAAGTTAACTTAAAACGAGTTTACTTATTTGGAAGTATCTAGGAGGGAATAACATAAAATAATGTATACCCATGAAAGAGAATGGGGGTGGATATTGAAGCATGAGTTTGTATTATATAAATAGTATGTATATTTTGTACATAAAAATAAAAAGACAACTTCATTTGGGTGAAAATATAGATAGAGCAACCCGAAGGAATAAAGACATTTTGGGTAGAATCCCTTACAGAATATCAGCATTGTATCGGGTGTACTTAGGAGGCCTTAATGAGAGATAAATAGATTTCACGTATTTTATAAATCATGAGGGATGTATGGGGAAGGTTTGAAATCATACCCCATCATTAGGAAGTATACGTAAAAGTGCGTAACATATAGGAGATTCTTGAATAAAAGTGAGAAAGAGCGGATCCCTTACGTGTGTATGATGGTGTTCTCCGCTTGATATTAATGACCTGAATAATCAAATTAGGTTTATTAATTAATAATTAAATAACCTCTTTTACATGTAAATTATTTAGTATAAATTTTTTGAGTTCAGTAATAACATTTTCAATTGGTTATGAGGTTCAATTTCATTGTTTGGGTCTGTTTGTTTCATGTTCGGTTTACTTATATACATGAACAGATAAAAATGTATGATGAGAGTGGTTGTCCATAATTGAATTTATATGAAATTATTTAATATCAAAATTATTACATGGTTTTAAATCTAATTTTTTTACTTGTAGTTAATTTGAATCATAATATAAAACATTAATGTGAAACTCTTGTAATAATGCGGCAATTTTGCTCACAATTAATTTGTTTTGTATTATTATTTTACGTCATGAATATATAAGGATTACAGAACATTAAATAAGATAAAATAAATATATTATGATATTTTTAAACCATTAAAATGTTTTCATGACCACTCTAAAATATGGTAAAGAGAATTGAAAACCCTTCATCCTTGAATGTGATAAATCAACACATCTCAGATGGTATTTTCATTAATAGAATAAAAGGAGGGGAGGGAGAGATTATGATAAAATATCCCATTAAAATAATATAATTAAATTGCATGTATTTTAATGGAGTTATCATACCATTTGGGTTAAGGGAGGTTAGTAAATAAACAAGAAAAGAAAAGAACAAGAAAGAAAATAAAACAATCGGAAAGAGGAATTTACCTCTTCCGTTTATCTCCTTTGAGAGCCTCTTAAGGGGAGAGGGTTTGGTCTTTTGGGGAGAAAAAGGGATTTTATAGGTGGTAGAGGATCTTGGGGAATAATTTGTGCATAACTTAGGCAAGTAACAAGGATTTAGAGGAGCGAAGTGATGAGGGGAGTGTGGGTGGTTTTTATAGTGGAGGGGAGGAGTGAATTTTGAATATTTAATTCATAATTTAATTATTTTCTTAATACATGAATTATTTTTTGATTATTGCGACAAAAAACAGTAATAAGTGAATTTTAGTTCGAAACAATGGCCATTTACATCATCCATGACTCAATCATGTTGCATAAATTCAGGTTTTAGCATTTATTGTGAATTATCGTATCTTACTATTCATCAAAAATTCATGTACTTTCGAAAAATACAGAAAATTCACCCTAACCATTTTTTAAAATGTATAATACAACAATGAAATCCATTTTTTCGAAAATAAGTTCCTAAATATGATTAATTTAATTTTTAAATAAAATCAAAATTTATTCAAAAAAACCAACATTAAAACTATAACATGTTTTATAACACCTTGAAAAATTAATCAAAGTCCCATAAAATAATATTATAAACATAAGATAATAAAATAAAAATTTATGATTAAATTTTATGAAAATACATATCCATTTTGAATTGTTAAATTAATCATGAAATTTTTATTAAAATATTTATGACATACAAAAATATCAATACTTATATTATGATCGTTTTTTGACTTATAAGATGTCCAAATTGCACATGTAAATTCATGGGTGAAGTTTCTTTCTTTTGGAAAATTTACGATTAATTATAATTCCTTATAATTCATTACTATTCATAAGGGTATGTTACTATTTATAACGGTATGTTACTATTCTTTAAAAACTATGTTGATTCTATCTGACTTTAAATATCTTACTTAACGTAACTGTGTGTCAGATTTTCAAAATTCAAAACAAAGAAGTGAAAATATTATGTTTAAAGGTCACATAATACTTATTAGTTCATTGTGCTGTGATTTCATGTGATAATATGAAATAATTATAAGGGATTTTCCCTTGGTAAAACACTGAGTCGTTAAAAGCATAACATTTCAAAAACATACCATTCATATCAAAGATCATAATCTTTAGTCGTGGAATAAATATTGTAATGAATAAGACAAGTATCATAAATTAATAAAAGAACATGATCCATGATATCATAAAATGGGTATAATACATCTAATTATGGCATACATATATTATAGAAACTCTTATGTATAGACTACACACAAAGACATTCATAACATGTTAGGCTTAGGATAACCACCCATGTATCTTCTTTGAGATTGGGAAAACCACACATATAACCTATTTTTTGGTGGATACACCTTATGGTTGGACACACCACCATTTCCAAGGTCATCCATTACCTCATAGATGGATGGTTTCACTCACCAAACCATAATGTTAGTCAAGGATTTCTCCCAAGACAATCATAGTGGAAAAAGTTCCTTACTGAACTATGTTCACTCACCATTATTGTCCTTTCTATATCTTGAGATATAAATCTTTACTCAATGCATTAGAGGGAGGTATATATCCTATATGTCTTTAGTTATAAATTAACCACCTCCCTTAGTTATAACTTTACCACCACCTCAAATTGAAAATAATACATTTTTGTGCACAATATTTTTAAAAAAATCATCATATCAGTACCTATGAAATGAAATGGGTGTCATAAATATTTCATCATATCTTAACCTATATAAAATATAGATTTTAAATAATAATTTCATCAATTCATCATATCATAACCCTTGGAAAATGAAGTGGGTTTCATAATAATTTTATCATGGTATAAACCATGGGAAAGAAGAAGGTTTAAAAAACATTATTCCATCCAAAAATAATCAATTCCAAAAAAGAATTGTACCCTCAGTTCAAATCAACATAAAATCATAAGCCAAATAAAAGGATGTCATCTTAGATGCAGAAGGATTCTTACATATCACTTGGAACAATTCTAAAGTAAAATAACCACTCTTTAAAAACCACATTTTAAAACATAAAGCATTTTAAAAATCCTTTTCCTTAAACATAACATTGAAAACATATAAATAATGCTTATAAATAAATTAAATCATTTCATGTTGGAAATACCATTTCCACTTTAAAAACACTTCTTAAAACAAAAAAAAATTAAAAATACTTTTCATTGAAAATTAACCTGAAAAAATTTTAAGTAATCTTTAATTAAAATAATGGTAATCACAATGATATGTTTTGTTCATATCATACATGTTAAACAATGATTCCTTTCAAATTTATAGTAAATTAGATAGGGGCATTGTTTTTGAAAAAACATGAATATTCCTTTAAAAATTTTAAGTGTAAAACATGGATAAAATTATCTTCAATAAACCATTTTGAATAAATTTTAAGAAAAATTGGAAACATTTTTAGAAAACATGGTTAGGGAAGAAAATAGGTTTTTGACCGAAATGATGGTTTTTCTTAAAAACATTATTTTTTGAACTCATGAGTACATAAATAGAGGAAAATGAAGGGAAAACATGTATTTTAAGGGAATAACCATATTATAAGAAAATTAATTATAATTATTCTGAGTTAGATCATGAGATATCAATATTTGAGACTTAATCATAAAAAATTCTGATAAATGATGAGATTGTAATATAAAACTGTTACCACTTTGGTAACCCTGAATCATGAGACCCATGAAATAAATAACATAAAATGGTACTTAAAATATTATGAGGATAAATAAATTCATTACATTACATGTAAAATGGGTTTTATATACACTTCATGAAAGAATATAGTTGAATAACATAATGTGTGTCTCAATGAAGGAAACTTGAGACATAAATACCTTATCAATTGGTTAACTTTTGAAATGTAAAAACTGTGACAGAGGGATCATAAAAAGTATTTGTAAACACAAATAGATTTTACTATAATCATAATAACATCCCTTCATGGTAATTATATACATGTAATAAATGAAACAGATGTTCAATATGACATGTGTCTCATGTAAGTAAAAGGTGAGACAGAATTCCCTTACATTAAGTCTTGACTTCAGTCGAACTCATTCTAGCCTCCTGTATGATAAATATAAGTTTATTATAAATTCATTATAGAAAAAATAATTTTTATATATAATACCACATATTATTTAATTAGGTTATTTTATTAATCTTATTTTAACAAGTCTATGTTAAATTCATGTTTTGGGTAATAACCGCTTTATTTTTTGAATCTATTTTGATTTGTTATTTTTAGTCCTCTTACTTTGTTAAAAGTTAAATAAATTAAAGAATAATAATAATGAAATTATTATCATATAAAATCCTATAATATCCTTCTAATACCAATCATATAAGTTGGTTTTGACAAATTAAGTATGTTACGATCATGGAGATGGTAGGTCGTTCATACGCATTAGTAATGTTTCCATTTTTCAAAGATAATTATAGAAATGAGTTGAGTAATCTATTATATTTATAGAATGATAATAATATCATAAGAAAATATTATTTATTTAAAATATATTTATATATATAATACAAATTTTGTGATGATGAAAAAGGTTTCATGTCACATTGTTAAGGTAATAGTCCACACATACACAAGCGGCGTTATCATCTTTCATTGAATAAAATGGTAAGAAAGAAAATGATATATATTCTATTTTAATAATGATAAATGTATTAAAAATATCTTAAATATGTTTTTTATATCCATTATAATCATTAATATTACCATTATCACCATCCATTTAAAGCAAAAATGAATCGCATCGCTTCACAAGGCGGTAGTCTATTGTACACAAGAGTGACATTATCGTATTCCAAAAAAATAGAAATTATAAAGGTATTGTGATATAATAATTCAAAAATAATAATAATTTCATGAATATAATATTTAAATGATAAATTGACCATTAATTCCAACCTCTATAGTTTGTAATTGAAAAAAACGAAAGACATCGGTTCACGAGGTGGTAGTCCACCGTACACACGAATGATGATTTTTGTAACCCATTTGATGGTAGTGCAGAAGCATATAGATAATTAATTTATTATAAAAACGTAACATTTTATGTAAAATAATAATTTTATTATTTATTAATGTTCTAAAAATAATTGAATTATTTTGAGAAATAATTAAAATAAAGAATCTCATTGAAGAATATTACCACTTCTTCAGGTATCCTCTATAAAATTTCCCTAAAGACTTCATAGCTTAGTTTTTGTTTCCAAACTAAGGCTTCTAGGATAAGAGGAGGGATTTTTAGAAGTTTTTTGGGAAGGTCAAATACCATAAAAAGTGGATTTATGGTGTTAATAAATGTGGATATTTGGAGGCCTTTAATTTGCTGGGGAGAAGACACACTTGGTATTTTTTAAAAGAATTTAGTGCACCCACATTTTACATCTTCCCAAAGAGACCCAAATGGAACCTTAATGAACATAATTTGATTAATGGTCAAAATATGGACATAAAATAGTTTTTATACCTGATTATTTTTCATTTTTACCCTTATATATTTATTTTAATGCCCGGGTAAACCCATTTTTACCTTAAGCACGGTAATTAATTTTTACTCCATTAACTATTCATTTTGGTCCAAAATTAAGTTTAGAATTTTTGGAATTATAAATTATTTCTATTTTAAATATTTAATAAATTTATCCAAATTCCATTCATATAAGTGTAAAAGTGTAATTTAAAATTAATCTCGTACACATGATGAGAAAGTGATAATTTAAAGAAAAAAAGTTCCAAAAGTTTTTATTGTTTTCATATCAAAACACAATATGAAATTGTTTAAAATAAAATAAATTGTATTATTGATATATTACTTAACTAATTTTACTTTATATACAATTAAAATTATAATTTTTCATTATAAATAATTTAAACAAAATTACAGTTTTCAATTATAATTTAGTATCTTTCACTATTCACCGAAAAATGAAACTTTTCAAAAAAATCCAAGAAAATCACCCTAAGATAATTTTGAAATTATGATTTCAAAAATAAATTTTATTTTATGAAATTAATTTTTTAAATGTTTAAAAATAAAATTTTATTATAAGTAAACCAAAAGGCGACCAAACGTTTTTTTTTAGAACAATACATTTTAAGCATAAAATTGAATTTATTATTTTTTATTTTCTAAGAAAAACAAAAAATGAATAATAATAAAAATTTTGAATATAAAATATATAAATTTAATTAAAATAATTAATGAAAATTTGTTTTTAATTTCATGATATAAAACATACTTGTTTTCATAAATATATTTTTTCAGATAATGAATTCATTTTATTTTCAAAAGGGTTTTATTTTTCATTTCTAATTAATTGGTCACAAAAGAATTAATTTTATATACTTGTTTAAACCATATTTTTATAGTTTAGTTAATTTATTCATTACCTCTATTCAAATGGCTAGGTTAAAACTATCAGAATAATATTTCAATAATATGTCATGTTTCATTTAAACTAAATGTTACGTGTAAGTAAATGTAAGATCGAGGTTTCATGTAATGAAAGATAAACCCATTGGTTCAAGTAAATCCAGATAATCATAGAGTTTATTATGAAGAAAAATATATACATTAATAAATTAATTGGAGAAAAAATCTCACAAAATATTGGGGTTTATATAACATATAGCTGATGGTAACAATCAAGAGGAAGGAATTGATTATGATGAGACCTTTACACTACTATATATTATAACATCTATTATAATATTGTTGTAATTAACCTTTCATTTAAATTTTATTTATTATAAAATCGATATGAAATGTATGTTTCTAAATGGTTGTATTTTTTAAATGGTATTTTTAAAAAACCACCCCATTTTTAGGATTTGAAATTTCCAGACTATGTTTCCAGGTTCACCAAAGAACTCTGTTAATTTAGAAAATACTCATATTATTTTGTGAATGGTTTAATAAATGTCTTATATAAATTTTTTTTAATATGGGTAAAGTCTGTTTAACCATGTTTTAAAAGAAAATTTTAATGGATCATTTTATTGTTCAAATTCAAGATGACTTTTTTTCTTCAGCTATATAATTTAATTGTTATGAGTCCTCT
This sequence comes from Viscum album, assembly GCA_963277665.1. NCBI lineage: Eukaryota > Viridiplantae > Streptophyta > Magnoliopsida > Santalales > Viscaceae > Viscum > Viscum album. The sequence goes on from OY728139.1 coordinate 288,143,304, forward strand.
AATTTAATGGTTAAGGAATTTGAATTGAGTTTTATTATTAAGTTAGTGTTTTTCTATAATTTTATTTTTTTCAAATATTTAATGAATTTTTTTATTAGAAAAATAAAATACATTTATGATATTTTTAATATTCTTTTTATGGATCAAGTTGAGGATATTAATACTCCAAGGTGTACTTATTTTGATCTTCTATTTGATGGTGTTAATAAACTAGTGGACAATAAGAATTATATAGGTATGGTTGGATTTTTTCTCTAACATACAATAACCTTTCATGACATTATGTTTACTGTATCCCTTTATTCCATTTTTCAAGACAATATAATTGAATCCCATTCAAATTATCCCAAAATAATTTTTATGTTTTTGAATGGATCTAAATATAATGGTTTATTTTATCTAAAACCAAAAAATCTAAAATTTATTGTTTTTATGATGTGGATTTATGTGGTTTCGTACAAGATTGGAAATGAACAAGTGGTATATTCCACCCACTTTGAAAATAACTTTTATTATAGAGTAGTATTTAAAAAATATTGGTTTCCCTTTAAATATCCAAAATGAAATAAATATCTATGGAGAGTTGTTACACACAAATTAATTGTTGAAAACATCATCTTATAGACCATGGATTAAATTATGACCATGTTATTAATGTTGAGTCAATATGGTTTTCCCTATTAATTTTACATTTCTTCATACTTGAGGGAGATTGTTGAGTCAATAAGGTTTTTTTATGACTTGAACATTTCTTCTTGTTTTGAAAATCACAAACACCTTCTCTCTAAACAAATCTCTTTTTACCCTATGTTTTAATTCTATAAGGAAAATTTTCACTCCCTAAGGAAATTTATCCTTACCATGTTTTTCTTTGTTCATTATCTTGTCTAAGTGTAAAATTCGGTTTTATATCTAAAACCTCAAAATCATATAATACTTAGATAAAGAGAATTCTGTTTTCAGACTCTAAATTCAGACTCTATGTTCTCTAAACTAAAACTCCAAACTCTTCTGAGTTCTGACTCCGAGTTCTCTGAATTCAGACTCCAAACTCTTCTGAGTCTTGACTCCTAATTTTAATGAATTCAAACTCCAAACTTTGTAATTTAATACTCCAAATTCTCATGAATTCTGACTCTGAACTTTGTAAGTTCTGACTCCGAATTTTCATGAACTCTGACTCCAAACTTTGTAAGTTCAGGTTCCGAATTCATGTGATTCCAGACTCCGAATTTCCTTGAAATTTAGAATCCAAATTCATTTTTTGTTAGACTCTGAACGTTTATTTTCTTTCATTATGAATATTTGATTTTGGTTATGTAACCATATTTTTTCTTGCACTTGTTTTTTTGATAAAACGATGTAGTGCATTCAGTTACTAACTAACTATTTTTTGAGTGACACATGTACGGGTCCCTCTGAAATTCAAGGAAAAATTTGATCTTTGGAAGAGGTAATCGATCATTGGTGTTGTGCCTATAAATAAGAGCTCATTTAAAAGATCTCAACATTGTTCTATGACTCTTGAGACTACATGTTGTTTAAGTGATTTCTAGAGAGCGAATCTCATTGCTTTGTGCGTACTGAAATTATTTTTCAGATTTTCTTTGTACGAATCTGATTGTTGTTGTGTATAATCGAGGTCTTCTGGGGATAGGAATACAGAGGTTCCAACTACCTTGAAGTTAAGGGCTTCCTTGCTGAGGAAGACAGAGGTGCAGACTACCTTCAAGTTGAGGGTTTGTGGGGATACCAAGACTGAGTCCGATCTTTGTATCGAGGGCTTACCCTGGTGTGGGTAAGATAGAATTTTCTGAAAGTATAAATCAAGGGACCTTTATCCAAGGTTGTTGGATACAATTCTCTTTGGATTAAAATATTATCTACTTGTTACTTGTTTTTTACAAGTTTCCCGCTTCTTTTTATTTGTTGAGGAAAGTATAACTATCTTATACTTCCTTATTCTTGTACTCTAATTTAGTAAGGTTCTATATGCTTTAAGGTAGAATCTTTATCATTGTAAACTTTCATTATGTTTCATTTTTCGGAACCATCTTTCCAGATTCACATTCTTGAAATCATATTTCTGGAATCAAGAAATTGTGTAAAACTATAGGTTATGTGAATTACCTGGTTTAACCCTATTAAACATAACCATCTTTAAAAGTTCCAAAGGAATTTTTAAAATTATACAATTCACACCCCCTCCCCTCTTGTATATTAAGCATTATTAGATACATTATTCATTATCTCTATTATTTTGATCCTACATTTGGTATTATAGAGTATATCATACTCACATACCATCTCAACAATTGGTATCAGAGTATTGGTTTAATCTTAATTAATCTAACGATTAGATTCAGTAGAGAATTAATCCTATTCTTATTCTCGAAATCATTTTTTCGGATTCATATTTTTCTTAGAGATTCTCTTGTTCTATCTTTTTCCATGCTGAGTAATATTTTCTTTGTTCACAAATGTTTTCTATTAACACGTTTTTGTGGAAATATTTTTCTTTAAGATGGATGGAATCAATGTCGGTTCCATAGACAATCTCAATCCAATAAGACCACCTATTTTTGATGGGAATGATTATGAATATTGGAGATATCGCATGAAGACTTTTATTATTAATACTTGAGTCGATAATTTTGTTATGATTACTGGAGGATATAATATCCCTGAAAAGGAAGTTAGTACCTTCACCAATCAAGAAAATCATGAGTATTAAGTTAATTATATGGTACTCAATACATTGCTTTGTTCCATGACGAGAAATATATATATCCAAATTTCATCTTGTGAAGTAGAAAATTGTATTTAGATGAAACTTGAAGTTACTCATTTTTGAACTTCCAAAGTTATTGAAACTAGAATATCCATGCATAGAACTGAGTATCATGGTTTCTACTTTCCTTGTAGAGAACCCATATGTAAGGTGCAATAAAGATTCATGAGTATTGTGAATAGTTTACAATCTATGGGTGACAAAGTATTAGATGATAAATCACTTGTTGACAAGATCATAGACATCATGCCCAATGAGTGGGAATCCAAGAGGACTACTATTGATGAGAATAGGAAGGATACTCAAATTTCTCTTGATGAACTTTTTGGAACTATTCTTCAATATGAAACTAGAATGAAGAGAGATGCTGATAATATTAAGAAGATGAATGGGAATGGAAGTTTTGATTATACTACAACTTCAAATCATATGAAATCCAAGACTCCTGAGACAGTTACAAGATCTAAATATAAGAATATTTTTATCCAATCTGAATCTAGTGGAAGTGAATCTTCAGAGAATGAATTTTCCAATCTTTCTCAATGGATGAATAAGAATGTTGGATAGAAGAACTTTCAATCCAAATATAAGAAAAAGGAAAGGAAATATAAGAAATATTTTGAAGTTACTTGTTATGAATGCAAGAGATTTGGACATATATGACCTGATTGTCCTTTGCTTAAAAGAAAGGAAAGAAAGGAAAATTATTATGAGAGAAATAGAAATAAGTACTATAAAGCTAAATCTAATAAATTTATGAGAGCTAATGACACCTGGAGTGCTATTGGTGGTGACTTTTCAGATGAATCATCAGATTACAAATCTTCTGGATAGAAGAATCTTAGTCTAATAGCTAGACTACCTATTGACAATAATTGATTAATGGATAAGGTACACAATGCTGAATCAATGACCAATGTTTCTTTAAATGAAAATTATAGTAATGGTAAATATTATGAATCTTCAGATGAAGAGTTTTCTTCTGATGAAGTTAATACTTTACCTACCTATGAAGAAGTTTCTAGTTTTTCTAAGCTCCTTGAGATTGAGAATTCAAAACTCTTGAAAAATTCTGATAAGGAAAATTCTAGGAATTATATTCATAATAAGGAAATATCAGATCTTTTTAAAGATCTTGATAATAAAATTGTTGATTTTGAAAGTATTTCAAAAAATATTGAGGAAGTAAATTCTAAGAAGAATAAACTTTCTAAGGATCTAGAAAACGTAATTTCTAAGAAAAATGTTTTTGAGCCTAACTCTAGTTCAAAATCAAATGTTTTTTAAGACAAGAAATTGGTTATCAAACAGAAATCTGAAATTTTTGTCTTTGAAGAATTGCTTGTCAAACTTTACCGTAGGTAAGGAAAATTTTTATAAGATGTATTCCCAAATCCAACCTCTAAGGAATAGTTCTAGTTTTGGTTTTACTAGTTCTAAATTGATTTTTAGAAACAATTATTTTGTTCCTCAAAGTGCTACTTTATGTGCTAAGTGTCAGTACAATGGTCATTGGGAAAATAATTGTTCCCTAAAAAAACTCAGTCTTTAGGATTTCATAAAGCCTATTTTTCTAAGAAAATGTGGGCGCCTAAAATATCTCTTTCTGAAATTTCCAGATCTAAGAAAGTTTGGATTCTAAAATTCTAACTCTTTTTTTCTTAAGAAAATAGAGAAATTACCAACAGAAATACTTGGTACATGGATAGTGGTTGTTCCCGGCATATGACTGGTAACAAAAACTACTTTGAAAAGATTATCAAGACAATAGGAGGAAAAGTAACTTTCGGAGATAATACTCAGGGAGAAATTATTGGTATAGGTAACATCATTCTTCTTGGAAAAACTTTAATTTCAAATGTTTTATTTGTTAAATGTCTTAAGAAAAACCTCATTAGCATAATCCAATTATGTGATGAAGACTACCTTGTGAATTTCAAGAATTACAAGTTCTTAGTACACAATTCCAAGGAAGAGTTTATTCTTTCTACCCATAGACAAGAGAATTTGTACACACTAAACATAGAAGACCATAGGAGACAATACTTGCCTTGCCTTAGTGCAATGGAAGACCATTCTTGGTTGTGGAATAGAAAGTTAGGGCCCTATAACCATAAGAACCTAGGAAATCTTTCTAAGAAAAGACTAGTTAAGGATGTACCAGAGCATAGATTTTATTCTTCAAAAGTTTTTAACTCTTTTCAATATGGAAAGAAACATAAATCAAGTTTTAAATCAATTAGTGAAGTCTCAAATACTGATAAATTACAGTTAGTGCATATGGATCTTTTTGGTCCTACACAAACTAGAATTATTGGAGGCAAGTATTATTTATTTGTTTTAGTTGATGATTACACTAGATTTACGTGGGTTTGTTTTCTAGAAAATAAGTCTGAAGCATTTTTATATTTTAAAATTTGAAGAGCCCAAGTTACAAATCAGAAAAACCTTCCTTTGATAACTATTCATAGTGATCATGGAGAAGAATTTCAAAATTCTGATTTTGAAACTTTTTTTAGTGTAAAAGGCATTGATCATAACTTCTCAGCACCAAGAACTCATCAACAGAATGGTGTTTTTGAAAAATTAAATAGAATTATTCAAGAGATAACAAGAACCATGTTGAGTGAATATTCTATAGCGAGAAATTTTTGGGCTGAAGCTGTATGTATTACTTTTTATACTATAAATCGAGTTTTAATTAAACTTTTTCTTAATAAAACACCTTATGAGTTATGGAATGGTAGAAAACCTAGACTTTCCTACTTCAAGGTTTTTGGTTGCAAGGTATTCATTCTGAATACTATAGATAATCTATAAAAATTCACACCAAAATATGATGAGGGGATTTTCTTAGGCTACTCCACAACTTCTAAGGCTTATAGAGTTTTCAATAAAAACACTTGTAGTATTAAAGAAACAGTACACGTGAAATTTGATGAAAGTGATCCCTTTGTTTTTAGACAACCCCAACCAACATCTTCAGATGTGTTTTCAAAAAATGATAATCAACCTTTGTTAGAATATCCTTTTGATAAGGAAAATTCCCAAGAAAATGTTTCTGAATCATTTACCCCAGAAGATTTCCTACCCTATATTGATAAACAGGTTTTACAAAACCCAAATTAGTTGTTTCTAAATGATCATCCCAGTGATAGTATCATTGGTGATGTTAATCAACATGTAAGGACTAGAAGTTCCTTAAGAAATTAAGTAGAACATCTAGAATTCCTTTCCCAACTAGAACCAAAAATAACTAATGAATATTTAGGTGGTGATGATTGGATTAAAGACATTCAAGATGAACTAAATTATTCAAAAGGAATAAAGTCTGGACCTTTGTTAAAAGACCCAAGGATACTTCTGTTATTGGTGTCAAATGGGTCTTCAGAAACAAGTGTGATGAAAATGGAATCATAGTTATAAATAAAGCTATATTAGTTGCTAAAGGTTATAATCAACAAGAGGGAATAGACTATGAAGAAACCTATGCTCTAGTAGCTAGACTTGAATCTATTCGTATCTTACTTTCCTTTGCAGCATTCTTTAATTTCAAAATTTTTAAAATGGATGTGAAATGTTCTTTCCTTAACGGTTATGTTCAATAGGAAGTTTTTTTTGAACAACCTCTTAGTTTTGAAGATACAAAACATCCTGATCATGTTTTTAGACTTACCAAATCTTTGTATGGACTTAAGCAAGCCCCTCAATCCTGGTATGATAGAATTACAATATTTTTACTTAAAAATAATTATTTTAAGGGAAATGTCAATCCAACACTTTTTATAAAGAAAGATAAGAAAAATATTTTGATAGTTTATATTTATGTTTATGACATTATATTTGGTTCAACTCAGCAATCTTTAACTGATTCCTTTGTAGATCTAATGAAATCTGCGTTTGAAATGAGTATGATGGGTGAGTTAACATTTTTTCTTGGTTTTAAAATTTCTCAAAAACTATAAGGAATCTATATATCCCAATATAATTATATTAAAGATCTTCTTAAAAGGTATGGATATAAAAACACTAAGATTATAAGTACTCTCATTGGTACCTCAAAAACACTTGATCTTGATGAAGATGGGAAACCAGTAGATCAAATATCTTTTAGAGGTATGATAGTTAGTTTACTTTACTTGACATCTATTCATCCAGACTTAATGTTTTCAGTATGCTTATGTTCAAGATATCAATCCAATCCTAAGGAATCTCATTTAAAGGCAGTGAAAATAATATTTCGCAACTTAAAGGGAACCATGGATTTGGGACTCTTTTATGCTTTTGGAGATGATTTAGTTTTGAAAACTTTTTCAGATACAGACTTTTTTAGATGTAGAATGGATAGAAAAAGTACATCTGGAACATTTCATTTCTTAGATGATTCATTAGTTTCTTGGTCATTCAAGAAGAAACACTCAGTAGCACTTTCCATTACTGAAGGTAAATATATAGCAGCTAGAAGTTTTTGTGCTCAAGTGTTGTGGATGCAACACACACTCATAGACTATGGTATGAGTTTTACCAAAACACAAATATTGTGGGATAATACAAGTGTCATTTACCTTAGTAAAACCCTACACATCACTCTCATGCAAAACACATAGATATTATGAATTACATTCTTAGGAATCACACAAAAAAAAGATTTCATTCTTTAATTTATCGGAACGCAAGATCAACTTTCTGATATTTTCACAAAGTCTTTACCCTCCGATAGATTTGAATACATTAAACAGAAGTTAGGAATGAAAACTGTAAGGTAATCCTCCTCGTTAACTTTCTATTAAAATTAATCTCCTTATAGTAATAAACTCTTTTTCATAGGGGGAGTACATTTGATTTTTATATTTCAAAAAATTTCATAATGATGTTTTCAAAAAAAATTATAATGAAGTTTTAAAAAAAATTCATAATGATGTTTTCAAAAAATTTCATAAAAAAGTTTTCGAAAAAATTTGTAATGAATTTTCAAAATTTTTTGCAATGTAGTTTTCAAAATTATTCGTAATGAATTTTTCAAAATTTTCGTAATGAGGCTTTTCGTACATAAAATTTTCTTAATGATGGTTTTCGTAGTTTTTTCTGGAATCCAAAGTCTTCAAGAAGATTATTAACTATTAAAAATAATCTTCCTGGAAATCTAAAAGTTGTGTTTTCTTTCTTAATTTTTCATAGTCATCATTTACTTGCTGGTATTTTCTTTTGTGTTTTAATTTTTTGAATTCTAGTTTCCTTAAGACTGATTGATTTCCTTTAAAAACCTCAAAATATCGGATCCTACCAAATTTTCCTTATGGTTATCATTTCAACCATCAAATCTAATCCTAATATTTCTCAACCATTATATTATCTTTAGAAGTTCAACCATCACTTCTTACACCTATATAAAGGACCTCCAGAGGGTTGTCCCACATCATTTTTCAGGACTTTGCATGCCGAAGCTCTGCCCCCCTTTCAAAAGCTCATTCTGAACCTCTCAAATCTTGCTCGAATCCAAATGTCTGGTGAAGTTCTTTCTCAAGAGATGTCAACTGTCAAGTCGATTTCGAAGTGGCATATTTACAGAGAGAGGTTGGTGCATCTGAATTTCTTTACCAAGTACTATTCCATTATATCCAAGAACATAAGGTTGAATAGAAGGGAAATTGTTTGCATATCAAATACAAGAGCTCAAGATTTGGTGTATCCAGATCTGCTTATTGAGTTCTATGAATCAGTTAGTTTATTTAAGGAAGAAGGAAGATAGAAGTTTTCCTTTAAAAGCTATGGTAAGACCTACGCTCTATCATATACAAAGGCAGCTAGTTAGGTTAGAGTTCCATTTGATGGGGAAGCTGAGTTATTTTCCCATAAATTTCCAGATGTAAAAGGAATTTTTGTCAAAGTAAAATCTATGGAGTGTCTTGGACTTTCAGATATCAAGACTGCAAGGATTTCTCATTTGACTATAAATAATTAGAATCGTGAATTGTGGGTTCAGGGTTTTATCATTCCTAGAAATGGTGACAAGTACACATTAAAGAAGAGTGATATGTACTTTTTGACTTCTTGGTAAACTAAAGGAAGATCAAATTGATGAATAATATTCTCATTATGATAGAGAATATTAAGAAGGGGAACCTTAAAGATAAAATAATCATGTATCCGGCTATCCTCCCTAAGATAATTGTTCAGTGCCTTGAGTCTTTTAATATTCCTTGCAGTTCCAAGCTGAGGAATTGAAAAGTCATGCTAATAAGTGATGATACTCTCAAGAGGATGAAAATTGGTTTTTCTAAGGAGTCAGGAAAATTCTATGACTTACCAAAGGAGGAAGCTGAAGTTGTTCCAAAGGAACAAGAAGTTCCAGAACCATCAAAAAAGGGAAGAAAGAAGAGGAAGTTAAAGGAAGTAGAACAAGAATAGAAACCCTTAAATCTAAGGAAGATCAATATACACCTCCAAATTCCAAGAAGCATAAAGCCTATCCAGATGAGGTTGTAGACAAGTGGACTAAAGACAAAAAGAATCAGAAAGAAGGAGAGCCACAGTTTGGTTTGGATCCTACTGAGGACAAGGATTTGAAAGAGAAGACAGCAGATGATCTTGAGAAGCAATCCAAGGAAAGGAAGAAAAATAAAAAAGGTGTTTCAGACTGAGATTGTCCAATCCCTTCTAAGGGATACTGAAATATCATCTGAACAAATTTTGGTATCAGAATCCTTCCTAGTAGAAGCCTTACATAAGACTCCGGGGAAGAAGTTTGTGACTCTAGAAAAATCCCAAGATAAGGTTTTTGAAGAGAAATAATTTGTGGAAGAAGTGCAAGAAATAATAAAGGATTAGTGATACAGAAGATTTGATTAAGAAAGTCGAGGACTTTCATGAGAAGGAAAGCGCATCCGAGATATTGTCAATCCGGACCTCTCAAGCCGGATCTTCAAAGCTTGCTACTCCTGGGTTAGATGAAAAAGCTGTAGATGGAGTGAATAAGCTCTTTGTAGATGAAAGTTATAATGATCATTTCATTCACCCTGAAGATGAGGAGGTAGGAGCTGAGAAGGAGAATATAGATGAAGATCGAATTGTTCAGCTCTCTGACAGTGAACAAGAGTCTCCAGATGAAGAAGCTATTCTGAGAACCGATAAAGGGAAACAGGTGGATGAGGATACACTTACTAAAGTTATTTTAAGGAAAAAAGGAAGTTGTTGGATCTTTGAAGAGGAAGCATGTTAATCTAGAGAAATAGTCCTCACCAAGAAAAGTCTCAGATTCGAAATCATCAGCCCTAGAACATGATTTTTTCATTCGATCACTAATGAAGCTTGTTGAAACCATTAATTTCTTTCCAATCATTGACTCGAGATGTCAGATGCTCCAACACATCTTGAATCAAAAATAAAATTCAGTATCCATGGCGATGGATAAGTGTGTAAATCTTGAGACTAATTTCAAGAACTTCTTTATTAACTACTATTCCCAAATAAATCTTATAAGAAAGTGATTATCTGGTCAAAGAAAATATTTGATAATTTGAGAGAGCTTGGTGAGTTTCAACATGAAGTTAAGGAAGCTTTTGATAATGAAGATAGTAAAATAAAGGATCTCACGACTAGCTTTTAGGAAAAGCTAACCCTTGAGAAGAATACTCGGATTCAAGAGGTAAAGGAATTGAATGGAATGTTGTATTCTTTTGCCCAAAGTTGGAAGATGGAAAGGGATCTTCGGATCAAGATCGAATAGAAGCTAGTTAAGCAAGATGAGTTGTTGAAGGCTCAGTTAGAGGCTCTGAAGGCTCGGGAAGAAATGATCAAAGATTTAGAGAGTAAAGCAGAGGATGAGGATCAGATCCTAAAGCAAGAATAGGAAGACCACAAGGAAATAAAAAAGCTGAAAACCATAGTAAAGAAATTGATACCCATTGAAAATGAAGGAAAATAGATCTAGTCTGATCTTCTGTTGTATTATATTATCCCTTGTACAAATTATTCCTATTCTGATGAAATTTTTGGTTGCTCATTTTTTTGTTTTCATGCTTTGTACTAATATTATAGGTACTATAATTTTTTCCATTCCCTCAAAAACAATTTGAAAATCACAAATGGGGGAAAGGAAAAATAATTCTAAGAAAATAATAAATATCCCAAAGTAAGGGGGAGTTTATCTATGGGGGAGTTTTCATTACAAATATTTTCGTACTCAAGATAATGAAAAATCTCATTCCAGAAATCAAGAATATGATCCTTAGTGTTCCAAATCCTAAAGGCGAGTCAGTCGTATTCATCTTTAACCATGTGAAAAGGGAGATAAGTTTTATTTCAAAGTCTAGAAAAATATTTCTAAGTCCATATATTATTTTTCGTAAGGATGTTTTTTCTTTCTAAAAAGGGGGTGATTGTTGAGTAAATAATGTTTTCCTTATGACTTTTACATGCCTTCATACTTGAGGGAGATTTTTTAGTCAATATGGTTTCCTTATGACTTGACTATTCCTTCTTGTTTTGAAAATCAAAAACCCCTTATCTCAAGACAAATCTCTTTTTACATTATGTTGTACTTCTATGAGGAAAATTATTCTTCCCCAAAGAAATTTATCCTTACCATATTTTTCTTTGTTCATTATCTTGTCCAACTATAAAATTCAGTCTCATATCTAAAATCACGGAATCATAAAAAACTTAGATAAAGATCATTCTGTTTTTAGACTCTGAATTTAGACTCCAATTTCTCAAAATTCAGACTCCGAACTCTTCTGAGTTCTGACTCCGAGTTCTCTAAATTCAGACTCTAAACTCTTCTGAGTTCTGACTCCAAATTCTAATGAATTCAGACTCCATGATTTGTAAGTTCAGACACCAAATTCTCATGAATTCTGACTCTGAACTTTGTAAGTTTTAACTCGGAATTCTCATGAACTCTGACTCCTAACTTTGTAAGTTCAGGTTCTGAATTCTTGTGAATCCAGACTCTGAATTTCCTTTAAAATTTATACTCTGAATTCATTTTTAGTTAGACTCCGATATTTCTTTTTCTTAAATTCCAAATATTTGATTTTGGTTGTGTTACCATATTTTTTCTTAGACATTTTTTTGTTATAGAATGGTGTCGTGCATTCAGTTACTAACTAACCTTTGTTTGAGGGAAACTTGTATAGGTCCCTCCAAAATTCAAGGAAAAATATGACTATTAGAAGAGGGAGTCGACCATTGGTTTCGTGCCTATAAATAAGAGCTCATTTTTAAGAGCTCGACACTGTTCTATGACTCTAAAGATTACATGTTGTTGAAGTGATTTATATAGAGAGACTTGCATTGCTTTGTGTGTACTGAACATCTTGTTCAGATTTTCTTTGTGCAACTCTGATTGTTGTTTTGTACAATCGAGGGCCTCCGGGGATAGAAAGACAGAGGTGTCGACTACCTTGAAGTTGATGTCTTCCTTGCTCAGGAAGACAGAGGTGCCGACTACCATGAAGATGAGGGATTGAGGGGATAGTAAGACTGACTCCAATCTTCGTATCGAAGGCTTACCCTGGTGCGGGTAAGATAGACTTTATTGAAAGTATAAATCAACGGACCCTTATCCAAGGTTTTTTAATACCCTTCTCTATGGGTTAAAATATTTTCTTCTTGTTACTTGTTTTGTTGTAATTTTTCTACATCTTTTTATTTTTTGAGGAAAGTATAACTATCTTATACTTCCTTATTCTTGTACTCTGATTTAGTAAGATTCTATACACTTTAAGGTAGATTCTTTATCATTGTAAACATTCATTAAGTTTCATTTTCTGGAACCATATTTTTAGATTTACATTCTCAGAATCATATTTCTGGAATCAAGAAAGTGTGTAGAACTAGAGGTTTTGTGAATTAACTTGTTTAACATTGTTAAACATAACCATCATTAAAAGTTACAAAGTAATATTTCAAAGTATAAAATTTACCATATCTCTTGTATATTGAGCATTATTAGATACTTTATTCAGTATCTCTATTATTTTGATCCTACATTTGGTATTATAAATTATATCATACTCACATACCATCTCAACACTTAATATGTGCGAAATCACAACTACTATTTCTATTATTAAAAATTAAATTCAAAACTCTAAAACTATATAAATTAATGTTTGGAACCATTTTATTAAAGAACATTTTTAAAAATGTGATATATTACTAGATATAGATTTCAGTAATGTTCAGTTAGCTAATATCTTCACTAAACACATTTTCATTTATCATTTTAGTTTTATTAAGGTGGAGTATAGAATTTAATTCCTGTATTTTATTCATTTAACTATAGAAATTATAAGGATATTCTATTAATTTTACCATTGAGATTTAATTAATTGTATGATTTCATTTAAATAATTAATTGTATTCATTTATCTTGAAATCATTGATCAATTCATTTATTTTTATACAGATTGGTCCATTTATATTATTCATTTAAAAATTAAATTGATTTATTGACTTATTTCACTCTCTTAAGTTATTTTTTTATTTATTTTTATAAATCTTTATTTACATATTTTTAGTGGCCTTTATATATTAAAAACAATACATAAATAGAGGGGGTTTCAACCCTTTAAAAAATTTAATATTCTAGGATATTGAATTGATTTAAAATTTGATTTTGCTTTCTGATAATCAAATATTTGTCTTTATGTAAAATTTTATTTTTTATGGTGTTTTTTGATTCCAAAATTATACATTTAAATATATCAGGTATGTAATGTCTTGATTTTTTTCCAAAATATTATTTTATAAAAATGTTTGTTTTATATTTAAAAGGAAAAAAAGCATTTTTTTCTCTTGAATAAACACTAATGATGCACTTAATAAAATTAAAAATATATTTTTATTATCATCCATAGACCTTTTTTATTAATGCATTATATTAATTCGTTGATCATTATTTATAGTCTTATTGTTAATCTGAAGGGGGTAGTGAAATTTGATTATATTAATCTTATACATATTTTGGTTAAAATTTAAATGGATTTTAGGTTAATGATATATAAAATTTTAGAGGTTTGAAAATTGTCAAAGTGTTTTAATATCTTTACCATGAATGTGATTTTGATGATGTTTGATTTTATATTCATATAGAATTTTTATAATAACAATGTGGCATAATATCTTGGTTTTGGAATTAAAATTATATTTATTCCATTTTTAATTAAAATGGTGAATAATATTTTCAATTTTGAAAAAGATTCCAATTTTTTTTTACTTAATTCCTTTTAATATTAAATATTTAAAATGGTCTTTAGTAATTGAATTATTTTCATTCTGAAATATTAAAATTATTTTTATTCGTATTTAAGACAAATTCTTCATGTTTATATTTTTATTAATAGTTTTTTGTGTGTTTTTTAATATTAAAATTTGGGAGAATGTTATACCTCACTCTCTTAATTAGTTTTAATGATCAAAAACAATATTATTTTCATAAATTTTTTATTTTGTTGGATATATGTTATTATATTTTAGATATATTAATATTTAATTTTCTGGCCAAATAGTGTGCTTGAGAGACTCATGGATGAAATTTTTGGATCCCTCTACCATTAGGTAGTAGTGTCTAGATAGTGGATCGCACTAGAGGGCTGGTGGGATCTGAACACATGATCAATTCTATCTAGGTTCCATCTATTGTATGGTGTGATCTCGACAGAACAAAATTTCTATCTAGGTGTCATCGTCTGGCCAGGGCACCCACTCGCTGCCCATTAGTGTCCAAGAAGAATAAAAAAATATTTATTTTTAATGGGACCCATATTATATAACAAGACTTATAAAGGACCTCTATGCACCTTATAGGATCCAAGTCATTCCTAAAGTAATTAGTTTATATAAATACAACCTATTGGGTTATTATAGTGATATGGTTACACTAAAGATCATTTTAGATATCTATTGAATAATTTTTTCTATAGTATTTTTTCCTCTCATAAAATTATCTCTTTTACTCCAATCACTTTAATTGTATTCATGATGAAGGGTTAAGAGTTTTCTTTAAAGAGTTTACATATAGAATTTATCTTCCATTTATTATTTATTTGTTATTACCACTATGAAGTGTGAGGATAATTAGTGCTCACAACCTTAAGTGAGGGAGATTTTGTCCGCACTATCATTGATTGGGGGTTAGTGAACACTACTATTAAAAGTATGGGAGACTGGGGTTTTATCCATGACAACTAAAAGGGTAGCATTTAAATGTGTTTCTTTCTATAAAAACTAGAATTAAATTTTCTTACATCAAATAAATGGGTTTCATGGATACTAATAAATCTAAGTAGAAAACGGGAACTCACGTGAAATTAAGAGGAGAAGACATATGGATCTATTATTTATTATTTATGATATTATTTATAAAAAAATTGTATTGTATTTAATTTTATTTTAGTGTTTTGAATTAACTCTAATATTTTTAGTTTTTTACATTAATTGTTTTTATTTCATGTTGTTTAGTTTTGGTTGTGGTTGGTCTTTCTATTTTAATTCATTTTATGAAAAATATCCTGAATTCAATGATGTTTAAATTGATATTTTTAATTAATTAATTATTATATTTTATATATATTTTTCCTTTCAAAAAGTTTTCTATTATTTTTTGGTATCTTCCTTAGGAAAAATATGTGTTAATTTCAAGATTCAAAGGAATATTATTTTAAAATTTTGTGTTGATAATTTCAGGTGTTTAATGAAATGATATTGAATGATTTATATTTTAAAATTTATTTTTCCATGGTAATTAGGAAGAATTATTATTTTTAATGTTAGTTTCTCATGTTTTAATTGAATCTTATGTTTTCAAAAAAAAACGGTGTTACCTATTGAGTAAGATGTATTGTACAAATCCATTATTTGATTGTTTAAGATGATAATTTTATGTGGTTTATGTGGTTTAAAAAATTTACCCTATTCAAAATGGTTTATTTTTAAAGAGAATTTATAAAGTATTTATTTTTTTATTTTTTATGATGTGTGATTTCCCTTAGTTTTTATCTAGATTGAAATAGCTTTAAAAAATGGATTTCTAATATGTGTAATTTTTGTGTATAAATAGTATGCCTAGTTAGAACCATTTTTTGTGTAGTTTCATTAGTTGAAAATTACACCCTAGTTGAAAATTGTTATTTACAATTTTTTAGGATTAATAACACATATTAATGTTAATATAGGTTATGAATAATGGTATGTTGTTTGGATTAGGAACCAGTATCTAAGGGGTTGTGTTAGAGGTGGGATATATTTGGTTTCTATTTTTTATTTCCTTTGTGATTTATGATTTTCAGGTGATATTATTATTCTAAAAATTACCTAAATAACATAACTATTTCATGAGGAATCATAATCTTCTATGTTGGAAGTTGGGGGATTTTTAGTTACTAGTTGAGTGTGATACCCTAGCTAGTAACCCCTAGAAAAATCCTATGATATTTTATGGGGAGGTGTATCTGATGAGGCTAGAGAGAGTGAATTTGGTGATTAGTTGTGTGTCTATTAAGCATCAGGTAGTTACTTCTTCCCACATATTTCATGTACATGTAACCTTATTCCCTAGGTTATTACCTCATTTTAGATATAAAATGTTATGTTTATTGATTATTTTTGGAGTATATGGTGCTCCCTTCTAGATGTAAACCTACTTCAATGCATAGATTATTCATGATTGAGAATCATGGGAGTGAGGTATGTTGTATGGACCTAGCCTTATTAATTACATAATATAGTTTCTTTATTCTATAAATCACATCACTTAATCCCCAAATATTTTTTAGGTTTTTAGTTATAGATAATTTTTTCATAATTCTTACATAAGAAACCCATAAATTTCAATGCATACATTTCTAATTAGTATATATGTTTCCCACAATATAAAACCTTTAAAATAAATCATGTTTTATTTTGATGAAAATTTTCATGGAATTCAACTTTGATTCTTCTTTTCTCATAACCATCTATAAACCTTTTGAAAAAAATTGTAAAAAAAATTTATGAGAACAATAATATAAGGGAAATAAAAGAAAGAAAGAAATTTTCATTCTATGAAATTTTATAAAAAAAATTGAAAATATCCATTGAGATCAAAATAAACCCTTTTAATACTTAATAAATTATTTTTTCTACCCAAACAAATTGATAAACATTTCATTATAAATATTATAGGAAAAATAAATTCATAAAGGATTGTTTTAAAATTTTAAAATCACATTATGTTTTAATCAAAATTTTATACTTTTCACTCTTACATAAGGAATAATCATCGCTGTTAAATTTATAGTAACCATCACAACTACTCATGGGAGACAATAATGCAAAAAATTCTGAACATTATGTTGGAGTAACCATCATAACTTATAATATATTAAACACTATATTTATTATTTAAATAATACTTATAGTCAACTTCAAAACATTATCCAATACATTGGAGACCTATAATGGGGATCACTATATAGATAAGTTGCAATGAGCTCACCCATTAGCTATAATGGAGTCCAAAATTTCGTATAATTTATATAAGTAACTTCATTTTCACATATACAATTCCCAACAACAATATCATTAACAAAACATTATTACTCATTCATCCATTCATCATAATCCATAGAAAAACTCTTTGAACCCATATGATAAATATTTTCAGACATGAAAAAAACCATCTTCAATACTAAAAAAAGAAAAATTCAAAGAGGGTTTTTCTTTGAAGAAAATAAATAATATTTTAAATTAATTCAAAATATATTAACATCATAGGATATATTTTTATATGGAAAATTAGTTTGAAGAAAAAATCACTTGGAACATTTTTGTGGAAAATACCCATTTCATTTTAAAAAATATTTTTTCTAAAAACACTAAGAAAATATAAATTAAAAATTTTATTTTGATAATAAACTTGTAAAATTGTAACATTTGATTTAAATAATATATAGTTATGATGGATGTAAAATCTTCTCATACATTATAAGTTAAAAACACTCTTTTCACATAATTAAATAAAAGGTTGAAAAGTACCTCATTTCAAAAATGATAAGAATATTCCCTTTGAATAATTTTTTAAAAATTGAAACTTGGGTATACATTAGTATAAAAAATAGTAGTAGAATAATTATAACATTTTCTAAAACTTTTTTTGAAAATATGGATATGATATAAAAAGTGAGTTTTAAAGGAAATATTAAAATATGTTTTTTTAAACAATTTCCCTTACCTCGAGTATGATAAGTAATGTATGTTCATTGTCCTTAGGAATAATAAAAATATTTTAATTTTAGACATTCTTATGAATCTTTTGAATTTTAATTATTCCTTTATTTTAAATACCATGTTATATACATTTATTTAATTTATTAAGTACTCCTCTGGTATTTTGATGATATTCAGAGCGTATATCTAAAATTAATTTGGTAAGTTGACTATGGTCAAAGTGGTAATTATTACATCATTTTAAGAATAGTTATAAGGAAATAATTATCTTTTTGATATATAAATCATAATTTCAGAACCAATTATGACATATTGTAATGAAAAATGAATTATGTTACAGTCGTAGACACAGTAGGCCATGCGTACGCATGAGTAACATTTCGATTTTTAGTTATCATTACGGAAAGAAGATAAGTACTATTGTGTCTTTACATAATAATAGTAACAAAATAAATATCATCTTACTTCTTTAAGTATACTTATATATATCATCCATTTGACTTTGTGATGAAAAATGAATCTCATCACTTTGTGGAGGTGGTCGTCCACATTAACCCATGAACAAGGTTATCATTTTTCAGTTAAGGGAAAGATATAAAAATAAATAATATATTATATTTCCATAATGATAAATATGTCCTTAATATTATCTATAAATAATAATTCTATTAATATAACTGTTCTTGGGATATGGTTATGGAAAAACATTACATCGATTCGGGAGGCGGTAGCCCACCTCACACATTAATGATGAATTCCTCTATTATTTGAAAGTGGTTGGATAGAGATATCAGTTATTACATTATTCAAAATAAAATCTTAGTATATGGAGGATAATTTTTATTATTTTATCATGGTTTTAGAATATTTTATGTAAGTAGAAGAAGAAAAACTAAAACATGTAGTTGAAACTAAAACTATTATTTTGAAAAACTCTTTTGGATAATACCTTAAGACCTCTAAAAGAGGTATTATTCAAAAACCAATGGTTATAAAATGATTATATTTTTCAGAAATGTATTTTGGCTGATAATTTTAAAACAAAAGGTTTTTTAAGTGTGAAGTATTGAGAATAATACTTTTCCTTTTATAAGATAGAGGAGGGGCACTAATGGAATTTCTTAAAATATTAAATCGATAGAAATTAATGTTTGTTTAAAAATGCCTCCAAAACTAATTTACCCTAAAGATAGTATAATTATGGGTCAAGATAACTTCATCCAATAAAATTTAGGAAATGTTTTGATAATTTTTTAGTGTTATCATTTGGTTTTAAACCTTCACTAACCCTATTTAAACAAATCATCACAACAATGTTCATTACCCTTTGAGGTTCGAAATGATTTTTAAAAATCCAAAAATAGCATATAAATATACCATGGATGATATTATAAACTGTATAATAATTCATTTGTTGAATCTAATAATTTCAGGAATCTTATATCATTTAATAAAATATTATTTTTTATAAAATATCAATAATATAGATTTTTTAAACAATTCATTACATTGACTTTTATAATAAAACTGAAAATTTTCAATTTCAAAACAATTATTTTGACATGCAATGAAAATTTAATGTCCATCTAAAAAATTAATTTATAACATTAATTTTATCAAATTATAACACATTTAAAATTTTTAATATAATTTATTTTATTTTTTCGTTAATTAAATAATTATAAAAACTGCATTCTGAAATACATTAAGGTACTTATTTCATTACTATAAATTAAAAATAAATTAACCCTAAAAATATTATATTTTGTTATTGAAAATAATATTTATAAATGAACCTAGACTCTGGTTGACCTCAAGTTAAATGTATTATAGTTATTAAAAATTAGACTGTTATATTTTGGAGTTTTTATTAATTAAAATTATATAATGGTCATAATCACTTAAAAATGGAAACAATAAGTCATATATTTTACCTTTATATGATTATAAATTATTTATACCCACATAATTATATTTATCCAAGTTGTAGGGTCTTTTTTTACTCATTTTCATATAATTTTTATCCTTAATTACTTGAATTACCCATTATAATCGTAAAAAAAATTATTATGGTCTCTAATCACATTGACTCAATATAAAAGAAAAATATTTAAGAAAATGAACTTATTGATTATAAATATGAAATATATTTCTCAAAATTCAAAATATAGAAGTGGTGGAATTTATTTTTAAATTAAATACTAGGAAATCTCAGTCAGAGGAAAGCCTCCGACCATTTATTAAATAAAAGAAAATTCATTAAGTAAAACAAGTCAAAAAGACAACTACATATCATAGAAATCATACCCTTCACAACATCCATTATAGATTTCTTCCTCTGTAGTAGCAGATTCCCACTCTGAACTTTCATAATTCTTAAGGACCTTGGCATATTTCCTTCTAAGATTCAACTTCTCCAGGGATATAAACTCCTTCGAGGACTGCATGGGCCAACTTTCCTTCCCAATAGAAGACCCAGTAGACATAAGCCTTAGAAGATAAGAATAGTCTTTCCTTGGCCTTCATCGTGGAAGGGCAGTCCTAGCATCCTCATTCATGTGCACTTTCATCCTCCCACCCTGAACAAGATCACAGTTGGAAGGCGGGATCATGCCATGATCCATTTACTTGTTACTTTATGAGATGCCTCCCCACTTTCCCATGATTTTCACCTCTTGGTAACCCTCATGGAATCCAAATTCCTTCTAGAATTAACTATTATAGTCAATCATGGAAAGACAGTGTGGCTACTTCACATGATTCTACATAACACCTTCTCCGCTTGCAACATCCTTCGAAGAGAAATCAGGCTACAGATTATCATCTTCCTGCCTTGTAGCATCCTCCTCTTTATATGATTTCTCCTCATTATCCAGCTCCAAAAATTGATTGCCTGTGGAGACCATGATTACCATTCCTCCAGCATCATCATCCTGCCCCTGTATCTCTTCGGTATAGGCATCCACATCCCCCAATTTAGAAACAACGGAGTCCAAATGTTGCTCATTCATAGGATCCAACCGCAAGTAACTGTATACCATATAATTCGCCATTGTAACTACATTTTCATGACCAAGATCACACTGAAAGTGATCGCTGACCTGCCTAACTATCGGGTCATGTGGAATTCTTTGCACATCCTTCTAAAAATTACCATAAACTGTGATCTCAAGACCAATATACTCCGCAACCCAGACCACAGTAGCCTGAGATTACTCCCTGTCCACATCCTATCTAGTGGAAATCGCCTGCTCGAAGCCTTTAGCAAGATCACATGGTGACGGAGTACTCCTATGTAGATCCTTCGCCAATAGAAAAGTTGAACCATATGAATCACATCCACCAGTACCCATTCTCAAAACCCCTGGTAAAGCTCTATCCAAACCTCTATTATGACAAACTGATTCACCATGCCCAAATCAGCCACAGGAAACACAATATTTCATCCATGATTCAAAACTAAAATCTTGCTTCCACCGAAACTCTTTCCCATCTGTGATCCAAACAATGTTCATAGGCGGACTCACAATGTCAATCTCCACAAAAATATATGGATAGATGGGGTGAAAAACCACCTTTGTCCATTGATCAGAACACTAATATTGTCCAATAATGTTCCCAATGGCACAAAAAATAAAGATGTTTTGAATGGAGAGTGGAAGACCAGGGAGACTCACCCATGTCACCATCATTGAGGGATCACATCGCTTGTGAAAGTCAAAACTCCATCGAAACAGATAAAAGGGATTTCCATTAAAACTTCGAGTGGATCTAGATCAGGCAGTAATAAATTCATCTTCCGTCTCAAACTAAATCATCATATGCCTCCTATCAATTAACCAGACTACTGTGTGCTCTTGAAGATCCCACGAGTTGAACACAAAACGATAAAACTCGTTAACTGAAAGACGTTGATGACAAAACTGAGCCACCATAGTGATATTTCATAAATTCATTGCACTATTAAGTTTCTCCAAATACAGAAGCAGTTGAGGCACTCCTTGGAATAGATTAAGGACTTTTGGAGAGATCCGAATCCTCGAAAAGGAAGGAAGATAGTCAGGATTGGATAATGACAAGAATACATTACCTCTACAGTGAGATTGAGATTGCAGACCCCCCCCTCCGATTGAGAGGCGGGAGAATAGCTCCAAGTCATTAAGGTTAGGGAATTATCGAGGGAGAAATTATCCCCGTGATGGAGAGATTTAAAATTAAATTGACAAAATGCAAAAGAAAACATTTTTTCAAAAAAATGATATTCAAATTTTAAAATGTTTTTTACTAAATTAAAGTATAATATTCATTTAAAAAACAATAATTGGTTCATTATTAATAAAAATAAAATAAATTAGTTTTATCACTAACCCAAAATATAAGTTGACCTTTTAAATAAAATAATATATAAGGAGAAGAGTACAAAACTTTAGTTTCGTAATCAAATGGTAGAATGGGATGCTGATAAGGTGAAGAACGGGCTAATGGTTCAATGGAAGACATAATTCAGTTATATGGAGACTCTGAGGTAGTAGCTCAGGATTATAAGGGGTGATGGAAGACCCTATACAAGAGGTATTTATAGATGCTTCAAAAAATGAAAAAAAAAAGAATTTGGGTTGATTATCCATTTAAATGAATAAATATTGGAGGAGGTTCTCCAGATTAATTTCTCATAGGAGGATGTTGACAGGAAGAAGAAAAAAATGATACATGTGGAGGTCAATAAGTATTTGTATGTGAGGATAAACAATAAATATCATATTTTGGTAAGAGTTTTTGATAAATAGAGGATAAACTTGGAGGAGAAAATTAAAACTGAGGACAAGATGGTTGATTGTGTTGAAGATATGATCAAGTATCAATTTGATATAAAGGTAACTACTATCCAATGGTATTTATATTGGGATAATGTTTCCAATAGGTTTAATCTCATGTTCAATGATATTGTGGTATCTTATGGTGTCTGAGTTTTGAACGTATGTGGTTTGATTATATGTGGTTTCTCACATATTCCTGCAAACTACTTCATTATTCCTTGAAAAATCAATATTTTTAGAAACATATTTAAATTTCATCATAGGATAATATTTAAATGATTAATTATAAAATGAAAATTTATTTTATCAAATAAATTTTCATAAATTTCAATAAATTTACTATAATATTCACACATAAAAATAAGAAAAACTATTTTTTGAAGAAAGTGTGTTTTTTAAGAATAAAAATAATTTTTATAAAAATAGAGTTCGTATTTAAAAATCATTAATTAAAACATTATAAATGTGTAGTTCCATTATATATTTAGTTCATAAATTAGTTATTCCTATTCAAACCCCTTAATTTAATGGCTATGTAATAATTGTGACTTTGAAATAATAATATTTTTTCTTGTGTTTAAGCTCGATGTTTTGTATCATGTCCTCTATAAAACATAAAATTTCCTTATAAAATATCATTATATTACATTCTATATAACTTTAAAAGGTTTTATCCTCCCAATTTGAACATGGAATCTCTATTTAGGGTTTAAATATTCAAAAACATTTATTGAAATCCCACATCATAAAAAAATATTAATAAAATTTCTAATTGAAAAGAGAGAAAAGTGAGTTATAAAGGTAATTTAGAATAAATAATAACTAGGTTACCATGTAGAAAATCATTAATGGGAATTGCATATATTGAAATGGTTTAAAATCATTAATAATTTGGGAGGGTTATTTAGATCATTGATCTTAATAAGGTGAGTGATCAATAGAATATTGAGGACCTCAAAACCATAAATCTGTGATGAGTTAAACAGTTATTTATTCCTCAGCTATGAAGGTAATATCATAACATTTTTTAAGATCATTTTCTGATAGTTAAAGAATTCATTCAGTATCTATACAAAAAATCATAAGTAAATATAAATACTTGATATATTGAACACCATCCTTTAATTAATTTCCACTATAATTTTATCTTTTACTCCAATAATATGTATTCAAGAAGAATTTTTCATACCTAAAGTAGTAATATTAAAGTTTAATGGATCATATAACTATGAAAGGATAAAAAAGATATTCCATTTTTATTTACATATTACCAAACCAAAATGTCTATAAAAAGGTAATATAGCTCATAGAATGAATAAACCTTTATACAAAGAAGTAATTCATTAATATCGAAAATTCAACCGAATTTCCATTTATTCAAAATAAATCATTCAATAAATAAATAACCCTATATCCAAAATATCCTTAACAAATTCAAAATTAAATTCTGTTTTAACATCAGCTTTTATCTCATATCATTCATCTTATATACCCAAAAAAATAGTGATCTTCTTATGAAATGACATTAATGAATTAGTCACCAAATCACTTTCCAATCCTATAGTTATCTGTATGATATAAATAATGTTCCCATAATAACCTCAATATCAAATATCATATAAACCATAAAGGATACAAATACCTTAAAAAATTTCCACAAAATGTAAATCCATACTTCATGTTAATCCAATGATTTACATTTATATCATCCATTAAAACATCTCTCAAAATTTAATTAATCACTTTATGATATCATCACATATAACCTATAAATGAGTGCCTATTAATTTTGATCTTTGTATAAACATTAATATAATATAACTATGAGGGTACCAATAAAAATCAAGATAAAATCACATGGAAACATCCAAATCGTCGGTGTAATATAAACCTTTTCTCTTATAAAAACCATAAGGACCTTGCCTTAAACATTACAGAATCATTAGTCTCCTCTTACAAGGATTCACTTTCTTTATTTCCTGATGATATTTTAAGTTTATAGTTTTTTATAATATTTTCATATTTCCTAAATAATAATCCCGTAAATTAAAAAATGGAAACTTTTACTTAGTATCAGTTTTTTCAAAAATATAAAATAGTTAAAATAAAACATGTTTTTCTTTTTATGAAAAATCTTCAAAATTTTCAAATTGGATTATTCTCTTACCTTATCCATCCTTAAACCATGTGATAAACATTTTAAAAAATGGTATGGTCACCTAAATCTCAATAATGGACATAAAATAATAAAATAAACTGTCAGTCCATCAATACATAAAAAATATTCATTTTTAAAAATAAATTTTTGGCTCAAAATAAACCTAGTTCTTACCCAATAAATAATCTTATATGTCTAAATTTTTCATTAAATATATAGTTAAAAAGTTATAGTAAAATTAATTTATAAAGTATTCCTTAAAAAAATTTAAATCCATTGAAAAATATTCAATAATGTTACAATTTTCAGTCTTATATGTTGAATAACCATTTGGATTAATTTTTTTGTAACCATCATAGCTTCTCATGGAATACCTACATAGTTAAATTCTAAAAATAAACTTGGAGTAAACATAACTACTAATCATGGATTAAAAATAAATTTAATCTTGTAATAAACCTCACAGTCAACTTCCAAACATTACCCAATGAATTGGAGAGCTATACGTGGGATTACCCAATATATAATCCATAT
Organism: Viscum album; assembly: GCA_963277665.1. Lineage (NCBI taxonomy): Eukaryota > Viridiplantae > Streptophyta > Magnoliopsida > Santalales > Viscaceae > Viscum > Viscum album. The sequence continues at coordinate 288,168,814 of OY728139.1, forward strand.
CGAGCACACTCGTGACCTATAATGGTATATTGAATTATAATGAGAAACATCAGGCTCACACATTTCTCATATGTAATTCTAAACAACCATATCATTAACAAAAGATTTTATTTTTTCATCCGTTTATTATATTATTTAAAAACTCTTTAAACCCATTTGTAAACCATTTTAAGGTATAAAAATCCATTTAAAATACAAAAATACCCAAAAAATGAAAATAATGGTTTTCTTTGAAGGAAATATAGAATATTCTAAATTAATCCAACATAAAATAACACCAAAGGATTTTATCTTATATTGAAATTTATTTTCAAAAAGTCACTTGGTAATTTATTTTGAAAAATACCATTTCCAATTTTAAATCACACTTTTTTAAAATGCTACATAAATATACAGGGAAAAAATATTTTGAAAATATAATTATAAAAATGGAATGGATAAATCATATAAAATTTTGTTCATACCAGTGGTAAAATACTTTCATTTAATATATGATAAAAAAATTCCTTTCATTTTGATGAATAAAATGCTACAAAGTACATTGTTTAGAAAATAACAAGAAGATTTATTTCAAACCATTTCAAAAAAAGTAAAAAATTGGAAAAATATAACATAAAAATAAAAAAATAGTAGTAAAAAACTTTTATAAATTTTTTTATATAAAATTTATATGGAATAAAAATATTTTTTATGGATACTTTAAAATATAAGGTTTTTTAAATAAAGTCCCTTAAATCGAGTCTGACATGTCATATATGTTCTTTATCTTCCTGAATAATAAAATTATCTTAATATTATAATTTATTAAGATTATTTAAAATTTAATTATTCCTTCATTTTATTTAACATCGTGTTTTATATAGTTATTAACTTAATTATGTTTAGTTTGGATGTTTTGATGATATTCAGCTTCTATGTCCAAAATTACATCAGTTGGTTAACTATGGTCAATTTTTTCCTTATTCCATAATCTCTAGAATAATAATCATGAAATAATATTTATTTTAACATATCAATCATAATTTTATAACCAATCATGATTTATGGTTATGAAAAATGAACTATGTTACAATCATGGAGATGATAGGTTGTATGTATTCATAAATAATATCTCCATTTTTGAACAATCAGTATAGAAAGATGGTTAGTATTATTTTATATTTCCATATTGATCATAGTGTCATAAATATCATATTAATTATTTATATATAATTATATATGTAATCCATGAGATGCGGTTATCAAAACCCAATCACTTCGCTTCATAAAGGTGGTAGTCCATACGTATGCACGAATGACATTATTATTTTTCAGTGAATAGAATGGAAAAAAATTAATTGATATATTAACTTTTTATAATGATAAATATATCATTAATATCATATATAAATAGTAATTCTTTAATTTAACAAGTCTTTAGATATGGTGGTGTAAAATGAAATAAATCATTTTGTGTGGTTGTAGTTCATCGTACACAAGAACGATGACTCCCTCCACCATTTGATATATTTTATATATAGATATAAGATATTATTTTAATAATAATGACATCTTGGTTTTTTTATTATACTAGCATTATTATTTTATCATCGGTTAAAGGTGATGGACGTTGGTGGAGGAAGAAACAAATCTTAATCATGTAGTTGAAAACTATACCAGTTCATTGAAAAACCTATTATTCATAAAACCTTTAGGACTTTATTACTAGTATTCTAACCAAAAAAGGACTCTATAATGGGGGGAATTATAAGAAATATTTTGGCAGAGCTTTTCTGAATAAATAGGTTTCTTGAGTGGTAACTATTGAGAAGAATGGGTTCTCTTTTATATGAGAGGATAGGAGAACTCTTAGAATTTATTAAAATGTTAAATTAATAAAAATTAATTTTCACTTCCAAATGGCTCCAAACTGATTTATTTAGAAGATAGAATAAGGATGGGTTGAAATAACCTCATCTGATAAACATTATATAGGATTTTGATTTTTTTTTTGTCTTTATCTTTTGGTTTTAACATCATGTTAACCCTTTTTAAACATACCATGGGAAAAAGGTTCTTTACACATTGAGGGTCAAGATAATTATTATAAATGAAAAAACAACCAATATATTTACAAAGTTTGATATTATTAGAAATATCCTAAAACTTTAGAAGAAAATAATATCTCTAGGAATTTTATAACATTTAATATAATATTATTTATTATAAAATATCTATAATGTCTATTTTTAGAACTATTAATTACATTAAAATTAATAATATCACAACTCCACATATAATTTGAACAAATTATTTTATTCTTCAATTAATTAAATAATGACTACACTAGTGTTGTACAAGAATTTAAGGGTGTTATTTATTAACTAAAAATTAAGAATTAATTACCATGATGAAGATAAATTTTTCTCTTTCAAAATACAATTTATAATCAAACAAATCCTCTTGTTATCCTCATATTAAGTATATTGTGGTTATTAAAAATAAGAGTGTTCTATTTTTTACTTTTCCATAAAAAATTATAATGGTCATAACCACATCAAAATGGAAACAAATGTCATATATTCAACCATTGGATTATTATGGATGATTTATACTCATGCGATAAAATTTAGGTAATTATTAGTTTCCTTTTTTTCATATTTACCGTATAATTATTAACATAATTTACCCAATTTACCCTTTACCATGGAAATAAAATTTTTTAAGGTAACTATTCATATTGACCGATTATAAATGGGGCCAATTTAATAAATTTCGACATCCTAATTCTAAATTTGGAATATATTTTTTAAAAGTAAATTAAAATAATTGGATCAATTTAATTTATAATTAAACTTGAAAAACTCAACAAAATATAGTTTTTTATAAAACTAACATTTAAGTAAAAAATGTTTATATACTAAGTTAAAAAATAAATTTCATTTTAAAAATAGTTGGGTCATTCATAATCAAAATTAACTAATAAAATATTCAAAATAATCCAAAAAATAATTTTATTATTCAAATACAAATAAAATATTATTTTCAATAAGAATATAAATTTATCATTATTCATTAAGAAACATGATTTTCATTAAATTCTCAAAATTTTGTCTTAGCATAATATTAACATGATAAATTATAAAATAAAATTCATTTTTTTAATACATTTTCTAGAATTTATAGATATTGGATATAATATTCATTCATAAAAAGACCAAAAATACATCTTTTTAAAGAAAACAAATTTGGGAAAAACAAAATGACTTTAGTAAAAAAGTGAGTTCTTATTTAAAAATAATTAATTTATACCTTATAAATTAGTAGTACAATTATATTTTTATTTTATAAATAATTCATTCATATTCATACCCACCAACTTAATGGCTGGGTTATAACAACCACATTTAAATAATAATATTTCTTCAATCATTTAAGATGGTTGTTACATATTTTGTACGCTATCGAACATAGTCTTTTATTTTAAAATATTAGGATATTACATATTCATTCTTTGATTACCATCATTTTGTTATAAACATTATAAATATTAATTTTATTATACTTTATTTGGATTCTTTACTCTATCTTTGAGAAGTGTGTGTGAGTTGAGGTTTTAAAAAGAGAAAGAGGTTATAGTTTAAATGTTTAAGCTATTTTTAAATCATTAGTGGTAATTTTTTTAAACCATGTGATTGGTTTTTTCCAAAATTCTTATTTGAAATGGGTAAAATAGCTTCACCTACTTCTTTAAAATATTTTGGTTTTAAAGAATAATGGTTCGTTTTGAAATTGAATTTTTTAGGGAAAACTGTATCATGTCATGATTTACAAATGGTTTTTTTATGAACATACATGTATTATATTTTTTTTATTTCTATTTTCTTTTAATGAAAATGAAAATCTATTTTTCTATTTTTCTCAAACAAAAATTCATGGTTTATTTATAAATTGAATTTAATGTAATCATGGGAATACCCTACTGGCCTTTGTCTCACACCCTATTTACTCATTTTGGGGGGTATATAGTCTTCCGGTTTTCTATAGCTCTATCAAGTTATACCATTCATTTTGGCTGCATACCACACTCTTTTAGATATGAGGTGATGTTCGGGTATTGTTATTGAATTGAGAGTGACATGCTAATGATAGGGTTTCTCTTTTGGTTTCATTTGTCCAATTTTGGTTTGTATGGTCTATATTCCATTTCTTCCTTCTTCTAGGATTTAAATATTATTTCTTTATTATATAATGTAATATCACATTAAAAATATGTTTTTTTGTTTAATTCATTTATTTTTTCTTGGTTTTTCAATGCAATGGGACCTCATTTCTTATTTTTGGTTGAAAATATATAGTCATTTTTAAATTTTTTTTGAAGGTGAGATTATTCCCATTGGTTATTCTTATGATACCCTAGCACATGTCTCTGACCTGTGGTGATTGGTAGTGTTTCACATGCTTGTGGAAGAAAAAACTGGCGATGGGACAGGTTACCTTAGTTTTTTCATTAAAAATTGTTTCAGATCCCTCCTTTTATTAAGGACTTAATGGTATATATGAGATAATATTATTAGAACTTGATAGTTAGGTACCAAGAAGTTATCATCCACTTATACCATTTTTATCCTTGAGTTTTTATGGGTGGTTAGGAGTCTTTTCTAGAGTTTTTGATTTATTAATAATTCATTTGGGGATATTTCAAGGTGCTTTTTGGAAACATTTTACTATGGGATGACCTTTGTAAATATATTAAGACATTCCCCTTATTTTACTAATATTGGAAGAAATATTGGGGGAGAAGGATAAGGTTTATAATCTATAAAACCATCTGTATCTTTTACAAATTATTCTTGAAAAAATCTAGACGCCTTGAAAATGTTTAGTAAATACTCTAACAAACTGTGTGGCGAATCCATGAGTAGTGGTAAAACATTGGATTTTTTTAACTCCTTTAGTGTTTTTAAGCTCTATTATGTTTAGTGACATTTTTTGGGTAATTTAGTAAAGTATTGTATCTTTTTAATATTCTCTAACCATCCTTTAAAGAAATGTTTTATGCTTTTTAATTAATTATTTGTTTTTGAAACCCATTTTTTAAATGATCAAAATTTCATTTGTTAAATGTTTATGAAAACCAATTCAAATGGTATAATGGGTGAAATGATTTTTATATTTTTATCATTTATAATAAAATAATACCATGGGTTTTATGTCATGGGATTCATAAAATGATTTTTCATGTGTATTTATAAAGGAAATTGTTTTTTTATGAAATTTAGTGACCTAAGAAATTCATACATATATATTACCTCTTATTAAATGAATATTTAATATGTGTCATTACAATACCCATTAGAATCATAAAGGTTTAATATCTTTTGAAACATGGATACATAAAAATTAGAATGTGAATATTTACATCGTCTCCCCTATACGTTCCTCACAAATATCATCATATATAAAACCATTATTCATATCATAGAGAAAACAGACATAATAATGTTTGATATCATATAATAAGTAATATTAAATAAGGTATATGTCAATGATAAATTAAAAATAACATTATCATAGGGTTATGAAAGTATAATCATAAAATTTAAAAACTATACACATCAATTCATAGACTATATCATTAATTCAATCCATAAATCTGGTTATTTTATAAGATATAAATCATAAATAATCAAACCATATTATCCCTAAGAAAATAAATTGATATAATATCATCTCATTAAGGTATGGCATAAGGTATAGAATAACCACAGTCTTAGAAATATTATTTCTAGGATACCAACCAAAACATTTAAGACATGCCAATCAGGGTCTAAAAACCTATGTATCTATATTATCTTGGGATAACCTCTTATATACTTTCTTTTGGTCTTGGTAAAACAACCCATGTACACAATTTTGGGAATGGGATAACATCATATATACCTATTTAAGATAAAAAAAATAGTATTAGCCCAATGCATTGGAAAAATATAAAGGCCCATACTTTCATATATAAACATAATTCATTCATATGTATGTAATAAATCTTGAAAAAATATAAAATTTCATTATAGATTTTCTTGTGGAAAATATAATTAGTTAAATAAATATTTCATCATCATAATCATAATCCATATAATGAGATAATAAGTATGGTATTGTTGAATCATATACCCATAGAGACATAATTATCATCAATGGATGTTTACATAAATGAAAAATTCCATTAAAAGATCACTGGTATATTTCTTGAGGAATATAGAGTTTTCCTTTCAAAAAACATATTTTAAATCTAAAAAACACACAAATATTAATGAATAAACTTTCTTTTAAAATAATAATGGAAACATATATAAAGAGATTCAATGAGAAAACTATTCATGATGGTTGTGAAAGGCATTAATATGGTAAACATGAAATCCAAAATGTCATCCATGTATTTGGTAAAAAGTACCTCTTTCAGAAAATAAAAATAATATATTTTTTAAATATTTTTATAAAAAGTAAAAAATAGTTAATAATTTCATTATAAAATCAAATTTTAATTGTAAAAACATTATTGATATAATCTTAGAGGAAATATGGATCATTAATGAAATATTATCATCCAAATAGAAAAATATTGTCATTTTTTATTAAAAACATTAATTCATAATTTTGAGTACTTAGTGAGACGAAAATGATGGGAAAAAATTTAATGTATTTAAATAATCACCGGAAGAGAAAAATTATAATAGTTTTGAGATATTTATCATATAATTTCATCAGTTTACATTTAATCATAAATAATCCTGGTAAAAATTATATTGTAACATAAAACTCTTACCTCAAGTTCAGATAGCTTTATAATCACTCAAAAACAATGTATAATAAATCAAAATTTATTATATATCAATAAAATTAAAATATTAAAACCTATAATACCATTTAAAATCGACCTATAACATTTTAACACCAATTTATTAATAATTATTTACTGAAATTATAGTTTTTAGGTTTTAATTATTTAATTTTTCATGAAAGTTTCAGTTTTAAATTTCCCGTCCTTAGAAATTGATCATGGTAAGATTATCTAAAGAATTTTAATCCTGATTTTAATATAATATATATTCTTTAAATACATATTTAAAACCATCCATGGAAGGTACATATAGAAAAATTAATCACACATTTCATGAATATGATAGTCTGTACGGACACATGAACATTGTTTTCGTTTTTTATAATTAATAGTAGGATTGAAAGACAAATAATATTTGTGATTAAAAACTCATAATTATTTTATAAATATAATATATATTTATTAAATCCATATTTACATCCATAAATGTGATGTGGTGATGAAAAATCAATCATATCTCTATATTGACGTAGTAGTCTACACATATTCATGAGAAATAGCATAATTTCTCATTTTATAATAGGGGTAAAAACGTTAATATATCATTATAATAAAATCTATGTACATTTATGATAATATATTAATCATTTTATGATATATAGAACATTTTTATATAAGTTGGAAGATGAAATAAAATAAAATGACCTTGATTAATATTTATACGTTTTCCTAAAGACAACTCATTTGACTTACACAGTATTCCTTGAAATATTTTTCTTAAGAGATGTAAAAGGGATATAGGATATAAATAATGTCCCTAGTAAGTTATTAGAGTTTTTACTAAATGATATAAGATTATCAAAAAACATTTGAAAAATTTTTGATATGAGGTTCTCTTTTATAAGTATGAGATACGATATGCATGGAATTACTTAAAATATTTAAATAATATAATGTAACCTTCTTTACAAAGGGGCTATAAATATCAATGAATTTGGAAGTAGGATAATATAAAATATTAATATATCTAAAAATAATAAATAGATATTTTTTTGGTAAATTATACACTAAATTCTTGGTTTAACCCCCCCCCTGCCTGATATATTCGTTTAAACTGTAATTATTGTAAAAACATTATTGTTTTTACTATTCATAATATCCATAATTGAAATTTATCATAATAAAAATTATTAAATAATGAATAAAAATATGGAATAAATTTTATCCACTACAATTTCTATTTCTGAGTGAAATTAATTTCAAAATAAATTCTCAATAATCAATGAAATACCATTTTTTTTAAAAATGATTTTTAAGTATAAAACATAATATAATTTCATTACCAACCCATTAAAAACAAATTAAAGAATGATAAAATATTCAATTGAATATATAATTTATAAATTTCATTAAAACTATTAATCAATATTATATTTCTTAATTTATTATTATAAAAACATGTTGTGCGCATATAAATGTTTTATTGAAAATTAACTCTTTTTTACTTTAAATGATTATATTATCATTAATAAACATAAAGTAACGAATGTATAGATGTTTATTCAAAAATTAAAAATATATTTTCTTTTAATCACTTCATATTATTGATCAATATTATTCTTTTATAAAATAATATATTACATGTAGAAAAATAAATATCTTCAAAAAAGGCCTTTTAATCATTAAATGACTTCATTAAACAAGTTGTGTTTATTTATTTTGAATTGACCAACATATTTGAATATATAAAAACATTTCTAAATATATTGTATAAATTTCTTAATCTTAATCAGAACCTCAATTTCAATGGCTAGGTAATTAATATATACTATATGAAAGTCTCAATTGCATTCCGGATTGTGTATTAATAAAACTATATAATTCATTAAGTATATTACAAAGGAAATACATATAAAAGATTGAGTGTTAAATTATAAAACCATAAAAATTAATTTATGCATATAAATTCCATCACCCTAATCTCCATTACATGTGGACCTAGAATCACATGTGTTTGACACTCTTGCAGGATATGCTTTAGTTAAATCACATTCTATTTATCAACCACTGTGATGCACATTAATATGCTATTATGGTTTTGATTATGGATTAATTTTAGTTAATAGTTAGAGAGAATTATTTGATGTTGGTAATATATTTTTATCAGTATAGAAAATCATGAATATTGAAGTATAAAATGATGTCAAGGTGATTTAGGTTATTTTTTGATTGATTTATAGACTGTTTTTAAAATAGATTTCAATAATTTATATAATATGTGTATCGATACATGAGGTATATTAATTCTTTAGATAAATATTAAATAGATTCCTTGAGGAATATTTGATTAAATAATTCATATTTTTATGTTTCAAATTTAGTCAATAACATTTTTCTATGTTTTTAAAAAAAATTATGGAATTTTTAATATTAAATTCTCACTGTTATTATTGAGGATTAAAAGATTAAAGTGTCACTTATTCAATTGATGGTTTATTCATATTTCTTTCGGTATTATCTTTACACATGCTAATAATTGTTTGTTTTACTAAATTTCTATAAAGATAAGGTATGACTATCCATCCATTTTGAAGATTTTATAAGCCATTAAAAGTTAAATTTAGTGCTTTAGGCATTGAAAATTCATCATTATTATTTATCATTTATAATATGAGATTATGTAGATCTGGAAAAATTCTAGAAACAAAACCAAAGAATAAATTGTGATTATATGAATGAAATAAATAATTTAAATATATTTTCTCTTATTCTCTATATTCAAATAAACATAAATTAACATTACAAGAAATACGTAGATATGTTTATCGAGTCTTATGTGGAAAATGCCACCCAGCTATCGATGTATGATTTAGGAAACTCATTTAAAAGAATATCTCTCGTAATGATAAATAAATTAATTTAAAAAATTTTATGAAATATTATGATTCTATGTATTGACATAGAAATTAATTTCCAAGGTGAAATTTATATCATATTTTTTTATTATGTCTTGATACACACATTATGTTATGAAAAAACTAAATTCTAGGAAAAAATCTATTTACAGGGGGAGTAATACCCTTATATATCAATATATAATTAACTAAAAAATAATATTATTCTTGATATATTACATTACAACTAACACTGATCTAAAAAATCTCAAAATATTAAAATAACCCATTAATATATATTATGATGATAATCAATTATTATACATATCATTAGTTATTTTTTTGTTCTTAATCAAATATAATGACTAAAAAATAAATAATAAATTAAATTTTATAGATGGAACATTTGAGAAGAATCAAACCTATAGGTATTGGATAAGTGTTTTGGAAAGGAATTTATATAGATCATTATCTGGATAGGGCACTCAAGTGGTGAAGAAAAGTTACAATGGGATGTTCCCTTTTATAAGTGAATGGTGACCTTGAATATTCCTTAAACATTAAAATTAAATAATATTACTTTTATTGAAAAGTATAACCAAATGTAAAATTTTTTGAATATAAGATAATTAATGTATAAAATACACTCAAAAAATCCAATTTTGATAGTATTTACTGATAATTTATTCCATATATCTTTGTTTAACCACCTAGTTAACACTTTTGACCATTACCATGGTGAAAAAGTAATTCCCCATGGTATCTATATATTTTGAGTAATCATTAAATGGGCCTTATTACAGAACAAATATATAGTGATTAAAAATATGAAATCCATTTTTCATGACTCAGTTACTATATTATTTATAATTTAATTTTAATATTAGTATGAAGAACACAATGAAAAAAATATTTTTTGAAAAAATTTCCATTTAAAAAATAAAAAATAATTTAAACCTAAATATTTTATATAGTTGATTCATAAAAAATTTAAATTATTTATTTTACATAAAATATGTATTTCACATATAAAAAAGGTTTTATAATCATCCAAGTCATTATTATTCCACAATAATGTCATAAAATTGATTGTATTTGTAATATTGGTATTTCCAACTATTTAACTAAATATAAATATTATCAAAAAATCCCCAAAAATAATAGTCATCTAATTTTGAGAAATAAAATTTTAAAAAAATCAATTAAGAAATCAATTTTAAAAATATATAAATTTATAATTTAAATACCATATGACTGATAATGAAACACATATTTTATAGAAAATGATTTTTTTCAATATCAACTATTATTAATCTAATTTCATGTTAATTAATAATAATTAAGTGTAAAATTATTATTTTATACATTGATGTCTTATAAAAGTGATCATTAATTAAAATAAAAAATACATCAAAAATAGCCCAATGAAAAATACCCATTTTTAACATTAAATTATTTTCCCTCAGAGATTGTTGATTTCCATCCCAAGATTTCCTTTATTTGGAGCAATAATTTTTCATGCATCTTATGCCTTAGTTTTGTTGTTAAAAATATCAATCGAATGGTTCCCCCTACTATAGTATATCACTATTCCATCCTTAAATTTCATAATATCACTCCCAAGTCTGTTTCTACTAATTTATATGGGTCTTTTTTTATTTAGTATTTTCTACACATCTTCTTAGCCTTGTTTATACTATTCTAATAGTTATTTATATGAGACCATGTTAACGTGTAGATTATTTTTAAATCCCTCAATTTAATTTTGGATTCAAATTTATTTATAAATGTAACAACCACTTCTTCATGTTATTATAATTTATTAATCCACCCCTTTTCATATTCATTATGGTATTTAATTACCTTATATTTTCCCACAGACTCATTTTATTTGATTTATAAATTCCTCCAAGTTCACCATATTAACTGATTGATCTTCTATTTATTCTACTATTTAGTTATTCACCACATTGAGATGAGCCACATATTTTAAATACTTACTCAAAAACCCAAAAATAATTTTATTTTTCCATCCTTGGGCATTTAGCTCCACAAGTCCACTTACCCCTCCCACGAGTTATACCTCAATATCAACAAAACCGTTAGGTTTTTTGACATCTCCTAGTTTAGGTTCATCCTTTTCAATAGTAGTTTTCATAAAACATTTTATATAATATTTAAATTTTATTTCTAATTCCTCTGATAGTCTTCATTATCATCTTCATTATTCCATACAAATATCTATTATTGAAACTCATTTTTTGACAAAATTTCCATATTGAATTATCTTTTATAAGGGAATATCCATCGTGGATTCCATATAATTCATTATTATCATCCACATTAATTAAATATACTTAGACACGATATTGTGATTTTTATAAATTTATCACATTAAAAACATACCAAGGGAATATTTTCTCTGAATATACCATTTCCTCTATTAATTTGTATTTCCACAAGAGATAGACATTCATCACAAAATCCTTCTTACACATTTTCACTATTACATATGAAAAAATTTCCCTGTATTTAAAATAAATTTCCTTATTCGTGTTCCATAACATTACTTCATATTTCATACACATCTCAAATTCTATCATAATTCTTTCAAAATAATCCAATAATATTTCAACCAATTTCCCCTCTTTAAGTATTTAAAAATTAAAATTATAATGAGGTGGAAGACGCTGAATATATAAATACTTAAAGCGAGAAACTTGGTATAAATTCTTATAGAATCATGATAGAATATGAATGTGAAAATATATTTTATCTCTTTAATATCTTTCCATATATATATAATATCTTAAATAAGTCCCCTAATTTGTCTGATAAAGTCAATGATCGATTTAATTAACTAATCAACATTTTCATCAGGGAACATTGTCTTGTAATTGAGCTTATTATGAACCACCTAATGATTTTCCTCCTTCACTATGATATCAGTATTAAATATTCCATATAATTTATCCCACAAGGACTTATAACTCATACATATCATGAATTTAATTTAAATACTATTTGAAAAAGATCAAGATAAATCATTTTATTCTTCAAAATTAGTTTTGAAAAATTTCCAATCATCTTCGGACATAGATAGTTCTCATACATCACTTACTTGTATCCTATATATAGAAAAATAAAAGAAAAATAACTTAAGACACCATAAGAATTATCTCTTATAATTTTTAAAATATGATAGTTTCAACTATTAAATAGAGTTACAACATTATTATTCACAATTTTCTACATACTGAGGTATATCAGATCATATATTTAACACTTGAAACCTAACACTAATACCAATTTTTTCAACCTAAGAAATCTGAGAGGAAGTGAATCATGGGGTGAGATATTTATCTTGAATCATTAGAACTTATTACAATAATTATTAGTAAATTTTTTACCTTTAAAAATTAACCACACATCTACCACAATACCACATAAATAAATGAAAAACTAGGAAAAATAATTTTTCTTAGTTCACCATTAAATGAAAACCCACTATGAAAATCCATAACATTGATATTGTGTACTAGAAATAATTATAATTAATTATTTTAGTGGATATTAATTTTTAACAATTGTCACATCATTCCTAGAAAACCAAATTTAGAATAGGTTTTCGTTTATAATGCCCAACCTCTCTCATAACACATCTATCAAATTCTCCTTCAAGCACTGCTTCAAACTATTGTCTCCTCAGTTTATCAACTTTTAGGTCAGTTCCATATCATCAATCCTATTTTATGTGATTTAAATTATTAATGAACAGATATTATGAACTAATATTATCTTCAATACCAATAATAACCACCAATAATATGCTCATAGGTTATGTGTGGTAAACAATTCATTGCATACAATTCTTTGCTCAAAACAGTCTTTTGTAAAACACCTATGTGGTATGCCCCTTTGCACAAATAATTTCTAAACATCCTTGTAATAAAATAAATCTTCTCAAACTACCACATGATATTGTTCTATGAAATAGTGCATGATAAAATTATTTACTTCGTGAATGGTTTTTCTTTATGATTTTCGGCATCATAAATCACTCTACTTCAAGAAACGTTTTGATTTATGGTACTATGTTTCATGATTGGATCATCCATCTTGTATATTCCTTATAATTTCATAATACATCCACTAGTTTTTCATTCCCACAATTAAATAACTAGTGGTTATTTATTGGTGACTTTCACCTCGGAAAACTCACTTATCATGATATGACTTTTTTACCCTTTCCTTTAATCACATCAAAAACTTATATCATATGTGGTCTTCATAAAAACACCAATATAATCTCATAAACAACCTCACATTTGTGGGGGTTCATATAAATTCCTTATCTTGTGGTTCAAAAGGAATATTCTCTCATCATTCAAAAACATATTCCTTTATAGTTCATATATAACTCTTTGTGAGATTCTTTCCTTTAAAAAAATATCCTTTAATAAAATCTTATATAATTTCTCATAAAGATTTACTTCATTATTTTTTAACAATATATTTCTATTCTTAAAAAACATCTGACCGTGTTTACTTCATTCATGTTCATTCAAATTCTTCACAAACTAGCTACTTCATAACTCCTATAATGTTACATAATTTCTACGCATAAATTTTTCCTTTTAACCAAATTTTTCAATAAACTCCACAGAAGCATAAAATATTTTGCCACACTTTTCCCTTTACTATGAACACACAAATACATCAAATTGGTAATCTCCCATAAAACAATTCTTCTTCTCTCTAGATCATCATATGTGATTCAAGAACTATATTCTTATATATAAATTAAACTATTTTGAGGCCATCTCTCTTCAACTACAAAACTCTTTATTTATACAGAAACTGTAACTATATAATGGTTTGAAAAAAAAACAAAATATCAATCTCCTGTTTTTATCACCTTTGTCACAACATTACCCTACTCATTGTGATAGATCCGTTTAAAAGAATCATAGGATGTAAAATATTTTATTTTCTATGACACAAGAGTCTACCCAAATGTGGATAATAGGTTATAGGGAGATAAATTTGTAATTCATGGGAAAGGTCAAATTTTTATGAGATGAAAATAACTCTAGTGGTGAGAGATAGTATATATTGGTGAAGTGGAGGGGTTTTTCTAAATAAACTATAGATTAAATTATAATTTTATCTCATGAATATCAATTTTAATGATTTCTATAACTTGGTATATTAATTGATTCATGTGAGGATGAACTAATGGTTTCTTACATCATCTTGGGTTTAATTAATCAAATATTTAAATTTTATTGGAAAATACTATATTTTACCATATTTTAAAATTCACCTCTATATTATATTATTCTTGAGAAATTCAAAAGTGTAACTATTTTCTTATTTTGACAAGATGATTCTAAATATTACATCCATTTTTTCAAAAATAAAATAAATTATACAATTTTAATATTTAATTCTAGTATAAAAATTATTGTTTTATTAGGTAATATAAAAAATGTTTTGTTGAAAATATATAATTTTACATAATTTTTATTACATTTATTGATTAATTATTTTATGGTATTTTGATACTTATTTTTAATTTATTTATTTTTAGTTATAATTACTTATATTTTTATTTTATTAGTTACTCTAATATCCATTTTACTATTCTTATAAGGACCTATCCATTAAACATGACAAAATCTTGAGTTAAGTCAATAATTTTAATTTATTTCACATTGGGAATCTTTTTTGGGTTTAGAACTTTAGATAATTATGATGTAAATCATACATAAAAACCCATATAAATAAAAAGTGTACACTTCAAAACAATATCCATTTCTTACATAAAATAAAAAAAATTAAAAAATAAACATGGTTCCTTTTCATGTTCAATAGTCACAATTTTCCCTTTATCCCATCCTTGTTTATATTCTCCCTTAAATCCTAATGAAATCATTTTAAAAATTTGTAGGACCATAAAAAGCTCTATAAGTGATACACAGAGAAGAAAAAATTTTAGTCTTTTTAAAATAGGTAAACCCATGGATACTTTATCATAGAGTAATACTTTTCACTCATAAGAAATAATAAATACTTTAAATTGAAAATAAGATCATTTATAACCCTTTTTGTAATAAATATTTTACCATAAAACCATTGAAAACACATATAATATATTAATGAAACTTGGGACATAAATATATTTAAATGAAGTTACCATGCGGTCGAATTATATACATATCACTCTTATAAATGGAATAGCCATATGGATAAATTCAATAACTAATGAATTATAGGTTATGACATAACCACCCATCCTTGGTTTATCATGGAACCACTAGTCATTAGTTTATCATGTAACCACCCGTAAAATTTCCATGCACCATTATATAGTCATAACATAAAAAAGATTTCAATTTTCAACATTTCACTCATAAAGTATCATTGGAAATCAAGAGAAATAATTTATAGATTTTTAAATAATCATTACATTTTCAAATCCATTTTCAATTCCAAAATACCCTTAAAATTTGAATAGGAGATATAGTTTTTCTTAAAAAACATTAATGCTTGTAGATGAAGACAAATATCAAATAACAGTCACAATGGTGGAGAAATTGTTATTACGTTATACATTAAAAACATTCCTTTTGTCCTTTTTACAAAAAGTAAAACACTTTATATATAAATATTATTTTTGAAATACTTTTAATAAAATTTCAAGTAAAATTTTTTGTTTATAAACCTTATTAAAAGTGGGATTATAACATCAAAATATGTCTCAATGGAAGGAGATTATGACAAAGTCCCTTACCTCAAGTCTAATTCATCACATATGTTCTTTATATTCCTGAATAATAAACATAAAATATTTATTTACTTACTTTAGAAACTTTTCATGTTTAATATTCATTATATATCACTTGTTACCATGTTATTACACTTGCATAATTATTTAAGTTCATGTGGGACATTTAGTCTATATTCGGTACTTGAGTCGAAAATGAACTTTGTATGATGTCAATAGTCTATGTGTTCATAAGTCCATTATCTCCATAATGATATTAATGATATTATTATCAATTTTATACATAAATTATACTTTTAAATCAAATAATTAAGTATTGTTATTAAAAATAAACAAAATTATAATCATAGAGATGGTAGGTCGTGTGTATGCATGAGTAACATTTCCATTTTTCAATGATCATTATGGAACGAAGGTTAGTATCATTTTAAATTTATAGAATTTTCATAATATTATTAATATCATATTAATATTTTAAGTACACTTATATATATCATACATGTGATTTAGTGAATAAAAATGAATCACATCACTTTGTTAAGGCGATATTTCACATATATGCACGAACGATATTATCATTTTCATGTGCAAGGAAAGTAAGAATGTAATTGATATATTATTATATTATATTTATTAATATTTCATTAATATAAAATGTGAATATTAATTATATTTTTATAATTAGTAATGAGATATGGATATGGAAAATTAATTATATCGGTTTGTGTAGGTTATAGTTCACACGTAGACACGAACGATTAATTCCTTTCACATTGGATGGGAGTAGAGATGGATTTAGGTGATGATATTAACATAATAAAATATAAGTATATTAGGGATATTTTAGTCATTATTTCATCATGCATGAATAAGATTTTAACGAAGTGAAAGAAGAAATAAAATAGAGACACATAAAAATGATACCTCTTATTCAAATAGTCTCCTTTAATTACCGCCTTAACACCTCTACGGAGGATGCTCTCCCTAAAATAATGCCTTTATGATGTGTTGGGAGATTCTAGGAAGGGTTTTGGGTAGATATTGTCTGGGAAAATAGTTTTTGAAGTGTAAGGAATATAGAATAAGGGATTCCTTTTATAGGATAGGGGAGGGCCTGTAACAGCCCGAGATTTTAGGAAAAATATTCTTTTTAATTTTATTAATGTCGTGTGTTGTACGCTACACCAAAAGGATCTTGCACAACACACATCCTTGACTTGCCTTGCATTACACGCAATCGCGACCTTCCTCGATAGCGTGTGTAGTATGCAATACCGAGTTTCACTAAACAACGATATGCTATTAAAATATTATTAAAACTAGCCGTTATGAATAGTAATAACCACTTTTTAAATTTTAGAAATTTTAGCTCTCAAAATAGACTTTATTTTTGGATTCGGAGTATCGAATTTAGCCTAAGGTGAAATTTTGGTACTTTTCGGATAACTTTCATATTCTGATGAATAGTGAAAATTACTAAATTATAATTAAAAACAACTTTTTTAATCGAAATAATTAATAGTGATAAATTATTAATTTGAGTGGTTTTAAAGTATATTTAGAATATATTTTTACAATTTAATACAATGTTGGTCATTGAATGTAATTTCACATTTAAACCAGACATAATCAAGTGTCAATCTTTTGATAGATATTGTTTCTTAAAAACACGCTATTTGTTTTAACAGCGGGATTTAATTATAAAATTAATTAATGTAACTTCTATGTTATGAATTTGGTAAAATATACTTCATTTTTGAATTTGGAATATGAAATATAGCTCAGGATGAAATTTTGGCATTGTTCTGAAAAACATCAATTTTTGATGAATAGTGAAACTACTAAGTGGTAGTTAAAAAAACTGAATTTTTCATAAAACTTAATTTTACCGCTTCTTTGAATGAAATTTCAAAAATCCAAGAGACACGGTTGATGTCAGTAAGTAAAATGCGGTTCAATGAGATGAAAATAATTTTTGGTGAATAGTAACTTTTTACTTTTATTTACCACGGTTAAAAGTAAATAGGGTAATTAAGGGTAAAAATGATATTAATATTACCCTAACACATGTCCTAATCGTATTGGACAAGTGTATCTCGACCAAAAACAACGTTAAGTGTAAACTATTATCATTTAGGCCCACTTGGATTAGATTAGGACATTTATTATTATTTAATTCAAAGAAGAATTAAAAGAGTTAAAATCAAAGTATATTTACTAAAACATTTTTAATATAGGGTTTTACATAAGATAAATTAGATATTAAATATTCATTAGAAATCTAAAAAGCTTTCCTACATGATGGTATTTTATTTGTAATTTGTAGACATCAAATAATTTAATTTATTTACGACACAAAGATGATGCAGTAATTATCTTATTAATGAAATATTGACATAATTGATATTATAAATACCAAAATAAATGTAATTTAAGACTTTTTATGAATTCCACTAATTTTCTAGGTTACTATGATATATTAGTGTTGATTTAATCAACTTGTTTTGAACACATAATTCTGTTATGACTTTCACAAAAATAATATGTCAAATAGTGTCAAAATTGACACAAAATAGTTTTTAAATCCAATATTATATTATTAATTGTTATTTTATTCCTAAAAATCTAAGGTTCGGCCAAATGACTAAGATAAGGATATATATATTAATAATAAACAATTTGGGGTTCGTTTGTCATGTTATAGTAAGTGTATTAACCATATAGTGAAAGAAAACAAAAAGACACGGTAAAAGTTAAATAATTTAACTTAGAGTTAAATCTAATTGATAAGGTTAAAATAATACCCTAAACTTGTCTAAATCCTATTTTTTGATAGGAGTTCGACCCATCCCCACTTTAGCTTCGAAATAAGACCCTTTGGAACCATTATAAACCGATTTTGACTTTAATATAAAATAATATTTTGAGATATTCCTAAGGTGCCCCTCTCCTCCCTTATAAAAGGACACCTCCTCCCCCTCCTCCTCACACAAATTTGAGCACTCAAGCTCGGCCAACCCCTGCCAAAATCCCTTCTCCACTTCCCTAGAAACATCCCAGAGGTTCTGGTCTTCCTCAAAGACCAATTTTAGTGCCCTAAGAGGAGGTCTCAAAGAGGCGCTTCAAAGAAGAGGTAATTCCCGTTACCAATTCTTTCACCTTTATTTCTTCTTACACTTATTCTTATTAGGATGTTTCATTATGAATTAATAACAAAATTATCACTCATATACTGATATGTTATTATAAGTATGAATCAATCCTAATTCACCATCTATCCATCCCACGGAAAACGAAATCACCGCGCGTGCGTACGTACGGAATACCGTCTCCACGCCGTGGTGTAATTTGTTTTTCCACCAACACCTTACATGGATGGGTATTATGGTGTAAATAATAACTATACATAGTTATTAAAACATCATATTTACTCTGATATATTGTATAATCCACTCCAATTCAATTCAATAATTATGGAAATGATATCATCGCTCGTGCGTACGTACGGACTACCGTCTCCACGATGCGATGAGATTCATTCTCCATGTTAACCATTTAAGAATGATTATAAAGTATATATAAGAAATAATAAAATATATGACATTATAAAGCTACTGGATTTATGTATATATATATATATATGTATGTCATTTACTTACTTCCATTCAAGACAATAAGGAAAGGAAAACAGCGTTCATGCGTACGTACAGACTACCGTCTCCATGAACAGTGTTTTTCATTTCATTTATCTTTCTATTATATATATATATACTGAATATATATGATATATAAATCATGTTTTATATTCTTGAAGTATGTAAATCATGATATAAGTAATAATAATGTCAAGAACAACAAGTCAAAACACCTACGATAAATAAAACAATTTTACCCAAAACGCTTCTTTAACATGGAATTTACAAAAGAACGGGTAATATAAAGTCATAAGTCAACCATATATGATATAATAACAATGAATATGATTCTGGAATAAGTAAATAACATGATTTAAATCATTATACAGGAGGTTCGGACACTTACAAATCAAGTCGGACCTAAGGTAAGGGAAAATATCACAATCTCATTTTTATCCAAGATTGTTTATTCGTAAGTATTTACTGGGGTGTATTTTATCATCCACATCCATGTTCCCTAAATATGTAATATTGTTTCCATCCACATACAATTGTTTAAATCCAATTTTACCCTTCGATGAGTTTTTAGTCAAGAATATGAAAGGAATCTTTTGACGTTTTTCATACGAGGTGCTTTTTGACTTTTCCGACAAAAGTACGAAGAATGTTTTTTTAACTTATACGGAATGAATGGATTTCTAAAACATTATTTCCAAGAATCTTCCTTTACAATTTTTCAAGTTTATTTTTAATCAACTTCTTTTAGTTTTAAATTGTAAGACATGTTAAGAAAGGAAAATGTTTTTGAATTAGAAAGGATATTTTCCTCAACAATGGATTTCAAGTGTTTTATCAAAATTATTTTCCATCTATGATAATAAAGGGTTCTGTTTCTATCCCTATTATTACATGGATTTGATTATGTTGTGATGGAAATATTTTTATGAATTCCTTTATCTTATATGAATTGTTTTATGATGTCATGTTGTTTAAGAATCCCATTTTTATTACATGGGTTATGCTATGATGTATGTTTTATGATTTTGTGGCACACATAAGAATGGTATCATTATGAGATGGGTGGGACCTATATCTCCCTCCAATGCATTGGGTAAAGATTTTATATCTCATGAGATAGTCATGGCTGGAATGGTAGGTTATACCGGTTCAGTGAAACAAGACTGAAACGAGGGTCACTTGATTCAGAAATGGACTTTGTCCACTAAGATAGTCTTGGCAATGAGTTTTGACTAACAAGAAATGATTCTCTATGATTATGTGTGTATGCCATAAAGTTTAATGTTTTAGGTTATGATTATTGTGATTACATTTCACTGCCATGATTTACCCCATGAAATTATGATCTCTTTTGCAGGTTAAGATTTCCAAAAGTTATGTGCTTACGTATATGATGTGATTGATATTTCTTTTGTTTACCCTTACTGTGCATTTGAGCTCACCCTTTTATGTTTTCTTTTCCCCAGGATATAAAGAAAGGTTTTAGTTAAAAAAAAGGGAAGATCTTTATGGGAGATATTGAAGATCTTTCACCACGATTAGAAGATTACGTTCCGAGTTTCCAAAGACACTAAACTATTACGATCCTTGTGTGTGTGTGTTTTTGTTATGTACAAAGTATTCCGCAAAAGTAATGTAATGTCCATGTACGTCAGGATACGGGTCTCTACAGTTGGTATCAGAGGAAAGGTTTAGTCAACCTTTGGAAACTAGGACGCAAAAAAGTTAGTGAGATCCCTAGAGATATTTCTAAGGTATGTCTAGGGATGTCCCTAAGGTTAAGTATACGTATAGGTTATAGTACTAGAATTGCGCTAACGATCTTAGAATTTAACCTAAGAAGTTAGATATTGAGGATACTCCCCCTTTATAATGTTGTTTTCCCTAGCGTGATTTTTGCCTCTCATACTATTCTTTTTGGGTTTTAGACGATGCCTAGAACCCGAAGGAACCGTGTTGATCAATGCAATAGACAATGCAATGATTGCCCTCCTGAAAAACAAATGTTATGGGAGATGGAGTGCAAAATCTTATTGCTATACTTACACAAGCTATGAATCATTCTGGACTTCCAAATGAACAGAGAAGGGAACAATATTCTATTGAGTCCTTCATGAGGCAACGTCCACCTTCTTTCAATGGGTCTTCCGATCCACTTGTTGCTGAACAATGGATCAGTACCACTGAAAAGATATTTTCAGTTCTTCAATGTTCTGAGCATGATAAAGTCATCTTAGCAGTATATCGTTTGGAAGGTGAAGCTGATCAATGGTGGAATCTTATCAAGAATACGAGGCCAAGAGATGAAATTGAGTCCATGGAATGGGATGAGTTCAAGAACTTGTTTTTCAGTAAGTACTTCCCTCGTATTCTTCGAACAAAGATGGAAAAGGAGTTCCTTGAGCTGAAGCAAAAGGATGATGAATCTGTTGGTATATACGAAGCGAATTTTACAAGACTTGCAAGGTATGCATCTGGCATTATCATCCAACCTGAAAGTAAAGTTGATCGATTTTTCAGTGGCTTAAAACCAAGTCATCGAAGGGAATTAGAAATAAGAGACTTCAGTAGCTATGAAGAAATTGTGCATTGTGCTATCAAGGTAGAAATGGAAGTTGGTGTTACATATCCATCTCATGGTTTTGACAAGAAACGAAAGATGGAGTTTAAGGAGAATTCTCAGAATAATGGTGAAAAGAAGATGAATGTTTCCTTATGCTCAAAGTGTGGAAAGAAGCATGGTGGAGATTGTCTTAAAGGGACTAGAAAATGTTTTAAGTGTGGAAAAGAAGGTCATCGAGCAGCTGAGTGTCGAGGTAATGGAAAAAGGGTTTTTAATGATGTGAATAAAGAAAACACTGCAGAGAATGCACCACCAACACTTCAATGCTTCAAGTGCAAGGAGATGGGACATTATGCCAATAAATGCCCTAATCCAAGGGTTAGTGATGATCGACATGAGCAAAAACTTAAGGCAAAGGACAAAGGGAAGTCACATGCGATCACAATTGGCGATGTTGAATATGACAACGATGTGGTGGAATTATTAAGTGTTTGTGTAATGGGATTCCAAAATAATGTTGTATCATGGAGTATTGGAATATCTATGTATTGGTCTAATGTGGTATTCAAAGTGATTGAGATATTTTTGGAAATAAGTTGATATGCACATAATGAAGGGAAAATGAGAAAATGAAATGTTTAACAGTATTCATGAGCTCATGATTGATATAAGGACTAAGTGATATCATGGTTTGAGTATATAGAATTTTGAGGATTTTTGTATATGGAAAGTGTTAACTTTTAACTGCATTCAAGTTTTCACTATGGATCAATGGGTATTCAAGAGAGTACAAGATTAAGGCCTTTGAATGTTTGGAATGTGACCAATAAGATATATCTTATGATATATGGGGATCAATGATGGTATTAAATCTCTGAGAGTGGACGGCAGTATTATGGATAAGCCTAAAGATTGGAATGGTTTATGTTGGACATAAGTTAGTATTATTGATGGGATGTTATAGTAAAATAGCTTTAGAAAAAGGACAACCTGCAGGACGGGCGACAGCCCATCGAGTCGGACAAGGCTGTGGAAATCGAACCCACAACCGAAGTGCGACTGGCCTTTATCGCCTACCACTGGCCTACAGGAAGTCCCTGTTTAGTAGAAACTAGTTTTATTATATTAAGCAGTATGATATATGAAGTATAAGTCCATTTTAGGAACCAGATATGATTAATCTCACTATAGATCGACTTATATATATAATTTTTTCTAACCTTTTGTTTGAGACAGATGGAATGACCCGTCATTCTATCACATGATCTGCTAACACGTCACAAATAACAAATTCAACTTCATTTATTTAAGAGATGAAGTGGAAATTGTTAAAGGCACGAACAACAGTGAGATTGTACCAAAATAAAGTAAGTATTTATTCTAATTCTTTAACATTAGGGAAACGATCTTGAAAACCAAAAATTTTGTCCTAGTGATCTTATACCTGATGAATCGGATGGTACCGTAGATCGTCACAAATTTATGGATTTGTGATTTTTGGCTTTTCCATAGCCATGTTCTCTACCACACTCCATTAGAACATGATGGTTAGATTTTTCTTCCATATCCATATTTTCACCTATGTGGAAACCCAGTGATTAGTTTATTTGGGTAACCGTTACGTTTCATACTTTCGTTTTTAAAGATTGGTTTTGGTATTCCTTTTTACGATGTGGGTTTCTATTAAAGAAACTTTCGAATAGTAAACCATTTATAACCCCGACGAATTTCGAGGGAGAAATTCATTTTAAGGGGGGTAGAATGTAACAACCCGAGATTTTAGGAAAAATATTCTTTTTAATTTTATTAATGTCGTGTGTTGTACGCTACACCAAAAGGATCTTGCACAACACACATCCTTGACTTGCCTTGCATTACACGCAATCGCGACCTTCCTCGATAGCGTGTGTAGTATGCAATACTGAGTTTCACTAAACAACGATATGCTATTAAAATATTATTAAAACTAGCCGTTATGAATAGTAATAACCACTTTTTAAATTTTAGAAATTTTAGCTCTCAAAATAGACTTTATTTTTGGATTCGGAGTATCGAATTTAGCCTAAGGTGAAATTTTGGTACTTTTCGGATAACTTTCATATTCTGATGAATAGTGAAAATTACTAAATTATAATTAAAAACAACTTTTTTAATCGAAATAATTAATAGTGATAAATTATTAATTTGAGTGGTTTTAAAGTATATTTAGAATATATTTTTACAATTTAATACAATGTTGGTCATTGAATGTAATTTCACATTTAAACCAGACATAATCAAGTGTCAATATTTTGATAGATATTGTTTCTTAAAAACACGCTATTTGTTTTAACAGCGGGATTTAATTATAAAATTAATTAATGTAACTTCTATGTTATGAATTTGGTAAAATATACTTCATTTTTGAATTTGGAATATGAAATATAGCTCAGGATGAAATTTTGGCATTGTTCTGAAAAACATCAATTTTTGATGAATAGTGAAACTACTAAGTGGTAGTTAAAAAAACTGAATTTTTCATAAAACTTAATTTTACCGCTTCTTTGAATGAAATTTCAAAAATCCGAGAGACACGGTTGATGTCAGTAAGTAAAATGTGGTTCAATGAGATGAAAATAATTTTTGGTGAATAGTAACTTTTTACTTTTATTTACCACGGTTAAAAGTAAATAGGGTAATTAAGGGTAAAAATGATATTAATATTACCCTAACACATGTCCTAATCGTATTGGAAAAGTGTATCTCGACCAAAAACAACCTTAAGTATAAAATATTATCATTTAGGCCCACTTGGATTAGATTAGGACATTTATTATTATTTAATTCAAAGAAGAATTAAAAGAGTTAAAATCAAAGTATATTTACTAAAACATTTTTAATATAGGGTTGTACATAAGATAAATTAGATTTTAAATATTCATTAGAAAGATAAAAAGATTTCCTACATGATGGTATTTTATTTTTAATTTTTAGACATCAAATAATTTAATTTATTTACGACACAAAGATGATGCAGTAATTATCTTATTAATGAAATATTGACATAATTGATATTATAAATACCAAAATAAATGTAATTTAAGACTTTTTATGAATTCCACTAATTTTATAGGTTACTATGATATATTAGTGTTGATTTAATCAACTTTGTTTGAACATATAATTCTGTTATGACTTTCACAAAAATAATATATCAAATAGTGTCAAAATTGACACAAAATAGTTTTTAAATCAAATATTATATTATTAATTGTTATTTTATTCCTAAAAATATAAGGTTCGGAACAATAACTAAGATAAGGATATATATATTAATAATAAACAATTTGGGGTTCGTTTGTCATGTTATAGTAAGTGTATTAACCATATAGTGAAAGAAAACAAAAAGACACGGTAAAAGATAAATAATTTAACTTAAAGTTAAATCTAATTGATAAGGTTAAAATAATACCCTAAACTTGTCTAAATCCTATTGGTTGATAGGATTTATACCCATACCCACTTTAGCTTCGAAATAAGACCCTTTGGAACCATTATAAACCGATTTTGACTTTAATATAAAATAATATTTTGAGATATTCCTAAGGTGCCCCTCTCCTCCCTTATAAAAGGACACCTCCTCCCCCTCCTCCTCACACAAATTTGAGCACTCAAGCTCGGCCAACCCCTGCCAAAATCCCTTCTCCACTTCCCTAGAAACATCCCAGAGGTTCTGGTCTTCCTCAAAGACCAATTTTAGTGCCCTAAGAGGAGGTCTCAAAGAGGCGCTTCAAAGAAGAGGTAATTCCTGTTACCAATTCTTTCACCTTTATTTCTTCTTACACTTCTTCTTCTTAGGATGTTTCATTATGAATTAATAACAACATTATCACTCATATACTGATATGTTATTATAAGTATTAATCAATCCTAATTCACCATCTATCCATCCCACGGAAAACGAAATCACCGCGCGTGCGTACGTACGGAATACCGTCTCCACTCCGTGGTGTAATCTGTTTTTCCACCAACACCTTACATGGATGGGTATTATGGTGTAAAGAATAACTATAAATAGTTATTAAAACATAATATTTATTCTGATATATTGTATAATCCACTCCAATTCAATTCAATAATTATGGAAATGATATCATCGCTCGTGCGTACGTACGGACTACCGTCTCCACGACGCGATGAGATTCATTCTCCATGTTAACCATTTAAGAATGATTATAAAGTATATATAAGAAATAATAAAATATATGACATTATAGAGCTACTGGATTTATGTATATATATATATATATATATATATATATGTATGTCATCTACTTACTCCCATTCAAGACAATAAGGAAAGGAAAACAGCGTTCATGCGTACGTACGGACTACCGTCTCCATGAACAGTGTTTTTCATTTCATTTATCTTTCTATTATATATATATATACTGAATATATATGATATATAAATCATATTTTATATTCTGGAATTATGTAAATCATGATATAAGTAAGAATAATGTCAAGAACAACAAGTCAAAACACCTACGATAAATGAAACAATTTTACCCAAAACGCTTCTTTAACATGGAATTTACAAAAGAACGGGTAATATAAAGTCATAAGTCAACCATATATGATATAATAACAATGAATATGATTCTGGAATAAGTAAATAACATGATTTAAATCGTTATACAGGAGGTTCGGACACTTACAAAGCAAGTCGGACCTAAGGTAAGGGAAAATATCACAATCTCATTTTTATCCGAGATTGTTTATTCGTAAGTATTTACTGGGGTGTATTTTATCATCCACATCCATGTTCCCTCAATATGTAATATTGTTTCCATCCACTTACAATATTTTAAATCCAATTTTACCCTTCGATGAGTTTTTAGTAAAGAATATGAAAGGAATCTTTTGACGTTTTTCATACGAGGTGCTTTTTGACTTTTCCGACAAAAGTACGAAGAATGTTTTTTTAACTTATACGGAATGAATGGATTTCTAAAACATTATTTCCAAGAATCTTCCTTTACAAGTTTTCAAGTTTATTTTTAATCAACTTCTTTTAGTTTTAAATTGTAAGACATGTTATGAAAGGAAAATGTTTTTGAATTAGAAAGGATATTTTCCTCAAGAATGGATTTCAAGTATTTTATCAAAATTATTTTCCATCTAAGATAATAAAGGGTTCTGTTTCTATCCCTATTATTACATGGATTTGATTATGTTGTGATGGAAATATTTTTATGAATTCCTTTATCTTATATGAATTGTTTTATGATGTCATGTTGTTTAAGAATCCCATTTTTATTACATGGGTTATGCTATGATGTATGTTTTATGATTTTGTGGCACACATAAGAATGGTATCATTATGAGATGGGTGGGACCTATATCTCCCTCCAATGCATTGGGTAAAGATTTTATATCTCATGAGATAGACATGGCTGGAATGGTAGGTTATACCGGTTCATTGAAACAGGACTGAAA
Source organism: Viscum album (assembly GCA_963277665.1). Classification (NCBI taxonomy): domain Eukaryota; kingdom Viridiplantae; phylum Streptophyta; class Magnoliopsida; order Santalales; family Viscaceae; genus Viscum; species Viscum album. The sequence goes on from OY728139.1 coordinate 288,197,015, forward strand.
CGAGGGTCACTTGATTCAGAAATGGACTTTGTCCACTAAGATAGTCTTGGCAATGAGTCTTGACTAACAAGAAATTATTCTCTATGATTATGTGTGTATGCCACAAAGTTTAATGTTTTAGGTTATGATTATTGTGATTACATTTCACTGCCATGATTTACCCCATGAAATTATGATCTCTTTTGCAGGTTAAGATTTCCAAAAGTTATGTGCTTACGTATATGATGTGATTGATATTTATTTTGTTTACCCTTACTGAGCATTTGAGCTCACCCTTTTATGTTTTCTTTTCCCCAGGATATAAAGAAAGGTTTTAGTTAAAATAAAGGGAAGATCTTTATGGGAGATATTGAAGATCTTTCACCACGATTAGAAGATTACGTTCCGAGTTTCCAAAGACACTAAACTATTACGATCCTTGTGTGTGTGTGTTTTTGTTATGTACAAAGTATTCCGCAAAAGTAATGTAATGTCCATGTACGTCAAGCTTCGGGTCTCTACAGGGCCTCCCTTGGAAACTCTTAAAATATTAAATTAATATAAATTAATTTTTAACTCCAAATGGATCATAATTTTGTTATTTATAAGGTAAGATTATTATGGTTATAAATAATCTCAAAAAATAATTTTTATACATTTTTGGAGCTAATTTTAATCCTTATCATTTCATTTTAACCTTAATTATTCTATTTTAATTTTAATTATGGTAAAAATATTTTAAATATTAAGAGCAAGTAAATTTTACTTATATGGGATAAATTTCCCATAAATGGACTATTTAAGAAACTTTAGACCTTATAATAATTACATTTTAATTTTTAAATATATTTATTATTTTTATATAATTTAATAAAATATTATGTTTTATAAAATATCAATAGTGTCAATTTTCACACTATTCATTTCATTGAATTTAAATAAAATAAAATCAGAGAGATAACTTTGAAAAAAACAATTTAACAGACTTATAATATTCCATATTCATCTAGATAACATGTAGAGTTAGCTAATTTATTCAAATTATATTTATTGTATGGTTTTTCATTTAATTTATTTGATATTTCTATAAATAAGAAAATTACTATATTGTTGATGTGTCATCATTTATGGTAATTATTTAATCTATAAAAATTATAAATAAATTCCTATTACGTAGATAAATTAATAATATTTTTGTAGACTATTTATTATTGAATCTATATCATGTTTATCCCTATATTAAAATTATTATACTTATAATAAATAAGTAGGTGACATTTTTTCACTTTATTTTATTTTAATAATATTTATATCATTTTCATGGAACATGTAAATTAAATGACTCCATTCTTATCCTTATCTATTAAAGGTCTAATTTTATTCATCCAATTAGATTTTGGGAGGTGTTATGGTAGTTTTATTTTTCTTATCATATTATTTGTTAGTCTAATTTACATTATTTACCTTTAACCATGTTAAATGAAAAATTACCAAAGTCACTATTCATAAAATCAAAAAACTAAAATGAACCTATTTACATAATTTTTACCCACTTATTCCAAATATGGAATACATTTTTCGAAATTTAAAATACATATGTTTTAGTAATTAAATTAAAATTAATCTCGTTGAAGGAATGAGAAAATAGGTTTCTTAAAAGTAAAACCCATCAAAAGATTGACATGTGTTTATATAAATTTTCAATGTGAAATTCCTTAAAATGACCTAAATTGTATTAAATGATAGAAAACAATATAATTATACTTTAAAACCATTCAAAAATATAATTTAACATTATAAATAAATTTTATGAAAAGAAGTTTTCAATTAAAATGCAGTATTTTTCATTCTACATAAAAAATAATACCTAGAAAAAAATACAAAAAATTCAACCAAAGTAAATTTTGATACTCCTATTTCAAATAAGATGTTTATATTGACAAATATAACTTCTAAAAGGGTTAGAAACTATATTCAAAATAGGTGCGCCATCAAAAGGATGCAAAATTACTTTTTTTTGAAATATTCCTTTTTTGAGAATAAAGTAAGATTTATGCATATATTATGATTATAAAATCTATTAAATGAATCTAAAAACTTTTGTAAATTAATATATAAATATTCTATCATTACCTAGTTTGTTACATTCTTCCCCCTTTTTGAAATTATGTCCTCACAATTTTATTTACTTATCAAATAAGTGGGGGTATTTTACCCTCATAACATTTTCAAATTCCCTTATTACCTCTTTAGTCATATGGTTTTCTACAAAAAAACATTAACATGATGAATCAAATTATTCCACAACACGTGTTCCCTACATTCAAGAACCTGAACTGGTTGTTCCTCATAAGAAATATTATCTTCAAAATGTACTACTTATGGACTCAAAAAATGATATGGATCTGTAATATACTTTCTAATCCTTGAAAAATTAAAAACATTGTGTACCTAGGATAAAATAGTTGGTAAATATACTCGGTATTAAACAGATCTAACTTTCTACATGATTTTAGAGGGACCAATGAACCTTAGACTCAGCTTCACCTTCTTAACAAAATGCATCACACTTTTCCATAGAGAAATATTGATAAAAACTTGATCACCTACCTCAAAAGAAAGATATTTCTTCTGGTTATCCATAAAACTTTTCTGCCTGCTTTGAGCTGTCCTCGGGTGTCTATGAATCAACTGGACATTATCTACACTTTCTTCTACCAATTCTGGTCCCATCAACATCCTTTCACTTACATCAACCAAAAAAGCTATAGTACGACATCACTTTTTATATAATACCTCAAATGGTGCCATCTGTATACTACAATGAAAACTATTATTATATGAAAACTAAACCAAAGAAATGTATTGATCCCAAATTCCTTAGTAATCAATTGAATGTACATGTATCATATCCTTCAACATCTAAATTGGTCATTCTGACTGACCATCTGATTGAGGATAAAAAGTTATACTGAAATTTAATTCAGTACCCAACAACTTCTGAAGGCCTTTTCAAAAGTTAAAAGTGAACCTGGGATCACAATCAGATATAATATAGAGGGGTGATCCATATAACCATATTATTTATTTAATATAAAACTGATAAAGTTGATCTAGAGATAGAGTGTCTCGAATATGAATAAACTGAGTATATTTATTCCATCAATCAACAATAACCTAGATTGCATTGTTACCTTGAGATGTCTTTGGTAATCCCACTAAGATATACATGGATATATTTTCCTATTTTCACAATATCACTTAAATATAATTAATTATCCCTTTTTTTTAATACCTCTCTACTTTAACCTATTTAAAATTAAACCATCTCAGGGTAAAATTAGTAATATCACTTTTCATTACATCCCACCAGTAATACTTACAAAGGTATGTCTATATCTTAGTGTTAACCGGATGAATTGAAAATAGAGAGCTATGAGCTTCATTTAATAAATCATTCTTCAACTGTGAATCACAAGGCACACATAATCTCTTCTAAAACCTAAAAACACAATCTTTATCAATGTTAAATTTAGGTAACATTCCCTTCTAAACCAATTCAACCTTTTCTTATAACTCACTATCTTCATTATACACATTCTTAATTCTATCTGAAATAGATGATTTCCCAAACACCTAAAACAAAATAAGGTAATTTCTTTCACCAACAACTTTCAAGCCAAAATTTATCAAATCATTAACCAAAGTATCATGTTCTAAACATAGCATGGTAAATATAGAATTGCTTTTTTGAATAAAAGAATCTTCTTCTTTATTTGATTTTACAAGATGGTATTGAATCATGCAATCATAATCCTTGATTATTTCCAAGAATATACTCTATCTCATGATCAATTATTTCTAAGTGAATATATACTTCTTTATTTTTTGATCAGTATATATTTCAAACTTTACACCATTAAAATGATACCTCCAATTTTTTAATTCAAAAACAATAGTAGCTCATTCCAAATCATGTGTATGGTAATTTAACTCTTGAGGTTTCAACTAATGTGAAGCATACTAAATTAATTTATCATTTTTCAGTAGGATAAAACCAAATCCTTTTAATGAATCATCACTATAGATAAAAAATTCACCATTTTAGGAAGGCAGGGCCAAAAATGGGGCATTTACCAATCTTCTTTTTCATTTCCTAAAAACAATTATCAAATTCTTTTATCCAGATAAACTTAACTTCTTTACATTTTAACTTCGTTAGTGGGATAGATAATCTAGAAACTTGTTTAATAAACTGCCGGTAATAACCCACTAATTTAAGAAAATTGTGAATCTCTATTACATTGGTAGGTCTTGGCTACTCTTCAATAACTTTTGTTTTATATGGTTTAATAGTTATGTTATATTTAGAAAAAAAATATAACAAATTAATGAAATTTTTTCAACCAAAAATCACTCTTACTAAACTTGACATATAGTTTCTTTTCTTTTAAGGTTTTTTAAAATAACCCTTAAGTAACTTTATTGTTTCTTCTGGATTTTATAATATACCAAAATATCATCTATAAACATAACTAAAAAATGATCCAAAAACAAATGAAAGACTCAAATCATGAGATTCATAAATACAGTAGGTGCATTAGATAACCCAAAAGGGATAACTACAAACTCATAATTCACATATCTTGTTCAGAACACTATCCTTGGAATGTATTTCTCCTTCACCTTTTGATGATGGTATTGGAACCTCAAATCAATATTCAAAATATACTTAGCTCCCCATAGATAATCAAATAAATCATTGATATGAGGCATTTAATATTTGTTCTTTATAGTGATTTTATTCAAGGATCAATAATCAATAAAAAGTCTCATGGAACAATCCATATTTTTCAAAATGAAAATAGTCGCAATCATTGGTCAAATGAAACCTTTATCAAGCAATTCTTGTAACTATTTTTTCAATTCCATCAGTTATTCTTAATCCATTAGATCAGGGTGTTTAGAAATAGGATTATCATGAGGAACTAAATCAATATTAAATTAAACCTCCCAATCAGGAACAATATAATGCAATTTATCAGGAAAACATCCATAAATTCATTCACTATAAGAATTTCACTAAAAACTGTTTCTTTCTTTTCAACACACATTGGCATAATTCCCTAACCCATTGAAACTAAAACATGTTACCATTGGATTTTCATTGATTGTATGGTCATCTACCATGAATTCATGAGCAATATGACCAGTCTTACCACATTGTAAGAACATCCCAAACTAGGAAAGGAATTCTACAGGATGCTTTTTACCACACTTATCACAAGATAGAAATTTAATTTTATTACCTCTAAACTTGTATGATAAATGTGTTCTCGTTTTTTAACAACTGGATATATTCATTTTATTTCTCTCATAGTATATGTGATCATTAGAGAACTCTATTTCTACCTTATCATCACATAGAACAAGTTTTACATTTATTTTGAACTCATGAGAATCTCATTCCCTTACATATCTCAGATTTAATCCTGAGTAAAAATAATTTATCTTACTATCAATATCCCGGATAAAATTTAGGATGTACCTTGCCAAACTGGTGAAATTTTCTTCATATAAAGATGTAAAATCTTACTCCTTTTGTCTCAATTCCAATATTTTATTTTTCATCCTAAGTGGAACTGCCTTAGGGAAATATTTTTTAAGGAATATATTGTTAAATTCATCAGATTCCATAGAATCAATATTATTATTTCTTATAATATTTTTAACCACTATCCCCAACTTATTATCCTCACCTTTAAAAAGATAAATTTTAATAATTACCTTTTGGTTCTCCAAATAACCCATGGTGTCAAATATATTTTCTAGGTGTTTAATCCACCCTTCATCTATAATGGGGTACGATGATCCTCTGAATGGTGGAGGATGATGTATCATAAAATTATCCACTATCATCATGTTCCTATATGTTATATAGGGTTTCTATCTTGCATAAACACCACAAACCATTTATTTCCTAAGTTAACTAATTCATCATTCTAAAAAACTACCCAGTTTTGATTCTGATTATATTAGGATGCTGATTTGCAAGGATTTTTTCCTCTTGATTCCTTTCTATCACAGCATCATTTTTTCCTCTATGGAAAACCATTCTGAACTTACATATCTTAGATGAAGAAACTTGGTCATATTTTAATACTATAACATTTTAACTTGACCATAATTTAAACTCTTTCAAGGTATGTTATTAATATCACCCTTACCTCTAAAGTTATATAAACCTTCCTTTGATTCCAACTATAAGGATCCAACCTTAAAACATTATATAATATTTATTTAAGTAAATAATTTTACTTTATTTAACATTGAGGATACTTTCAAGTTTATATCTTTAGATAATTTAGCCATAACTCATACAAAACAAAATCATATAAATATAAACTAGAAACTTCCAAACAGTATAAATTTTTTATAAAACAGAAACTTTTCAAAAGAAACATGGTTTCTTTTCATGTTAAATCATCACAATTTTCCCTTGTTACCATAATTTTTTCTACTCTTCCTTAAATCCTTCATAAAACTTTTTAAAACATGGGATGTTCTAAAAAACTCAGTGAGGGATATGTAAAGATGGAAAATTGTTAGTCTTGTGAAAATATGTAAACCCATGGATACTTTATTATAAAGTAATAATTTTTACCATTAATAAGTTGTAAATACTTTCCTTTGAAAATAAGATCATTTATTTCCCTTTTTGTAATCAAAATATTACCATAAAACCATTTAAATCACATATAATAATTTTCTTAAATTGAATAATCATGCAGTCAATTTCCATACATGTCACTCTTATAAATGGAATAGTCATACGGATGACTTCTATACCCAATTCATTAGAGGTTATAATGTAACCAACTATCCTTGGTTTATCATATAACCACCCATCCTTGTTTTATCATGTAACCACACATAAAATAACCAAGTATCATTATATAATCATAACACATAAAATATTTCAATTTTAAACATTTCACTCATAAAGTTTTATTGGAAATAAATAATAATAATTTCTAAATTTCGAAACAATACTTACATTTTAAAAAACATTTTCAATACCAAAACAACCATAATAGGTGAATAATAGATGTTTTTTTCTTTTAAAAACATTAAATATTATATAGGAACCAAAATATCACATGAGAGTCACGGTAGTGGAACATTGTTGTCACCATATACGTTAAAAATAAAATTCATTTTTTTCATTTGTAAAGAAAGTAAAAGACTATGTTTAGATATATTCCTTTTGAAAACCTTTTAATGAATTTAAATTTAAAAGGGTTTGGTCATACACCTTAAAATAAGTGGGAGTATAAAATCAAAATATGTCTCAATGGAAGGAGATTGAGACGAAATCCCTTACCACGAGTCTGATTTGTAATGTATGTTATCTATCTTATAGAATAATAAAAATAGGTTAATTATTTACCTAATTTAGAAACTTTTTTATGTTTATTATTCATTTTATATCACTTTTTACAATGTTATAACAATTTCATAATTATTTATGTTCATGTTGGCGTTTTGTCGATATTCGGTACGTGATTCGAAAGTGAACTTTGTATGATGTAAATAGTCCATGTTATCATTAGTCCATCATCTCAAAAATAATATTAATGACATTATTATCATTTTTATATATCAATTATACTTTTAAATCAAACCATTATGTATTTTTTATGAAAAATGGACAATGTTATAATCATAGAGACGGTACGTCATTCATACGCATAAATAATGTTTCCATTTTTCAACGATAATTATGGAAATGAGGTAAGTATTATCTTTATATAAATATAATAATAACATTAATATAATATTAATCATTTAATTATACTTATATATATCATATAATTTATGTAGTTAATAAAAATGAATGGCATCGCTTCATGGGGGTGATCGTACACACGTAGGCACGAAACGACATTATCATTTTTATGTTCATGGAAAGTAAGAAAAAAATTGATATAATATTATATTATAATGATTAATATGTCATTAATATCACATAGTAAGTTTAATTCCATAATTATAATCATTCATGAGATATAGATATGGAAAATAAATTATATCGGTTTGTGGATGTGATAGTTCACACGTACGCCCGGACGATTAATTTTCTTCCCATTTGATTGAAGTGGATATGGATTGAAGTGATGATATTAACATAATAATATATTATTATATTTAGGATAATTCATTTATTATTTCATCATGTATGAAAAATATTTTATGGAAGTTGGAGAAGAAATAAAATAAAAACACATAAAACATGATACCACTTCTTCGAATGGTCACCTTTAATTACCACCTTAACACCGATAATGAGGGTGTTCTACCTAATCTAAGGCCTCTAAAATATATGTAGATATTATATGAAGGTTTTAGGGTAGATATTGGCTGAAAAAGTCCTTTTAAATTGTAATATATAGAGAAGAATGGGTATATTTTATAGGAGAGGGGAGGGGAACCCTTGGAAACTCTTAAAATATTAAATTAATATAAATTAATTTTTAATTCCAAATGACTCTAAATTGTGTTATTTATAAGAAAATATAAATATGGTTCTAATTTCTCTCAAAACATAATTTTACACATGTTTTTATTTTATTTTAAACTTTATCATTTCATTTTACCATTAATTATTCTATTTTAATTTTAATTATGGTAACAACATTCTAATTATTAAGAGGCTATAAATTTTACTTATATGGGGTAAATTTCCTATAAATTGCCTATTTAAGAAAATTTTAACCATATACTAATCATAGTTTAATTTTTAAACATTTTTTTATTTTTAAATAATTTAATAAAATATTACTTTTTATAAAATATCAATAGTGTTAATTTTGACACCATTAATTTCATTGAATTTTAATAAATCCAAATGGAGTTATTAATTTGAAAAAAAATCAATAGACTTATAATATATCATAGTCACCTAGAAAATTTTTGTAGTACACTAATTAAATTGAATTATATTTATTTCAATATTTTTCATATCATTTATTTGATATTTCTATTAATAAAATAATTATTGTATCATGGTTATTTCAGCATTTATGGTAATTATTTAGTCTATAAAGATTATAAATAAATTACCATGATGTAGATAAATTAATTATTTTTTTGGATAATATTTATGATTGAAGTTATATCATGTTTACACATATATTAAAATTATTATACTTATAAGTAATAAGATGGTGATATTTTGTCACTCTCTTTTATTTTAATTAATATTTATATCATTTTATTGGAAAAAGTCCATTAAATGAGTCAATTACGATAAATATGTTTTAAGGGTCTATTTTTATTCATCTAATTGTATTTTTTAATGTTTTATGGTAATTTTATTTTCCATATCATATTATTTGTTACCCTAATTTAACTGATTTTCCTTTAACCGTGTTAAATGAAAAATTACCAAAGTTATTATTCATAGAATCCAAAAAAAGGAACCTATTTATATAATTTCGAACCATTGATTCCAAATATTGAATCTATTTTTTAAATTCTAAAACACATATGTTCTAGTAATTGAATTAAAATTAATCTGGTTGATGAATTGAGAAAATGGGCTTTTTGAAAATAAAAAATCATAAAATGATTGACATATGTTTATATCCAATTTCTATGTGAAATTACTTACACTAAACTAAATTGAATTAAATGATAAAAAACATAATATAATTATACTTTAAAACTATTCCAAAATATAATTTATCATTATAAATAAATTTGATAAAAAATTAGTTTTCAATTAAAATGTTTTATTTTTCACTATTCATAAAAAATGAATATTATCAAAAAATACTAAAAAATAAACCAATGTAATATTTTATATTCTTATTTCAAATAATAATTTTATTTTATTTAATAAAAATTATAAAAAGGATAGAATAGATTTGAAATAGATGCTCCATCAAAAGGAAGCAAAACTACTTTTTTTGAAAAAATTATTTTTAAGCATAAAGTAAGATTTATACTTATATTATATTTATAAAATCTATTAAATGAATATAAAAAATTATAAATAAACCCATATATATTAATTAAATATCTGGTTTGTTACAATTATGAGGATTTGGATAATATTCTAATGGTCATATAATCTTTACATATCATCTAAATAACTCTTATTTTTATCATTCTTTGTTAACATTTTCTCTCACATGGTTATCCATACATTATTTATGAAATTAATATATTATTTATAATGTTTTAATCCTTATTAAATTATTATTTGCGGCTATGATATTTCTTGGAGAACCTGAACCTGTGTATTTTTTTATTCTAGTTAAGTTATTTATTTATTTTTAATGTCCTATTATACTATTTTTAATTTTATAGAGGGTATTCTTACATTATGTTAATTGTTAAATATTTATGAAATAAATTAGTGTACATTTTATATGGGGTTAATTTGATTAATTAATAATATATATCAATATGAAACACGTATATATTTAAAATTATAAACACATATAGAAAATCCTGGGACATTAGACTCTCCCCCATATTGAAATTTCACCCCTGAAATTTTAATTCAAAATATAAGATGAAAACTAATGAGGGTACTTATATTTCATTAAATCATCAGGTTCCCATGTTAACTATTCATTATTATTTTTTCAAGGAATTTCATTAATGAGGTGGGTTATGTTATTTATTAAAACATTTTTTCTAAAATCCAAGATATTCATGGGATACTCCTTGTAAGATAAAACATGTTCTAACAACACCACTTTTTTGATTCAGAACATCTGGGGGTTATGGTTTATATTTCATTGAGAGAGACATGTGGAAGATATTATACACTTGATATAGGTTTGTTTTTAGTTCCAGTAGATTGGATATAACTCAAATGTGATCCAAAATTTTAACAAGTCCATGGTATCAGGACATAGCTTTCCCTTATTCCCAAGCCACATGAATGTATTCCATGAGTATGTAAAAAGGAATTATATATAATAAAATTTTATCACCAGGTCTCATTGATGGAAAAATATGTAGATATTTTATTGATTTTTTGTTGGTCATATGTGTTACTGAATTTATTAGAGATTCTCAATCATCTCCTCAACTAGATAATGTACTAATATATTATGTTTTCTAACATTATCCAATAATATTATAGTTATAAATTTCTTCCCCTATATGGATTTAGAATGATCTATATAAAATCTAAAGTGAAATATATTATTGTTTGAGAACTCAAGTAAATAAAGTTACTCATCCCAACCACCTTTGAATTCTATAGAGTAGTCTCTAAGCATGTCTTCTATATTTTGAATAATCCTTTTAGATTTTTAATCTATATAAAGATGATATGGTATACTAATGTTTAAATATATACTCATGGAATTTGAACGAATCATCCAAAAACATTGAGGTGAAACATAGATATTGATCGGATATAATTTATAGGGGAATTTTATATATTCTATCTACTACCCTATATCCCTGAAAGTTATTTGTGTGAGATGTTTTTATAGTTATGAATTTATTAATCTATATAATATGATCCTCTAGAGAATGTTTATAATTATTCCCAATATATTTTTTGAATACTAATAAAAAATAAGTGTTTATTTTTAATCATTTCCATGTTGGTATGGTTAATGGTTGCAACATTACCATAGATTTTTATCGTTATAGCATTAACTATCGTGCTTACCAAGCACATTAATGTATATTTATAAGTGTATTTATACATATATTCCAAAAATATATATCTTTGATACCTCTATATATCCTTTTACTTCATGGGTGTATGGAGAATATTGAGTTATGAGAATCATATAATAAAATTTATGGATAACATTATCATGTCTTTAAATATTAAAACTCCTACATTATATATATTAAACTCAGAGACTATCAAATTACTTATTTTTTCAACTTTATTTTATATCTATACCTCATCCCATTTAGATTCTTTTATATTCTCTTGTATAGGTGGTTGATAAACCATTTGAGAGATATAGGATTTCTTACCTTCCATTATAATTTCTTTATCAATATTATATATATATATATATGTGTGTGTTTTTTGGATCTCTCTCAATAATTATCATTAATATGGTTACAATTTTTTTTACATAGATAATCAGTCATTTCATTATACTTTTTTATGGTAATGGATTGAACAGTCATCATCTTTGATCTTCTCTAGTAATATTCATTGGCACATGCTATACTAATTTTATAAGAATATATACATAAGAATTTTATTGATCAGTCTATATGAAATACATTTTTCTATAAATATAATTACTCCATATCAATGAAATGAAGATTATAGAAATTAACTCTATATTATATGTTTGATAATTTTTCTTATTCACCTTTAATTAACTCTAGATTTAGGCTATCACATTATCATTTTCCATTATAACAAAACCTAATACCTTTATTGAATAATCACTATACATGAAAAAAACCATCAATAATTTAGTGTCGTATTGATATAAAATAACTTATTATTATCTTCTTTAGCTCTGTGAATATCACTTCACATTCATCCATCCCAAAAAAACATTACTCCTTTATAAATTATCTATGTTATACTATTTGAAAATCATGAGAATTTTATCTCAAAATATATATAATAATAATCTAATATGAGAAAAATAAAGACTTATTTCATGAATTTTGGTATATGTAATGGTTTTCTTTAGTTTAGAATTGAAATAAAAATAGATATCTCATTACATGTGATGGAATGCCCCACAAATGTATATTTTTAGATTTGAAAATCATATTTAATATAATATTCATACATATTCTCATTTTTGAATGTATTTAGGAAAGTATTCAAATGTTCCTCATGTTCATCCCTATTTTAAATGTATATGATAATTTCATATTTAAATATAATGAAAAAAAATTTTGAGGTAATATCTGAAGAAACTATTAAACATGTACATAAATATTACTAGAAAATTAGTGAGTCTGAATGGAACCAGTATGAGCTAATAATACCCATATATTATAATAAATTAAGTAGCTTGAATATCCTTATTTTTCATCTTGAATTGATGATATCCCAATCATAGATTAATCTTAGGGAATTATTGAACCCCATATAGTTTATTGAAAAATTCACCAATATGTAACTGAGGATAATTTTTTATTTATCATTATCTTTTTTACCACATGATAATAAATTACGATATGAATTGACTCATACTACTTGACAATGAGGGATAGGGAACCCCATGGTAAGAAATTGGGGTGTATAAAACCCATTTCTATTGTCCTAGGTAGTTTCTTATTCAATACTACCACTTCAATGATATCCATTCTATGGGGACTCGTGGATATGGGTAGAGTACAGTGTTTATTTTCTATTGATAGCTCATCATGTCAAAATAAGTAAGACTATAAAACCATTTTTGGGAATGAAATGACAAATTTACTTACAATTTAATTGTCTTATAGGTTAATAATACCCTTTGTCACAATAATTTGACCTAGATAATATTTCTCATAAGGAAATAATATCCACACTTGAGAATGATTTTCTGATGGAGATTCATAATTCTATTTGCACTATAATATAATTTTTGTATGGTATGGGATATTTAATATGATTTCCCTCTCTCCTTATCTAATATTAGCACAATAAAAAGATAACCAATCCATATCCAATATAACCTAGAATTCTAAAAAATGTTTTATTATAATGTTATTTAGATATTCATCCAAAATATGTTAATTAGGGAAAATTTATATACTTGGGACATAATGATTTCAAAATATTGTTTTTTTTCATTGATAATTAGATCATTATTTATTGAGGATCTATTTGAATATGTCTACTAAATTTTCCTGAAATAAAATATGAATATTACTAATATAAAATGGGATATTTTATACTCATTACTAAATGAAAAATGTGTCTTTTTTTAATTGGATACCATACACTTTATTTTTTTGTATTTTTGTAATTAAAAACCTTATTTTATTCCATCCCATATGAGTTTTAAAATGAAACAAAAGGATTTTCATCATTTGAATGTCGTACTACTTGTATAAAAAATGAATTGTATTGAATTTGAAGGTTAATCCTTTATTCTTTTATTCATTATTTTCTATTATAGTTATCCTTAAATTTCCAATAATTTTTTCATGATTATCGTGTGTTTTATAAACTGATTATGGGGAAAATATTACATCAGTATGAGTGGATGAATGACTCATGTGCATGTGGCATATGACACATATGCTCACTAAAAAGGACACATATGTACACTCAAAATTGCTCACATTTATATTGTATATTATTTATATGTATTTTATTTTATAAAAAAATTCTAATCTCTAGATGAGACATTTACATAACCATATAAAATGTATATAGATTGTAAAATGACTTTTGAGTAGTCTAAATGACTTGTATTCAAGTCAAATGACCCATATGATTACACATATCTAGGTAAATAACTTATACTCAAAACATAAAATGGCAATTAGGCATACAAAATTATCACATTTTTTTAGAATTAACTCATACGTGGATATCTATTAAGAAATGATTCATGCACTTTAGATAATTGACTCAAAAACAGATAGGATATAGAAAATTTTTCCTCCTATGGGTTTGAAAAAATATTTATTTATTTCTTTGTTTATTTTATTTATTTATGATTTTTTATATGTATATTTGGATCCTAATTTGGAATGATATTTTGGGGAAAGTGATTAGGCATTGATTGTGGGAAATATTTGCATGATTAAAACGTGATTAGTTTGATTATTTAATTCTATAATTAGTTATTGAATTATTAATTTTTTTTCTTTTAACATGTTTCAAATGAAGGTGTATTTTAAAAATGATAAGAGTTAAAAAGATAATTAATGGGTATTAGACAATCATTAAATTAGTAAAATCACATAAAGAAAATAAAGGGAAATCAATGTGAAGATTATGAACAACTATATAGTGGTTTATAATTCCTTCATTCATGTCTATATCTTATGAAATGATTAACTATAGTAGCTAGATTATTTGAATATACTGTGCATGTGGTTAATATTTTTTTATATAACATATAAAAATAAAATCTATAAATACAGTTGTATAGAACCAACAGAGTTGTGTAAGAGATACAAAAATTATGAAATGTGAAAAATAGAGGAATTATACTCAATATAATTTTTTTTAAAGGATTCAGTTTATATCTATTGTGAATAGTGTTTCACTGATTTTCTTTATTGAACATCTTCATGTTTCATGATATTAATCATATTGT
Organism: Viscum album; assembly: GCA_963277665.1. Classification (NCBI taxonomy): domain Eukaryota; kingdom Viridiplantae; phylum Streptophyta; class Magnoliopsida; order Santalales; family Viscaceae; genus Viscum; species Viscum album. Next base: position 288,212,275 of record OY728139.1, read on the forward strand.
GATCCCATCTACCAATACATTCATATTTTTTCATATTTACAATTCTATTTCTATTGTGTCATATACTTTGAATATTTTTATATTTATGTTAGAGTTGAGTTTTTATTTTTCATTTAAATTTAACACTATTAGATTACACTACCCATTTAAAGTTGTGTTGGGTTATGACTCTAGGATGAAAAAAATTGGTACAGTTCATCTTGTACATCATATTAGAAAATGCATATCATTGGGTTCTTCCCCTATAGTGATAAGGTAGCGTCATTTGGGTTCTGATTATAAGTGTGATAGAGTCAGTTGTAAAGGGTTGTAAATCCCCATCAAAATTTCAGCCACTTTATTTTCATTGTCGTACTCTCATGTTAAGGGTGTAGAGAGTATATTTAATATCACATTGATTATATATAAAAGAAAAATATATTATTTTTTATTTTATTTTATGCTACTTGATTATTTTAACAATGATATAATCTTTAAAATTTTATAAATTTTTTATTTCACCCATATTGACCATTTTACAATCTAAATATCATGGATAAAAAATTATTATCAAATTAGGCCCCTGATAGGGTCATTTTCTCTATCATAGACATATCTTTTGTTTCTTACTATATAATAGACTTAACTATCTAAGGGAAAGATCACTTATTATGACATTATAAAGATGTAATTATTTCTAGATTTCTTAATTATCTCCATTATTTGATGGAAATGATTGTGGATATTGGAAAGATCAGGTAGAAGTTTATCTTAAATATGTTAGTATTTATCATTGGACTACAATGGTAAAACCCTAAGAACTTACGAAAACTAATCCTGAGTCCATTACTAACATTGATTCTATGATATATGTTCGTAACTATAAATCATGAATATTATATATTATTATATAATAAAAACTATTTTTAGTCTTATTTGACCTGGTAAAACTGCTCGTGATATGTAGATAATTTTTCAAAGAACTCATTATGGATTTGATAAGTCAATTAGAACAAAACACAGAATGTAGTATTGAATATCATGTTTTTAAAATGGATCAGAATGAAATTTTTAACCAGATGTTTCATTGGTTCACTCGTATTTTAAATGGAATGAGTGGTCTAGAAGAATCCTTAAATATTATTGTTCTTTTTGAAAATTTACATAGATGTTTACAAAATAAATGACCTAAAAAAATGTTTTCTATGGATGAACATAAAAATTTCAAGGAATATACTCTTAATAAGCCTATTTTTTCATTATCACTATACAAATAAGAATTAGAAATTATTAATGAAGAATAATCTAATAAGATACAAATATTTTATTTCAAATCACATATGTATGTTACTATAAAATTTTATGATTTTGAGTTACAGTGAAATGAAATTGATTAGGTCTCAATGTTGAAAAAGGAGTGTAAAAAATTGATATTGAAGACAGAATAGAAGGGATTATCCTAAATATGATCATAAAGTAACCAAAAAAGTAATATTTTTTCTAATAATGCACCAAAATTAATTTCTTTGGAATAAAAAATAAAAGGATTTGTATATCAAGTCTAAATTCAAAAAATAAATCAAACAAAGGGGAAAATAAATTAAAAAAATATAAGAGAGAATTAGTATAATTTTTGTAGTTATATAGAAGGTTTGATTTTAGTGAAAAATTTGGAACAAAAAATAATCATCCAATTTGCATCTCATATATTCATTAAATCAGGTTAGTGATTTTAATTATCACTATAATGAGTCTAATTTTAAAAACCATTGTATTCATTCATTGTATGATGAGACTTAATGAATACAAAATGATGTTATATAAATTACCAACATATATAAGGAACATAACTGACAGAATGTAAATAATGTTAAAGAAAATAACTTTTTCCTCAAGATTTAATGAAACTTAATAAATATAATGATAAGTAATAATTATTATTTCTATTAACAGTAAAGATAAATAAATAAAGATGAAAGTTATATCTATTGATTTATAAATTACACTATATGAAAATAAAAGGCTTAAATATAAATTTAACAATTTAAAGCATAATTTTTTCACATTAGTTTAAGGTAGAGAAAGATATCATAAAATGATGTCCATGAACAAAATGAACAAAAAAAATTATAATTGGATATATTAATCAGTTCCAAAAAATATAAAAAATATTATTTGTTAAAAGTTATAAAGGAAGGGCATTATAGTTACATGTTTTAGATATATGAGTCAAGGTCATTATAGAATTGAATTCTCCTTAATATTTACAAAATATTTGGGATACAAAGAAATATTTAATGTATAAATATTTTCTTCTATGATTACATAGGAATAAATGTTTTAAATCTATTTGGGTTCCATAAAATTCATTTTATATCCTAAATGGACCAAAATCATTATAAGTACCAAAACAATCCTAAATATTTTTTTATTAGAAATACATCTTGGAATAAATGAAAGGATGACTTAGTATATAGAGAGTGGTTTCACTGGGAAATAAATGGGATATCGTTCAAAGTTGTAATCATTCAATAAATGTGAATGAATTAATGTTAGTTTTAAAGACAACTATAAAGTAAAGGTTAATGTTTTTGATAAAGTTCATATTTTTATATATTTTATTATGTCTAATATTCAACATGTTGAATATTTTAAGTGCAATCTGATTATAATATAAAAATTATGTGATAATGGAATGTTTTTTAAATTTTAAAATTATAAGTGCATTAATTATAAAGATTAATCTATCTATTAACCAGAAAAAAAGTAAAATATTTAGATAATAAAATTTAATGAACTAGAAGATCAAAATTTTAAGTGTTTAAATGATGTAAAATAAAACATATTCTATTTCATAGGAGGCACAATCATGAAACCTTTAGGCTAATTCCCTACATGTCAAGTTATGAAAATTTTTTCATATTCAAGAGTTAAAAATAGATAGATTTCATGTTTTTGATAATTTTATGAAAGGTAAACAACACAAATATAGTTTTATATCTACCAAGGATGTAATAACTTTATGACCATTAAAAATTAATCATTATGATATATTCATACTTATTTGAATAATAAGGGTGGGTGATAAGAGTTTTTTTTGTTATTGTTGAATATTTTTGTAGATTTACATGGGTTCTCTTTATTTCTCATAAATCTAAAATTATATTCAAGTTTTCTGCTTAGTATAAACCTGTTCAAAAAATGATAGGATACTTCATCCTATCTATTAGAACTTATGGAGTATAATAATCTATAAATGTGGAATTTGAAATGTTTTATGAATAATTCATAACTTTTCATCCACTAGAACGCCCTTGAAAAATATTGCAGTCAGAAGAAAAAAACACTTTATAAGAAACATCTAGAATAAGGTTAAATTAATTAAAAATGGTAATATAATTTTGACTGATTTTTTTAATTTAGATTATTATGTTTCAAATAAAATTATTTTAATCACTATTGTAAATAAAATATCTAATCCATCTAATATTTTTTCAAATTTTTAATAAAATAAAATTTTAGGGTTGAGTGGGAACCCAAACCGGCAATAACCAATGTAAAGAAAATAGGATACATTTGACATGACCATATCATTCTAGAAAAAATTTAATATGTTAAATTTATGAACCCTAGGAAAACTTTATTCAATATAATGTTTTCTCTTCTCTTTTTCCTCTTTTATAAGATCTTCAAAGTTATATTCCATCATGTCCCTAGTCTTGGTTAGATTCAACTAAATAATACTCCCTTAATAAAATCCATTGGCTAAGATGAAATGTTTTTTTATTGATATAAAATTATTTTTTATTATTTGTTTAAAGTCAAAGTTCACTTTAATATATTTTGTTTTTAAATTTTGTTAATGTTTTGATTTCTAATTCCACATCCAACATCTCTTCCTTGGAATGCAGAAGCAAGTCCAAAGTAGTTGATAATTAAACTTCATCTATAATATACTTTTTTTCCTCCATCTCTAAGATGAGTTTGAATACCAATAGTGAGACAATTAACCATTGATTGTTAGATCAATGTGGAATAGTATTATAATTTCTCATATTCAGATATTTTATGATCTTGTACGGATTTAGCAGTCCCATATTCTACTCTATCCTCCACTTACCTTTATAATTTCACAACAAGACCTAACTACCAATTTCCTTTTATCTATAAAAGGAATTTCACATTATTTTAATATTTAAAAATTTTCATTAATCCTCTGTATTTCCTCACTGATCTAGTGATAACTTATTTAAGTAAATTTAAATAATCCTTCAAATTTCAAGTTTTCTTATAATTTTTAATTGAATGACATCCCAGATCAAATACACCCTTTCTCACAATATTCACATATAAAAAAAATATATTTATAAAATTAATATATAATTTATAATTATAGTACTTCTATTTATAATCTTCTAAACCATTATAGTCCTTAGCAGACTTTGTGGGTCTCTCTATAAGCCACTACTCTGGTTTCTCATCCTATGGATCCTTGAATCCATTTTTCTTCCACTTATATTTAGTTTTGACTATAATTCATCCCTATAGCCATTAATTACTCATTACCTCTTCAACTAATTTCTCAAAACTATTCTATAGTCATACTTTTGAACTGATCTCTTACGCATCAGTTGAATCACTTGTAGATTGATTAAGACCCAGCACTAGATCATTAAAGTTTAAACCAGTAGTCCCAACTTTAATATTAGTTCACTACGATTTATAAAACCATAAACCATTAGAGTTATAATTAGGAAACAACATATCCAAATAATATGATGAAAAGATTTAGCAGACTCATCAAATATGCAAGACAACTCATTCACTAATTATTTGAGGTCATTTCTAAACACAATGGGTTGGTATCTTTATTCTAGGAATACTTACTCATAGCTCTAGAAAAATTCAACACATCCAAAAAATACCTCATTTATGCCTTGATAGGTTTAGCATTAGAATTTATAGGTGGATTTATATGGGTATTACTAAACATATTTTCATCATGAAAAAATTCTGAGCTAATTTCAATTGAAATTCCCTTCTTCACTGAGTGAAGACATGCCTACAAAAGGTGTATAAATAAAAAGTAGCAAAAACATTATTCACACAAAGAATAAAAAATAACCATATGATGATACCTAAAATAATCAGAAACTTTAATCCACATAGATTCAATCAAGGCCTTTGATACATCCACTTCTATACATATAAGAAGATAAATTGAGTAAGTTGAATCCCTTGATCTACTATCAAAATATAAGAATCTACCAACCAAATTACCTTAAATTAATAGAATTGTAGGATTTTGAAAAATATGGGGAAATTATGTAAAAATATTCAACATTTTCATTGAAGGTGGGTTCCATTTCATGTGAAATACATAGTCTCATCTAAATACATAAAAACAAATTCCATCAACAAGAAAATTTCCTTTAGCCCCTGGGAAAATGTGGTCATCTTCAATTGTAAATAAAATGACAAAATTCACAAGATCCATTAACCCATATATCATATGATCCTTAATTGACTGAGAGATACTGATGAATCTATCAAATTTATCAACCAAATGGAATATCTACCTGAATTGACCAATAAGGGAAATACTAAAAAGGGTCGAATCTATATTGAATTCCAACAATGTGAAAGGGAGATTCAAGGACCTTAAATTAAGTAGATGACATTTTTGACTAAGGGAGATTTGGGTGAGGGTTAGGACTAAATAATGGTTTGTAAAAGGGTATACTATTGTCTTATGATCCAAATAATAGACTGCAAAAATGTTCCCCATTTATGGAAGTTGAGTAGAGTAGTAAAAGATTGATTTGAATGCTCTCATTCCAAATTCTCCCATTCTGAATGCTCCCGCTCCACCTGTTTTGTCGGCAATCCTTGACAGCGGTGCACCTGGCTCTTCGGCGTCTGATGGTGGTGCTTCTTGTCTTCCTCTGCCTTCTTTCAAGGATTCCCTTTTGCAGCCTCCCCCAGGGCTACGTCTGGATCGGGTTTCCTTTTCGTCGTTTACGTTGTTGGCTACCTCTTTTATGGAGAAGGTTTGTCCTATGCTTTCGGTCCCGGCGGTTTCTTTTGAGGCGGTGGCCAAGGATCTTCACTGGATGCTGATAGCGCAGTTTGTTATGAATAAGCCATCCCTGGATGTCTTCAAGGATTTCGTTCACATATGGGGTTTGTCTCTTTCGGCATCAGTGTCGATCTTCGATCGGAAAGCTTTTTGTATTGTTTTGTATTTGAGGGATGATTTTATTAAAGCATGGAGTAGTAGTCTGCGGCTTGTGGGGAACTAGAGGTTCTCACTTTCTCGATGGTCAATAGAGGCTCATGCTGGGAAATAATGCTCAAATATAGCGTTTTGGATTTTGCTTCTAGGAATCCCTCTTCTCCTTATGAATGAATCCTTCCAAAGGGTGGTTGGGGATTCATTGGGTTCCTTTTTGTGTCCAGACGATAGGACGAGTCGCTTGGTAGAGGAATCTGTTGCAAGCATTTGTGTTGAGTTGGATTTCTCTCATCTGCTTCAGAGTCACCTGATGCTTTGGATCGAAGAAATGGAGGATCGTCGTCAACTGATGATTTAACATGGTGTTCCTATGTTTTGCTCTTATTGTCAAATTTCTAGTCACATGTTGCAGGTTTTCCACAAGGCCCGTATAGGGGATTCCAGTTTTCGGGATAATTCAAAGACTTTTTTAAGGGTTTCAGCTCCATGTTTCTCTTCAAAACCGATGGGGTGTGATAAAGGAAAGGGGGAAGTTTCTTATGGGTTGCCTTGTGAGGCTCCCTCGTCTTCATATCCCTTGAGTCGTGAAGGTCTTCAGCCTCTCTGCTATGAAATGGTTTTATTTAACAAAGGTATGGGGGAGGTTTCGTCGCTGAAGATTTGGGATAGGGGCTTCCCATCTGCAGGGGCATCTCTCAAGAATATAGTCCAGTCTCCTCAGTCAGGTCTTGATCCTTAGGTCACCTCTATTATCTACATTTCAGAGATCCTACAATTGGAGCCGGGCTTTGAAGATTCGGGATCAGTGATTTATTCCTCTCCTAGGGAGGATATTCTTCAACTGGTGGTTTCTTCACCCCCAGTTGTCTCATATTTCAAAGGTTCCCTCTTTTCCGCTGCACTCTCCCTCAGTGTTGAATGGTGTCATTTCAAGTAAAGGAAGAGTTTAGTGTTGTGTCTCTCCAGAGGTCCTATCAAAGGCTTTATTTCAATGGTATGTGCTCCCCGGGCTCAGTTGGTTCGAAGGTGCAGAGTAGTGTTCTCATGTGGTCTCAATCCAAATTAGGATTGGTTTCTTCCTTAGTTGTATCTCATACTGTCAGGGGCCAGAATTCTGGGTCCAAAACCATACAATTTTGTTTTTAATGGTTATAATCCTCAGATATAATGTGTGAGGCATAGGGGCTCGGGTGAAATATGATTTTGTAGTTGATGAACTTTTCAATAATTCTGTATCGATAGTTGTGTTGCTTGAACCGAAGCAGGGGCATAGTAAAATCAGGGAGTATGGTCCAAGGATAAAAGTGAAGCGTTTCATGCATGGGGATTCTCTAAACTCTCAGATTTGGTTATTTTGTAAGGATCACATCACAGTTGATAGGTATGTTGTGTCGGATCAGTTTTTGGATACTAAAATCTTTGTTGGGATTCTTTCATTTTCCTTTGCTTTTGTCTGTGCTAAGTGCCTCGCTCAAGATAGAGAGACGCTTTAGAGGAATTTGGAAGGAATTATCTCTAACTCTGATCCTTGGATTTTTGGGGGAGATTTAAATGTATAGCTAGTCCGGAGGTGAAAAAGGGGAGTGGTTCTTTTCCTAGGACTGATAACCAAGATTTTTTCTCGTTTATGGAAACTAGTGGTCAGTTGGATGTGGGTTTTGAATGAGATAATTTCACATGGTGTAATAATCAACGAGGAGGATGTCCGATCTAGTGTTGTCTTGATCGATGCTTGATTAATGAGGTGGAATTATCTTTATTCCCAAATTCCAAAGTCTCTCTTTTGGATCGGTGTCTCTCTGATCATTCTCCACTTAGACTTTCCTTAGATTTAGGATCATCGCAAGGGGAGCAGTTTAGGTTTTTAATACCTGGGTGGAGGAAACCGGTTTAAATGATGTGGTTAGTGAGTCCTGGAGTCTAAATCATACGATAAATCCATGGATTACACTCCACAACAAGATTAGGTATCTCAAATATCTTCTATGGCGATGGAGGAAGGCTATTTCTATGAAGGATAATGATTTGGTTGAGATCAGCAAGGAGATTGTTCGAATGGAGGAGGGTCTGGAGATGGAATGGGATGAAAGTCTTTTTACTGAGTTAAGGAAGAAAAAATACCTTATATCTAATACTCTTCTGAGATAGTAATGGTTGTCTAGAGAAGGGGCTATAATTCAGTGGCTTGGGGGGGGACCGTAACACTGGCTTTTTTCATGCTTGTATTAGGGAGCGTCGCCATGTTCAGAGACCAAATATTAGAAGGTAGGATGTTTCTTATTCTACTGATCAAGATGAGGTTGGAGTCATGGTCAATGATAGTATCCAATCCCGACTGGTAGGGCCCAATCCTGCCTTGAATGGTCGGTACTCGAGGGGTGATGCTGAAATTTTTGAGGCTATTCCGAGCTGTGTTTCAGAGGAAGTCGATGTATTTTTGAGGAGGACTCTAGAGGATATTGGAGTTTGTGAGGATATCTGGACTTTGAATCTGAAGAGCGCACCAGGGCCTGATGGAATTCTAGGGTCTTTTTATAGGGCGGCTTGGGACACAGTCAAGGGAGATTTAGTGAAGGCAGTGCAGGACTTTTTTCAGGGTGGGGATTTTCCGCGTATTGCATGTGAAACCAAGATGATGATGATTCTAAAGATTTAGAATCCACATTCCATTGATCAATATCGGCTTATTAGCATGTGTAATATTCCATACAAGGTTTTGGCCAGAATTTTCAATAAAATGATGGCTTCTCACTTGAATACTTGGGTGTCTCCAGAACAACATGGATTTATTAAAGGGCGTTCAATTCAGGGGGAAATGGGAGCGGTGCAAGAGGTGGTTGGTGATATTAAAAATAAGTATTTTGGGGGTAACTTGGTGATCAAATTATATATGAGCAAGGATTATGATAGATTAGAATGGTGTTCATCTTAAGGGTGTTGGATTCCACAGGGTTCTCCAACTAGATGATTGATTTACTTTTTCGTTGCTTCAGTTCGGCCTGGATATCAACATCATTTTTGGGAAAACAGTTTGGTTTTTTCCAGGCTAGGAGAGGACATAGGCCAGGAGACCCTCTTTCTCCCACTCTATTCATCCTCTCTCAAAATGTCTTTAGCTACTATATTAACCGGGGTTTTCTCTTTGGGAGAGTTTTTCCTTATCGGAATCAGCATGTTGCAATGGGTATATCGCATTTGATGTTTGTGGGTGACACAATTTTGTTTATCAATGGCAGTAGAATATCAGTGCGGTGGATGAATGGGATTTTAGGAGAGTACTGCCTATAGAGTGGTCAGGTGGTGAACCGGGGGAAATGTATGTTTTATAAATCCAAGGATATCAAAAAGAGTAGGGTTAGAACTCTTGAATACAACTAGAACATGATTAGGGGATCATTTCCTATGGAGTAACTTAGGGCACCGGTGAGCCATTACTCTCTTAGAATTCATCATTTTGACAAGTTGGTTGCTAAGATAACTGGGCGCATCTTCAATTGGAAGAACAGATTTTTGTCATTTGGCAGGCGCATTAACCTTGTGAATTGTGTTCTTGTTTCTATTACCATGCATGTAATGGACACCTTGAAGTTCCCCAGTAGTGTTATCAAAAACTTGGAGAGGTTAATGGTGTCCTTCATATGGGATGGGAAGATGGAAGGAAGGTATCACTGGGGGTCTAGAAAACGTCTTGCACAACCCCTCTCAGATGGGGTCATTAATATGAGGAGTGTTTCATTGACCATGCAAGGTCTACATGCCAAACTTACATGGGAGGCTATTGAAGAAAGAAAAAATTGGGGTAGGACAATGTAGGACAAATATGGCATTAATGTGAATGAGAAGAGAGTACAACTTGGTAAGATTTGGAAACTGATTCACCCTTACCTGGGGGTGTTGTATCAGCACTCTAGGTGGATGGTTGGAAGTGGTGACATTAATTTCTAGCTATATGATTGGGGGGTTGGTAGGTTGTGGTTTCAAAGATTCCCCACATTGAATATATCATTTAGTGAGGCTAGCGGTCATTCTGGTTTTATTCAGGCCATTTTGGATGATAGTCAACAATCTGTTTTCAATAACATTCTTATCAATGATGAGCATGATAATCTTATTTTTACAGTCTGTTCGTCAGGTGTGTTTTCTTTAAATACTTTTTCTAGGGTGAGGATGGATGAAAATAATGATGATACATGGGGGGAGACTATTTTGTGCAAGGAGGTCCCCTCAAAATTTAATTACTTATTGTGGTGGGTAAGGAACTGAGATTTTCCTGATGATGATAAAATTCAGCGTATGCATATTAGCTTTGCCTCTAGGTGTTGGTGTTTCCGGGAGCCCAAAACAGAATCACTGGGATATCTATTTTTTGATAGTGAATGGGAAAGATGGATCTGGCTGGTGTTCAGTGCTTTCACTGGGTGGAACAGACAGGGAGGGACGATGGAAATCTTCTTAATTGCATGGTCTCAAGGAGCGGGCGGTCATGCACATGAGCCTCAGCCCAGTTGGTGAGGACTCCTTATGTTCATCCAAGTGACCCAGGATCAAATCTAGGTGGTGGATAATTTCCGGGGGTATTGTAGTAGGTATTGTAGCTGGTATTGTAGCAGGACTATAGCAGTTACTTTAGCAGTCACTGTTTGGCACTGTAGAAGCCGGGAATATGCCCCCATTTGGGCCTTCGGGACACCGATTTGGTCCCCGAGTCCTTTAAGGCCTTCGGACCACCTAGGTCTTTGGGTTAGTAAGGCCTTCGTTCTACCTCAAGCCCTTCATGCCACCTTAAGTGAAGATGCAAACCAGGCAACCTACAAGGAACAAGCTTTAGAAGGAGGAGGAGCAATGAGCTTTCATCATAGTAGAGGCTAAACGGATTGCAAGAATGAGAGGGTATGGCACCTGCCATCGGGACAAGCCTGTGCATGCATGGAAAATCCAAGATGAACAGCCATGCAAAGGTTGAGAACTAATTTCACGATGAAGATGCTGGGGAGGAGTAGTTCCAATTAGTTAGTCTGGGTTGTATGTAATGTTCGAAGCCTACCGGCAATGAATTACTCTAAGGCCTATGGGCCAAGTAATACTTACACCTACGGGCCATGTAAGGGTTCCACCTCACCCCTTTAAAGGTGGATTATCAAAAATCAATAAAAAAAATAAAGGCCTTCGGGCCATTGGAGGAGGAGAGAGAAGGAGCGGGTGGTCATGGACTTAAAAGGAAGGCACGGGCTTTTTTGGTTTTAGCAGGATGTTGGACCCTTTGGAGAGAAAGTAATTATGCGTGGCACAAAAATATTATAGGTACCCAGGAAAGTATTATTTTTAAAATGAAGAACTCTTTTTAGGACTTGGTCTGGGTGTGTACTGGCTGTCAAGATGTGCCTTCGATGAAAGCCATAATACCTAGTTGTTTTCTATCTAGCTGAAGTAGGGAGTTTGGTCTTGGGAATTGGGTATGCAGGCATTCCATACACTTCGGCCTAAAACTCAATAAGGATGGATCCTTTTTAGGGGGATATGAGAGGTGGTGGGTTCATTCGGAATTGGGCAGGGCCTGTTGTTGTTGCATTTACTACTTTCTATGGCAGGGGCGATGTTTTCCAGGCTAAAGCGCGGGCTATGCTCAAGGGTTTGGAGATGTACGAGCAGTGAAATATCACTATTAAAGCAGTGGAAATAGATTCTTTAATGCTCTGAAAAGTATTAGCAGGTACAGGCCGAGTTCCGTGGAATAGCATTTATATCATCAGAAAGTGCAAGCAGATTTTGGGTAATCTTATCGATATCACTCAAACATGGCGAGAAGGGAAATAGGTGGAATATTTCATGGCGTCTATAGGTTCACCTAATCATAGTATGTATTTTTTCTTTAATATAGGTTCTTTGCCTAGTGAGGGGATGAATTTTGTGATTAATGATGCTTTGGGATTGCACTTTTTTCGTCCTCCATGATTTTCTTGTATCAGTTTATTCTTTTAAAGGAAATAAAAATGTTAGTTTTCAGTTCAGTAGATTAGTCATCACTTCCCAATATGGAATCACACTTATGAGGGAGAGAGAATAATTGAGTACTGTATTATAATGAAATATGACTATGATTTATGGATGGGAAATAATCCTAACATTGGATATGTTTTATTTTTTTTGTAATTTTTTTATCATTAATACTCAATATTTCTCAAATGAATTTGAATTAAAATCATATAAAGGAATATTTTTTGGGTAATTCAAATAAAAGTAAAGATTATAGTGTATAAAAAACCAAGGTTTTTGAAAATTATATTAAATTTATATTTGATTAAAATAATTTAAAATAAAACAATGATGATTTAGACCATCTTGAAGCATATATTATTTTAATTTATTTTAGTGAAGATTAAAATATTTAATTGTATTCACCTATTGAAGGGTGTTTATATCTCATGAATAATATTAGAAAACTAAAAAATATCATCCTTTAGATAAAGTTATTTGTGATCTTGAATCAATAGTTCAAACCAAAAATCCATTAAGATATTTGTTTTCTCATAGTGATTCTCTTTCTACTTTTAATCCAACAGATATTGCATAAGACTTAACTAATTATAATTTGATATTAGTTATGGATGAATAAAAAATAAGTTTCCTAGAATTAATATTTTTACATTAGTAGAACCATGTAAATATTTAAAAATTATTAAAAATAAATGGGTATTTAGAAAAAAACTTGATAAATCTTGAAAAAAAATTAGAAATATGGGTAGCTTATTTTCTAAATATTACTTCTAAGAACAAGGAATAAATTATGATGATATTTTTTCACCTATTACAACATTAGAAGTAATTAGAATTTTATTGTCATATGTTTCACATAAATGACATAAAATATATCATATGGATTTGAAAATAGTTTTTTTAAATGAATTAATCTCTAAAGAATTGAATATAAAACAGCTCCCATGTTTAGAACTCATAAATAAATCTGGATATATTTAAATATCTTCCAAATAAATTTATAGGATTAATAAAGTAACTTGAGTATAGAGTGAAATATTCTCTAAAATTATTTTGAAATATTATTTTATGGAAATAATCCAAATTTATTTATTAATAAGTGTCAAAAAAATATTTTGATTGTTCAAATTTATATTGATGATAATATTTTTTAATATCCAAGTATAATTATTTTAAAATAATTTTTAGAATAATTGAATAGTTAAATTGATTTAATCCCTATAAAATGACTGAAATTTTTTTAGATCTTTAATTTTTTTAAATGAATGATGGAATTTTTATTAATATATATAAATATTTTATAAAATTAGTTAAAATATTTAGAAATGATAATTAAAAGAAGTTTAAATACACCTATGAGTATTTCATGTAAACTAGATGTTTATGATACTAGAAAATTAGTAGATAATAAAATATTTAGAGGTATGATTGGTAATTTGTTGTTAATAACTCTTTTTATACCATATTTTATGCTTAGTTTATGTTTTATATTAAATTTGAAAATTATTCTAGTAAAATGTAATTTAATTCAAATAAAATAATAATTAAAATTTCTAAAGGATCTTCAAACCAAGGATTATTTTATCCTGAAAACCCCTCCATTAAATTAAAGACTTCTTTTTATTTTGATTTTGGTTGATGAAAAACTTATTGAAAAAGTAATTGTGTAATGTGATACTTTTTTTGGAAAGAGTTTTCTTTCTTGGAGTCTAATGTAATAAAAAAATTATCATCATCTCTATCTGAAGAAAAATATATTATTTTTTTAATATATTGTTTACAATCTATGGGTATTTTGAAATATTTACTGATTTTTTTGTTTATTTTGAAAAGATAACTATTTTATCTAATAATTCATCTATCATATCGATTTTTTAAAACCCCATAAAACATTATATAACTAATCATATTGAATTAATATTACTTTATTATATATAATTACTAAAATGAAGACATATCATTAGAATATATTCCCACTAAGGATGAATTTATAGAAATTTATACTAACCCTTGGGACTCAACTATGTTTGAGAAAATTAATCATATACTTGGTATGATAGAATTTTAAAAATAATTTTTCATGTTATATTTTCTAATTCTTTTTTCAAATAACCATGTCAGATTGGAAATTTTATTCATCTTGTTCAAATATTCATTCATTATTGGTTACAATTTAATTCATTATAAATCATTTTATGATTACTTGAATATATTAACATGTTTCCTAGATCCTTATATATTTTTAAGAGTTTCAACAAAGGAGTTATCATTTTTTTAAACAAAATACTTCTAAATTATGTGTACAATAGTTTTGAAATCTATGTAAATATTTTTGAATATACTAAAATTTTAAAATTGGAGAGAAACTATTATTATAGAGACTTTATTCTTTTATTTTTCATTTTCTTAATTCTTAAGTAGGAATTAATATTAAGGATATATAAATTTAATGGAATATATTTTTGATTATATTTAATAACATTTTAAAAAATCTTTTTTAATGTTTTTTTATATCTTACTTATATTATTTATGTTTAAAATCTATTTAATAATGTTATATTTTCTCAAGGTTTTTATAGTTTTACTTATGGGGAGTTATATTTCTTATTTTAAGAAGAATTCATTTTATTCATTTTATTTTAAAAATAATTATTTTTTATTTAGATTAGGGTTAATTTTGAAAATAAGTTATTTTATCCTTTTTTATTAATCCAAATAGGTGGATAATTTTTAGTGATTTATTTTGTTTTATTATTATGAAAACAGGGGATATTTTTATGTGGTTTTTTATAAATTTATTTTTTTTCATTTTGATAATTCTAAAATACTCATTTTATTTACTCTAAGATAAGTTTTAAATAGACACAAAGGATTTTCCTTGACTAAATCTTTCATTTCTTGTAGAATAGAAAAATGATGTTGACTCTCAATGTGAAAACTTTATCCATTTACTCTTATTTTATTATTATTATATTTTTCATATTGTTCTTTCATTTTTCATTTGTTTTATAAATTTATTTTTGAGAAAAATTCACATTAGTATGATTTCAGGAATGACACGTAATTGGGATTCACATAAAACATACATAGACTAAAAATGAAACATACACAAACTCAAAATGTATCACACAAAAATTATAAATGACCCATATATAGTCTATTTTCTCCAAAACAAAATTGTGATAGATAACACGTACACTGAATAAAATGAGACATATACATACTATGAAATGAGTTGTACATAGTCTAAATGCCCCATACACAATTCAAATGATCCATATAAGTAAAAATATTAAAATCAATGACTCGTATGAAAAATATCTAATAACTTGCATGAAATATATATTGACACATATATTAAGAAATTGCCCAAATATTGATACCTCTAGAGAAATTACATATACATTAGAGAAAATTTATCATACACATATAACACTTTTCAAATTTTTCACTCCTATAAGTTTTGAATAAATTGTTTTATTTATTTATTTATTTATTTATTTATATTTTTTATTTTAATTTTTTTTTAGTTAATTGTGTATTTAGATTTCAATATTAATGGGAATTTTTAGGAATTTAATTGTACTTGGATTATGGGAAATATTTTCATGATTAAATCTTGATTTATGGGAGTATTTATTATTTTAGTTAATTTTTTATTTATTTACTATCGTTAACGTATTATTATATGTTTCACAAGAAAATTTATTATTATAACAATACCAGAATGAGTTTTGAGGATTTTAAATGAGTATTTATTTTTACCTAAAATGATGGAAATAACCTACGACATCATTAAGGAAATTAATGGGAAGATTGTGAACAAATATGAATTAGTTCATTATTTTTGCACTAAAAATATCTACTTCAGAAATAATGAACAACAAAAGTAGGATAATTTGAAATTTTTATACTTGTTGAAAATATTTTTAAACATTGCATTCATAATGAAACTTTTTAAATAATGTTTTCCAGAACCATTAAAACTGTATAAGATATAAATAAACCATCAGACATGTCCAACATAGCCATTCTTCTCAATGTGAATAGTTTGAAGGACTGATTGTACATAATTTATGATCACTAGTGCAACAATTTTCCTTTAAATACATCATTTATAACACTCTAAAACTCATATCAAAATCTAGGATTCCAAAATGTAACATCCCATATTTTATTTGTTTGTTTTATTTATTTGATTTTATTTTACACTAAGTCTTTAAGATCAACTATGAGATTCATGTCAAAAAATTTAAAAAATTTAAAATTATCAAGGGATACACAATTAGCCCACATGGTTAGTAAACCATATAGAAACCTTGTCTTTAGGGATGTCTCTAGATAGTTGTTTTTATATTGTCCATTACATGGATCAATTAACCATTCAGTCCTCCTAGGAGTAACTAATCAATTAATTTTCGGGTGGCCTATGAGTATCATGCGATTATCGCACGGTTTGAAAAAACTATGCCAATAAACCATATGGGATTCCAATAATTAAAAAAATTATTTCCCTTTTTTAATTATTTTCTTTTTAAAAATAACCTCACTACACTCACTCTCCATTCCCTATAACATTTCACACTAAATTCCAATATCTCCTCACTTATACAACCTCCTCCCTCTCGATCTTCTCTCTGCACATTGATCCCCCCCCAATTTCATCATGTTTTAGGGTTTATTATTCAAATAAATGTCTATACTTCCATTATTCTTCCTTTTCCTCACATTTTACTTCTCCATTCATTGATATTTGGTTCAGTTGAACCCTAGGGGTGTCTAGAATGTCTAGTATTTGGGGGTTTCATGATTCTATGGTTTTTACAAGTCTAACAATGCTTATAAGATCCGTTTTCACAAACTTTAATGAATTATAACTCAATATACATAAATTACAAGTATTTTTTCACCAATACCTAGATTTTAATTTTTATAAATATTTATGGATTTCATTATAAATGTTTTTTTCAATTTTTTATTGATGATATTCGATATGTTCATTGTCTTTCAAATATTAAATGATTATTTTATCATCATTTTCATTGAAAATATTTTTTATGATTTTAAATAATGGGTTTAATCTTTTTAAATATTCCATAAATATCAAGTGTTTACTAAATTTCCCAAATGGATTTTATTATTATATTCTAAAACCTTATTGGGGGTTTCAATTTTTAAAGTGAATTGTTCATGGTTTTATTTATAAATTTTTAGTGTTACTTGAAATTCAACATATTGAAAAGAGTTTCAGGAATATTTTTAAAGAAAATTGTATCTTTAAAATCTATTTTACCCTTGTTAGGTTGTGGAATAAATAAAAGGGTAGTCTTAGGGACCCTTTGAGATTTTTAATGAAGTTTTTTGGTAATTTAAGTTAAATTTTAAATAGTTTTTATCATGAAACTTTTAAAAACTAGGTTAAAATTATTTTAGGAATATTTTTAATAAATGTTTTTATAAATAATGGTTGGAATGAAATTTTAAACAATTTAATGAAATAATATAAAATCTTTAGAACCTTTTTATAAATTCCATATTAGTGAAATAAATGGTTTTATAAATGGTGTGTATATGACCTTATTAATGACTCATTTATTTGGGATTGATATAAATTTTGTTCCAAGGGGAATTATATATATTCTTTATATGTGATGGTTAGGTGGTATGTTTTATTTCTTATGAGGTTTTATGAGGTGAGATGTGATTTGTTTTCAAATGTTATTTATTCAAGGAATGTAAATTTTCTTTCTTGATCAACTCCATTTGAATTTTATTGGGAGTACAAGGAATATAGCAGGTGGTCTGTATAGGACTAAAACTAGTATAGATAGTGAATTGACTTAGTGGTGTTGCCCAGCTACTCCAAGATGGTTAAACACTAATGGTTTATGGTCTTTGTCAGCTGGAAACCTTCTTATTTCTATGTAGTAAAGAAGATTTTGGGAAGTTAATTTATAGATAGATTTTGAAGACTATCATGGATGTGATAAGTTTAGTACTGGGGATGTGAAAAGTCTAGTAGTGTCTTCCTACATTCCTTATTACCAATTTAGGTCAATATTGTGATTTCATTAAGATAATTCCCACGACACTACATATTTTTTTGGATTATTTATGAATCCCCACATATATTATTTTATTATATCCCCTATTATTTTTTGCATGACCCCAATACTTGATTATGTTATTTGAATGTTTTATTTATTGATTAGTGACACAAGTGTTTATATTGGAACTTTGATTTTATATTTGGCATTCTTTATAAATTAATTTAAAATTTTGATTTAAGGGGTCTTTTACTTTTAAAATTTATAGAATTATCTTACCTTATCATTGTTTTTATCCCATACAAATGGTTCTCAATGTTGTGT
Organism: Viscum album; assembly: GCA_963277665.1. Lineage (NCBI taxonomy): Eukaryota > Viridiplantae > Streptophyta > Magnoliopsida > Santalales > Viscaceae > Viscum > Viscum album. The sequence goes on from OY728139.1 coordinate 288,230,854, forward strand.
ATAAAACCATTTTGGATTAATTTATTTACATGTGGGTTTCCAGTATGATTTAAAGGTGATTGATTTCATTGAAATAGAATGGAGTGATAAAATGAATTTAGATTGGTTATTTTCATTTAATAAAAATAAAAAAGGAATGTTTATAAGGTTTCTTTGGATCAAATTAAATTATTTCATAATTTATGTTTCAAAATATATTTCCTAAACATATTTCAAACTAGCCAAAAATAGATCATTAATTTAAAATTTGGGAATGTGGAAATATAGGTGGTGTTCTACAGATCTTTTATGCTCAAGATTATCTATTATTTTAGTTTCAATCATTTGGTTAAACTATTATATTCCCACTTAGTATTGATTAACCTTGGATAATTTGAGTTTATATTCTTTTTCAGTAATCAAACTGGACGATATTCCATTTAAATGATATGGTAGAACTATCCATTTCCTTCCATAGAATTCCCATCCAATTATTCTCTTTATATAAGATACTGTATTCAACTATGGTTAGGGATTTATTGTACTATTTCTATGAGAGTCTAGGGAAAGTCATATATGATGTATCATACTGAGGGAGTTATGGTGGGCTGAGAGTTTACTTCTATAAATGTTATATTTTATGATTGATATATTTTTTTCTTATTTTTTATTATGGAAATACGAATTGTGGACTATAAGATCTTATCATTAAACATTAAATAATCTGGTTTATTTGGATTATAATTTACTTTCTTCCATACCCAAAAAATTTTAGGTTTAGAGTTTTATATATTTAGATCATAACTCATACATTACAAGCTTATGTATTAAAAAGTCAAAAATTCAACTCAGTGTCCATTTATACTATACTATAAAACTTTTAAAATGATACATGTTTTATTTTGATGAAAATTATCCATGAATATTAACTTGACTTCATCCCTGATCTTACACATCCTTAAACTCTATGAAAAAACATTTAGAGACACATGACAAGTACAAAAGGATCAGTAAGAGACATAAAAGTAAGAAATATGTTAGCACATAGAAAATAATGAAAACCCATAAAATTATTACCTTTAAAAAATTATTCTTTGATCATATAAAATTAATCATATCCACTTTTAAAAACACTCTTTTCTCAAATATCAACTTCAAATCCCATAGCGAGAAAGTAGAAACCAGTGTAAGTAACTTAGAGCATCATATTCATAACCCATGTTAAATCATTTTAGAAGTAACTGGGTCCTAGTAAAATAAATAAGAGAATCCACCATTCTTATTTACTTTCTTATTTCATTTTAGAATAAGGGACATTACTCATTTCATTAGAGAGCTATATTGGGCTCACCCATTCATATAAGTTGTATCAGGATCACCTGTTCATATAAGTTTTATTTGGCTCACATATTAATATAAGATGTATCGTGATCACCCATTACAATCTATAATGATAAAGTACCATATTATGAATTAAAAATTTTACTCTTTCACCATTTTATCTTAAAAAACTTTAAATTGTATTTTTAACCCATATAAAATACACTTTCTGATATCCAAATACTTGTGCCTTTTGAAAAATATATTTTAAAAATTAAATTCCCATAAAAAATTAAATAATTTTTTTTAAAGGAAACATGGAATATTTTTATGGAATAAAAAAACAAATAATAGTTTAAGTGGTGGGAAAATCCATTGATTCCATAAATGTTAAAATAAAACATTCTTTTTCCCTTTTATAAATATTGTCAAAATGATCTATATAAAATATGTAAAAAGGATTACTCTTCAAAATCATTAAAAAAAGTAAAAATATACATAAAAATTCATTTATAATTCATTTATGTCCATATAAAAAAATTTATAAAATAATTTTATGAATATTGAAATGAAATAAAAAATTTCATAAAAAAACATATTACATTTAAAATGACATTTTAAGTTAAAGTGTACCTTACTTTGAGTATGAATTGTCAAGTATGTTCATTATACTACTTAATAATAAACTTATGTTACTTATTTAATTTTTTAATAACCATTTTTATTTTAGTATTCCTTTTATTTTATTTATTACCATGTTGTGTTCAATTACATAACCATTTAAGTTCTTGTCAGATGTTTTGACGATATGCGGCTCATATGTCCAAAATGACTTTTTTAGAATGAATATGGTCAATAAATACATTATTATATCATATCTAGAATAATAGTCATGTCATAATTATAATTTTTATACATTAATTATACTTTTAAAACTAACTGTGAAATATGCTTATGTAAATTGAACTACATTACAATCATGGAGATAGTAGATCATATATACGTCTGAGAAAGGTTTCCATTTTTCAATGATCATGACGTAATGAAAGGATGTATAATTATATATTTAAATAATTATTATTATATCACAAGTATAATATTAATTTATTAAATAAACTTATATATATCATCCATATGATGTGGTGATGAAAATTAAATCACATTGCTTCATGAGATGATAGTCCACACGTACGCATGAACGACGTTATCATTTTTCAATGGATGGAATTGTATGAAATTAGATGATATAATATCTTTAAAAATATTAATATTTCATTAATATAATATATATACATTAAATTAATCATTATAATAATCCATGATAGATGGTGATGTAAAATGAATTACAGCGATTCATGATAAGGTAGTCCCCCATACACAGGAATGATGGTTTCATTTTCCATTTGGAAGAAGGAGATGGATATAGGTTACCAAATTAACATAATAATATATCATAATATATAATATATTTATGCTATTATATTATCATGGTTTATAAATATTTTAATTAGGTATATGAATAAATAATACTAAAACATCCGATTAAATGTAATGCCTCTTCATCGAACAACCTCTTTTCATTTCAACTTAATCACTCTAAGAGTGGTATTAGGATCATAGAAATACATATATGACTTAGTGAGTAAATTTGTAAGATATTTGGGTAGGTATTTTCTGAAAAAAAGTCTATTTAATTGTGTTTATGAGAGGAGAGGTGTTCCCTTTTATAGGTGAGGGGAGGGTCTCTCTTTGAATTACATCAAGTATTAAATTATTATAAATTACTTTTCATGTTAAATTGGCTCAAAATTGATAATATTTTATGATAGGATAAATATAGTTTGAAATATTCTCATACAATAAAATTTGAACATTTTTATATTATTGTTTTACCCTTATATCTATGTTTTAACCCCACCCTCTGTTAAAACTTTTGATAATTACCATGATATTAATGTTTTTTACTCCGATGGGTTAAATAAAGTTGATATAAAAGGAAAAATGACCCAAAACCGTATAAAGGATGATATTTTAAACCATATACCATTCACTTGGATGAATAAAGGTTTTTTATGAATTTTAAATTATTTTAAAAAATATGATTCATTATAAAATATCATTAATTCCATTTTTGGTAATAAATGAAATATTATAATTTAATATGTTTCTAACTTATATCAAATAGTTCTAAAATGAAATTAATTTAAATATAATGAGTATACTCTCTAAATATAATTATAAAATCAAATTTATAAATGTTTTGATATTATTTTAAACCTTATCATTTTGTTTAGACCTTTTCTTAACTATGTTATACCTTAACTGTAGTATGAATTTTTCAATATTAAAGAGGTATAATGTTACTTAGAAGGTAGAAATTAGATCATAAATGGAAACGGGGTGATAATTTAAACCATTTTTCATCCTAATTTTCCTATATGAATATTTTTATAATTTTTAATAATTTAATAAAATGTTATTTAACATAAAATATCATTACAATAATTTTGGACAGTATTAAGTTAGATTGACTTTAAAGAAAAAAAGTTAGTGATGGATTTAGAATGTAAACATTTAAAACATCCCAAATATGTTATATTAATCTATAACAATTTTCTATGACATAAATCAACCAAAAATATTACTTTTTAAGTTGTGAAAATAATTTACGTGATTTTTCTAATGCTTGCACAAGCACTGCATCGGCATTACATAATTGTTTTTGGAAATTATTTTATCACAAAAAAAATTAAAAATAAATTTACATCATAAAAACTAATTTATATTTAAAATAATAATTTATAACCAAACATATGTTCCTTTTACCTCTGTCACAAAATATTATAGATATTAAAATCAAGAGAGTGAGGTTTTTGAATATTTATTTACTTAAAATACTATATAATTCATTTTAAAAGAAAAAAGTAAAAAATAGAATAAATTATAATATTGGGTAATTATGGTCTAACACAACTCATCCAATAGATTAAAGGTAAGTTTTATGGTTATTTTTCGTCCTTATCATGTTATTTTTAACCTTAATCACATAATTAACCCTAAACGAGATGATAAATATTTATTGTGGTTATTATTAATATTGAAAAAAATAAAAGGGATCTTTTTAAAAAAATATTTACCTCCTGATTTAAATTATGGAACAAATTTTTAAATATTAAATTTTAAGAAGTGGTAGAAATAAATTTGATTTTAAAATGCAAAACACAATGAAAACAGTTTTCAGAATAGTGGTTTTTTAATCCCAAAAAATAACTTATACCAAAATCAGTAATAATTATGATTAAAATGTAATTAATTAGATTATATATTATTGATGGATACTTATTTTTACTTCAATATCAAATGGTACTTTTAAATTATATAATTTAATGAAAATAAATTCTAGTTTAAAAAATGGTATTTTTATTATTCAACGAATAAGAAATTTATTTAGAAAAATCCAAAATACATCACCTTAAGAAAAAATTTTCATGATTAATTATAAAATTATATCATTTATATAAAATATAATTTACAAAAGTTAAAAAAAATTAATTATAATAGAAAAATCAATAAAATCATTTTTAAATACGATGTATTTAATAAGAATAAAATGATTTTACTAAAATTTTAGTGTATGTTTTTTAATTATTAATCAATTAATATTCATTGAATATGAAATTTATATATATTATATAAAGAGGTAAATTCTATTTATACATGTTAATTCTACGGATAAGTTATAGTAGCAATAGCATAATATTTTAAAGTTTTTTTGAGCTTAGTGTTGTGTATCTTGTACACTATTTACTTTTAAATATAATGATATTAAATTATCCTCAACTCATTAAAATTTTTAATTTATCATTATAATAAAAGGTTTTGACATTTAAAATTCATTTTTTGGAAACCTATATCATAAAAAGGGTTAATAATACTTCCTCCTCAAAAATAAGGAAAGGTAAATATGAAGGTCGTCTAGAATAACAAATAATAAGGCTTCTAAATATAATAACATAAGTGGAAAGTAAAAATATGGCCATGGAGTAAAACATAATGTAAAAATAATGATATAGAGTGAAAAATATCATTTATCACAATAAAGTGAATTATTTTGTGAAATTTAACGAACACAAACTATAAACCAATGAGATGTAAAAAAAATACAATTAATCCTTCAGAAAAGAAGATAATAATATAAAAAAATATTCAAGATCTATTTCCTAATGTTTATGAATTACTTTACCATCTATAGTAATAACATAAGGAAATATACCTTCTATATTTTATTCAAATCCTTAAAAAATCATTATTTGGTTTCATGTTTTAGTCAGTTTCTACCATTATCTCATCATTGATGGAAAATTGTGAGTATTAAAGTTGAATTTTTAATACCTGAAGCACTAAAATAAACTTCCAATTGATCGCATAATTCCATAATAGGATTAAAAATTATTCCACCAGTATTTCTACACTAACTAAAACAAAAATTGTTAGCAAAAGGTAAAACAATTTACAAAATAAATAAACCTTCATATGAAGAAATAAAACATAAATCACCAAAGACTCAACAATAACAACCTATTTTCACCTTAGATCCTTTTATAATTAACTAAACATAAAATTCTTCAAAATATTTCTCACTAAGTTTGAAATGAAAAAAATTGACAGATTTGAACTCATATTCTTTTTAGATTAATTTAACAATTATCTCTAATAAAAATTAGTCACTCATAATTTTATATACCCAAAATGGATATAAACTAATAATATGATCTCTAAAATAATCTATAAATAACTAGAATAACCATATAGACACATTAGATTCATATATTCTTCCAAAATATAATTCAACCTTTATCCCTCAAAAAATCTGATCTTATCCAATAATATTTGTTTACCTTAATAATATAATGTTCCTCAAAATTATAGTGATTTTATTCCAAAAATAACATCAATCACTTAATAATCAAACCAATTTTCAATCCCATGGTTATCTATCTGATAAAATATATTCCCCCAAAATCAAGTTAATCTTTATTTATCAAATCATTTAAGAAAAAAAATTATACTAACTAGGATATCATTTTGTCTAGTGGTAGGTGTTACACCTTTTTTTGCCATCAATTGTTGGTTCCTTGTTTGTGGCCTTGACGGATGCAATGGGTTCTCACCTGGCCTATGGGTTTTCATTTTTGTAAAATTATATTAATAAAATTACATTGTAAGTATTAAAACCTATTTGATAATCATATTCACAATTCACCTTGATCCTAAATGCTCCCAAATTTTAATAACCCTTTTATCTAATGTTAACCTAATAACCTTAAAATTAAATAACATTTATACCTCAAATATTATATCATAACCTTTATCTTACATACCCTAAATTTAATAACATTATTATTAAATAATACTTCACAAAAAACCTAAGGATATATATACTTCATCCTAAAAAATTATCTCCAAAAAAACATTATCCAATTTAAAATCCCATAACATAAAACCTCACAAGAGGTGTCTATCCCTTTAAACATATGATCAAACTTAAACATATACACTCATGATGATATCCATAACTCTTAAGTTAACCTCACATGAAAACCTCATAATCTCCAAAATTATCTAATCCCTGGTTTTTCACCAACTATAATGATTTGACCTTAAAAATTATATAATCTAGTCTATTTAGAATATAATTATATTTCTTCCATAACAAAATATCATTTATTTTTATAGTTTTAGAAATTTAGGTCATAAATATTACATAACAAAATCATATATAACAAAGTGGATACTTGTACTCAGTATCTATTTTTTACATAATATAAATATTTTAAAATGAAACATGTTTTCATTTTATGATAAATATTTAGGAATTTCAGCATGACTTCTTATTTTGTCTTAAATATCCTTAAACCCTGTGAAAAACATTTTAAAATCAGGGATGGGAACAAAAAGATCATTAAAGGATGTAAAATTAAGAAATCTATAGGACCAATAAATATCATAAAAACTCATAAAATGATTTCCCCAAATATTATATTGTTTTTTTTTTATACAATAAATCATATCTACATGGATGAAACATTTTTTCAAAATTAATCACTTAAAACCCACAAAAAACAATTAGGGTCCCCTATAGTAAATTTAGATAAAATCTTTAAAAACAATGTTAAATCATAGAATAAATACCTAAAACCTATTTAAATCCTTTTGGTAAACCACCCTGGTTAACTCTATCATACTTTCTATTGAATACAAGTACCATTACCCAATACATTATAAATATTTATCCGGATCACATGTTTGTATAAGTTGTATCGTGCTCACTCATTCATATAAGTTTTATTTGTATCACCTATTTAAATAATATGTATTAGGATCACATATCATCTTATATAATTATAAATTACCATATCATGATTAAAAAAATTATTCTTTCATCATTCTATCATAAAACCCTTGAAAAACGCTTTTGAAACCATATGAAAAACACTTTTAGATCTCGAAATACCTATACCTTTTAAAAAACATTCAAAACGAAAATTCCCGGAACAAAGAGAAGAAGTGTTTCTCATTGCATAAAATACTGAATCCTATTAATAAATAAAAAATAAATAATGTTTGTGGTGGTGAAAAAATCCATTGATTCCATATTTATTAAAATAGAATATTCATTTTACCTTCTGTAAATAAATTCAAGAATTTAAGTATAAAATATGTAAAAATATTCCTCTTAAAAACCATTGAAATAAAGTCAAAGGTTGCATAAAATTTCACTTATAATTCATTTATTTTTATATAAATACATACACAAAATAATTTTAATAATGTGTACTTGGAATAAAAATAATTATAAAATAAATATTTAAAACATTCAAAATAATGTTTTAAGTCAAAGTGTCCCTTACCTTGAGTTTGGCATTCCATATACATTGATTATATTCCAGAATAATAAAATTATATTAATTATTTACTTGTTTAAGAATTTTTTTTATATTTAAATTTAATTAATTTTGTTTATTACCATGTTAAATTCAATTACTTATTCATTTATGTTCATGTCGTATGTTTTGATGATATTCAGCTCATATGTACAAAATGAATTTAGTATGTTTACTATGGTCAATGAGGTCATTATTCAATAATAGAGAGAATAGAAAGAATGATATAATTATCAATTTAATATATTAATTATAATTTTAAAAGAAACTATGAATAATTGTTATGAAAAACGAACAACATTACAGTCATAGAGATGGTAGGTCACATGTACGCATGAATATAGTTTCAATTATTTAATGATCATGTTGTAAATAAGGTAAGTGTTATTTTTTCTTTATATAATTATGATTATGTTTTAAATATAATATTATTTAATTAAATAAACTTATATATATCATCCATTTTATGTGGTGATGAAAAACAATTCACATCACTTCATGGAGGTGGTAGTCCACACATATACACGAACGACTTTATTATTTTTCAATGGATGTAAAACAAAGATGTTTGATTATATATTTTATTTTTATAATGACAAATTTTACATTAATATCATAAATATAAATTAAATCCATCATTATAAGCATAAATGATATGTTCTTATGGAAAATGAATCACATCAATTTTTGAGGTTGTAGTCCACCATACACATGAATTATTGTTTTATTTTCAGTTTGATGGAAGAAGGAGATAGATATAGGTTATTACATTAACATAATAAGATATCAGTATATGAAAGATAATGAGGTTATTCTATTAGTGTGTTTTAAGAATATTTTAATGAGGTAGAAGAATAAATAAATAACATTTGGTTAAAAGTTATACATCTTCTTCTGACAACCTCCTTTGCTTTACACCTTAATCTCTCTATGTTTGGTATAATGATTAATACAAGGGATCAAGAAAATGGGTAGTGAGGTTGGGGAGATATTTGGGATGGTATTTTCATAACCAACTTTTTCTTGAATTGTGGAGAGGAGGTATAGTGGGTTCCCATTTATAAGTAAGGGGAGGGGCACTCTTGGAATTACTTAAAGTATTAAAATAATATAAATTAATTTTCATTTTTAAGTGGGTTAAAATTTGTATAATTAGAATATAGTATTAGTATACGTTAATATACTCACATAAAATAATATTTTTATAATTTTTTAATATTTTTTACTTTGATCTCTTTGTTTTAACCCACTGTTTAACCTTTTCGCAATTACCATGTTATCAATGTTTTTTTCCTCTTTATGGGTCAATAAAGTTACGAAAAAGTAAAAAATGACTCAAAATTGATCTTGGTTGATTTTTGAAACCATATGCCATTCAATTTCCCTAATAAAAGATTCTAATTAATTTTAAATCATTTAATAAAATATTTTTTATTATAAAATATCAATAATGTCATTTTTGGAAATACATGAAATACTATAATTTAATATTTGTCTAACTCATGTTAAATGGTTAAAAAATGACATGTATTTTATGATAATAAGGTCATATTATTAATATAACTACACAATAAAATATATACTGGTTTCTATATCACTTTAAACATTATCAATTGGTTTAACCCTTTGGTTAAACAATTTTAACCTTAACTATAATAATGAATTTTTCAGTATTAAAGGGTTATAATTTTACATATAAGGTGAAACGTTTCTCATCAAAATCATAGAGATGATATAATAGACCATGTATCATTCTATTTTTTCTCTTTATATATTTTTATTATTTTAAGATAATTTAATAAAATATTATTTAACATAAAATATCATTAATGTCATTTTTGACACTATTCATTATGTTTTTATTTAAATACAAGGATACAGTAATGGATTTAAAATATAAACCTCTAATAAATACTTAATTTTTATATTGATCTATAAAATCCATTTTACATAATAAATCACCATTAAATATTACTATTAGAGTTTTTAAAATAATTTAATTGATTTTTATGCTTTTTGCACAAGAACTACACTAAAATTACGTAAGAATTTAAGATAACTATTTTATCACCAAAAAATTAAAAACATTTACCCTAAAAATTTATATTTAAATCAATAATTTATACCCAAACATATTTTTTTATCACTATCAAAAAATATTATATATATTAAAAGCACGATAGTGATAGTTTTGACTTTATATTTACTTAAAATAATATTTAATTCATTTTCAAAGAAATATGAAACAAAATACCATAAATTAGACTCTAATATGACCATTATTTAAAAACACACTTAAATATATTAAAGCTAAGGTATATGGTTATTTTTTTCCATGTCATATTATTTTTAATCTTAAATATACAATTTACCCTTACCATGGTGATAAATATATACTACGGTTACAATTCATAATGGAAAAAAATTGACCTATTTATAAAATTTGGGCATCCTAATTCCCAGTTTGGAATCCATTTTTCAATATTAAAATTTTATATGTAGTAAAAATTAATTTAAGATTAAAATGTAGTGAAAATTAATTTTTTGAAAACAAATGTGTTTTTGATCCCAAAAATAAATTTAAAAGAAAATAATTTATCATAATTAAGCCTATGTAATTTATAAGATTATTTTTAATTAAATGATACCAATGTTAATTTTAAATCAAATGGGAAATTTAAATTAATTTATTTAATGAAAAAAATGGTAGTTTTACAAAAAATAGTATGTTTCACTATTTACTAGAAAAAAAATCTTTTTAGAAAAATCTCAAAAATAATCTTAAGATACTTTTGACATGATAAAATAAAAAATTATAAAAAAATTATCAAATACAATTTATAAATTTTATAAATATTAATTATAATACAAAATGATGTAAAAACATTTTTAAGGAAAACTAATTTTAGAAGTTTAAAATGATTTTACTAAAAAAAGTTATTATTTATTAATAATTACTCAATACATTTGAATTTAATATGACCTTTATATATATTTCAAATGTTTTTTAATCATTATTATAAACACTAATTAAATTTCTAGGATATAACTGTCATATAATAATATTTCATGTTTTGTTTGAGCTCGGTGTTTCATATCTTGTTCATTATTGTATCCTTTTAAAATTTTAGGATATTATATGGATGCATCATGATTCCATTTTTAGATAAATAATATCACTTTTATTTAAGGTATAAATCATTTATAATTCTTGTATCAAATTTTTTGTCACTTGTCTCCAGCCTTTGAAGTTTAGGAACACCACTAAGGTTATTGGTTGGCCAGTTTGAGTACATGTTTTGATGGAAACCCGAGCTAGTTTGTTATGAATGGTATCTAAGACTAGGTTCTATATTGGGATTATATGTTCATGAATATTCCTCTAGTTATTTGGTGACCCATGATTATGTATAGTTATTAAGGTTATTAATACTCAAGAGGTTGGTCATGATTCGATGCATGATCACTACCCTTCGTGATGATGTTAGGGTTACCTTCATTGGTTAGGTTTGGAATTTGTAATTTTAGACTTTCTTTTAATTATTGAATATTATGTATTGTTCCTCTCTAGAATTTATGAGTTATATTTAGTACTCCACAAGATTTTTGATATAAATAGAGAAATAATTTATGTCATGAGGATTCCTAACATGGCATGAGAACCCGTGTAGTAACCACTTACTTGGTACTGGAATTGTTTTAGGGGTTGATGCATGATTATTAAAGGGTATTTCAACTTGGTAGAAAATTCACACATGTATATTGATCCTATTTGTCTTAATATTTAGGTCTACCTTTAGTTATTCTTAGTGATGGGTGTAAATTAACAGATTCTTTATGATACAATTGGTTTATGTGGTTATTATGAAACTATTATTTTGTGTGTGAAAAGTTATTTTTTCAAAAAATGAATTCTAGATTAAAATGTGGTTTTGGGGCCTATTTATGTAAAATGTTTTCATTTGGTTGGTTTTCCAAATTAAAAAAATATATTATTTTCTAGGCTATATATGAGGTTTTAAAAAGGTTTTATTGGTGTTTTAAAGGTGCTAATTTTACCTTTTGTGTGAGAAGTTTGTTAAAGTGTATGGTTTTTTTATTGGGTAGTGTTTTGAAATCCCAGGGTTTTAAATAAGAAATTTATTTCAAGTGCATGTTTTGGGATATTGAATTTTAAAACTTTTATATGGGTGGTGTAATTCAAAAGAAAATTGGGTTTTGTGAAATGTGATTGATGTTCCCTATTTGATCAATTTATCATTTTTTGTATTTGTTAGTTACTTTTTGTGGGACTCACTGGTTTGGTATATGGGAGATAAATAGGTTCAATTAATGTTCTATTTTATTTGGCTCATACCTACTTTGAATTCCGCTTAAAAAATATTGAAAACTTATTTCAAGGGATGAACCTTAACGAAATTCTCTTAGTATTTTAGGTGTAGTTCATATTGTTTATATCCCTTCCAAATGTCATAATCAAGTGGTAATGTTGAGATATTTCTTGATCATGAACCCTAACTAATAATACAAGAATCAATGTGTTTCATTCTATGGTATTTGGGGCTTTTGGAGGGATTTCCTTGAGTGTGATTTTGGTTTGACTGATCTTTTTCCATATATATCCTTAATGGAATTTTATGTGATAATATCCTCTAAGGACTTTATTATCTAGTCATGTTTTTGTGGTTGTGTTTTGGTGATTATGTGGCATTAAATTCTATTTTTAATGATTCTTCTTCTTTTAGTTTTATGGTAACTCTTTTCTTCTTCTTTTGAGTCTAAGTTGTAAACTATGTTTTTAAAGTTACATGTACACATGGTTTGGTTTTCCAAAATTTGGGTGTATTATGGTTTTTTATGATAGTGGTGTTTCATACATGTGGATAAAACTTGTGTATTTTGGATCCTTAATTCATTATATAAGGGAGACCCTGGTATCCTTGCTCGACTGTCTAAAACTGATGTTGATGTGATTTACATCTGAGTGTGCCAATTACTTGGTGGGTTTCCATGGGTCAGTGCCTAGGTGGTTGAGGCTCAATTTTTGTCTATGTGATAACATGGTGACCTAGGTTGTACCTACCTATTTTTTAGTAATTATTATTTTTGGGAAATTATTTATTTGATTCTTTCATCCATTTCTTTGAGATACATTAATCCCTATGGTAGTTTTTGATTTTTTGTCTTTCTACCCTTTTCTATTTGGTTAATCAAGATATTAATTTCTTTCTATGTGGTATTTTGTACATGAATTCTTCCTTGGTGGTGTGTCTTATTGAGAGTGTGAATGTTATTAACCCATTATTTTATATTATGTCTAAACTGTGGGGAGACTCTAGTAGGCCTCATTGTAAGTGAATCCTTTTGTTCCTTATTAGTTGGGTAAATTACACTTAGATGCATTTTGTGCGGATTGAGGATATTCTCCATTTGTCTTGAGTAGTGTTTTGTATAATGTTTTTCACAATTAGGATTCTTTTTATTCTCCCATATCACCCACTTTTTTCTTGGGTTATTGTAGTTTTAAGTTCTCATTGTTCTTTAAACATTTACAATGTACTTATGGGGGAATAAATAATTATATTGAGGATGTAGTAATACCCAATGATTTATTTTATTTTTTTTATTTTATTTTATTTAATTTAATTTAATGATTTTTTGAGTTTTTTATATTTTTCGATTGGAAATTTAGAAATTTAAAAAAAATATATGGGTTGCATAGTTAGTTCATATGGTTAGTAAACCATATAAAAATAATAAGTTTGAGACTTTTTCGAGATATTTTAATTTAGAATGGTCAATGAATGACCATGTAAATAGTGTGGCGATATAAGGAGTAACCATGTCACGTGATTTTTTTTATCCAATGAATGTAATAAAATTTTCTAAACTATGCAGTTAAATCATGTTGGTTTCACATAATTAAAATTTCCTTTTTATTTTTACTTATTTTCTCCTAAAAAACTCACACTCCCTTCACTCTCCCCTCCCTATTGTGAATCATACCTAGGGATGAGCCCCCATATCTACATATTTACCACCCTCCCAGTCTCCCATTTTCATGGAAATTTCACATCATTTTTTCATTCATTGTGGATTATTCTTCAAGGTATTATCTCATATCCCCTAATTCAAAATATTCCATAAGTTTTCTATATCCCTTTATCATGATATATTTTATAAAATCCTTAAGGTTACCATTCTTGATTAATTTTTTGTGTTTTTTATTCTAGGGTCTGTGCGGGTCTTATCTTGCTCATTGAACCATTTTCCATTGATAGAAACACATTCTAAATTTATCTCTATTGATTAAAAGTATGTTTTTCCCCATTCCCTTGATTTTATTTTTATAACTATTCATGGAATGGATCCTAAATGTTTGTTTTAATTTTCTATTGATGTTGTTTCATGTCTTTATTAAAGTTATAGAATAAAATGAGTCTTTTAACATCATTTTCATGGAAATAGAAGATTTTTCTAATTTAAAATTATGGTTTTTAATCTTTTTTTTATTATTCCTTTAAAACCAATTGTTTTCTAAATTAATTGAATATATTTTATGAGTGGATTCAAAAACATTAACTGGTATTTAGATTTTTAAAGTGAATTATCAAATTTTTTAATTGGGAAATTAAAGTGTTATATGAAATTCTAAGAATTGATAAATTCTTCAAAGAATTTTTTTAAAATAATAATATTTATTTACAAGTGGTTTAACATTAGCTAGGTTGTGGAATAAATGGAAGAGTTGTGTTCAGGACCCTTCATGTTTTTAATGAAATTCATGGGTTCATTGGAATTAATTTTAAACTGTATTTATCATGTTTCTTTTTAAAATTATGTTTAAATGATTTTAATATTGTTCTTAATGAATGGTTTTGGAAATGATGGTTTGAATGAAATTTTAAACCATAGAAAGAAATGACTAGTAATCTCAATTCCCTCTCTTTAAATTCATGTTTGAAACTTTAAATTAGTTTTAGAAATATTTTTTCTATAAACCTATTTATGGCTCATTGATTTTTGATTTACATGAAGTATGACCCAATGGAAAAGCCTTGTATTTTTTGTATGTTATGATTATCATATTAGAGGTATTTCTTATAAAGGTTTTATAGTTCAGGTGTGATTTTTTTTGAATGATTTTTATTTGATGCATGTGAATTTTATTTTTTATTCACCTCTATTTGACATTTCATGGGATTCCATATAATTAGTATGTGATATTTATTAGTGAAAACCCAAATATAGATATTTTTTCGACTAGGGATGTTTCTTATCTACTCTGAGATGGTTTGACTAGAATAGGTAGTGGGTCTTTTCAGTAAGAATATTTCTTTTGAACGTACAATGTAGATACTTATGGGCCATTTATTTTTTGATAGTCTGATGGGGCTCTTGTGGGTGTGATATTTTTAATCGTATCATTCCAGGTTCCTTTTCTCTAGTTCAATTCATTATTTTTAGAACCTTAATAAATTTCCCAGGACAATAGATTCTTTTAAGGATGATTTAGGGGACCCCACTTATATTATTTGTTTGTATCAAAAAATATTTTTTCTACGAAGCCACAACTTCATTGAATCATTGGAGTTTTTTATTTATTGATTTGTGTCATGTGTATCTTTATATTTAACCTTGGTTTTGGAATTATGATTTTTTAAAAAATTAATTATAAATTCTTTTTGAAGGGTTCTTTCCTTTTAAATTTTATAGCATGATAAAACCTTGACTTTAGTTCTTTTCCCTTTCAAATCTTTTTTAATGTGTTTTAGAAAACCATTTTTGTTTAATTTATTCAAATTTGGGTTTTAAGTGTTTTTATAAGGTGTGTGTTTTCACTAAAAGTGAATGTGCTGAGAAAGAGAATTTATAGTGATTGTTATAATTTAAGGTAAATAAAAAAAGTAGTCTTTAAAAATTAACTTTGGATTTGATATCATTTATTCATAACCTATTCTTTAAAACCCATACTTCTAAAAATATTTAAAACAAGATAAAAAGGTATCTTTAATTTAAAATTTTGGCATGAGGAAAGGTGGGTGGTGGCCAATTGATATTAGTTTCTAACTCATATCTATATTTTTATATTCAGGATTATTTTTTGGATCTTACAAACGCTCAGATCATTTATTAAACTTGGGGAATTTAATATTAGTTTTTATTTAATTTTTCATATATTCCATTTATTCCTTTTAATTTATTTTTTAAGATGTAAATTTTTCTTTCATATAATGAATTTCCAAGTGTGTGTTTTAAATGAGTTTTTTATTGATTTCATTTATGGTTATGGTTGGATTGTACTATGTATATGGGAGGTTAGGGAAAGGCATCAGAGCTACATCATAATTAGGGAGTTTGGGGTGTGTTGATATTTAATTTCTGTATCTTTATATCTATTTTTTTATATTTATACTAATGTTTTTGTGTGGACATCCGACTTATGGATGGGTTATCAAATATTTATTGGAGGAATCCTATTGTGTTATTACTCTAATTTAAGGGAGAAATAATTTTCAATGATTATATATGTCACCCTAGCACTTATTTTTATCCCACTAGGATCATGAATTAACTATGCTCAGTGGTGGTCTAATTCAGATGGAATCCTCGGTCAATTTATTACACTCAACATTCATATTTTCTCACTCTATAAATTCTAGGCATGTGTTGTTGTATATTTCACATATTTTTTTCTATGTGTTAGAATAATTCAATGATGTATAATTCAAAATAAGGAATTTTGGGCTATGCTAACCATTAAAAGGTATGTTGTGTTATACTGATAGGCTGAACAAAGTAGGACTATTTGGGTTGGACCTCCAGGTAGAAGAAGACGGGTCATTAGGTTGTGCCTCTTCTGTGAAAAATATAGGGTAATTTGTGTAGTGACTCTAAGTGTGAAAATATAGTTGTAACAAGTTGTGACCTCACTTAAAAAGTGAGGTCACATTATATTAGGTTTTATACACTCACATTGAGAGTGTAAGTAATAAACATAGGATCAATTTGATATTATCATCTATAAAAATATCTTCTGTTCATTTTTTTAATTTCCACATATTAATTATTTTAATGATGATATAATATTTAAAATTTTATAAATTGGTCAACTCAACCCCTCATGGAAGTTCGGATATCTCTCTCTTTGGGATAAACAAATATTAACAATTTATTCTCATAATCCACCTCTGTAATAATAATTGTGTAATAATATTGTTACTCCCTTGGATTTGATGGTTTTCTTCATTGGTTATCCTCTATGACCAAGGGATTAGTTCATTATGATATATAGTGTGTAATTTTCTTCTATTTCAAAATTAGAACATGGGTAGAGGATTGAGTGTTCTATTCTTTTAATTAATTTAATTACTATTATTATTATTATTAATTTAGTATTGTCGAGTTTGACTCAATTATTTTATACATTATACACATTTCCTCTTTCTATTGAGTGGTTTCAAGGTTTTATCTTCCCACACCATTTTCATGTGTGTAATTAAATATTATTCCTTACATAGGACTCGTTAGTTAAACATATATAATTAAACTCCATTATTAAATTCTTATCTCAAACATCATATGGCCATTGAGACTTGCCAATATCAATTTCTAATTTAAAGGGACATCAAAATTTTCATCATAACTATCAATGCCTTAAATCACAAAAATATTTTTAAAGACTCAACATTAAGGAACTAAAATAGTGGTCAAATATACTTTAGTGGTGAATATAAATTCTAGTTGAATATATTTTAACTATTATAATGATTTCCTTATAAGACCAAATTTATTTTCTCCCCATTACTTGATTCCATGAAATTCCATCTATATTTTAATATAAAAAGTGTGAGGATAATATTTATTAAAAAATATTTTTTTGTGAATTAAACACATTCAATTGAGTAAATGTTGTAATTGGGATTTTTATTCTCAATATGCTTCCACCACTAATCATATTCCTTGTTGAGAGTATACAAAACTAGTATAAATTTCTCTAGCCCATAGCATTAAAGTATAATAAATGTCTTTTCATTATAATTCATACACTGCTCTGCGACTAAGGGCTCACAAGATCCACCAAAAGAGAGATGTTGTTATTGTATAAAAGACTCAACCACAACTTGTTTTCTCCATGGAGGATACAGAACCTCATTTTTCAAGTTATTATTCATAAATTTAGATATCTATGTAAGTAAATCCATGTAGTTCTATACACCCACTCCTATCATATCTCACTCATAAAATTATTATATTTCCAATCACATTGTTTGATGAGTAGGTTCCTCATATTTGAATACATTCACAAAAAAAGGAAATTTAGGTATAAGAATACTCAAATTATAAGAATATTAAAATATTATATAAATGTAGAAAGGATATCTCTTAAATCACTTGTATATCATAACATATCACATTTTATGTTTCATTATAGGTTATTTATGTTGTATTTCATATGCGGTTATCTAACCTAATACCCAAGAATAACTAAAACATTCCTTGATACCAACTATAATGAATCTAATCACACACATATTAATAAAATATTTTAATCAAATAAATCCATAAACATAGTGATAAATAAAGAATTCAAGTTTCATTGGTAGATTGGCTACACAATACAATACTCTAAACACAAAAAAATCATCATCTATTTATAACTTCATTTTACCCTCCTAGAACTCATAATAATCATATAATTTCATGAGATATCCTATAAAATTTCATAAAATAAGGGGTTATTTGACAATCCTTGTAAGGGAATAATCAATATAAGAATGTGGGATAGATAATAAGACATTAAAAAACATTGAATAATAGCAAATGAATATACTGATTCAAAAACATGGAAACATGTAATAAGATAGATGATATCATAGGAAGATATAAATCATGAAAATTAATAGAATCTAGTACAAAGATAAAAATTTATTCATAATCATAAGTTTATCCTCACACCAAAGACATTATAATATAATGTTCTTAGTTTACTGAACATTCACCAAACATATTATCTAATTACATATAAACATTACCACAAAGATTAAGGTGATTAATAATTCTAAGACCCTAGGACACATAATAATTTTTCATGAATATATGTTACAAATAAAAAACAAACCATATAAATTTCATAACCATGACAGAAACTCATGGGAAGGAAATGTGTTACAAAATCATTTTACAAAGCATAATCAATAATGTATCAAAACATTTCCCTAAAAAATAATAGATTGTGGAACTTTGGACATTAATAGTTGAATAAAGATCATAGTTCATTAATACTAACCTAAAATGAATGAATAATCATAAGAATATGTAAAGAAATTATTATAAAAATGAACCACTTAAATGATATTTTATGAAATCATTAATGAACCTTTAAAATGTGTAAGGTAATAAGGTTTTTCTCAAAATAATTAATGTGTTAAGAAAATTCTAAAATAATGAGTATTTTGAGATATATTAGAAAATAATAACCTTTAAATTATTGATACATGAAAAATAATAAGAAATATAATATTTCCATTTTACCAATTTTTTAAAAAAAAATCATTTAAAATAGAGCATAAAAAATAAATATCCTGAAAAAGGGAAAAATAAGTATACATAAAAATTTAAATTGCATGAGTGAAAATGTGAAAGAGTTTGTTAGTGTGAAATTGAAAGGGAATACATACAAGGAAAATTATTTGACTGATCTCCCTTAACATTGTTTCTAAATAATAATATTATAGACATGACTGAAAATTAATTTTTTATTATCAAGACACTTTAAGGGGAAAGTGAGAACCACGAAGTCCAACACACAACAACGGCCAAAACAGAAACCATTCAAACAAAAACCGGACCTGCCTCACCTCAGCATCAACCTCGTGAAGACAAGCCTCACTAATGCTTGAACACATGGCTACATGTCTCGCGCAATGGCGGCCCTGGTACCAATGGCATATCCATACCCTCCCAACATCCAAGTCCACATGGAATGCATTAGTAAAGTTCTCATGCTCTGAACCTCGTCTGAAGCAAATCCGAGAAATACTGAACGTGCCACCCCAAACAAACAAAATGACACAAAAAACAACAAGATAAGAAGTCGAATCAAAATCTATCCTAACCCAAATAACAACTTTAACCACCTTAACTAGAGGAATTTAAAACTAATTTTATATTACCAGACTCCTTTCCCAATAACAAGTTATCAACAATAAAAGTTACCTGGGTGTTTAGAGCCTCCAAAACCAAATTTTCAAATGTTGGGGAAAGCCGGTCCCATGATTGTATATACTTATCAATGCTAATCTTCCCTTTATTAAAACCCCCAACAATAATGAGGTAATGCTCGCCTACCCAAGAATATTACTCCTCATTAATGGTCTCCCTTAAAGACCTCTCCATCATTTTATTAGCCTCTTCCTCAGAAGTGTGAAGAAGTTGAACTTGCTTTGCCACTTCATCTTCTAAGCTTAGCATTAAATCTAATGTTTGATCGCCCTGGACCATAGGACATGGATGGTTCACATACTCATTGTCTAAATTTTCGAAGTTAGCCTTCCTTACTGATCGAGTCTCAAGCGGAGGCGGTAAGGAGGAGTAATCTATCTGGCCCTTCCTCCTATCATTACCCTGAATCCTCTTTGGGCTTGTTGCTTCACCTATAGAATGGTTGTGCATGTCACCATTACCCTCATACACATATCCCCGATCAATCTTTGAAATATTATCAAGGCCAGAACTCAAACATGTCACTGTAAGTTCTTCAAATTAGTTTCTCATCTAGATTGAAATCTGGTGCATTGAAACCAAACCCTCTACCTTCCCACCACTAATTTTTTCAACCAACTCCAAAGCAGATCCCTGAGTCCCCTTCTGCATCACACCCCTTCCTGACCCAGTAAACTCGCCAATGCCATCCTCTTTGTCATCCACCAGAACCACCACAGTCTTCCACCCAACCTCATAATTTCCCGTGGGAGAAACCTCCTTCTGAATCCCTGCCTTAAGAACCACATCATTAACCACTGCCCCGACAAGGCTGATCACCTCCACTCGCCTACTACCAAAGGGGTCCTCTCTTTCCACTGGATCGACCACAATAGTGTGTCTCTGCATTGAGTCATTTTCCCAAAATTCATCACAGACTTCTCCCTTCTACAATTTCCCCTCCTCTCGGTAATCTGGCGCCCCCTATAGCAACAATCCAGCGAATTACCCAGTCTCATGCAACTAGAACAAAAATTGGTCTAATATTCATACCCCACCCTCTGCTTCCATCAGTACACTTCTCCCACAGTGATCCACACATACTCAAATGGGATATTGGACACATCATGTTCAACACATACATGATGGTTAATGGGGTGACAAAGATATTATGTCTGACTATCCGAACACATATACCTGCTAATCAAGTTCCCTAGCATACGCATAAATGATGGATTCTGAAACAGAAGGGGGGGTTTAAAAAACTTACCCATATTTCCATATTCGAAGGGTCTCACTTCATATGATACTCAAATGACCATCGGAAAAGGAATAATCTGAAGCCGTTGAAGCGACGATGGGCCCTTGACTAGGCCTTGATGAGATCATCCTCAGAGGATAAGGGTATCATGATATGTATATTATCCAACAGCTCCACATTCACCCTATATTATAGCTCCCAAGAGTTGAAGATGTGTCGATCAAATGAATCCATAGAATATCGATGATAATAGAACCTAGACACTAAGGTGTGTCTTAAAAGATTTTAGGATTCCAAGAATTCTGTCGAAGAAAGATGGAGGTTCGGACACCCATCAAGTAACCGCATGGCTTTTGGGCCAAGATAAATTTGGGGAAAACATGGGAGCATATCTGGGATCGATAAGGGATTAAATGATGGGGAAGTGCCTTTGAAAATATCATATTGGTTTAGTGAAAATAGTCTTGGTTTATTTGAAATGATATTATAACTAATTAAGTGTAATGATATGGAGTTGATGTCTTTTCATAATATCACACAGTTCCAGAAATTTCATTTTGTTCAAACATAAGTATTGTTTAATTGGTATATGTTTTATCATGTAATGTTTAGTTCATTTAGTTTATTTTACCAGTCATGGTGAACAAAATTTATTTTATCTATTTTTTTATTATTTATCCCTTCCAAAAATGAATATTAATATAATATCATTATGATCATATATAATAATAAAATAATTTATTGTACCTAACCATGAACATTTTAATATATGTTCAATAATGACATATTATTGTAATTAATTAAAAAATAACTCTGAATGAAAAATAAAACTAAAAATACCCAAGATAAAGAAAAAATAATTAATGAAAAAACCAACTCAAAAAAACTAATGACCGCATAAGAAAATTACACCACACCCCAAACTAACAAAATATATTATCACATTCATCTATAATTATGAAGGGATAAATATTAAGGGTTATACATAGGTTCAAGGATATTATTTAATTAGAACGATCAATAGAACATGCCCAATGAATAGAATATTTTGACTTATCTTAGGAAATAAGAAAGGGTATAGAAAAAATAAAATAGAAACAATGAAATAAAAATATACACAAATCAAAAAACAACATCATCCAAAATCAACAATATTTGAGGAGAGACTCTTAATCTGAATATTCTGTTGAAAACTTATGGTAAAAAAATAATTAATATATTATAATTCTTGATATGGAACTTATAATAAATATTCTCTTATTGAATTCATAGTGGTATCATAATGAAACTTCCTTCTCTAGGTTAACAATTTTATCTAGGATAAAATTTTTAAGTAAATTTTCCTTTTCATATTTGATACTAGTATAATATACCTCTTGTATCTTATGAATCATCTTTAATATCTACATAAAGGAG
This sequence comes from Viscum album, assembly GCA_963277665.1. Taxonomy (NCBI): domain Eukaryota; kingdom Viridiplantae; phylum Streptophyta; class Magnoliopsida; order Santalales; family Viscaceae; genus Viscum; species Viscum album. The sequence goes on from OY728139.1 coordinate 288,253,978, forward strand.
ATAAAAATTTTAAACTAATTAGGTGGATAATAAAAATCTTCTATGGTGTTAAAATCCAACTCAAAATTTTGTGTTGAACCTCTATCGATACGATCATATTCCTAAACATTTACATACTTTATTTGATAGTTATTTATAGATTCTTGTGGGCCTTTAAACTGGGTAGAAGACTCTCTAGGATAGATACATCCATATATAGCCTTAAAATTAAGCGAGTGTTACTTTTTCTCTAAAAATTAAAATATTCTTCCTTGTCTTAGGATCATTGAGTCCCTCAAGTAGCAATTAAGGTATTTATATTACCATCTTAACTTGTCCCAATCACCTTATTAGCAATTTATACATCAGATCCATTATGTTTATTTTCATCATTTCTATTGAATTGATCTATAACCATTGGTGGGATCCCATAACCAATGATACAAGGCTGGTAATTTCATATTTTGGTGTCTAGTCCAATAAAACTTGAGTAGTTCAACAACATATTTGGGAGGGTCCCTATTTTCTTCTCCATTATTCTAAGTTCCATCAGTGGATTAAAATATTTTCTCTTAAACTACTTGAAATCCAGACTTACCATGTCCCATGGTAGGAGTAATATTTTCTTGAAGCACTACTTATTGATCATGAACATCATCATTACCTCCAAAATGCTCTAGAGAATATTGCATCATCTCAAAAGCTATAAGAGAAATGGGACACATCTATTTGAAAACTGATTAACCTCCACAGATTAGATTGATTTAGAACCATATCTAACTATTTTTGAATCTTTGACAAGATCAGTCGAAGCCTCTATAGGAAAAAATTTTCTCAGCAACGTAGTCTAGGAAACACTCTTTTACTATGACATTGATCTAGGATTTTCCCTTATAGATCACACTGATTAAAATATTCAATAATTTATTTTTAATCAATATTCTAGATTAACCCATTTCTATCTTTGATAACAAACCATATGAAATTTGAGAGAGAATAACATAGTTTTAATTCATCCTATAATCTATCTTAAACTAAGTGATTCCTTTTTATCATCTATCAACAAATAGTAAACCATTAGTGATAGAATTACTAAATCTCTTAGGAATTGTGGAATTATATAAATTGAGTTGGAGACTAATAAGATAAATACATAACATTATTTATTACCCATCTTTATTTATAAGAATCATTGGTATCTAACCCATAAAAAATCAAAAATACCAATACACACATAAGATATGATACCATACAACTGTAAAGTCCTTTTCATCGATCTATCTAACATAAAATAAATGATGGTCAAGAATCCCTACCACTACATTATTCGATATACCCCATTATAAATTCATGTATTGATCAAAATCGTCTGTTAAACGCTAACATTGACTGATGATAATTGATTTTTTATTTTATTATACGAATGATGGAAGAACTCGCTTCCCCTAATACAAGAACTCAAGGAGGTAGAAAGTGATGAATCCCAAGCACGTCCCCAAGAACAAAACTATTACATTCTTTTGGTAGCATCCCCAAATTAGAAAAAACAAAAAGGGGGTCCTCAGGATGACCTCCTCTAGACAAAGCATCTACCGCGAAGTTTCCCTCTCTATGAATATGCCGAACTAAACATCCTCTAGAAATCTATGAGGCATAGCTACGTATAAGGTACATCACACTCCACGGCGGCTCAATTTTCCCCTTCTAGGCCCTAATCAATACCTTGGAGTCAGATTCCACCTCTGATAACCCCACTGATAACCTTTTGCACAACATTAAACCTGTGTGTAGGGCTCTTACTTCCGCACCCATAGAACTCCCCGGACCATGAAAGGTGCTAAAATCCAATACCACTGAACCATTCTTGTCCCAGACCAAACCTCCTCCACGCATCTTTCCACCCATCAAAGAGTTGTCAACATTATGTTTAAAGTTATTCAATGGTGGGGAAGATATCACTTTGGTCAGAAAGTCATTATCTATATGTGAAACCTAAAGGATAAATTTGATTTAAGGGATAAAGGGTAGGGATTGTTCCTATGTGAAATGGATGAAGTATGAACCTCTAATGAGGACCCACAAAGTATTCAAAACCCTTACCATATCTAGTGGAGGGACCTCTGACACTTCCATTTTAATTGAAGAACCCTTGGTGCCCATTTTTGAGAGTGCCCTGTAAGTAATTCATACCTTTAGTATCAATAAAAACAACTTTATTAGTGTTTATACTAACCATTAATGGATTTTTTTTAAATATAAATAATATAATCATTATTTTATTTTACCTTTCATATTATAGTGACATAATATCATTTATTTTATAATATATAACTTGTTTATCAAATATAAAATTTTAAGGTTGAAGAAATAATTGAATAGAAAGGAAATATCAAGAATAGGATTTATTACCATCCTATTTGGGATGACTCCTTTGAGAATAAACTTAGGCATTCAAATGATAATCTTTCAAAGAGGTCAAAACCTCCCCAATAGGTATAAGTGTGTTTATATAGAGAAATTTTAATATAATGGAAAAAAAATAATGCTTTTCGTGTGAAGAGGTGTGGGGTGGTGAAAGGTGGTATTTATAATGAAGTTATGTTTTTTGATTAAAATATTCATTAAATATTTATTATATCTCATGATTATTGATTATTGGGGCTGTGTATAGTAATTGATTCATATAAGCCAATGCTAATGTTTTCTTACATAATGTAGGACTTTGTTAATCTTTTATTTAACTTATAATGAAAAATATGGTAGATAACTTATTTTAAATATTGACCTAAATATTTTAATATTCATAAAAAATAAGAAAAAATATAATATTTACCTAATGTAGACCTAGTTATTCAAAAAAAGACATCCATTTTTATAAATTTTATTTATAAATTACTCAACTTTAATATATTTTTTTATTATAAAAAATATTTTTTATTAAATAATTTAGAAAATTTTAGATACTGCTAGAGTGGTGGAAATATAGTAGAGGTTCTTAATTTTCTATACATAACAATAATAATATAAAATATACTATAGATTTTAGTGGGAAAATAATAAAACAAATCATACATAAAAGATAATACCAATGTGTGAGAAGTGGGAACAATAAAAAACACAATGAATTTTATATTTATTCAGATAAAATTGATATTTCATCTATTATTCACACACTCTATAACACTTAGAGAGTTAAGGGGATCCAATATAATATAGACTATTATGGGTGCATACAAAAAAACTCTTTTACTGTGGGTAAATATATAAAGCAGCATATTATAAAGGATTGACCAAATCTATTTCTTTTAGCATGTTCAACCACAACCAATTAATTTCTACCTTTTTATTAGGTTAGTAAAACGTACTTGATGCATTTTTATTACTGTATAAGAATTTAATTGTTAAAAATAATGATAGAAAACTCTAGAAAATAAAAAATAATAAAGAAAACTAACCCGAATCTATAGGAATATATGTTAGAGTCCATTAACAATAAGTGAACCATTTCAACATTGAATGGTCCAACAATAAATTCACAATTTTATAAAATATTTACAATGTAACTCTCACACTTTTTAGTAATTTGGTAACATGGAAATAAATTTTTTCACTTGTTTGAATTTTTTAGTCATTATTTATAAATTAATTATTGTAAACAAATTTCCTTTATCATAATATATATGATATTTTTTATATTGATGTTTCCTAAATTATCATCAAAGTCAATAATGGTATTAATAACATAAAAATATAGAAATATAATCATTACCTTAATTTAAATTTCATTTTAATCATTCCCCCATTCTAGTGCTAATAGGATCTTTATTATGAACATAAAATGGAAGTATTTTTTGTACAGAACATTTTATAAGAAATATCATCTCAGTATAATTTCAATAATATGATCTCCATAAATTTAATCCCATGATAATTCTTAATAATGTGTTAACTACAAAATTAAATCTCACACAACAATCTAATATTACATTTTTGTCAACAGAGTGCTAACCTAATCTTAAACAAAAAAAAATAATACTTCTTTTCAACAACTTCACTACCACAAAACAGGGCGAGGGAAGCACTACCCTTTATCAGTGCTAAATAGAAAGGACTGATAAATGAGTGTTCCTTTATCAGAGCTATATAAAAACACTGATAAAGCTAACCTTTATCAGTGCTAAAATAAGCATTGATAAAGGTGTACCCTTTATCAGTTTTTTTTAACACTGATAAAGGGGACATTTATCATTGATATTATTAGTGCTGATAAATGTTTTTATTCTTAATTTATATAAAATTATAATATTTATAATCAAAAATTATTTTTTTTTATAGATTACCAATTATATACCAATATTTATAAATATATACTCTTGATTGTAATAATTAATAATAAATATATATATATTTATCTTATATGTCATTTTAAATAAATATATAAGAATATAAATAAATTACTAAATAAAAACCACTGGAACCTTTATCAATGCACATTAAAAGAACTAATAAAGGTATATTTTGTCAGTGCTAAAATAAAAGCACTGATAGAGGTATGTTTTTCAGCGCTTTTATTTTAGCGCTGATAAAACATACTTTTATCAGCACTTTTAATGAGTGCTGATAAAGGTTCCAATAGTTTTTATTTAAGAACCCTAATAGTCCCCTCCTCTCTCGCACGCGTTCAAGATTTCATGGAAGTGGAACCTGACCCCTCCTCCTCCACCACCACCACTAGGATTTCCTCCTCTGTCGCGATAATCATCCTCCTCTGTCATCATTTCCTCTGTCGTCGTTGCCTCTGCCGCCACTGCCTCCGGCGTCGATGCCTCCTCTACGGTTGCCTTCACCGCAGCTGCCTCCTTCACCACTGCCTCCACCGCCGCTGGTATGTAGTCTTGTTAGATGTAACATGCTTCACCATACATTGATTTCTTATAGATTTTAATTCCACACAACATTTATCTCCAAAATTTACACCACATGACTCATCTTCTGATTCAAACTTTAAATAAGTTTTATTTTAAATGTTACATGTCATGTGAGACTAGATCACACACAATGTATCTCCAAGAAATATACTTCAGCATGAAACCATGTACCTAGCATGAAATAATGGTAGAACCACATGATATGTGTTTTACTTCACCGACACCATGTATATATACCATAGAAACATGATGTGTATAGACTATACACCCTTAGTGGTCATATAAGGACTACACACTATGTATTCCACAAAAATGAGATGCATAGCCGATGAGGTGACTCAGTATGTATCTAAAGTACACGCCTTTATCTGAATTTGTTCTATATGTCATGTATTTTTAGAGGCATCATGAAATCTTTGTAAGACTAACTAGGAATTAATTTGATATATGTCAGATTAAATCAGGTAAATCTTATCCAAACATGATTTTCACCCTATTGGATACACCATGTATATGTATTTCACATGAGTTTAGAAATGGTAGTATACAACCAACCTTGACTGAGAACCCTACACATTGTGTACCCATTGATCAAATTTTTTTCTATGTTATTTTCATTATTATTATTTATTTTTCACTTAGATGATATTATTTCATGTATTAATATCCCATTATAAATATCTTCTCATGTATATCACAGTAGTGTGATTCCCTCAATCATTGGAAATTTCACACGATGTGGTTAGGATATTTTAATTATCTTCACTCTGCTTGAGAGTTGACAAGTGACAAGTGAGATGTTTGGAGAAAATATGGAATATGGTACTCCCCCATGTTTCGGTGAAGATTCCTCTATGTATAGGTTTTAGGTACTTCATGGAGATATAAAAAATATAGGGCATAGTCCCCCGTATATAGATAGAGTTCAAGTACTTTCACATGTTTTGGGGTAGGTTTCTCTATATCATCAGAGTCAGTACTCTCTCATGTATCAATGGGGGGTCCTCTGTCGGTGGATTCATTACTCCCCCATATGTCGGGGCGGGGTCCTCCAAAAGGGTTAGGTACTCCCTTGGTAGACACACATATAAATCAATGGTGTGTAATCCATAACTACAGTTCTAGAGATATAACATAGAATTTATAGAAGAATTTAAGATCAAGAGTCTCAAAACTAAAAAAATATTAACATGTAGATTTCTTTGGTATATTATCATCCTTTTGTGCCTTTTTTATTTTCTTTCAGTTATGAATTGTAGTCGAATTGTTGACTATGGGTTATGTGGGACTTACACTACCCAAGTTATCACTAATTTCTTGTATTATACGATATTTCATGGGAATGCACTATGATGACTGGTTTATTCCTTTTACATGGTTTTCTGGACATTGGATTATGTCTAGTTTCTTTATGATACCTTATATTACCCCTTGGTATTATGTTTTGGTTGACCTATTGTTATATCCTTACATTGTTTTTTTGAGGGCGTCCTACTGTTTATGTTTAAAATCAAACATTTATGGACTTTATAACCACATGTGATGTGTTTATTTTTATATTTTATAGTTTGGAGATGAAATTTGGGGACAGAGAGTTATTGAGGATAGAGTAACAGTTAAATTGTATCCAATGATGGTTCATGGTAGAGGCATTTGTAGATGGATTAGATTCTAGAAGACCCTATAATTATAAGCTGACATACCATAGCTAGAGTTAGATGTACCTAGTTATTATATCTATCTCTATATGTATTTCCCTTTATGTGTTTTTCCTATGTGGTGTTGTACTTGGAATTGATGTCCCATGTTCACATTGTATATATTTCAGTTGTTATATATCTATTTACTTGTGTTATTGGATTTTATTGTATATCAGTGAGCAATGATGTTGTAGGTTATTATAGTACAAGCCATACCATGTGTTTTATACCTTAATAGAGCTAGCCTCTAGCCCCTAGACTATTTGAGGCAGGATTATGGAGACACTTTATGCAAACTGTTGACCCAGATGGGGTCCCAGATGATCGAGTCACGTTGGAATGGTATTAGAGTAGTTAAAGTATTAGAGACATTGTTTAGATTTGTTTTTCTTGTGAGTTTTGGTTTAGGAATAGGGAAATAATTCTAAGGGGGGTCTTGAGTAAAGCTATCAGACCAAAGAGATTAGTTTTAGTGAAATGACTGGTGTATCCTTACATTTGGACTCTTATAACCAATTGGTCGACCTGAAACTCTAAATCATTATTTATGAGGTAAAATTTAGCACATGAATCTTATAGTTTTTATAAGTGATGTTTTATATCATTCCATTTTTATATCACATGGTTATTATCTATGTAAAATATGGGTACCTACTATTTAGTAGAGAATGTTTCCCATATACAACTAGCTCTAATTTAGAGATAGGACCATGCGTTCCCATACCAGTGCTTGAGCCTCTCATAGTTGAGTTATCCATCATTGAATCATATATTAATTATGACATATCATTTCCCTATGAGTATAGGGATAACCCTTTGATGATTGTGTTTAGTTTGGATCTTCCTTGTAAAGAGGATGATAGTTCCTACTGAGATGAATAATACCACCTATAGTCTAGATGTTCTATGGCCACTTTAGTGTTGTGTGTTATATGCTTTTTGAACTCCAATTATAGATGCCTCGTGGGGTTATAAGGTAAGTAGGATCCTTGGATAGTATAGTATTTGGTAGATTCTACGATTTATGTTTCCTATATAGTTTGGACATTTGTCGAACAAACAACGATTCTTGCACTTGATTTATCTTTTATGGTGTTTTGAATCATTCATGGTTATTCAAACCCACAAAAAACTATCCTACCATGATTGGGGTTTGAGATTCTACATAGGTATGTGGTTCCGACTTGTTTGTTGAATCAATGATGCATTTTTCCTTTGATCGTGTGTTGTATTTGTGCATGTAAATACTTTAAAACCTGTAAACTAACAATACAAAATACACAGTGTAAAATGCGGAATTAAAATAAAGAAATAAAATTCAAAAATTGAAATCCTAAAAAACTAAAAGGCTACCTCATCCCTGGAAACAACACAAATTTTATTTCCCTATAATCCATCGTTAATTCTCTATGGTACCATGAATTGTATTTAGAAAACACAAACAATGCTACTTGATTAATTAAAACATAATATTAGACAAGTTCTAGATTGAACCCATAAAGACGATGAATATGAATAAAGAATGGATGAATTCCAATCGGTTGACAAAAGAGTATGAAGATGGTGTCAAAGAGTTTATCATGTTTGTAGAAGATCATGCATGTGACCCTTCTCAAATCCTTTTTCTGTGTTCACAATGTTGTTATTCAAGAAAGATTAGTCCATAGGAGTGGGAAGAACACCTGATCTATCGTGGAATAGATCGAAGTTATACATGATGGAATAAACATAGGGAAAAACGAATATAGATAGTGGCTCGGATAACAGGATATTTTATGGATCATCTGATATGATTACAGTGGTGAACAATGAAGACGATCATATGGAGGATGTGATTACAGATGTGAATGATGATGGAGATCGTACTGAGGAAATGACAAGGACAATTGAAGATGAACTTCATAATTGCCCAAAATTGTTTGAGAAGGTAAAGAGTTGTGCAAAAATGTCATTGTATGCTGTTTGAACTAAATATACAGCATTGTCAGCCGTACTGAAGCTGTATAATTTGAAACAAAGCAATAGGTGGAGTGACGTTAGTTTTATGGAACTAATTGCTCTCCTGAATGACAAGCTCCTAGAAGATAATGAGCTCCCAAGCCGAACATATGATGCCAAACGAATTCTACGATCGATGGGTATGATATTTGAAAGAATACATGCCTTCCTGAATGACTATATATTGTTTCTCAAGGATGGAAAATAACTTAAATAATTCCCAAAGTGTGGTGCTTATCACTGCAAGAAAGATGATTGCATTCCTATGAAATTTGTATGGTACTTTCAAATCATTCCATGGTTTAGCCGCCTATTTGGAAGTGAGGAGAATACAGGACAATTGACATGGCATGCAGATACAAGAATTAAAGATAGGAAACTATGTCACTTGGCAGACTCTCCTCAGTGGAAGATAATTGATCATGAGTATCCTAAATTTGGAAACAGGCCTAGAAACCTTCGTCTGGCGTTATCTACAGATAGGGTGAATCCTTTTGGTTTTCAAAGAAGTAGTCACAGTACATGGCCGGTTATGTTGGTAAATTATAACTTTCCATTGTTATTTTGCATGAAATTAAAATACATCATGTTATCTATACTTATATCAGGACCAAAACAACCGGGTAATGATATTGATTTTTATTTGGATCCATTGATCGAGGATTTGAAAATATTGTGGGATTCAGGTGTTACGTTGTATGATGCTTATAAAAATGAAGATTTCACTTTGAAAGCCATGTTGTACGAGACGATAAATGACTTTCCTGCTTATGGAAATTTGTGCGGATATAAAATTAAAGGAACTCAAGGGTGTCCCATTTGAGAATAAGGTACACAGTCAATTAGGTTGAAACATTCATCGAAAACTGTGTTTCTAGGACATCGCAGATTTCTACCCCAACAGCATAAGTACCAATATTGGACGACATCATTCGACAGAAGTTCAAAAGAACTTACAACACCATCTCCACTAATAAGTGATAAATTCTTTGAGAAAGTAAAAGATGTGGACACTACTTTTGGTAAACCGTTTTTGAAAAAAAATTATGAAAATAGGTTGGAAAAAGAGATCAGTTTTTTTTAATTACCATACTAGAATTTTATGTATGTCAGACATTTTATTGATGTTATGCATGTTGAAAAAAAAGGTATGGGATTGTTTCATTTTCACGTTGCTAACTTTGCCCGGAAAAACAAAGGATGGAATTAAGGCTAGATTGGACATGGTTTAGATGGGAATACAAGAAGAGTTGACACCAATGAAGGGTGAAAAATGAACATTTCTTCCTCCTACTACATACACTCTTTCCAAGTAGGAGAGATGTCAGTTTTTAAACTTCTTGAATGACGTAAAGGTTCCATAGGGGTATTCATCAAATATCAAGAATATCGTGTCAATGAGCGATTTAAAATTAAAGGGTCTGAAATCACATGACTGCCATGTTTTGATGAAATATCTAATTCCTATAGCTTTAAATTGCATTTTTTCCAAGAATTTCTTCCATACATTAATGAAACTTTGTTTCTTCATCAACGCTATATGAAGAAAAGTTATAACCCCGGCAAAATTTCCAACTATGGAAAGATAAATTGTCTTCATATTATGTGAATTGGAAATGTTCTTCCCGCAGACATTTTTTGATATGATGGTTCATTTGATGGTTTGTTTGGTGAGAGATATTTGACTATGTGGTCCTATACATTATAGATGGATGTACCCCATTGAATGGTATATGAATATTTTGAAAGGGTGTGTCAAAAATAGATGTCGGCCAGAGGGTTGTATTGTAGAGAAATATATTGTTGATGAAACCGTTGAATTCTGTACCGAATACCTGTCTGATTTGGAAAATGTTGTCCTGCCGAAATCTCGTCACGCTGGGTGGCTTGAGGGTGAAGGAATTTTGGGAAGAGAGGTTTTCACAATCAATATTACAGATTGGTAGTCGGCTCACCTTTACGTTTTGCATAATAGTTTCAATGTTGACCCATATTTTCCAACCCACAAAGAAATTCTTAGGCATTTGAATCCTTCGAGGGCTGAAAATTAGATATCAGATACACATAATCGACAGTTTATAGGATAGTTTCGGGACCATATTTTTAAGCAGTTAGATGAAAATCTAGACTCAATTTCTAGAATGACTTTGATGGCTAGTCGGAGGAGCAAGTGTGTATATATTATCTTACAATGCTTATGTAGTTAATGGTTATACATTCTATACTAATGAACATGATGAAGATGGTACCATGCAGAATAGTGGGTTTATACTTGTGCCTGAAGCAATGCATGTTTTCAGTGCTAAGGACAGAAATCCAATTTATTTGAGTATGTCATAATTTTTCATCAACAATCAAATATGGGAGTTGGATTATACAAAATTCAAACTGCTGATTTTTCAATGAAAGTGGGTTGATAACAGGTGTTTTATTAAAATAGATGAATTAGGATTCTTGAAAGTTTATTTTAGTAAGGAAGGGGAGAAAGATGAACCATTTATAATGGCATCACAGGTAGTACAAGTATTTTATGTTCTAGACCCCGCAAAAAGAAATTTTCCAATTTTCCTGTTATCAACCAAAACAAGTGAAGGGTTAGATGAAAGTTCAATGGAGGATGACCCTTTTATAGGAAATTCACAATCATTTCATAGTGGTCCCAATGTAGATGGCATTTTGTATGTCAGAGGAGACCACAATGAAGGGATTTACATAGTCGGTAGAGGGGTCAAATCTCTTCAGCCTTTAAAAAATGAGAGTACAATAATCAGGTTATTTGTTTATTACAATATACATTGTTTTATGTTATGTTTTTATCTGTTCGTTGTTTCTTTTTTGTAATCTAAATTAAATGTTAAACCACTTCTGCAAATAATGACTTCTGCACCTCCAGATGCGCCCAATCCCAAGGTACAAAAGGTCTCTCAACCAGCTACTGGAGGTCCCAGTGTAGAGAAACAACATGTTTCTCAACCTATTGTTGTTGGTCCCAATACTGAGGTACAACAGGTTTCTAAACCTATTTTTGCTGGTCCAAGTGCTGATGCTATCACTTTGGAGGAACATAATGATGATACTTCTGGGGAAATGGTAGGAAATGAAACCCTGAAAGCATAAAACAAACAATAGTGTCCTAGTTTGACAGTGTTAGCCAAAATCATTAATGAAAAAGCAAAAGGAATCAAATTTGAGGTGGGATATAATAAGCGAGGCCAACATGTTAACCCCAAAAGAGCCATCTTTAGTAGCTACATTGGAATCTTCACTCAGAAATGCATGTCGATTGATGTACAGTCATGGAACCATGTTGTCACCGGGCTTAAGATATTAATGTGGGAAGATATTACGGTAACATTATGATATCGTTTTTTTAATTTATTAAAAACAAAATAAAATTCTAAAACATTGACTTACTCTTCATCATCCATTACAGAGTGTATTTATAGTAGATGAATTTCACAAAGAATATGTATTAAGTTTTTTAGGAATCATTCATAGAGGTTTCCGCAAAATTTTAACCAAATATCATTTTAAAGATACTGAAGGGAAAATCAAGCCACACCCACCTCCTCTTTATGCACACTTGATATCCCAAGGAGTGTGGGATGCATTTAGCAACTGTTGTGGGGATCAGAATTTTCAGGTACATTATGTGGGGTAATACGTTGTTTGACATTGCTTCTATTCATCACTTTGATTGAAAATTTTTTATTTATGAAATAGTAACTGAGTAATGAAAATAAACAACATGCAATAGAACCAGTGTACCCTTACCCTAAAGCAAGGATGGGGTATTCTTCACTTCATAAAAAATTGGTATGCCTTTTAAATCTACCGTACTACTTTTATGTGACATAAAACAACGCCATAACCATGTTTCTCTATTTATATGCAAATTGATGAATCAAAATCAAAATTTATATCCATATCACGCCATGTGCAATGGAAGGAGGCTCGTGTAAATAAAGAGGGGATACAGATAGATGAAAACACACAAAAACTGTGAGAAACATGTGTAAGTATGACATAATATAAATTTGATTTTCTTGAAATCGCTATTATACATAACAATGACTAATTATTTTTCTATATTTTCTATCTGACATAGTAACAGGAATTAACAACACTCGCACCAGATGCAGACATACTTTCAGCGGCCTTGAAGCATCTAGAACAGCATGGTCACGTCATAGGTGCAATTTTTGGGGTGAAACCCCGAACATGTTTTAAAAAACCAAAACATGTGGATGATAAAAATAAAAAAATGGAAAATATTCAAGAAAAATTAGCTATTTTTCAATAAGAATTACAATAACAGAGAGAGATGATAACAAGTTTTATGGGGGAGAGGCAAAGAGAAGGAACAACTCAACAACAACTCGTGTGTGATGATCCCGCCCCACCCCCCACCATCTTTGAGGTGATCCTTTCCCCTAAAAAACCAAAATTAGATGAGGTAATAAATGTTTTAATAATTGTTTATGTGAAATATGAATCACATATAAACTAATAAATTTCCTGTAATAATATTCTACAGGGTGAAAATTATTGTGATTTATATCTATCAACTCCCACCTATCGCCTTGTAGCAAGGGCTACGGTGTGCAATACGAAGAACGACATGCTACACAACAGACAACTTCCAATAGATCATTTTAGAGTGTCAATTAACATAGCTAATGAGCCGAGGGTCGAGATACCTGTTCCAAATGATGATGACGACATTCATTTGGTTGATCAAGTTGTTCGAACATTCATCGCATTGATGGAAATTCTTGTAAAAAACATGTCGACAAGGAGGTATCCATTTCCAATTTATTTTTCAAGCTAGACCTTTAACATTTAATGATAAAAAGTATGAACAGATGAATTTTATTATATAATGACAAAGAGAAGGGGGTGAAATGAAATATCATCTCAAAACTATCTCAAGGATCAACCGACCAATTGAAACAGTCTACTGAGGGCACCTTCACCCCACCCATTCTATATCCACAGTTAATATCATTGCAGGCTCATGTGGATACAAAGTTGATAGATGGAAATGCTCACACATTTAATTTTGAAAAAAATATGTGTAGAGAGGAATCATTGGATTTCATTAGTGCTGAAAATGTAAATGAAATCCCCAAGTATGAATAGCTAGGCACCTCAGTTGAAAATGTATACAAGGGGTATGTTTTCATGATTTGATTTTACAAAAGCTGATATACTCTAATAATTATGACTAAATACATTTCATATTTTTTACAGGAGTATATATAAAAAAATTGAAGGTATTTCCCCATGAACAAAAATTTAGACTCATTAGTCCTCACATCACCTCTTCAAAATAAGAAATAGATTCTGATAAAGAGGCGGCAATAATTTCATCCCTACTCAAATCGTTTGAAAACAAAATTATGGGTGATAGACTCTTTTTAATACAAATGATGTAGGGTTAAAACTCTATAATTTAATCATATCAACTATATTTTCATTTCTATCTTTACGTATTCCTTTTTGTGTTTTTAGGCAGCATTGGATGCTGATTGTAGTCAATTTAGATAATCCAAAGATTTATTTTTTGGATTCAATTCATGGATATCCAACAAACTAACCATGCATGATGGTGTTTGTTAATTTGTAATACACTAGATCCAAAATTTTAAAACTAAACATCCAGTTATATAATTTATATTATCTTTTAATGAGGATTTTGTTATGATAGGGCAGTGCATTAATATCATCTACAACATGGAATGAATCCAGGGCCAAAGGATAATAATTCCTACAAGATCTAAGACTGGAAAAGTATCCTGGTATATATAATAACATTCCACTATCCAAACACATATAAAAAAAATTCTTATTTTTGTCGATGTTTCTTCAGTGTCCATAACAAACAAATGGAAAGGAATATGGTTATTATGTTTGTAAATTTATAAAGGAGATCATATTTAATCAAGAAACTATCATCCCAGATGAGGTATTTTTGAAAATAATTATGAGTTCATTTAAAATATTTATTAATCCTTTGTGTATTTATATTTTTTCATTACTAGCATGACTGTCCCAAAACCTCATATTCACAAGATGATATAGATGTATTTAGAAACGAATGGGCAGCATACCTGATGGAAGATTGTGCACAGATAGGATGATGGTGAATTCCTACTACTTATGTTATCCATATATGATCATTGATATCTCCCTTTTTTACACTTATTAAGCATATATGATCACCCTTTATTATGTTTTATATCCTTGGGTTACGAAGAATGGTTTTAGAAATGATTTTTCTTTCTATTAAATCATAACTCATTGGACTACAATGGTTTATATAATGGAATTCGACCAATTCATAGTCATTAAGTCCACTCACAAGCATCTTAAAAGGTTGATGGGAACCAATATCTTGGATTTTCAATTTTCTAATTATTTTCCCTTATAAGTGGGTGGGGTGTCTAGGAGGGTGGAGGTGTCCAAGAGTGGGGGGTTTCCAGGAGTGGGGGTGTCCAGGAGGGGTATGTCCATGAGGGAGGGGTGTCCAGGTGTGAGGGTGGGTGGGGGTGTTCAGGAGTGAGGGGGGTTATCCAGGGGGTGTCCAGGAGTGGGGGTGTCAAAAAGGGTGGGGGTGTCCAGGGGGTGTCTGTGAGTGGGGTGTCTAGGAGGCGAGGGAGATGGTGTGTCCAGAAGGGAGGGGGTGTCCAAACAAAGATCTATTCAATTATATTCAATACTGATAATATACAATGGGTAGATCACTTCTAGAGTAGCCTGAAGTGGGTCCGTAGTGAGGCATCAAAAGTTCCAACCAACCAAACCAATTCCAAGCCCATGTAAAGGCCCAAGAATTATATTCTAGTTTAATTTAAGGCCCAATATATCTTAATTAATTTCATAAAGACCCAACATATGCTTCATTTACCGTTCTCACATTATATTGAAGTGAAATTTCATTCTTATTCATCCAATATATTTTTTGTTTGGTGTTTTTTCTTGATTTGTTAAACTATATCTCTTCAAAATATATATGATTTTATAATTTATATTAGTGAATGATGGTGTATGAATAATATTTATTCTATTATCAAATAGATGATGAAAATATAGTTGGATAAAGAAGGTTATTAATGGGTATACACTAATGAACTAGGAGGGGGGGGCTGTCCAGGTGGGAGGGTGGGTGGGGGTGTCCAGGAGGGGAGGGGCTGTACAGGAGGTGGGAAGGGGGGTGTATAGGGAAAGGGAGGGGCTAAAAGGTGAAGTAGGGGGTTGTCTATGAGGAGGGAGGGGGCTGCAAGTGGAGTGGTGGGATGGGGTTGTCCAGGGTTATAGAGGGGGATCTCCAGGGGGTTGTCTCAAGGAGGGGGGAGGGGCTTTTTCAAGAAGGAGGGGGTGTCCAGGAGTGGAGGGGGTGTCCAAGAGGGGAGGGGGCTGTCCAGGAGGGGAGGGGATGTTCAGGAGGTGGGAAGGGGGTTGTCCAGTGAAAGGGGTTGCAAGGGGAGGGAGGGGAGTTTTCCAGGAGGAGGTAGGGGATGTAGGTGGAGTGGTGGGAGGGGGGCTATCCAGGGGTGGGGAGGGGGTTGTCTCAGTGAGGGGAGGGAGGGGGGTTGTCCAGGAAGGAGGTGTTTCCAGGAGTAGAGGGGAGTGTCCAGGAGGGGAGGGGGATATCTAGGAGGGGAGGGGCAGTCTAGGGTGTGGGAAGCGGGTTGTCCAGGGAAAGAGGCTCCAAGGAGAGGGAGGGGCTGTCTAGGAAGAGGGAGGGGGCTGCAGGTGGAGGGGTGGGAGGGGGTGTTGTCTAGGGGTGGGGGCATTGATGGTAACTGGAGCATCGAGGTAGATCATAAAACATGATAAAAGACTTTTTTTTGACTTTAACAAGATCACCATGTTTCCTTTAAATAGGCTTTAATATCTTAATTTAGTCCATCAAATACATGACTAAAATCCCAAAAGATAAGACTGAAATCACTCAAATGTAGGCTATAAAAGCCTTCCATTCTGTGCCAGGTTTTTTCCAAAAGTTTCACCCAGGTGCTTAAAATAAGAAGTTGTTGTAGTTCACTATCTCCAGAGTGATGGTGTGGTTCCATCAATGGGGTTTTTTCCTCCAAAAAAGAACGTAAGATGGTACCATTGGATTAAACATCACTGATTCATAATTAGTCGCGGTATGAATAGTAGTGAAAACATCTTTTAGGGCTAAGTTCTCATATGTTTCCACTCATGTGTCCCATCTCTTCAGTTCCCTCCCATCGAACAAAGGTTTTTCAATTACTTGGGAAACTTGGTTCCCATCGTATGCGACTATGATCACATTCTCCATGTTGTTATCACCTCCGTGTTGTATCCTCCATGATCACTGTTGACTGAGCATTGTCTGTCGTGGTTTCTTCAAGTCCAAATTCATACTTTTCCAATTTCACCATACTTTCCGACTGTCACACGTGGTCTCGTGGAAAACAAAGTGTAGACGGATACTCTTGCTCATTTTTAGTTGCACTTGCCACCAAATATGCGGCTGGCATCCTAATTGCATCTCTCTAATTCGTCTCCCAGATTTTGACTCTGTCAGAACTTGTTAGTCTCCTCTATAGCTAGCATCGACCAATCGTCTTCCTTTTCCTGCTTCTCAGTCATTCTCATCGCCAATGTAAGTTGCTCTTCCTCTTGTTGCGGAACATTCTCCATGTTGTGCAGCATGTTAGTGGTGTGTTTTTAGTATTCATCTTGCTCCATCTACTCATGTTCCCACCTTCGCTTCTCTTGATCCCACCACTACTGGTGCAATGTGAGAGCTTCCCTTTTGGATACAATGGATTAATTCTCAAAATTTCAACGGTTTATTTCTATTTTTGTAACAGAACGGTTTTTTATGACAATATGTTCATTTGGTCATACCCACTTAAATCTATTATTATTATTGTTAATATTTTCATAGATAGATTTGCAGTTGATTTTCTTTCATTTTCCAAAGATATCATTTGGTTTTTTTTGTTCAAGTTCACTATATATTTTCAGTACAATATGTTTTTGTTCTGTCCAGGGGGCTATCTTGGGGAGGGAGGGAGGGGGTTTTCCAAGAAAGAGGGTGTGTCCGAGAGTGGAGGGGGTGTCCAGAAGGGGAGGGGTTGTCCAGGAGGGGAGGGGGTTGTCTAGGGGGTGGGAAGGGGGTTTTCCAGGGAAAGGGAGGGGGTTTCAAGGGAAGGGAGGGGGTTTTCCAGGAGGAGGGAGGGGGGATGCACGTGGAGTGGCGGGAGGGGGCTATCTAGGGGTAGAGAGGGGCTATCTAGGGGGTTTCTAGGAAGGAGGGGTGCCTATGAGGGGAGGGGGATCTCCAAGAGGGGGGGTTGTCTAGGGAAATGGAGGGGGCTGTAAGGGGAGTGAAGGGGGTTCTCCAAGAGGAGGGAGGGGCTGTAGGTGGAGTGGTGGGAGGGGGATGTCCAGGGAAAGGGAGGGGATGCAAGGAGATGGAGGGTCTATCTAGGAGAGTTGGGGGGCTATCCATAAGGTAGGAATGAGGTTCTCTAGGGAAAGGGATGGGGCTTCAAGGGGAAGGAGGGGGTTTTCTAGGAGGAGGGAGGGGGCTGCAAGTGGAGTGGTGGGAGGGAGGGGGGTTCTCATCCATGAAATCTTAACAAAACAATATTTATAATTCAATGAATCATGTTGAGCCTATTCTAAAATATTAATTCAATCCAAATAAATATGGGCATGTAAAGGTTGTAATCGGTAACAATTAACATTTTATTAATGTATTCTTTCATATTAATGTTTAATTTATTTCATTATTGTATTACTAACATAATATTTGTTTACTTATGTAGGTGAAATCTTTTTTCTGAGTTCGAATGCTTTGTTCGGAAACTAATACCATGAACGACAATTTTTTAGAGCGGATCATGGATGCAAAAAAGGATGAAACATCAATGTTTTTAACTGTTTGTTGGATAATTGTAATTTTAACCAAATTAAACACTCTTTGAAATATATATAATAATTTGTTGTTTTGTATTCATGATTTCATGTAAATTTATATAGCATTTTTGTTCTTCTGTTCTTTGTGTGTAGGTGTTTTTTGTGCTGTGTGTGCAGGTGTTGTCTTTGGTGTGCAGGTGTTGTGCAGGTGTGGGGTTTGCACAGGCAATTTGGCCTTTATCAGCATTAACTAAGTGCTGATAAATGTCTAATATATTAGCACTCAAAATAGCACTGATAAAGGTGGTATTTATCAGTGCTATTTTTAGCACTAATATATTATCCATTTATTAGCGCTAAAAAATAGCTGATAAAGATGGTCCTTTATTAGCGCTAGGTAAGCACTGATAAAGGTCCCCCTTTATTAGTGCTAATTTTATCATTGATAAAGGGGAACCCCCCCACCCATATTTTTCATGACTAACAGTGCTTTTTAGCATTGTTAAAGGCATATTTTAGCGCTATTAAAATCCCTATTTTTAGTAGTTCTTGTTTGAACCTAAATCAAATACATTAAAACCACTTAAAATAATGTCATTACAATTTATGAGAAATTATCAAACTATTAAAACATATAAAATAAATTGTATAAAATTTCAGTATGTATAAATAAGAAAATAAATTTTAAATAGTGTGTTGTAATGCATTTTATTTTGGAGTGATATTTATATTATTACGTAGATCCTTTATAATATTTTATTTGTTCATAACAATAAGTTCAATTTTTTTTTGAAATGATTACATGGTAATGTTTTTAAAATTTCATATAAAAGTTATTAAATGGATTTCTTAGTTTTTGTAAGCTTATTTAAAAAAATTTAATGGTTTCAAGTCTACGTAATGTTAATATACTGACTTCATATAGTTGGTGTAATATCTTTGTAAGGTACAATCAAAAGTTTGTATGGTTGATTTAATATCATTTTATGGTACAATCACAAGTTCTAAAGTTTGATATAATATATTTGTAAGCAATAATAACAACTTTGTATGGTTAATGTAATCTCTTTATAAATTACAATTAAAAGTTGTAAAGGTTTTTTTATGTTATTATAAGGTTATTTTCCATTGTGAATATTTGGAAACTTCTCTTCATAAGTTTCATGTAATATTTTTATAATTTTCAACTAATATCTTTCTATTTTTCAAATTAATACTTCATAAAATTATAAGAGTAATTTTTTAAGGTTATAATAGAACTCCTTAAGATTATTATTCTTTGAAAAATCTCAACCAAATTATACAAAAAATAATATTTCCAAAATATTAATGAATTATTAAATAATAAATAGTTAATAAAATTGTAACATCGTGTTATGTTTTCAGTTACTTTTGATGTTTCTATGTACCTCAATTTTGGAGTAGTGACGAATGGGAGATTCGAGAGAACTTTAAATGTTGTTTTGGGTAAAAGTGAAATTTGCACAGGTGGTGCATGGGTTGTCAAAACCGTGCGGCCAAATCGTACGTAGTCGGTCTTAGAGGCAGTAGCTTCCGCACGGGCAGCGCACGGTTTGTCTAACCGTGCAGCCAAATCGTGCGTAAAGGGTAGCCGAGGTAGTAGCTAATGCACGGCTAGCGCACAGTTTGTCAAACCGTGTGAACTAATCATGTGGGCACTTAAATGAGATTCCTAAATTGAGGATATCACTCGTTTTTGCCTCTAAGTGATTTTTTTCTCTTAAGCGGCCCTAACTCAGGATTTTTCTTCTCCTAAGGTCACATAAGGTTCTCCCATAATTCTGGAGGTGATCTGAAGACCTCTATTGGCGAATCAAAATCGGATTCTTGAGGTATGTGATCATTCTTTTTTAGTTTCTTAGATCTACTTAGATTTGCTTCTCCTCTTCTCTCAGTTTCTTAGATCTACGCCCATTATGGGTAGATCTAAGTTTTTTTATTCCAAATTTGATGATATTTGGTCTTGATCTTGTTAGGAGAAGAGATATAATGTGGGTTTTTGGAAAATCGACCGGGTTTTCTTGAGCATTCTTCGACCGTTGTGGTTTTCGTCAAAACCTTTGAGGTAGGTGGTTCAATCCTGACTTACCAAGTTGATTATCATTGTATTTTCTTGATTTATTTCAATTGTTGATTTAAATTCAATTGCTCAAATTTTATTTCAATTAAATTGATAAAAACTCAATTCCAGTGAATTGAGATATTTCAAATGGTTTTGGCATGGAAATTTGGAAAACCCCAATTCCATTGAATTGGGTGTGTTTATGGAAATTTGATGATTTAAATTGTTTAAATTAAATTGTGGATTTGATGGAAATTATTTCAATTAAATTGTTGAATTTAATTGTGGAAATAAATTTTGTGATGATGGATTTTGTTATGAATGGATTTTGAAGTGGTGAAAATGGCTTAAAATGATTTGATAGAAACCCATTGGTTTTATCTTGTGAAAAAAGCATGTTTTGAATAAAATCTCTTTTGGTTTTAAATGGAATGAAATTGTCACTTTTTAAATGGAAGAATGGTATTGATCGTATTTTAAGCATTCTTAAAATAGTTCTCCCATCATGTAAGAGTGCATGCAAGCCTTAGGTAGTTAGTGAGTTATTTGGATACACTCTATGCTACGACAACGTTCTAAAACATACTTGCAGTGGGTCACATCCTTGATGGGTTGGTGATGAGTCTCCTTTGGTCAGTGTCATAGGGACATGTGTATACACATTTTGATGAGTTCACATAGAGAGTGGAATCCTATAACTGGTTAATACTATCGTACCTTTAGGCAGATGACCATGTTGCTCACTTGTTTCTTTATATTTGAGATGTAATTGTATGCCAATACTTTTGAACTACTTTACATTCCTGCTGAATTTCTATAAACTGTTTTATATAAATGTTTTACTTAATCCATTGTTTTATAAATATTCCATAATTGTAAAGCCTTTGCTTAAAGTAATTTCTCCATCATTTGAAGATGTATAGCATGTTTTTTTAAAATATTCTTC
Organism: Viscum album; assembly: GCA_963277665.1. Lineage (NCBI taxonomy): Eukaryota > Viridiplantae > Streptophyta > Magnoliopsida > Santalales > Viscaceae > Viscum > Viscum album. The sequence continues at coordinate 288,275,515 of OY728139.1, forward strand.
TGAGTTTCCAAACCTATTTCTTTGAAAATTGAACGCTTTTATTTGTATAATCTATATTTTGCATCTGTTACAGAATCTTTGGTGGTGTCCTACTCGGCTTAGGCTCACACCTTACTTTTTCCTTCGGGTGTTTTTAGACTTTCTTCTTCTAGGATCGAGCAAAGGGAAAGGACCTCTTGGAGGTGGATCCAATTGTTGATCTTTGGTCTTGGTGAGTTGTGTCCATATGGACCATGGGGTTGTTTTTCCCATTTTTTGTACTTGGGTTGTAGTACTTTGGGTTTTTTTATGCCTCTTTGTTTTTTGGTACATTACTCCCAATGGAGTTTCTTTTTGTTATGCATATTGTCTTGTTTCTTTTGCTTCTGCATTCTTGTGGCAAAAATCATTCCCACTTGTATGTTGTATGATGTTAGGTGCTATTCACCGACCCATGGGGATTGGGAACACCCTTCGGGCTATGTCAAGGTTGGCTCAGTTATCGGGTTACTAGGGTACCCGGGCTGGTTCATGACAAAGTGGTATCAAAGGCAGGTTAAGCATCTTGCCTTGATGACGGTATGAATTTGAGTATTCTTTTTGGGACTTAGGAGGTAGTTGTGATTGAGTGCCTAGCCAGCTCTCACCACTATGAACCTTAAGTCACCAGGTTTGGTAAGTGAAATATGACTTGTGGATTAGTTCTAGTATTTTCCCTATTTTGATTTAGATATAGTGGAATCCAAATCTTGTTAATCCCTTCAATTAAGAATAGCATTCCTTGTTAATCTATTTGAGTGTTAATCAAATGTCTTTTTATGTTGTGTAGCAACATGCCTCCAAGAAGACGTGAGAATATGATCCAAAAAGTGGTTGCTGCTGAATCTCAACAAGCGAGTCCTATTGTGGATCCGAGTCTAGTTGAGGTGATTGTTCGCACTGTCCATGCTCTGGGACAGGAACCACATCCAGTTCCTGTTCAGACTCAAACTATATATCCTCATAGTGATATTCTTTGAAGTCATTATCAATATTTCCTACGTCAGAATACACTTGTTTTCAAAGGCTCCACTGACCCTCAACATGTTGAGAAATGGTTGAGTAAGATTGATCGTTTGTTTGGGTTCTAGGAGACACCTGATGTGATCAAGGTGAAGTGTGCCACCTTCATACTGGAGGGACCAAGTAGAAGAGGGTGGGACACGATGGTGACGGCTGGGAAACATGAGGGTTTGGGGTGGAAAGACTTTAGGGTTCTTTTCACTAACCAGTTCTATCCCGAATCAATGGTGTTGGCCAAGGTTGTAGTGTTTTTCAAGCATGAGTAGGCCAAAAAAACCATGACTGAGTACTCAAATTTCTTTTCTGAGTTGTTACTATTTTCTCCTGAGATTGTATCTAATGATAAGATGAAGGCTCGATGATTCAAGTTGGGATTTCGATCATATATCCATTATCAGGTTTTCTTACTGAAGCTACCCACTTATGCTGATGTACTGGATAGAGCCATGATGGTTGAGATGGACCTGGAAGGAATGTCAGAGTTGAAGGAGGTTCTTTTCCCTTCTAGTTGCAGTGTTGGTTCCATTAAAGGGAAATGGAATTCTACATTTCTCATGGTAGTTCTCGACAACATAGTCATTCCAGACTTCTGGTAGCACCAGGAGGGGCTTATTTGACTTTCTATCGATGTGGAAAGCCAGGACATTCTAAGAGGGTTTGCACTGATGCACCGAAGAAATGTAGATCCTGTGGACATTTAGGGAACTTATAGAGATTCTGCCATCACTTCTCTACAACACGTAGTGGAACAGGATCATCATCACCTCCAGAAACTGCTGGGAAATCAAATGCTTCACATACAAAAGGGTTCCAACCACAGGCATTTGGAACGAAGCTTCTTCACACAGTGGAAGAGTCACCAGAGGTAGCTAATACAGGTCCTGCAACTATGAGAGGTACCATTACTATAGCTTCATCTTTAGTGACTTCTCCTTTTAATACTTGTGCATCTCACTCTTTTATTTCAACCCATATTGTTAATCTGCTTAATCTACATTTGGAACTTTTATCTTGTGCGATGTATATTACTACACCCCTTGGTACAATGAGAGAGAAGGGTCTTCGTAGTCCTGATTGTGTCTTCTCTCTATCAGATGTTGATCATGATTGGAGTTTTTTGGTTCTCGACATGAAATATTTTGATGTCATATTTGGGATATATTGGCTCATTGCCAATAAAGCTTGGATCAATTGTTATCTTAGACGGGTCTACATTACTACACCCAGTGGTGTGCCTCTTGTTTTTCAAGGAGAATGAGAACCAAGGTCAAGCAAAGATGGAACCTCTTATCCAGAGTTGTGGAAAGTTATATCAGTGTTTTCTTTTGATATAAGGAGTTTTTCTATTGACTTAATTCCTGGTACTCAACCAGTTTTTATTCCCTCTTACCGAATGGCTCCAGCAGAACTAAAAGAACTGAAGTCTCAGTTAGACGGTCTTCTTGAGAATGGTTTTATATGACCGAGTGTGTCACATTGGGCAGCACTAGTTCTCTTCACCAATAAGTCTGATGGTTCTCTTCTCTTATGAGTTTATTATCGAAAGCTCGATCGAGTTATGATAAAGAACAAATATCTCTTACCATGAATTGATGATTTGTTTGATCAATTGAAAGGGGCGAAGTGGTTTTCAAAAATTGATCTTCGATATGGTTACCATCAGTTGAGGATAAAATAATCTTTCATTCATAAGACCACTTTTCAGAGTAGGTATGAACATTATGAGTACCTTGATATGCACTTCGGCCTAACAAATGCTTCTGCAGTTTTCACGGCTTTGATGAAAAAGGTTTTCTGTGAGTATCTAGATACTTTTGTGGTAGTCTTTTTAGATGAAATTCTTGTCTACTCCAAGTCTAAGGAGGATCATGTGCTTTATTTGAGAATAGTTCTGAGTCTTCTAAGGAATCACCGACTTTATTTCAAGCTTTCAAAGTGTGCGTTCTGGATACGAGAAATGAAATTCTTGGGACATGTCTTGTAAAAACAAGGAATATCAGTTGATCCTGAGATGGTGAAGGCTGTTACGACTTGGGAACAACCATTAAATGTTTTCAATATTTGGAGCTTCTTAGGCTTAGCAAGATATTATCCTCGATTTGTTAAAGAATTATCAAAGTTATATTCTCCAATGACTACTCTGACTCGAAAGGGAGTGAAATTTTCTTGGAATGATAAATGTCAGAGTTCTTTTGTTGAGCTAAAGAATCTTTTGACTATTGCGTCGGTGTTAACTCTTCCTGATGCTAGGATAGGTTACGTGGTCTTCGGTGATGCATTGGGTTCAAGTTTGGGATGTGTCCTTATGCTAGTTAATCATGTTGTTGCCTATGGATCTGGTTAGCTTAAGCCTCACGAGAAGAAATATCCTTCCCATGACCTTGAACTTGCAGCTGTAATGCACGCACTTAAGTGTTCAAGACATTAACTTTATGGAGAAAGGTTTACTGTGTATTCAGACCACAAGATCTTGAGTTATATCTTCTTTCAAAAAGATTTGAATCTCCGCAAAAGGTGTTGGGTGGAGTACCTGCAATTTTTGACTTTGACATTGCCTATACCCCGTGGAAAGGGAATGTAGTTTCAGATGCGTTAAGCAGGAAACTTCCATCACAGACTGTGAAAGAATCTTTAGAAGAGTAGATTTTTATGGCTCTTTTTTCTCAGTTTCATATTAGAGTTCAGTGGAAGTGGAATGAAATTTCTTTAGCCGGTGTTCAGTTGATATCTTCTCTCCTCGAGTTAATTCTTCAGGAACTACAACTGGATGATGAATTCCATAGCATTACGGACTCTCTTTATGGTGGGGAGATCGACACCCAGTGGTCGTTCTACAAAGAGGGTTCTCTGTGTTATCAAAACTATTATGTTGTGCCGTTATCGGCAAGGAAGGATGTGGTGGGGGATTTCCATAACTCTCAATGGGTTGTACACCCAGGAACCATGAAGATGTTCTATGACATGCAGCGATAGTTCTGGTGGCCAGGTATTAGATGAAACATTGCTGAGTTTGTATCTCATTTCTGTACATGACAGTAGGTGAAAGCCGAGAACCAGAAACCTTTAGGTTTGCTTCAACCACTTCCAGTCCCTACATGGAAGTGGGCTGAAATCTCTATGGACTTTGTGGTTGGGTTACCTCAAACCCAAAGGAAGAAGAACATGATATGGGTTGTGATTGACAGGCTGACCAAGTCGACTCACTTTTTACCTATTCAAGATACAACCAAAGTTGACGAGTTGGAAAATATCTATGCGAAATAAATTGTTCATTTGCACAGAGTTCCATATAATATAGTTTCTAATAGGGATCCTCGGTTTACTTCTCACTTTGGGAGAGGCCTTCAGGAGGTACTGGGATCTCAGGTCTATTTGAGCATGGCCTACCATCCACAGTCAGATGGCCAGATAGAGAGAGCTATTTAGATCCTTGAGTATATGCTCCGCACATGTGTTATCAACTTTGGTGGGTTTTGGGATGATCATCTTGGGCTATTTGAGTTTTCTTATAACAACAGTTATCATTCTGCGATAAAAATGGCTCCTTTTGAGGCATTTTATGGTCGTCCTTGTAAATCTCCTTTATGTTGGTTGGAGATTGGTGAAAGTTCTTTGGTAAGGCCAATTTTGGTCCAAGAGACTACAGCTAAGATCCAGTTGATTCTTCATATAATGTTGACAGCACAGATTCGATACAAGTCTTCTGATGATCATCACCATATACCTTTAGAGTTCTTAGTTGGTGACTAGGTGTTCTTGAAAGTTTCACCCTGATTAGGTAATCGATGGCTTGGGAGGCAAGGGAAGCTTGCTCTTCATTTTGTGGGACCTTTTGAGGTTTTTGGTCATGTAGGGACAGTTGATTACTATCTAGATCTACCACCACAGCTGACGTTGAAACATAACGTGTTCCATGTATCGTAGCTACAAAAGTATCTCTCCGATCCATCTCATGTTTTGAGCTGGAGTGATCTTGAGATTGAACCAGATTTATCAGTGACTGAACAACCATTCAGGGTTGTTGAATTTGAGACCAAGGTACTTCATGGGAGAATGATACCTCTCGTCCATGTACTATGGAAGCATGGTTCTGATTCTCATGAGATGTGGGAAAGGGAGGCACTAATGAGAGAGTAGTGGCCTCATCTATTTGATGTGGAGGTTTCTTCATAGGCTTTCTGGGGGCAGAAAGATCTTATGGTGTGGAGGTTGTAACATTACGTTATGTTTTTAGGTACTTTTGATGTTTCTAAGTACCTCTGTTTTGGAGTAGTGATGAATTAGAGAGTCAGGAGAACTTTAAATGTTGTTTTGGGGAAAAGGGGAAGTCGCACAGGTAGCGCACATTTTTTCTAAACTGTGCGAACTAACCGTGTGGGCACTTAAATGAGATCCTTAAATTGTGGATCTCACTCGTTTTTTTCCTCTAAGTGCCTCATTTTTTCTCCTAGGTGACCCTAACTCAAGATTTTTCTTCTCCTAATGTCAGAGAAGTTTCTCCCATCATTCTGGAGGAAATCTGAAGGCCTCTCATGGCAAATCGAAGCTGGATTCTTGAGGTATGTGATCGTTCTTGTTCAGTTTCTTAGATCTACATAGATCTTCTTCTCCTATTTTCTCAGTTTCTTAGATCTACACCCATTATGGGTAGATCTAAGTGTTTTTATGCCAAATTTGATGAGATTTTGTCTTGATCTTGTTAGTAGAAGAGATCTAAGGTGGGATTTTGGAGAATCGACCTGGGTTTCTTGGGTGTTCTTCGACCGTTGTGGTTTTCGTCAAAACCTTTGAGGTGCGTGGTTCCATCCCGACATACCAAGTTGATTATAATTGTATTTGCTTCATTTATTTCAATTGTTTATTTAAATTCAATATCTCAAATTTTCTTTCAATTAAACTGATAAAAACTGGATTCCAGTGAATTGAGATATTTGAAATGGTTTTGGCATGGAAATTTGGAAAACCCCAATTCCATTAAATTGGGTGTGTTTATGGTAATTTTCTGATTTAAATTGTTTAATTTAAACTATGGATTTGATGGAAATGATTTCATTTAAATTGAGGAAATAAATTTTGTGATGATGGATTTGGTTTTGAATGGATTCAAACTGGTGTTAATGGATTAAAATGATTAGATAGAAACCCATTGGTTTTATCTTGTGAAAAAGGCATGTTTTGAATAAAACCTGTTTTGGTTTTCAATGGAATGAAATTGGAACTTTTGAAATAGAAGAATGGGATTGATCATATTTTAAGAATTCTTAAAATAGTTCGCCCATCATGTAAGAGAGCATGTAATCCTTAAGTAGTTTGTGAGTTATTTGGATACACTCTACACTATGACAACGTTCTAAAACATACTTGCAGCGGGTCACATCCTTGATGGGTTGGTGACAAGTCTACTTTGGCCAGTGTCATAGGGACGTTTGTATACACATATTTCTGAGTTCACATAGACCGTGTGGAATCATATAATTGGTTAATACTATCGTACCTTTAGGCAGATGACCATGTTGCTCACTTGTTTATTTATATTTGAGATATAAATTTATGCCAATACTTTTGAACTTCTTTACATACCTTCTGAATTTATATAAACTGTTTTATATAAATATTTTACTTAAGCCATTGTTTTAGAAATATTCCATCATTGTAAAGCCTTTTCTTAAAGTAATTTATCCATCATTTGAAAATGTATAGCATGTTTTGTTAAAATATTCTTTTGAGTTTCCAAACCTGTTTATTTGAAAATTGAAAGATTTTCTTTGGATAATCAATATTTGGCATCTGTTACGGAATCTTTGGTGGTGTCCTACTGGGCTTAGGCTCACACCCTACTTTTACTTTCGGGTGTTTGTAAACTTTCTTCTTCCAAGATCGAGCAAAGGGAAGGGACCTCTTATAGGTGGATCCATCTTTTGATCTTTGGTCTTGGTGAGTTGTGTCCTTAGGGTCCTTGGGGCTGTTTTCCCCATTTTTAGTACTTGGGTTGTAGTACTTTGGGTTTTATATGCCTATTTGTTTTCTGGTACATTACTCCCAGTGGAGTTTCTTTTTGTTATGCATACTATCTTGTTTCTTTTTCTTCCGTATTCTTATGGAAAAAATCGTTCCCACTTTTATGTTGTATGATTCCAGGTGCTAGTCATTGACCCGTGTGGATGGGGAACTGCCTTCGGGCTATGTCAAGGCCGTCTCGGTTATCTGGTTACCAGGGTACCCAGGCTGGTTCATGACAAAAATAATGTAAAAGGAATATTAGTTTAAAATAGATAGTAGGAATTAGAATCTCATAAATATAGAATAATAAAGAATAAAAATAATATTGAACAATGTGTGGAATTTGTAATTATAAAAATAGAGCCAAGTATAAATTAGGAGTCACTCTAATAATATCCATCTTTTAAAAAAATTAAAAAACGAGCATCAATTACAATATATTATCCCAATTTTTTTAAGAATCAAAAATATTATATATAAATAAAATTATCCTACAAAAATAATCTTATAAAAATACATATTTATTCCTAATTTTGAAATAAAAATATCTTTTTCCAAAAATGGGCATTTTCCACAATTTTCAAATTATTCTTAATAAAAAACCTATGAGAACATAAATCTCCAAAAAAAATATTTAATCTATAAACTATTAGGTTATAAAAAATGTAAAAATTAACATATAATAATTTTATACAAAATTTTTAATCCTACATTAATTCAATAAAAACATAAAAATATTTACTGATCACACTAAAATATATTAAAATAAATTATAGTTCTACTAATTAAAAAATGAATAAATACCCCTAAAATTATTCTTTCTAAAATAATATTATCAAATTATTTAAGAAAAATAGTAAATACCTCCTTAAGTAAAACAATATCATTTCAGAAACAAAAAATGAATATCTAGTTAACACAACAGCCTATAAAAACAAATATAAAATGATAGTATCCATGAAAATATGTAACATAATATTCGAATAATTATAAGATGATTTTTAATGAATTAAAATAATAAAATTTTAGGCATATATTAAACATTCTCACTGACCAATATGATATAAATAATACATAATATCATTCTAACATACCTTAAAGCTAAAATAATAATGGTTATGTTTTTTGTAAAACTAAACTATTTTTACACAGGAATGTAGAAAATTATAGGTTTAATTTGACCTATGAAATAACCTTTAAGAAGCCATTCTACATAAATAGTAAACTATTTAACTCTAAAATAGTATTTTAAAATTAATGATTTCTTCTGAAAAAGATATTAAAAAATATGTAAAGATAAATAAATTGCATAATGACTAAATATACCAAAATAAATACAAGTAATAGATGAAATACCTCTACTTTTAACATTAATAGATATGTTCTTGTAGATCTGTTGTAATCTCACATCAAAATCAAGATAATTTTTATTTATATTTAATCTATGTATTTTATTTAATCTCAAACATTATTCCATATTTTTACTTCTGACATAAAATATATTGGGTATTACCTATAAACTTTCAACCTGGGCTTAATGATTTATATTTTACTTTTTCATAGATTCAAAAATGATCACAGATTTTAACTTTAATATATGAATTATAATTCCTCAAATTATTATTCTATTTTTCTATATTAGAAACATCATCCATTTTTCCTCCATCCCTTCATCATTTTTAGAAATAGAAATACATATATTTCTATTTTCTGAAATTAAATTATTATTTTCATATGTATCTTCCTGATGATCTGTAATCAAATTTTATAAATTTTCTAATGTTTTAAAAAAATTCATGATATTTATCACAAATTATATTTCAATTTTTAGAAGTGTCTTCTCCAAAACTATAATTAGTATATCAATAAGAATAAAAATAAAAACCACCATTAATATTACTCAAATATACTAGCTTCAGATAATGATTTTTAATGTCCTTCTCACTTCAAGAATAATCACTCAAATCTGAGTCTTTTGTACAAATCCATCAAGAAAAAAATGTATTCTTCTTCTTTATACCCTTCTTTATTTTTTATTTTTTATTTTTTATTCTCAAATATTCATATTTTTTAAAAAACATATTCCTATATTCATAATATCTAATATCATAATTTTTTCTACCTTTTCAACCTTTGGTTTTGAAATCCTTATTTTCCTTCTTTATAAACAGATTCTTGGAACCTTGTCTCTCATTCATTAGTGTCTAAAAACATTTTAAAATATTACTTAAATCATCAAATTTTTAAGATATAGATTAACCTAAACTTTCACTTCCGGAATATAAAAAAACAAGTTTAGATAATTTAAAATCTATTCGCTTCATTTTATCATTAATTTCATTATCAATATTCTTCAACGGAAGTTCGTATTGAAGTAATGATCCAATCATCTCATCCATGATATATTCAGTAAAGTAATTTCTTTCATCTATCGTAAACTTCTTATAATGACACTTTTTTTGTAGATCTCAAAGTATAATTTCAGTCTACACTATATTCATCATATCCTAAAAAAGATTATTCATGTTTTTAATAATATTTGTAAACTTTTTTACATCTCACTGACACATTCAGGATTAACCAAACTAAACTATTGAAATTCATCCCTTTAAATATCTATTTCATTTTATGTAATTTATTAGTACCATGATGATAGACAATTAAATTCCTTTAAATGCTAGAACCAGTTTTACAAGAAGAAATATGACTATAAACACTTATACTAAGAGAATGATAAATAAAATTCATAACATTATAATTAAAATATATATATTTAGTAACATAAGTTCTAACCAAATTCTTAACATTAGCATTAGGTAATTTACAAAGTCTTTACATGATGGTCTAGTACTTAATACATGTGTTCTTTAAATATAATACCAATTTTACTTACATTATCTATAGTTACAACCATTGAAATGTGGTGATCTTAGTGCATTCAAAAATTCATATTCATAAAATAAAATTTATGAAATATAGATCTTTACCTTAGACCTTTATGTATTTGATATATATTAATAACAATAAAATGATAATCAATCAAATATAAGTAAATAGATAAAAATTATCCTTTTATGGTCAATCTTTGATACAAATTTGTAGTTACCATAAGATTGATGGAAATAGAAAATAAGGTTTTGAATTGATTTTCTAAAAAATAATCAATGTATAAAATATATTTAAAAATTTTTCTGATAAGTAATAAAACAAATCATAAAAAAATTATAAATCCAGTGTGTGAGGAGTGTGAGTAGTAAAAAAATCACAAAATGAATTTTTTAGTAGTTGAGAAAAAATTAATCTTAAAACTATTATTAGCACACTCTAACTTTTTTATATCCATAGGGATATGATATTATATATTCTTTTATGGGTTTTTTAAATACCAAATATTTTTATATGAGTTTATATCTTACCAAGTCTATTACAAAAGGCATTTCAAACCTGGGAATATTAATATGTTCAATTAAAATATATGGATTTATAGAGTTTTTTAGGTTAGAAAGACTAACTTGATACCTATTTATTGTGGTAAAATCATCTAATATTTAAAAATAAATATAGACAACTGAATACAATGACAACTAATAATGGGAATCAGATTTTTGTTTTAGAGAGAGATTCCAAAATAGTAAAAAGATCATCAATAAATCAAAATTAGTGGAACATTTTGGACATTAATGATCCATAAATTCCTTATCAATTTTAAAGTAAATGAAAAAATTAGATCATTCAATTTTCATCACTTTAAGAACATAGTAATAGATTATTGTCTCTTGTTCTTTTCTGTTAATCCTTTAATTATAGATTAATTAGGAATTTATAATTTTCTTTATCACAATTTTTGTGATGTTATTCATGTGGATGTTTCCAAAACTCTCATCACAAAAAAAATAATTTTAATAATATAAACATGTGGAAATATAACTATTTATTTTATTAAATATTACATATATCATTTTGTTTTGTACTATTTATTGATGAATTTCACTCATTGATAAATAATGAAAATATTTTTTCACAATATATTCTATATGAAACTTTTTCTAGATATAAATTTGGTAATTTATTCTCCATAAATGTTTTTTCATGATAAATAATAATAATTCATATACCTATAAAAAATATATTAGACTACATCATGATATTACATTAATTTTCAATGTAATGTTAACCTCATCATAAATAAAAAATGATACATCTAGATAATAACTTATTCAAATATATATAAAATATTTTTAAACCATAGAAAATAATATCAATTGGATTTATTAGAAATTGTTACAATGCTAAAAGATATAAAATAAACTATATAAAAGTACACTAAGTATAAATACTATTTTCAATGTGAAACAGAGTGTCCTGATACAAGGTACATTGGTTAAAACATCATATTCTTATATAGATCCTCTAGAATACATTATTTATTTGTAAACTCATTTTCTTTTTTTCTGAAATGATAATATAAAATATTATTTTTAATGTGATTTAAAAGTCTAAAGGGTCATTTCCCACTTTCAAATGGTTATTTCACATCATCTTAAACTGATTTTGTATCTATGTAATGTTAATATACTACCATCATAAGGTTGATGTTATATCTTCATGATGTACAATCATAGGTTTATAATTTTTATATAGTATCTTCATAACGTGCAATAAAAATTTCAAATGTTTAAGGTAATATCTTTTTAATATATAATCATAATCTGGTATGGTTAATTTAATGTTTTTATATGGTACAATTACAAGTTTATAAGGTTATTTTTGAAAGTTTGTAATATTTTTTTACTTTATGTGAATTCAAAAAAAAACCTTCTTTATAAGTATCATATAATATTTTCATAATGGTGAAATAATATCTTTATAATTTTTAAATTAAGAATCTTTAAGGTTGTAAGAAAATGTCACAGGATAATAATAGAACTTCATAAGGTTATTTTCCTTTAAAAAATCTCAACCATAAAATAAAAATAATTATATTTCTGAAATATTAGTCACAGATTAAATAAAAATCGATTAATAATAGAATAAACTATGAATATAATATTAAAATATTCAGAAACAGTTAAAAGAATATGAAACTAGAATAATTGATTGTAAAAAATAGACTAAATAGTGTGGGGAATTTGTATCTATTAAAACACAACCGTAGAGAAATAAGAAGTCAGTCTAATAGAAGATGTTTATCTAAAATTATATAATTTTAATTATATTATGTTATGTTGATTGATTGATTATTTTATGACATTTTTATAATTATCTTTATTTAATATATTTTTCAGAAATATTACTTTCATGGTAACTTAAAATAGTTACCCTATTGGTCATTTCACTAATACAGTGGTAAGGTTGCATTTTAAATTTTTGTATATCCAACAGTTATATAATCCATAAACTTCTATAAATACCTATTATTAATGTAATTATTCATTAATGCAATTTTATATCAAGGTTTGATATACTTCATATCAAAAGTTAAAATCAAATTTCTAATGTATTTATCTATTTTTATAGTGTTTTTTCGAGTTATATATTTCTAGTATACAATGAACCTGTGGATTTAAAAATTCTAGTAATGTTTTTTTATTTATTTCAATGATCCCATTGCACTATTTTTTAATTTTTTGGAGTTTAGTTATCCATAATATATAATATTTTATATTGAATAAATAAATTGGTGTTTATATTTTATGGAGTGTATTTGATTTATTTGAAATATATATTTATAGGGAACACATATAAATTAAAAGGGAAAATTTCATATATAAAATTCTAAGTCATTACAAAGATGGAGTGAGGGTGTCTAGATTTTACATTATTTTTTAATATATTGTAACTTTTTTTTACTTCTATAATTTTGAGTCACTTAGTTTAATTTTGTATACTTGAACTATTATGATGTATTATTTATAGTCATAATTATGTTTTATTATTATTATACTAGTACAGTAGGTACCGACAAGTGTACATGTTTTTTTTATTTTTTAAATGTTTAATATACAGATAGTTTATTCTTGATTTTTTGTTGAATCTTGAATTGAAGTGGATTATTTACACAATAAGTTAAATAATTCTTTAACAATTATATCAAAATACCAATGCTAGTTTTCAACCACTTGTGATTAGGTGACACACTAGGGGTATGTAGTGGTTTGAACTAGGTCATTGAAAGATCTTTTTTTGGTTGTTACATACTTCATAGATCTTTTGATCATATTTTTAAAAAATAATATTCTAGTGATACCATGAATCATAGTTTAGGTCAAGTAAAATATTTTAATATAAAACCTCTTCTAATTCATCATGATATTAGATACATATTGATCATTATATCATATGTAAAACATTTTCTTTTTTTGTATCAATTATGCTTGATATACATTTTACTAAGTAGTATTTCAATGATAATTCTCTACATGTGATATATTTATTATACTTTCATCTAATTAAATATTCATATATAGTTCCATACATACTTTATTTGAGTAAACTATTCCTATACATTATTTTGGAAAGCTTAATGTTGTATACTTTTCCATGTGATGTGTCATATATCTATGTATCATGTATTCTTATACAAGGCATCATTTATAACTAAATTACAGCTTATGCATATCAAATTTCTATTTTATTTACCCATGAATTTTCTTATTTCTAATGTTGTTTGTAGTAAATTTTAATTCCACCCTTTATATTTTTGTAATTATATTTTACACAACCATGATTTTGTTAATTTTATTGGAATAAAATTATGAATCTATAAACCAACCTACAAAATTTTCATATGTGGTATGAACTTATATGATTTGGTTAATTTTAGCATGGTGTATTTTAATGAGTTAAATGTTAATCTAAGAAACTAAAACTTCTATATAATCCATACAATAATTGGTTTATTTTTCAAATGTTTCATCTAGTATCCTAAAATTATATTATATATAATATACACTTATCGTGACGTATTCTACTTTTCATGAATTATCTAAGGGCCTTAAGTGTATTTCCAATTTTTAGAATATTTTATTCATTATTTCATTATTCATATTAAATGTGATTATAAATATATTAATAGAAACCTAAAAAAATTACTAAAATATATAATATTAAAATTATGTATTTTTATTCAATAAATGTTTTATATTTCCATATTATTGTATAATATTTTTTGACTTTGTTTTTTATGTAACAAATGTAAATAAATTGAGTTCAATCACTTAAGATATTTTTTCCTAATCAATAATGGTAAAATGGAAAAGTAGTTGATCAAGAATAATATAAAATTACTTATTAGTGATTAACTATATGAATGATAATTAATAAGATAATTTATAATGTATGTATGGATAAATAATAAAAATAAAGGCTTTATAATAGTGAAATTTAAAACATATGTAAATATTATAAAATAATAAGGTAACATGATTGATAATGGGATGTGATTTACAATGTATTTAGTGTTTTAGTTTGAAAATGAGAACCTATATTGAATTTGGGGCTATAAAAAGAAGATATAGTTAATTTATATTTGATGTTTGAACAATTTTTATGATAATAATTACACCATAAGTGAATTTTTATTTATGGTAGTGGTAATTATTTATAATTCATGTGATGTCTGAGTGGTATAAATGAATATTTCATGGGTATAAATGGGTTAGTGAGAAGTGGTTTTATATGTATCCTTATAAGTTTGATCATAATTTTTATAATGGGGAAGTTTATTTCATGAATCTCATATGAGATTTAGTCTATTATTATATATATATGTATATATATATATATATCACTAGTGTGACAAACATCAGGCCACTAGTATGTTTAACTTTGAGTTTTATTTACCTTTTTGTTTGTTCTTGGAGTTACCAAGTGTCAAGGGTCAAAAAATTGAGTTTTGGGAAGACAAACCAATATGCATAGTTAGTGAAAGTTTGTTCTAGTGATGTGGATAACCATAAGAGGGTTATATTGTTGGTGAAAATATGTTTTTGTATGGATTGATCATGGTTTTCCAAACTATGCCACACCTTGGAGAAAAAAATTGGATTGTTTTTTGGTGAGATAGTAGTCCCCTTCAAGGTTAGAGAACTGTTTTCTTAACCATGCAACCTATCCAGGTCACCCAAAAAATCACTTTTTACTATTTACTTAATCCATATTTTAAGGGTTTTGTCCATCATTTTCATTCCACATCATGCGAAACCCATTCTCCTTGATGGTGCTGGTTCCCCACTTCATTTTTATTGGACTTTTCCTTAAAGGGAGTAAGCACCTCCCTGAGTAAGATCGTGTCTAGAAGGGGAGCTTTCCCTTTCGTCTAGAACTTTATCCCACATGGTCTAAGTGTATGTTGGAACTCCTTACCACTAGTCTTAAAATCAATATGGATGGGTCTTATAACCATAGACTCATGCAGGGGGAGGGATCATCTATGACCTCTAGGGTTTGGTTATTCATACATTTAATTTCTTTTATGGTCATGGAGACAACCTTCTTTCTGAAGCTAATTCTATAATAAATGGCATCGAACTCTACCACTCCTAATGTATTGAGATCAACTTGATTGAAATAGAATCTTCATTAATTTTAAAATCTCTCCAAGACCACTTATATAAGGCCCCAACCTTAAACCTTACTTAATCTTGAGTTATTACAAGATTACACATTGAGGATCTTTTCAGGTTTAGAGTTTTAGAGAATTATATCATGAAACATTCATTACATTCCACATTTAAACAAAGTGGTTACAAAAAAGACAGTATTCATTCTTCCCATCAACATAAACATATTTAAAATAAAACATGGATTCTTTCTTGACACATCCTTGACACTATCATCACATCATGTACCTTTCCCTTGATTTGTGAAAAACATTTCAAAAACATGGGATGAGCATAAAAATCTCATTAAGGGTTATAAAAATATGGAAAGGAAACATGAGTTTATATATACATAAGAATGAAATCATACTTTACCCATAAAACATAGGCACTTTAACATACCTCATCAAATCATGAATAAATCATAGAAATCATAATACATAAAAGGTAACTTGAGGCATTCATAACATTATTACGTAGGGAGTAACCCTCTTGGTTACGTTTGGAATACCCACCACAGTATATTCCCTAAATCTCTTCAGAGAAACCTTAACGTTTCACTCCTTCGCGTTACCCAATGCATTGGAGAGCTATATCGGGCTCACCTGCCCTTAGTTTATCACGGAACCACCCGTTTTTATAACAATGCCCAAGAACCATAACATAAACGTATCACATAAAAAATTCATAAAGGAAACATAACATTTCCACATTTCAATCACAATATAACATTTTAGTATATTTAAATAATGAATCCATTAAAAAGGAAACCATTTCCAAAACTTTTTAAAACATTTAATAAAGAGATTTTTGAATCAAAGTGTCCCATACCACCTTGAAGCTTTTAAAATTTTAAACCATTAATATCCATATAAATAAATCCTTAAAACCATTTTGAAAACATTGATATTAATAAGAACAAATAATTAAAACATTTAAAGCGATATTTTGGTTAAAGGGGTTTTACCAAAATTAGAGACACTTGAATACAATAATTGAGGAATATCATTTAGTCAAAACTTTATAATATCATGAGAATAAATGGATTCATGATATAATATTCCAAAGGATATTATATACACCATATAAGATTGAATTTGTGCATAACAACAATGAAGTCTCAATAGAAATGTCAAATGTGATGAAATCCCTTATAAAGAAGGAATCCTCAAATTAAGGATAAATCAGTCTCAAAATTATGTGTGGCTAATATAAATACACCCAATATAATTGGATATTAGGTGTAAAACAATAAAAGGTCATTCAAACATATTCAAAAGATGACATACTCAATAACTACATGTTGAACCCAAAGAAATCGAAATTGGGTTAAAAAATTCCCTTGGTAAAATTCGACAGCCTAACGGCATCACTTCAAATTTCAGAAAATGAGTTGGTGAGAGATAAAAAGGGAATCTCATCACTTGGACATAAAATTTACATCAATAAGGATATAAAATAACATATCTCAACATAATAGTATGTGAATTAAAAGACATAACAAAAGAAGTCTTTTAAAAACAAGAGGGTGAAAGGTCCCCTTACCGAGTTGGGTAACTTTCGAAACGTACACCCCATAGAAGAAGGGTCATAAAATGAAGATGTGAATACCCAAAAATAAAATTATACTACACAAAGTCTATAATAATGGGAAGTACATACACCACTCAAAGGAAATTGTGGAAAATGTAGCATAAATCTCACGGGAATAAAAGTGAGATGAAAAATCCCTTACGAAAACTCTGTAGCCTAACGGCGCCACTTAAGACCTACAAAAATGGATTTATGAGATAAAATAGGTTCTCTCATAATATGACCATAAAAATTACAGTATGAGGAATATAAAATAACATCCCCAAACATAATAAAGATGAGATTAAAAGAAATGACATAAAAGAGAGTACTTAAAAAAAGAGTCGTAGGATCCCTTACCTCGGGTCCGACTTGACTCGATCGTTCTTTAATGTCGTGAATAATAGACTTGAGTTAATTTCTACTTGCTTAAGAACCTTTTTCAAGTTCATTATTCCTTTTATATCACTTATTACCATGTTATGAACACTATGTAATTATTTAAGTTAATAACGGTCGTTTTAACGATCATTGGTACTTGAGTCAAAAATAAACTCTTTATAATTACAAGTTGTTCATCGGGTAAAATATCCATTATATCCAGAATTTTATTCATGATTTAGATATCATATATATCATATATATCCAGTATATTCATGTATTTATAATATTACATAACATATAGAGTTAAGAAATGAAATGCACCGTTCATGGAGACGGTAAGCCGTACGTACGCATGAACGCTACTTCCATTTCTATTTCATATTTAATGAAATTAAAACATAATGATACATAATAGTATTTTTATTCCAGTATGGTATCATATATAATATCATTAAATATATCCTTTATACATACCACATATGGTATTAACGAGTCAAATCACTTTGAGGGGGCGGTAGTCCGCACTTCCTAAAATGAAGATATCGCGTATACCCATAATGGAAGCCATAAAGGTATGCCATAAATGAAAAATACAGAAGCTTAAGGAAAACGTAAGCATATTATATATCATATATAAATATAGTGACATCTTAATGGCCACCTTTGAAGGTGTTATATGTGTGTTGAACAATAATCGTTTCGTGTGGCAGAAATTCGCCATCCACAGAAACAGTATGTTCCTTAACCATTAGATGATGTTGTGTGTAAGTGTATCTAGAATACTTTTTATAAAAACATTCTAGTATATTTAATATACTGGATTTGTTACAAAAGAAATGAATTAAAAGAGTTTAGGGGGTTGGAGAAGCAAAATAAAACAAAAGAACTCAAGTGAAGACATTACCTTAAAATCGGGTAACTCTTTTTGATTTGGGCTCAAAGGATTCCTTGGGAAGACTTCTGCCCAAAGTGAGGCTTCTAGGAGTAATAGAGGGATATGGAGAGGCAAACTGGGCAGGGTTTGGGCGAGCCAAAGGCTTTGGAGGTGTGGGTAAAGAGGTAGTGGTGGGGCCTTTTATAAGGGGAGAGGAGGGGCACTCTTGGAAAGTGATAAAAGGTTACTTTATTTTCAAATGCTTTTCAGATTTTAAAGGTCCCACATTGTTTTGTTTCTAGGATAAGGTGATAAGGGTTTGAAATCCACCCATCCAATAGGTTTTGGCCATGTGTAGGTCATAGATTTTACATTATCTTTTCATTTTATTTAAACCGTTAAATAATGAGGTCATCACTGCATCATCATTATGTCATAAATAATTTATTTTATATAATGTCTAAAAATTATAAAAAAAATACTATGATGTAGTAAAGATTTTTAGCTTTATAATGAATATTTATAGTCAAAAATCTGACTTTCATAACCCCCTGAAGAAATTGTTTTATTAAAACAGCTCATTTTGTGTCATTTTTACTTTAACATTAAATAAAAAGTTATTTATGTCATTTCCCAACCAAAGTGGCTCCATGGGGTCCCCAAGTTGACCCATGGGTTGTCTTGGTCGGTCATGACACATCCAATTAGGGTAGTACATGTTTCAAGCTCATCTCATATTATTAAAACATTATTTTTACCTTTAACTACACTAATTACCTCTAATAGCGATTAAAAACTTAATAAGTTACTATTCACCAAAAAATTATTTTAATCGCATTGAACCACATTTTACTTCTTAATGACAACCATGTATGTCGGATTTTTTGAAATTCAAAACAAAAAGGTGGTAAATTTTCATTTAAACGGAAAATCAGGTTTTATAAGTACCACTTAGTGGTTTCACTATTCATCAAAAATGGAAGTTTTTCAGAAAAATCCCAAAACTTCACCCAAAGCTATATTTGATATTCCGAATTCAAAAATGATGTCTATTTTACAAAATTCAAAACATATTAGTTACATTAATTAATTTAATAATTAATTCCCGCTGTCAAGTCAAATAGCGTGTTTTTATGAAATAATATATATCAAAAGATTGACACTAGTTTAAGTCCGATTTCAAAGTGAAATTAATTCCAACGACCACTATTGGATTAAATGGTAAAAATATATTCTAATTTAACTTTAAAACCAATTAAAAAGATAATCTAAAAATATAAATAAATTATATTAAAAAGTGGTTTTGAATTAAAATACAACATTTTTCACTATTCATTAAAAAATGAACTTTATCAGAAAAATACAAAAAATTTACACAAAGTAAATTTTGATGTCCCGATTCTAAAGAAGAATTTTATTTTGTCAAATATAACACATAAAATTTTCAAAAAGTGGATTTAAAAGAGGATCACCATCAAAAGTCGGTTAATAGACCCTTTAAAGAATATTAGAATGTTTACACTTAAAATTGGATTCATTCGCATTTTTAATCCTCTAACATTTATTGTAAAAAGTAAAAATATTTGACAAACATATATAATAATTTTGTAGTTAGTTCTATTCATTTCCACCATCACAACAGCTAGGCGTTAACTACCATTTAAAATAATATTATTTTATTATTAGAGTGCAATGTAAGATTCCCAAGAAACTCATTATTGCGTGTTGGGTACGTCATCGATCATAGCGTCCCCTTTAAAGTTATATTAATATTTTATTCACAAATATGGATAAATGTGAAAATATCATACACTTTATTTACCTGGGGTGTTACATCCTTCCCACCTTTTGGGAATTTCGTCCTCGCAATTTTAAAATTGGCCTTGGAATCTTCATTGAAAATCCCACATCGGAACAAGATTCAGTAAAACAATCACTTTAAAATAAAGAAAGATAAGTACAGAGGTCACCCAAGTTAACCCATACTAGGATTCCATGTAGGAAAACATGGACATGGAGGAAAAAACGTAGGGTCATATTCTTATAGAGAGTGATAGTAAACATGTTTAGGAGAAAGTTAACAATAAGAAAATCACAAACTTGTGATGGGTTAAACGGTATTCGATTCCCTTGTAGGAAACGTTAACAGACAACATTTTTGTTTTAAGGAATTTGTTTTTGAGATTAACTAAATCATAATGAAACATACTTACTTGTCATGTAGACTTTCAACTTTTACTATATTCCTTAATCAAACTCATATTTTCTCCAAAAGACGAGTTTTTAGGAAGTCTTGTTCACATTAAGAGTACTATAATCAAATTCTTGAGAATCACCTAATCCACAAAAGAGAACTATATACTTCCCATGTATTTAGACTCTAACCAAAACCAAAAAGGTTAGTACAAGATCAGAAAATCCTAAAAAGTATAATCCCTTATAAAAAGAAAACCTATTCTTAATCTCCAAAATTTGTCCCAAAAAAACCCAATGTTCAACGAAGACCATTAGATAAACAATTTGTCCATAAAATTCTTCAAAGTAAACCAATCTAAGATTGAAATGCAAATACTTGAAGGATTTAGTCACATAGTCTTCCAAGTTAAATCATAACATTTATCTCCAAACAACATCATTTTCTCTTAAAGTCTCATATTGAAAAGTAATTAACCTAATCACATATCATCCATGATAGGTTAATATATTTCAATAGATAACCTAAAATCAACTTACTCTAAATTCATAAAATCATCTAACTAAAAATAATCAGTCAAACTAACCAGGGACTTCATGTAGTCCAGTGGTAGGCGATAAATACCAGTTGCACTTTGGTTGTGGGTTCGATTCCCGCAGCTTTGTCCGACGCGACGGGTTGTCACACAGTCTACGTGTTGTCCTTTTTCCAAAACTATATAATTCTCAAAACATTTCCCAAAACAAGATAAAATCTTCAAAAATAAACAAAACATATTTTAACCTCAAGTTTATCTCATGCCTTTCATTTTCCATCATAACATATAATAACCCATAATTACCTCAAAAGTAAGGATCATATAAACCCTAATGGTTACCTTTATAATTATTACATGAACTTCCACATTGATTGGTCATCTCGTACATGATGCATTATAGAACATACCAAGGATCAAGTGGTTGATCATGATTCCTTGATAGTTGGTTTATAACAACCACGAGTTTCCTCATTGAATACCCCATTCATCCAGTCTATTAATCAGAGAACCACCACAGTTTCCTTCAAACAAATTGTCACTTTGGTGCCTGCTAGATCCAGCCATTTACTAAAACCAAAAAGGTCAGTGTGAGTATATTAATAAAACCATCATGTACTAATGAGGAAGATAAACACTAATATATACTTACTCATTCACTTTATCTAAAACTAGGACTCTTTCTGTAATCCTAACCATTATGGTAATGTCAATTATGCTTAGAGAATACCCTAACCTCTAAAGTTATCTAAACCGACCATTGATACCAACTATAAGGCCCCAACCTTAAACTTTACATAATCTTGAGTTATTACAAGATTACACATTGAGGATATTTTCAGGTTTAGAGTTTTAGAGAATTAGATCATGAAACTTGCATTACATTCCACATTTAAACAAAGTGGTTACATAAAAGACAGTATTCATTCTTCCCATCAACAGAAAAATATTTAAAATAAAACATGGATTCTTTCTTGACACATCCTTGACACTATCATCACATCATTTACCTTTCACTTGACCAGTGAAAAACATTTCAAAAACTTGGGATGAGCATAAAAAGCTCAGTAAGGGTTATAAAAATATGGAAAGGAAACATGAGTTCATATATACATAAGAATTAAATCATACTTTACCCATAAAACATAGGCACTTTAACATACCTCATCAAATCATGAATAAACCATATAAATCATAAGACATAAAAGGTAAATTGAGGCATTCATAACATTCTTATGTAGGGAGTAACCCTCTTGGTTACGTTTGGAATACCCACCACAGTATATTCCCTAAATCACTTTGGGGAAACCTCGACATTTCACTCCTTCACGTTACCCAATGCATCGGAGAGATATATCGGGCTCACCCGCCCTTAGTTTATGACGGAACCACCCGTTTTCATAACAATGCCCAAGAACCATAACATAAACGTATCACATAAAACATGCATAAAGGAAACATAACATTTCCACATTTCAATCACAGTATAACATTTTAGTATATTGAAATAATGAATCCATTCAAAAGGAAACCATTTCCAAAACTTTTTAAAACATTTAATAAAGAGATTTTTGAATCAAAGTGTCACATACCACCTTGAATCTTTTAAAATTTTAAACCATTAATATCCATATAAATAAATCCTTAAAACCATTTTTAAAACATGAATATTAATAAGAACAAATAATTAAAACATTTAAAGCGATATTTTGGTTAAAGGGGTTTTACCAAAATTAGAGTCACTTGAATACAATAATTGAGGTATAACATTTAGTCAGAACTTTATAATATCATGAGAATAAATGGATTCATGATATAATATTCCAAATGACAGTATATACACCATATAAGAGTGAATTGGGGCATAACAACAATTAAGTCTCAATAGAAATGTCAAATGTGATGAAATCCCTTATAAAGAAGGTATCCTTAAATTAAGGATAAATCAATCTCAAAATTATGTGTGACCAATATAAATACACCCAATATAAGTGGATATTAAGTGTAAAACAATAAAAGTTCATTCACACATATTCAAAAGATGACATACTCAATAACTACATGTTGAACCCAAAGAAATCGAAATTGGGTTAAAAAGTTCCCTTGGTAAAATTCGACAGCCTAACGGCGTCACTTCAAAATTCATAAAATGAGTTGGTGAGAGATAAAAAGAGAATCTCATCACTTGGACATAAAATTTACATCAATAAGGATATAAAATAACATATCCCAACATAATAGTGTGTGAATTAAAAGACATAACAAAAGAAGTCTTTTAAAAAGAGGAGGGTGAAAGGTCCCCTTACCGAGTTGGGTAACTTTCGAAACGTACACCCCATGGAAGAAGGGTCATACAATGAAGATGTGAATACCCAAAAATAAAATTATACTACACAAAGTGTATAATAATGGGCAGTAAATACACCACTCAAAGGAAATTGTGGAAAATGTAGCATAAATCCCACGGGAATAAAAGTGAGATGAAAAATCCCTTATGAAAACTCAGCAGCCTAACGGCGCCACTTAAGACCTCCAAAAATGGATTTATGAGATCAAATAGGTTCTCTCATAATATGATCATAAAAATTACAGTATGAGGAATATAAAATAACATCCTCAAACATAATAAAGATTAGCTTAAAAGAAATGACATAAAAGAGAGTACTTAAAAAAAAGAGCCGTAGGATCCCTTACCTCGGGTCCGACTTGACTCGATCGTTCTTTAATGTCCTGAATAATAGACTTGAGTTAATTTATACTTTCTTAAGAACCTTTTTCAAGTTCATTATTCCTTTTATATCACTTATTACCTTGTTATGAACACTATGTAATTATTTAAGTTAATAACGGTCGTTTTAACGATCATTGGTACTTGAGTCAAAAATAAACTCTTTATAATTACAAGTTTTTCATGGGGTAAAATATCAATTATATCCAGAATTTTATTCATGATTTAGATATCATATATATCATATATATCCAGTATATTCATGTATTTATAATATTACACAACATATAGAGTTAAGAAATGAAATGCACCGTTCATGGAGACGGTAAGCCGTACGTACGAATGAATGCTACTTCCATTTCTATTTCATATTTAATGGAATTAAAACATAATGATACATAATAGTATTTTAATTACAGTATGATATCATATATAATGTCATTAAATATATCCTTTATACGTACCACATATGGTATTAACGAATCAAATCACTTTGAGGGGGCGGTAGTCCGCACTTCCTAAAATGAAGATATCGCGTATACCCATAATGGAAGCCATAAAGGTGTGCCATAAATGAAAAATACAGAAGCTTAAGGAAAATATAAGTATATTATATATCATATATAAATATATTGAAATCTTAATGGCCACCTTTTAAGGTGTTATATGAGTGTTGAACAATCATCGTTTCGTGAGGCAGAAATTCGCCATCCACAGAAACAGTATGTTCTTTAACCATTAGATGATGGTGTGTGTAAGTGTATCTCGAATACTTTTTATAAAAACATCCTAGTATATTGAAGATACTGGATTTGTTACAAAAGAAATGAATAAAAAGAGTTTAGGGGGTTGGAGAATCAAAATAAAACAAAAGAACTCAAGTGAAAACATTACCTTAAAATCGGGTAACTCTTTTTGATTTGGGCTCAAAGGCTTCCTTGGGAAGACTTATGCCCAAAGTGAGGCTTCTAGGAGTAATAGAGGGATTTGAAGAGGAAAAATGAGCTGGGGTTTTCCGAGCCAAAGGCTTTGGAGGTGTGGGTAAAGAGTTAGTGGTGGGGGCCTTTTATAAGGGGAGAGGAGGGGCACTCTTGGAAAGTGATAGAAGGTTACTTTATTTTCAAATGCTTTTCGGATTATAATGGTCCCACATTGATTTGTTTCTAGGATAAGGTGATAAGGGTTATAAACCCACCCATACAATAGGTTTTTTACATGTTTAGGTCATAGATGTTACATTATCTTTTCATTTTATTTAAATCGTTAAATAATGATGTCATCGCTGCATCATCATGATGTCATAAATAATTTAATTTATTTAATGTCTAAAAATTATAAAAAAATACTATGATGTAGGAAATAATTGTAGCTTTCTAATGAATATTTATAGTCAAAAATATGACTTGCATAACCCCATGAAAAATTGTTTTATTAAAACATCTCATGTTTGTGTCATTTTTAATTTAACATTAAATAAAAAGTTATTTATGTCATTTCCCAACCAAAGTCGCTCCATGGGGTCCCCAAGTTGACCCATGGGTTGCCTTGGTCATCCATGACACATCCAATGAGGGTTGGACATGTGTCAAGCTCATCTCATATTATTAAAACATTATTTTTACCTTAAAATACACTAATTACCTCTAATCGCGATTAAAAACTTAATAAGTTACTATTCACCAAAAAATTATTTTAATCCCATTGAACCACGTTTTATTTCTTAATGACAACCTTGTATGTCATATTTTTTAAATTCAAAACACAAAGGTGGTAAAATTTCATTTAAACGGAAAATTAGTTTTTATAAGTACCACTTAGTGGTTTCACTATTCATTAAAAATTGAAGTTTTTCAGAAAAATCCCAAAACTTCACCCAAAGATATATTTGATATTATGAATTCAAAAATGATGTCTATTTTACAAAATTCAAAATATATTATTTACATTAATTAATTTAATAATTAATTCCCACTGTCAAGTCAAATAGCGTGTTTTTATGAAACAATATATATCAAAAGATTGACACTAGTTTAAGTCTGATTTCAAAGTGAAATTAATTCCAACGGCCACTATTGGATTAAATTGTAAAAATATATTCTAATTTCACTTTAAAACCAATTCAAAAGATAATCTAATCATATAAATAAATTATATTAAAAAGTGGTTTTGAATTAAAATATAACATTTTTCACTATTCATTAAAAAATGAACTCTATCAGAAAAATACCAAAAATTTACACAAAGTAAATTTTGATGTCCCGATTCTAAAGAAGAATTTTATTTTGTCAAATATAACACATAAAATTGTCAAAAAGTGGATTTAAAAGAGGATCACCATCAAAAGGCGGTTAATCGACCCTTTAAAGATTAATAGAATGTTTACGCTTAAAATTGGATTCATTCGCATTTTTAATCCTCTAACATTTATTGTAAAAAGTAAAAATATTTGACAAACATATATAATCATTTTGTAGTTAGTTCTATTCATTTCCTCCATCACAACATCTAGGCGATAACTACCATTTAAAATAATATTATTTTGTTATTAGAGTGCAATGTAAGATTCCCAAGAAACTCATTGTTGCATGTTGGGTACGCCATCGATCATAGCGTCCCCTTTAAAGTGATATTAATATTTTATTCACAAATATGGATAAATGTGAAAATGTAATACTCTTTATTTACTTGGGGTGTTACAAATTATCTACTCTATATATTATTTTCTATCTTATCCGTGTATTCAATAACCTTATGG
The DNA here is from genome assembly GCA_963277665.1 of Viscum album. Lineage (NCBI taxonomy): Eukaryota > Viridiplantae > Streptophyta > Magnoliopsida > Santalales > Viscaceae > Viscum > Viscum album. Next base: position 288,302,198 of record OY728139.1, read on the forward strand.
TAAATTGGTTGGTTCTATTTCATACTTGGAGTAAAGGGGATATCGCTAATAATTTTCTAGAACCTCATTTCCTATAAAAATACCCCCCTTTACTTTTTTTAATAGAAAAATGTCACTTTATCTAGGGTGTGTTGATAGAGTCAAGGAAGATGTCCTTAGTTTACACAATATAATACCCTTGATCTTTTTTTTTTCTGAGGTGTTTTTTTTGAAGGACTTGTATTTTGGTGTGTCAAGGTGTTTTGGATTGACGTAATTCTATTTCTTGAGTTTTCTTCCACTTTTCCCCTAATCCAGGTTTATTTATCTATTTATATGGAAGTGCGTGACCCTAGGATGGGACTTTTCTGAATATAGGGTGTCTAATTAGGGAAAATGGTTTCTTTTCTTATGGTTTAAGTGTGTGAGGGATTCTTCTACATCTATAAGGTGGTTATAATCAAAGGTGATGTGTTTATTACCAAACCTGAGGTATGTATATCTATATAACTGTGTTTTCCATGGGTTGCCTTTAAATTATGAATTTCCTTTGGTTTATATTTTTTTATTTTCCAAATAATGATTTATGTTAGTTTTGTATAAAATGATTGATATGTTTTATAGACTCATTTGGAAAATTTTGTGTTTGAAGAGGGTTTTTTCAAATGGGGTGGCATGTGTTCACCCCAAGTTCTTGAATTAATTGATTAAAAAGGTTTTTATGGTTAAAATGGATTTTTTATAATGGTTTTAGAAATGTATTTTCCTTGTTAAATGTGTTTTGATAAAATGGAAATTCTATTTTTAAAAATATATTATGAAATGGATTTTATTGTGGGGTAATTGAATTGTGATTATATTGGAATGGAGTAGAACATGGTTTAATTTGGGTGTGATTGAGGGGTTTTCTAAGTGACCATGGGAGCCTTTGGGAAGGAAGGCTGTGAGAACATCAATTTTGGTTGATAAGGGACACTAAGATCCATTGGGTATGAAGGTCATGAGATATTCCATTTTGTTGTATAGAGATCATGAGATATATTTGAGTCAGGACTGAGGAATACCATGAGATATTCCACTTTTCTTATCCAGCAAGCATACTTGATTTGACTCACTCACATGGGACCCTTCAAGTAAAATCCCTTGGTTCACATACACATGTTGAATTGAATTTTACAATTTTATGAATTTTATTAGCTCTATGTTAGATTTGATGAGAAATGTTATATCCATTTTCTCTTACTGATTCTATAATGATGGTTTTATGCTTTCCCTTTTGTGTTGGGTATATTTAGCATATTTTTTCACGTCTGTTTATTTGAGCAGGTTGATAAATGTTTGGGAAATCCTATTTTATTAAAAACAAAATGTATTTTAGAGGCTTATTTTAAAATGAAATGTTTTTAATGTGATTTATTTTTGAAAAATTATTTCAAACTAGTTTATTGGTTTTCATGGGTAAAATATTTAAATTGGGTGGTATCCTATTGGGCCATGTACATCACATCCCATATATTCCATTGGGTGTATATAGATTCTATTTTTTAAGAACAAGGTAAAGATTAGGGAACAATGTATATGGGTGGTTCTGAAAACTGCCATCTATATTTGGTTGGAGGAGATAAGTTCTTACCAGGTTAACTCAAGGAGGATCTATTTTTTGGTATTTTGTACCCATTGGGAAGTGTATTTTGTAAATTTGGGATTTGATTCTATTTTTTATATGTTTTGAGTTATAACTTAAGATATAATGCATACTGCCTTATGTGTAATTCTTTGTATATTATGTTTAGTTCTGTTAATGGTATTTTTATCTCATATACTCTATTGCTCTAGATTTTTACCTATACCTTTTGAATCTAATGATATTGGTGTGTCCTTCCTATACTATGGATAGGTAATATTTTTTTACCATGGGATAAATTATTCCTAATATATTATTTGTTATGCCCGGTGCATGTTGTCATCCCGTGGTGATTAGAAATTCCCTTCAGACCATGTGATAAACCAGCTTGGTTGATGGGTTATATTGATCTAGGTCAATTTTCTACAAAATGGTATTAGAGTAGGTCGATATTTCAGAGTAACTAGTATACTAGAGCTAGGAAATTTAGGACTCGGGAGGTATGAATTGGGGGGTTCCTATATAGTTCTTCTTCTTTTCGAACATACTGTCACCATGGGTGGTTTGGCATTTTTGTTATGTTTTGAGCCCTGTTATGGTTTTTTGTGATATTTTGTATTATTTCCCAGTTAGTGTTGAGTCATTAGGAAATCCTAGGGAATTGTTTTGATTTTTGGGGGTAAAATGGGGAGTCTTAGAAGAGGCACATGGTTATGAGTCCTTGTCTAACAACCTCAAATAACAAACATTTAGTTGGAACATAGTTTTCCTACATGTGCATCCAAACAATGCACAGTGAGAAATGTTTTATATTTTAGAAGTTTTTTTATCATTTTTCAATTGTATTTTCTTATGAATCTTGTGTTTATTTTTTATACCCAATATTAGGGTTTCTTTTTAATATTTTTATGTGGTTTGAAGTTGAATTTTTCTTGATGGAACTTATTTTTTGTTTCTTGTAAACAATACCTCCCAGAATAATCCCATCCAGACATAGAGAGGGTGGAATAGAGAACACCCCATAGGTGAACCCTCTTCTTTATCTGAATTTGGTGTAGTTGGTGATTCATATTATTCAATCCTTGGGTTAATTCAGTGGTCAATAGAAGGCACAGACGGTAGACCATGCTCATAATTTTACGAGGAAAAATCCATTGATTCTCCAAGGAGACAATGGATCTAATGATCCTGAGGAGTTATTGTATCATATTAAGAAAATATTTTAGTTTCTAAAGACCCCTGGGGATTCTAAGGTTTAATTCACTAAGTATGTGTTGGAAATATTGGGTAGAAAGTGGTGTGAGTCGATGGTGTTCTAGGGGATTTACAAGGATCTCATGTGGACCACTTTCAGTTTTTCTTTCAATAGGAAGTTCTACCTAGAGATCTTGAAAAATTTGAAGGCATGTGAGCTATTAAAGTTGGATAAAGGGTATTATTTAGTGATAGAGTAAACTTATCACTTTAATGAGTTGGTCTATGTATCTCTAGATCTCCTTGAAAATGAATACCTCAAGTATTAGCATTTTTAGATGGGTTTGAGGCTAGAGATTGGGTATGTAATTACTCTTCCTAGATCATTTAAACTTCTAGTTTTGTTGCCTCCTACATTGAAATAGTTCCTTAAAAATCAACTATTCATAATTCTTCTCCAGACATGCAACTTCTTCTTTGAGATATTTATTCTTAGAATTCATAGGTTTCAACTTCCAAATTTCTTCTTCAACTGACAAGTTACTTTTATTCATTTTATAATTTTCTTTATTTATAGACTCCAATAAAAAATATAAATTTTCAAAAAATTTAAATTACTCATCAAATTCATAAGATAAATTCTGAAAGAAATCACAAATATCTGAAGAAGATTTCTTAAAAAAAATTACCTTCTCATCGTGAATATTTATATATATTTCGATTTCTTTCAACCATCTCAGAATTTTCTTAACTCTTATTCTCATGGAGTTAGATTCAACTTTTAATGACTTTAATTCTAACTCATCTAACACCATGGTTTCAAAAAACTAGTTTAGAAAATATGATATCTCTAACACATCGAATCTCTTCTAAAAATCATTTTACAAGGATTATATATTCTGAAGACATGAAATATCATCAACAAACTTTTTCAAAGGATCACAAAAATAATTGAATCTCAATTCCATTATAAGATCATAATTATTTGATTGTGAATTTTTTTAATCCAATGAAACATCAGAAACATTTCATATTCAAGGTCTTGAAGCTAATTTATCCATCTCTTTCTCTTTATCTTTTTCAATATTTGAAATTTCTATTACATAAATATTTTCTTCAGAATCATCTTTATCTGAAACTCTTGTCAATGATTTTTTATTTTAAATTTTCTTTTTTGAAATTTTTCTTTCTCTAAAATAACCAAATATGAATTTTCTCTGATTGAGTAGTAAAATAAGATGTGTCTTTGAACCTTCATATTTCTCTTCCTCTTCTTCTGATTCTTCAGAGGATGTTTCTTTGGCACTTATTCCAATTCTTCTTATAATTGTCTCAATAATTTTATTTCTTCGAAAATATAATTTCCTATGATTATTTAGAATATTCTAAATTTTTATTTGAGATAGTTTTGAAATTGATTTTATAATATCTATTAATTTTCATTTTCCTTTTTCAATATCAGTAGGGACATTACAAGTTCTAAAAAATTATGGTTCTAGAAAAAAACTAAGAAAAAACAACTAGAGGAATAATTGGTTGAATTGTAGAATGAGGAGAAATCAAAATAACTTATTATCCTTTTCTAATAGTTTAAAGATCACTATGTGAACTTTCAACACCTTTCATAAAACTCTAAACAATTTTCACCTCATCAAAACTCTTTTTATGGTCAATTTTAATCTCTTATACTTTCAAAACATCTTCGGTTATCTTTTTATGTTCTATGGTCTATGCCTTATCTAGAAAAGATTCTGGATATCTAACATTCTTTTCTACCCTTATTTTCATAAATTATTTATAGGTCTCATCAGTCATAACTTTAATCTTCTTCTTTGATCTGGGAGGTGATGAAATATCTCTCCTCTTTTCCAGAACCATTTTATTTAACTATTGAAATTCAGCATCAGATTCCAATTTTTTCAATTTATCAAAAAACTTATTCATTTATGGAATGAAAAATAATTTCATTATTGAAATAGTCTCTTCACTTATCAATGATACATTTTCTCTCATTTCACTATTTAATTATTTATCTTTATTGAAAACATAAAATTTATCAACATCTTATTGATAAAACTAGGAAATTGAAGAATTCTCAACTTCAATGCACTTTTCTTAATTGCTTCAACTGATAAGAAAACATACTTTATAATATTTATTTTCTTCATGTTTATAAGATAATACAAAAAAATATGTCTAAAACTTTCAAATTATCTTTATATCTTTCCTCAGAATGTGGGAACCCTTCCTCAATAATGTAACACCTCAAACTGCTGGCATCAAATTGTAAACCATTATTGTTATATCATATGAAGAAAAAAAAGATGTTTTGGCCTTGTTTTTTTAAACATCTAAACCTATCTAGAAGCTTATGATTTATAAAGTAAGCTTCTCCATCCATCATTACTTATACAAGTTCTAAAACATGTTGAATATTTAACATGTAACTCTCATCAAAAATATTAAAATCTATAATATCCATATCATTATCAACACTAAACTCAACGAAAGAATAAAATTCCTTCACAATTGTAGGATCATAAAGACTAAAATTTTTAAACTCAACTCAAACATTCTCTTAATCCTGAAATATTATAATTTTTGTCAACAAAGAGTCAGCTTAATCATATTATATCTTTTCAATGAATATTTTTTTCATAAATTATCTATTTTCATTATCTTCCCAACTATACATTTTTCAGAGACTAAACTGACTCAAGAATCATGAATAAAGAAAAATTGGATCAGATGAATAGACTAAAATCAGAATGTCCAAGGATTTGAGAGCTAAAATTCATTAACTATCTAAGAAAATGATTTCATATATGGTAACCCACTTATTTATTTATCAGATCAGCTCAATTATTCTACTTCCTAAGATCTCGTTTCTCATAATCAATCCCATATATAATATAATGATCAAAAATTATCCAAATAAGATTTAAAATATAATCTAAACTCTTGATCAATTTTTTAAAGATATTGTTTTTTTGAATTAATTCTTGTTTGTAAAATTAAAAACATTAAGATTTATAATTTTTTTGAAAGTTTATCAGATTTAAAAAAAACAAAAACTATTAAAACAAAAAAATTATCAAAACTGAAGACTATAATTAACCTTTTTGAGTTAAGATGTATATTTATATTATAAATTAATTCTATTAAACTATTCTTATTGGTTTTTATAAAAACTAAAAAATTAGTAAAACCAAGGTTTTAGAGATACTAAATATTTTGGAAAAAAATTAGTAAATCTAAAATACTATGTTTTTTTATAAATCCAAAAAACTAAAGTTTTTTTTAGTAAATATGATTATTTTTAGAAAAACAAAAAAAATTAAGAGAACTAAATATTTTTTTAAGACTAAAATTTTTATAAAATCCGAATATTTTTGACAAAGTAATTTTTTAATTAAATCTAATTTTTTTTAAAAAAAATATTTTTTAGTAAAACCACAACATATGTACCCCCATTGAAAATGAGTTCATTAATATAAGGATATTGGTAAACAAACAGTATATATAATTAATGATTTAGTATTTACCATTCCTAGATTCTGTTTAATATTTTAAAATCTATCGAAACTAACAGTTTTAGTAAAAATGACAGCAAGTTGTTCTTATGTTCTGATGAATTGTAAAATAATAACTCATTATTTTTGTGTTTCAGTAGGAAATGGTTTCTTATTCCTATGTGTTTTTATCATGAGAAGTGTATTGGAGTTTTATGTAAATCAATCGAACTTTTTTATCACACAAAATTTTTATTTTACTAAAACTCATGTCATAGTTAGTGAGTGTGTGTTAAATCCACAACACTTGAGCACAAAAAAACTATATCATACACATATTCAGATTTAGTAATGGAAAGATAAACTGGGTGTCATATCATACAAGAACAATACACTAAATCTTCTTCTAGGAAATGATAATTTTGGGAAGTAATTTTCTATCCATTTTACATCCACTAATTTCATCATGGAAAAAATATTTAGTTCAAAATCACTTATATAAAAATAAAATAATCATAGGTCTATAGTTATCTTAAGATAAAAATAATGATTTTATAGATTTAAGATGGGGCTCTTCTAAATTATCTTAAAATCTTACACATAATAATTCATAAAACATTCAATTTTGACAGCAAGTTGAAACGTATAGTAAACTTCCAATCATTCCTCTAAAATTATTTCTGATCAAATTGTTTCCCAGATTCATCAATATCTAATAAATTTTAGGTTTTGATACGTGTACTAACACTTTTAGTGTTTTCATATCTAAATATATTAAGAAGATATTTTATATACTTATGTTGAGATATAAAAGTTCCTTATACTTTTTGTGAATTTTGAAATCCTAGAAAACCAGTAAGTTATCCCATAATTCCCATTTAATACTTGGATTTCATAAGATCCAAAAAGGAATCTATTAAATATTTTTGAGTTATACCAATATAATTTCATCAACATAAATTTTAATAATGATGATGTTTTTAGAAACTTATTTTATAAAATGTTTTGGATTTGTATCTCTCTTAAGAAATTTTTTTTGTAACAAAAATCTAGTTAATCTATCATACTAGGATCAAGGGTATTATTTAAGTACATAAAGTTCCGTATTAAGTTTAAAACATTTTATGTAAATTATTTATTTTCAAAATGATGGGGTTCTTATACATAAAATTTTTCTTGTACATATCTGTTAAGAAATTCACACTTCACATCCATTTGAAATAGTTTGAAATTAACAAATGTTTCATATTATATAAGAATATGAATGGATTCAAGTATTTATATCAGACCATAAGTTACTTCATAATCTATACCCTCTTATTGATTATATACTTCGGTAACAAGTCAAGATTTATATCTTACTATTATTCCCTTTTCATCAAATTCATTCTAGAAAACCAATTTCCCAAAAAAAATCACTATGAAAAGTTATCAAGGAGATATTTTTCTAATTTTTAATGTTGTATACAAATTTTTTTTTAAAAAAATAATATATGTAATTATTTTACCGAAAATATACCCATATATATCTAGTGTAATCATCAACTAAAACATATACATAATATTTTTCAATGTTACTTCTAGTTGTGTTGGACCGAATAAGTCCATGTGCACTAACTATAAAGCTTCAGAAGTTCAGATTTCAATAATAGATTTAAAACTTAACTTATTTTTATTATTTAATCAACAAGGATCACAAAATTTTGAAGTATCAAACTAAATTTCTTATAGATTTTTAACTAGTCCTTTCTTAAATATTTTACATAATGTTATAACATTATAATTTCCTAATATTCCATGTGATAACCAAGATTTTTCTTCTATTTCACTAAGTCAAGGTAGATATTGGATCCTATTGTCTTCTAAGTTAATTGTATAAACATTATCATACTGGTTTTAAGAAAGAATAAATTCATCTTTTGAACTATGAACAGTTAATTTAAATTCTTGAAGATCGTAATATATTCCACATCACATGATTGAATTATTCTAATAAGGTTGTTATTACGTCTTACAAAAAATAAAACATTTTAAATTAAGGATTTACCAATGATAACAATGTTACTTATTTCAATGATTTCTCCATGAACATTTTCACCAAAGGATAATTTTCCACCATTCATTTTTATAATATTCTTGAATAAATAAATTTTTCTAATAATATGTATAGAAATACCACTATCCACATACCATATGTTTTTGTTGATACATTTTTTATTTTCCTGAAATAAAAAAGATTAGAATTTTAGAACCCAAACATTCTTGGTTCGGGTATTATTAAGAAATAATAATTTTGGAATCCACATTTTTCCAAATTTTCTATGTTGAGTAAATGTTAATAATTTTGAGAAATAAGCTTTATGAAAACATAATGATTGAACTTTATTTAAAGAATATTTTTTTAACAATGTCCATTACTCTGATATTTTATAAATAATGGAGCACTTTTTTAAATAAAGTAGTTATTTTATAAATTAGGGTTTTTATTTTTAAAACCTATCTCGGATATATCACTATGAGGTCTTATCTATTTATACATATTTTCAAATTATTCCTTACTAGATTTAAACATTAATAATAGTTTTTTAGACTTGATATGTCATAATTTAGTTTTAAAAAAAATTATTTATCATCAGTATAATTTGTACATGAATTAACTTTTTATAAATATTTTGATAAAATAGTTTTTTCAAGATTATATTTCTATAACTTTACAGAAAGATAAATTTTTTTAAAAAATAATATTTTTTCAATTATTTTGAATGTTTTGAAATATCTGCATTTAAAGTATATATTGTTGAGTTTTCATTAGCAATTTTAGCTCAAGAAATATCATTTTATTAGTAATTTTACAATTCTGGTTTTACAATAATTTTGAAAACTTAGATACTTATTCAAAAAATAGATAAATAATTATTTTCTTCTTGGGAAGATGATTCCTTATCAAAAGATATATAATTTTAATCATTATCACTATATGGACAATTTTCATTTAATTTTAGATTAGTTATAGATTTATAAGTTACCTTTTCAATTTGGAAATTATTAATCTTCAGAATCTATGTATAGAAACTAATATTCTAATCTTGATTTCCATTATGAGAAAAACTATCTAATGAACTATCTCCACCACTTTCACTCCATGTTTCAGAAGCTTTCAAAAATTTCATATTCTTTTAATTGTATTATTTCTTATAATTATTTTTTGAATTCATGTCCTTCTTATATTTTATTTTTAAATTTGGAAAATCTGGTATGATATGATCATCTTTCTAACTTTCATAACAAATAACTTTTGAATAATTCTTCTTATCACTTCTATATTTGTGATTCTCCTTATAATTATATCATAGATCATTTTTCCCAACTATATTGTTCATATTATGGGATAACTACTCATTTTCATTCTAAATTTATTTAGATGAACTACTATATGATTAGACTATAACTTTCTCTTTCTTAAATGACTTTGAAACCTTCTCATCTAAATGAAAATTACTAGAAATATTTGAAGTGGAAGAAAAAAAAAGTCCTCCACTTTTTCTCTTCATCTTTTTCACATCTATTTTTAATGTACCCTCATACTGCATGAGAGTAAAAATTAAATAATCCAATGTTAAATTTTTTAATCATTCTCATATAATCTAAATATATTATTTTGTTTTTGCATTATTTGAGTATAATATCAATATTATTTTCAACCAACATTCTATCTATAAGATCCTTCCCACCAAAAGATTTTAGATAATTTATAATTATTATGAATTTTGATCCATATTCACAATGTATTAACCAGGTAGAAAATCAAATTCTTGATAGTCAGATCTAAGAATTAATCTTCTAGTGTCAATAAGTTTAGAAGTTTCAAAATGTTTTACATCTAATTTCATCAAAATATTATTATTTAATTCACATGAAGAAATATGAATATATATATTCTAATTCATAAAACATAAAAAATTATTCATTACCCTATAATTTAAATAATATTTCAGATTTCGATTGATTCATAGAGGTAATAACATATTTCCCATGAATTAGGAAATTTTCAATCGATATTAAAAAATTATCAACACCATTATTAATAACGAGTTTCTTCATTCTATCTCTCCAGTAATAATAATCAATGCCATCAAAGATTTGTGTCCTTCTAGGATTTATATTTTCAATTGTACCAATATTTAAACCTTCCATCTTATATAAACAAAAAACGTTTCTAAAATATACTTGTTATTGTAATAACAATTTGTAAATAATATTTTATAAAAATTTAGAAACTTTAATAAGATAAAAAAAGTAAAAATATGTATGTCCAGTGGTATAATCTCCTCTGATACTAATTGTTGGATCACAAGAGTTATAATTCCTATAATAGTAGTATTGATGGTAGTTTTACACTTTAAACTAATTAAAACCAAAACCTATTTGTTATTTTTATCAATCTAATATTGTATCTGATGATCTAATCAACTTGTAACAGACATAGATTTTGTACAGTTAAATCAAAGTGTAGAAAAGTTTAGCAAAACATGTTGGGCATGTATTATGAATTAATACTCTATAAATATTATTTATTTTGATTCTCACAAATACCCTTTTGTTTTACTAATAAATTTACTTAAATTATTTTTCAAGAATACATTTCTTGAGAATATTATCTTATTTATGGGTGATAGTTTTTATTATTGTTTTTTGAGGGTGTTTTAGAAGTATTTTGGAAACACTATTCATACCCTATGTTTTCAAGTGTAAGCATATCATATTGTTCAGAAACCTTAAATTTGAAATAGAGTATATAGATCATGTAGCGTACACTATTGAAAAGTATTTTTTATCAACCCTATATTTTGATGGAATCTAACGTTTGAGAAAAGGGAAGGTATTGATAAACAAACTGATATTTTTAAGAAACCCTATGTTTTATAAAAAAAATGTATAGTACATCAACCCTACTTTAGTTATCAATAGTATGTTTTCAACCCTATATTTGGAGTATTTTCATCGCATGAAGGAACCCTACATTTGACTATTCAATGATGGTGTTTAAATTAAAGATATTATCCATGATTTATTAAATGGTATTGATGAAAGTGAATATCATCTTAAAGATATTTTATGACCAATTTAATGTCTCTCATTAAATGTAGTAAATTATTCCTATTTCTAAAGAGAGTTATGACCCTCTTAAAAGTTTTGCATTTTAATGATTGTGATCTATCGTGCTCTTTTTTGGGATCTTCTCAAATGAATGAAATCCAAGATTTATATATAATATAAAGAGTTTTTTCACTTTATATACAACTTTATATATGAAATTTATTTCTAAATACAGAATAGATATGATAAAAAAATATCAAGTGCCTTTTTTATTTCTGAAAAAGCTATACTTTGGAAAATTACATATTTCAATCTTGTACTGCTGTGTAAATCAATGATGTTTATTTTTTGTTATTTTTATTAAAGATAATTTTCAACCATGATCTCTTCAAATATTTTATTACATTAGAAAATCATATTTGAAGAAGAAGAAGCATATTATATCAGTTTTTACTGAAACTATGATCAAACAACCTACGAGTTCAATCAAATCAAAATCTTTTGATTTATTGGAGTCTCAAATTCTCGAAAACAATCATGGAAGAGTATCATCTTCTTGAACTAATATGTAGATAAACTAGTTCCCTATAAAATAAACATAAGGCTCTATTGAACCTTATGGTAAAATATGTAAACTTCCTTCACTCAGTTGTGAAGTTCTTATGCTAAGTGGACCTTACTAGAGAAAATCAATAAGCTCGCAGAGAGAGCATTGGTGGAATGGAATAGGGGATCTTTGTGCCTTAAACTACTATAAAAAGTGTTCTATTTTTTATTTACTGTTTATCTTCTCTTCAAATCATTTATAGAATAGAATGTTGGATATCAACATAAATTGTAATTAAAGATAAAATCCATAATATTTCAAGATTATTGAAAAGACACAACCCCCCACCCCCCACTTGTTTATCTTTATATTATTCCGACCTAACAATTAGTATCAAAGGTGATATTTTGTGACAAAGAAGATAAATCTGTAGCCAGATCAAAAGTATGTGTTCAATACAAAGAATGATTTCAATGGATAATCCTAGAGAAGTTATGTCTATAATAAATACTCCACACATCAATGGTGATACCTATGGATACTGGAAATCATGTATGATCATTGATTTAAAGAATATAAAATTTAAAGTGTATAGGAATATTATCACTCCTTATGAAATTCATAAGAAACAAGATACCTAGGATGCTACTAAAGAAGCTGAGTATGAAATCAACTCAAAAACATTAATGATATCATCTATAGACTTGGTCTTGAATAATCAAATTGGGTATCACAATATCTTACTTCTTATGAAATGTGAAAAACAAATTTCTATTTCATATGAAAGAACTGATAATGTCAGATATATAAGGTAATCTACTACAAAACTAAAGTTTGAAACCATCAGAATGTATGATCGTGAAAGAATCACACAAATTAATGGGAGATTAATATAAATATTCAATGATGTTTCTTCTTTGCGAGATCCAATTACTCAATTAGATCAAAGCTATGAAAGTACTTAGAGTACGACCCTCAAAATGGAATGAGATATTTTCAACAATTCAACAATCATCACCATGAAAGAATTGATTGAAATTTTGATGATGTAAGAAGCAGAAATGTTAGTTGTGGCTGAAGATCATAAAATAGTTAAAATGGAAAATACTACCCTAAAGGTTACATCTCATAAGAATGAGTGAAAATGAAAAGAAGATGACAAAATCTCAAAAGATTCGGATTGATCATATTATAAAATAAAACTGGAATAGTTATGCATGAAATTCAGAAAAATCTATAAAAAGAAGAGAGGCTTCAAAAAATCCTTCAAGAAATATGAGAAATGATCTAAAGAAGTAATATGATATTAATCTAAGCATATCCTTTATATCAAACCTTATTTCCCTAGTTAAAATAAGAAATAATAAACATGGGAAATAAAAATCAGAGGAAAACTTATTATGATCATAAAGTAAAAAAAGAGATATGAACTCTACTTAGAGTTTGTCTAAAGACTCCAGTTGTCCTTCAAAATCTAACTTATACACAGAGACAAAAAAATCATAAAGTAAACATTTACTTTATGTCTAAGGAAGAAAATGAGGTGCAAACCTATTATTCTTATACTTCTGATTCTTAAAGTTTCTCAAGTAGAAAATTAGTTGTCTATTACTCAGTGTTTAAAGAAAAATTTTATTCTCTAGTAAAAAGGAATTAGTCACCAAAAATATTCATAATTTTGTTTTAAGTGAAAAATAAGTAATGCTAAAACAACATCAAGAATTAAAAGAAAAATTTAATACATCTACATCAAATTATACTATTCATGAAAATAAAATAAAAGAACTAAAAGATGGAGTATAATCATTCAAGAGTGGTGCTAGTATTTTAACTAAAGGAGAAAAAATTCTAAATGAGATTCTTGGAAAAAATGTAATTAAAAGAGAAAAAATAGAATAGAGAGCAAGAGATAAAAGGAAAAGATATATATAAATTATTTTGTGCCAAGTTCTAAAAATAAAACTTGTTTCTATTATGGAATGAAAGTAAATTATTCTAAAAAAATATTTAATAAATCCTCATATAAGTGGAATTAAAAACGATTTTATTTCCAAAAACATATCTTAAATGAGTAATGTAAATTTTGGTAAAATAATGGAAAATATGGACTCTCATATATTTTTTTTGCCGACATAGTTGGACCCAAGAAAATATGGGTACCAAAAAAACTCTTTTCTAAATACTTTTGCAAGAAAAAGACCATAGGAACAAAAATTAAATTTTATATATAGATAGTGGCTACTCAAGATATATTAGTCAAAAATATTCAAACTTTTATATACTTACAAAAATGGATGGAGGAATAGTCACCTTTGTAAAAATGAAAAAGGGAAGATATTTGGAGTTGGACCAGTTAGAGATCTAAAGTCTATCTTAACCAAAAAAGTGTTGTATGTACAATAGATAAAGAACAACCATATAATTTTGTCTCAAATCTATGATAATGATTTTTATATTGATTTTTATAACCATTCTTTTTTAGTTTTAAAAGATAAATTTCTTAAATTTAGAGCACCTAGAACTAAAAATGTTTGTAACATAGATCTTAATTCATTATGTAAACAAAAAGTGAATTGTTTAACTTTTTAGAAAAATAAGTCTTGGATTTGGAATAGAATACTTAGAAATTGTAATATATATTATTTATATAAATTTTATATAAAACATATAGTTTTCGATTTTCCTAGTCTTAAATTTGATACAAATAGATTATTTAATTCATATCAAATATCCAAACAATATAAATCATTTTTCAAATTAATTAACAAAGTTTCTATATCTAAACCACTAGAAATTATCCATATGGATTTGTTTGGACCATCAAGGGTAGTATTTTTGGTTGAAAAAATATATGTTTATATATTAGTTGATGATTTGTCAATATTTACTTGGGTTTATTTTTAAAAACATAAAAATGAAGTATTCATTTTTTAGAGCTTTTGTAAAAATGTTCAAAATGAAAAATATTTTAAAATAATTTCATTAAGAAATGATCAGGGTGAAGAGTTTTAGAATCAAGAATTTAATCCTTTTTCTCAAATTTAGGTATTAAACACGCCTTCTCTACACCAAGAACACCTCATTGGAATGGAATTGTTGAAACAATAAATAGAACTAATCAAGATATGGAAAGAACTATGTTAAATGAATATAGATTCCCAATATATTTTTGGGAATAATATATAAAAACTTGTTGTTGTATCATGAATAGAGTTTTAATAATATCCCTTATTAAAAGGACACCCTATAGATTTTGGAATAAAATAAAACCTAAAGTAAAGTACTTTAAAATATTTGGATGCAAGGTATATATCTTAAATACAAAGGAAAACCTTGTTGAATACGATACAAAGGATGAAGGAATATTTCTTGAATATTATACTAATTCTAAATCCTATAGAGTGTATAATAAAAATTCAAGGATTTTTTAAGAATTAGTTCATGTGAAGTTTGAAGAAATTGACCCTTTTGGAGTAAGGAAAGATTAAACACATGAAATTGTTGACTCTTTTGGAAACATGAGGCTTGAAATAACTAATAATGATTTTAAAAATAAAAATTTAAATTTAGTGTAGTCCAGAAGAACATAAGATAGAAGAACCTAAAAGTTTCTTAATTGGATAGTCTATAACCTGAAAGGATCATCCTCTAGAAACTATTATAGGAAATCTATACACATGAGTAAGAACTAGAAAAAATTTAAGAAACTTAGTTGAATTTTATGCCTTTCTATCTCAGTTAGAACCTAAAACTATAAAATAATCTTCAAATGATGAAAATTGGTTATTGGATATGCAATAATAACTAAATTAATTTAGTAGAAATAAGTTTTTATATTTATTGGATAGACCAACAAATTATCTAGTAATAAGAACGAAATGGGTTTTTGGAAATAAATAGGATGATCAAGGGATCATTACCATAAAAAATCTATATTAGTATCAAAAGGATACGAGCAAGAAGAAGGGATAAATTATGATCAAACCCTTGCACTTGTTTCTAGATTAGAGGCAATTAGAATCATTCTAGCTTATTCAACTCATGTGAATTTTAAATTATATCATATGGATGTAAAATACACAATTTTAATGGATATTTAATGGTGGAAGTTTATATTTAACAACCACCAGGTATTTGAAAATCCTAATCTACCATATTCAGTTTTAAGGTTACCAAAGATCAATACGGGAATAAACAAGCACCTAAAGCCTCGTATGAAAGATTAAAATAATTTTTATTGAAAAATGGATTTTCTGTAGGATTATAATATCCTAAACTTTTTAAGAAATATTTCTCCTCCAATATATTATTAGTGAAAATTTATTTTGATGATTTTATTTTTTTAATAAACAAATAAAAATTGTTGTAAGTATTTTTCAAATATCATGAAAAAAAATTAAAATGAATATGATGGGAGATTTGAATTTATTTTTAGTATTTAAAATTTATCAAAAATATTGTGGAAATTTTTTAAATCAAAGAAAATAAATTACTGATTTATTGAAAAAGTTTGGAATAGAAAACATTAATTTTTACACAACTCCCATGTGTACTAATGTAAAACATGATTTGGATGAAGCTGGAAAACCATTTGACAACAAGTTATAAAAAGGTATGATTGGTAGTTTATTATATCTTACTACTATTTGACCATACATAAACTTTTATATATGTTTATGCGCTAGATTTTAGTCAAGCCCAAAATAATTAAATCTTGCTTCTATTAAAATATTATTTGGATATTTAAAAGTAACTCTTTTTTAATCTCTAAATTACCCAAAAACATCTTATTTTAATTTAATTTTATATTGACATGCTTATTTTGGAGGATATAGGTTATATAGAAAAAATAACATTAGAAACCTTTCACTTTTTATGAAAATAATTAGTATAAGGGTCAAGTAAAAAACAATATTCTGTTTCCCTATCAATAACTGAGGAAGAATATATATCTACCTCTAGTTGTTGCGCATAAGTGTTATGGATAAAACACACCTTATTGGAATTTAGACTTAATTTTAATAATATGCCTATTTTATGTGATAATATTAGTGCAATTGATATTTCAAAAAAATCCTATAATTCATTCAATAACCAAGCATATTAATATAAGGAATCATTTTCTAAGAGATCATGTTCTTAAAAAGGATATATCTATAGAATTTTTAAATATTGAATATAAACTTACTGATATTTTTATTAAACCACATCTCACTATAAGTTTTGATTTTATTGAGGGGAAGCTATGAATATTTAGTTTTAAATAAAATTTTTTTAATTTATATATTGAAAGTTAATATTTTTATTTGGTTATTTATTTTTTAATTTATTTATTTTTCATCATTTAAATAAAAATTATTATTTTATTAATGAAAAATCATGACTTTTCAAAATAAAAAATAATAATGATTACGATGAGTAAATTAGCTTGAGAAACTAGAAACACTTCATCCAAAACCATTAGAAAACACTTTATCTCTCTCTTTGAATTACAAATCCTTATATTTAAAAACATATTTCCTTCTAGGGATCTCATCATCCTTCAAAACCCATGATTTTGAACCTTCTACAGTCAAAATCTCATAAATTATGAAGAATAAGTGATCATATTCAGGTGAACCTATTTTCTAGAAACATCAGTGCATCCCATTTAGTAAAATTTATCAAGGAGAAGTTGTTGAATTTGACTGGATATATTAGAAAAATATTCTTCTTAATCAATCCCTTACCTTTAAAGGTTTGGAATTTATTTTTAAGGAAGAAAATACAGAATTTCATTTTGATCTTGAACTGAAATAGTTTTATAAGAATAATCATTTTAGTTTCGTGGAAATATAGGATATCATCACATCATGAGTAAATGATAAGAAATTTTCACTTTATTCTATAGAAATAGAATATCCCTTAAAATTTCCTCATTAAGGAGTGTTCTATTTTGATCTTTAGTCAATTTGAAATCAATATCACAAGATAGAAGATATAATTTCATTTCTCTTTGGATCCACCTAAATTCAGAAAATGTTTTTTAAAGATATTGAGGTTGATCATAAGGTACTGGTTAAGTTCATCCAGTCTGTAATACTCCCAAGAATTATAGAATTAGAAATTCTTCCCTATCCTGATATGTATGTCATGTTCTTGTTCATCAGTCATATTAAGTTGAACTTTCCAAGATATATTCTTAGATATCTGAATCACTGTTGTCAAATGGAAGCACGGATGTCCTTCTATCCATTTGGTCCAATTATTTATCTTCTTCTATATATAAAGAATAATATTTGACATATTGATGTTTAAAATAAGGTTCACCACAACAACATTCTTAATGATGGAACCTTAACGATGTTAGTTTTCTTTTTTAGCATTGCAAAAGTTAACTTTTTTTCTATTGGTGAGGGTAAACAATAAGACTAAGGGGGTAAGGAAATATCAAATCTATTTGTTCATTTCATCTATGTAATGAAGAATTTAGAGAATATTAAATAGAGGATAATTCTTAACTGAAAAAAGTAAGAATCGAATATAATATTACTAATAAAGATGAGGTAGACACTGAAGAAATAGCTAATGAAGTCCTTGTCACATCATTGGGTAATATATAAGAACCTACAAATGAGAAGAAAGAAGTTGAAACTGATAGATTATGAGAATAAACTACATCATTATTTTTAGGAGTAATAGTTACTCCTGAGGAACAACAATATGATAGTCAAGCACAAGATAAGAAAGTTTCTCTGGAAATAGAAAAAGTCCAATAAATTGTTCAAGGAGAAGAGAATGTTAAAACATTAGTTACTCAAAACACTGAAATTATTGAAAATAATATTTCCTCTATAATTAAAAAATCCTTGTAAAGGATAGCTTTTTTATCTGGAGAGATAACAAAAGTTATGGATACTATTTTTTTCTTCAAGTGAGAAGAACACGGATAAGTCCTTAATTGTAGTGTAAGAGACTCCTTAATAAAGAAATCATTAAAAATGCATATTTTATTCTCTGACTATTCAGATAGCATATTTAGTCATCAAATTTAATATAATGAAGGAGGATAAATCCATTATTCAACAAGATCTAGAATAAATAAGAAAACCTTTAGAATATTTGTGAAATTGAACAATTTCTATAGAAGAATTATAAGTTGTATAGGCTCAACTACTCAATGAAAGAGAAATTTATATTCCCATAAGATATTTTGATGGTTTTCGATGACAAATGTTAGATCAATTTGGAAAATTGAAAGAGTAATCTATCTCAAAGACCAATTTTAAATATTTAAAATGGTTTGGTTAGTCATTTTGAGTCTATAAGAAGTAATGTTGGTCAATCTAGAGCTTATACTTCTACACTACCAACTTCTCCAAATTTAATTAGAATATTTCAAGAAATTACTTAAGATATTTATGATATGGATGATAGGCTTCATTCACATCAGTGTAACTTTTCACCTTTGAATGTGTTTTTAGATAATCAAAGATATCTTGTCGAAACATTAACCTCAAGTGAACCAAGAATCACACTACTACTTAATTAGTTAAGTGAAAATCTTACCAAATTTCATCAAACTGAAAAAAAAATCTTCATGAGTTTTTGAAATTAAATCTGATAGAAAGTTTACAAGTGAGTCAGGACTCAAGAATTTTTATAAGAAATATGGATGAAAACATTTCAAAAGGTTTACAAATATAGATAGAAGAGTTAAAGGAAGTTTTTTAGGTTACTCAAGATTTATTAGAACCCATAACCTCTACTAAAACAATCCTTTTAACATCAACCAGACCTTCTTTTTAACCTATTTTTCATCCAAAATCACTCATGTATTCACAACCATCTTTTAATAAAAATTATTTGGTTTATTAATATTTCTATTTATAATTATTTCGGTTCATTTCAATTTCCAAACACATGTCTTGTTTTATATATTAAGAGAAATATAACATTAATTTATAGTTATGTGATACATTGAATGTGTTTTAATCCATTTTCATATACTTCTTTTTCATATCAAAAAAAGGGAGAAAACATTTTGTAAACAAAACATTCATGATTTTTTTATTAATATTCATGATTTTTATTACTCTGTAACCAATTTTTTTATTAAATCAACTGATTTTATGTTATTAAATCAAACAATTTTGTATTATTAATAAAAATAAATGAATTTTACTATATAAAATTAAAACTATAATCTATGTATCTTTCAGAATATATTATTTCATATGTGTTTATAATTCCTATATTTTCTAAATTAATTTATGGATTTTGTGATCATAAAAAATGGGGATAATTTTTTGCATCTATTTTATCAACAATACTATATAAATATTATTTATTTTGATGCTTATAAATACACTTGTTTATTTTACTAATAAATTTAGTTAATTATTTTTCATGAATATATTTCTTCATAAAAATTTCTTTTGTATGGGTAGTAATTTTTATTAATGTTTTCTAAACATGTTTTGGAAGTATTTTAGAAGCATAATTCATACCCTATGTTTGAAATTATATGCATACATATGGTTCATAAATAAGAAATTTGAAATATAATGTATGGATCAAACAACCTATGTTGCTAAAAAGTTTTTTTTATTAACCTTATGTTTGGATTGAAACATACATTTGGGAAAATGGAAAGTATGGATAGATAACCCTATATTTGTAAGAAACTCTACATTTGAGAAAGAAAAAATTTGGTACATCAACCCTACTTTTATGTTCAATCGTACATTTTCAACCCTAATTTGGGAGTTTTTTATCACAAGAAGGAACCCTATGTTTTACTATTCAACGATGGAGTTTAAATTATAGATATTTTCCATTATTTCTACTATGGTATCGATGAAATAAAATATCATTTTAAAGCTGTTTTACGACCAATTTAAAGGCTCCCATTAAACGGTGTAAAATTTTCTAATTTCTATGGAGATTTATAACTCTCTTAAATAGTTTGAATTTAAATTATCGTGATCTATTAGGCGATTTTCTTGAATCTTCTCAACAAAAAAATCCAGGATTGTTATATAATATCAAGAGTATTTTCACTTTCTATACAACTGTATATAAGTAATATATTTTTTAATACAAAACTAATGTGAAGAACAAGAGATCGAGTGAATCTAATTTTTATGAAGAATCTATACTTTGAAAAATTAAATATTTTAATCTCATGTTATAGTGTAAATCACTAATGTTTGTTTTTTCTACTATTATTGAAGATCATTTGTAACTGGGATCACTTAAAATATTTTCTTACTTGAATACATTCATCTTTAAATAATTAGATCCATATTTTGTCAGTTTCTACAACAATTGTGATCAAATAACCTATCAATTAAATCAAATCTAACTCTTTTGACTTATTGGAGTCTCAGATTCTTGGACTCAGTCATGGAAGAGTTTCAACTTATCGGACTAAGCTGTAGAGAAATTGGTTCCCTGTAAAAGAAAAAGAAGGATCTATTTATCCTTATTGAAAAAAATTTCAACTTTGTACTCTTAGTTATGAAGGTCTTATGAAAAGAGGACCTTATTAGTGAAAATCACCAAACTCGCATAGAGGGCATTGGTGGAGTGGACTAGGGGGTATTTTTTCCCCGAATCACTATAAAAATTGATGTGCTGTTATTTATTGTTTATCCTCTACTAAAATCACTTATAGAAGAGAATGCCTCATATCTATATAAATCATAAAGAAATATAAATCCTAGAATCTTTCAATTTTATTGAAAAGAAAAATCCCCCCCCTGTGTATTGTTGTATTATTTTGACCTAACAAAACAAAATTTACTTTCAAATGTATAGTGGAATTAAAAAAATATATAAATAATTTAATTGAATCATTTCAAATTTATTTATTAAACCTAATAGAAACATTAACAAAGATAAAATTACACTTTAAACTTTAGTGTAAAGTAATTAAATAACCTTTACTTAAGGTATCCATAATTTTAAACCAATTGTAAGGTCTGTTTTTCTTCAAGTAGAAACCCTTGATCACAAATATCGGAATCATCTATGTCTTCCTATTCACATAATCCCTCGATCTGCCTAATCAGATCGAACTATCTTCCTATCCCCAAAATCCCTTGATCTTAAAACTATATTAGACATAAAATATAATTTCAAAAATAGATTTAAGGATTTTACAATCCTCACATGGAATACTTAAAATCGAAAACTCTATGAAATATTTAAAAATTGAATGTAAAGAGAGATTTCAATAAATAAAAATATCAAATGAGTTGAGTTTCTATAGGAATAACCTCATAGATCCTTGAATACTCATCTCTATATATTCACTCCTCCAACAGTCATATTTCCTTGATTCTCATAGTTGGTTGTAATGGCCTCATATGATCTTTACATTGATAGATCAACATGATCTATATATTTCCATCCAATTTTCTTTTGATAGAACTGTTACAATGAAGTTAAAATATATTATATCTGATAGAAATAATTCTGAATCTGATTATAAAGATTATTATTATGATGGAATAAAACATGTCAATAAGACATACTAAACATAGTCACACTGATAGACTAAACTCAGTCACACTGATTAGACTAAATTTAGTCTTATTGATAGACTAAACTCAATCATACTGATAGACTATATTTTTTTCTCACCAATAAACAAGATTTTGTTATATTGATATACTCTATTTTATCACACTAATATATAAGATTAAATCATATTGGTAGACTATATTTTTCCATACTGATAGACTAGATTCATTCATATTGATACACTAGGTTTTCTCATATCGATAGACTAGATCCAATCATATTGATACACTAGATTTTTTTAAACCTAGAGACTATATAAAGTTATACAGATAGAATAGATTTTTTTAATAATGATGGAATGAACATAGGTCAATCTGATGGACTGGACTTAGGTCAATCTAATCGACTAGACATTTTTCAGTCAAATGGATCAAACTTTATTCAGTCTGATGGATCCAAATAATATGGAAATTTTATATTACTAGATTAGAAATATTTCTATGCCAGGTAGAATAAATTATTTTCTATAAAATAACATTCACAATACTTGGGAAATATAATGTTAATAAAACATATTTTATAATTTTGTGTTTTGAGTTTAAAAACTAATGATATAAAGTGTATAAAGTAAACTTCTGACTCAACACTCATGTCTTTAATACACCTTAATTAATTTTCTATTACAAACAATATATTCACAATAAAATCCTAGAAGATCATAAAGCCTATTTTATTTTGAAAATTATGTACATAGTACATTAACTTGAAACATAGGTACAATAACATTTTTTAAAATCTTTAAAATATGCCACTATATTCCATCAATCATCTAATACCACATGGGATAACCTGGGGATATACATAAGAAATGGGTGATCTATAAATACTCATATGGGAATAATCAAAGAATAACATTATGAATGTAACACATGAGAGTCAAGAGGCATATCAAAGTGGCATAAAAGGTGTGAGAATCATAAACATTAATATCATAGCCTGATATAAGATGATAATATCAGGGAAACATAAGGAATGTGTCAATAACATACAACAAGACATCATAAGATTAAGTCAAGGATAAACACCAAGACAACATAACATGGTGATCTTAGGATAACATCTTGTACGCCTTATAAGGTATCTCATGAGATAAAAACAATTCCCAATGCATTGTAGGGATATATAATTTTGGTTCCACCCATCACATTCATATCATGTACATGCATTTGTGTGCCATTGAGATCATTCAACATAAGAATGTATTTTATCAATTTAGCACCACAATTATGGAATATAGGATACATACATGTAATTACCCAATCAATTAATGATAGTTACAACTATTAGATTACCTATGACTGGAAATGGGGACGGGTGTTCACTATACAAATGTTTGGTATGGAAAATAATAAGGTAATTTATGTTGCATAATGGGTGTATAAAAATATTTCAGGAAGGGTTTAATGAGAGTTAAAGGTGTTCTCTCAGTATATGGGTATCATAAGGATAGTAAACGTGATGTGTAAAAATACATTACAAAAATAACAATTAGAAATCAAAAGGCTCCATACAAAGAAATTCCTTGAAATAAAAAGGAAGAGGAGAGGAACTCTTACCTTAAGAGGGCACTTCTAAAATCTTGAGAGGGGCTTCTTAAGATATTGGGAACACCTTTGGAGGTATTCAAGAGGGATATGGATAGTAACATTATGCTTAAAGGTTATTCAATTAATATGATTTGGAGGATGGCTGTGTATTTATAAAAAATAAGGGGGTTTCTTTATTAATTTCTAAACATAGGTTTTGGACTCTTTATAATAAAATAATCAAAGCCACAAACCATCCCATTTAAAAAAAAATTCTACCCAAGTTTGTTGTTTTTTAACATTTTATATAGTCAAGAACTGAAATTCTTAAAATAATACCCTTGGTGATTTGTAAGTGACTTGGGTTTATAAAGAATAGATTTTAAAACCGTAAAATATAATATAAGTTTTAGGGGATTCATTAAGGGTTTATAAAATTAATAAAATAACCTCAAAAACACATTATTTCAAAGGGGAAACATATTTTTGGTCATAGATCCCATTTATAGTATTTATTAAATCACTTTTTTTCTATTATGATGTCATAATACATTCTCTATATTTATACTATGTTTAATTTTTACCCAAAAATAAACTTTCGTGGAGAATTATGAAAAATTCACCATTTAATTATTTAATATACTTATTTAAAAAAATATATTTATTATATAAAATTAATTTCATAAATATGAGAATTTTCACTTTTAAATAAAAAATCTAATTTACTATAAACACTAGTTTTTATGATACTAACAACTTTCTATCCCCCATAAAAATTACATTTGACGTCATTAAATTATATTAACCTTTATATTTAATAAATAATATTAAATAAGGATATTTCATTAAAATAAAAAAAAATTAGAAAATTTGTGAAATTTTAAAAAGAGTGTCTTAATTGAGAATATATATTTCAAAAAAATACAATTTTTTGATTTCATCATATAAAAATATAATTTTTATCAAACTCATTATATAATCATTTACAAAATAATAATAAAAAGGGATATATATATAATCATTATTTTATTAAAAAAATAAAAAATAAGAAAAAATAAAAATGGATATAAACAATAAAAAATTGAAATATAAATACATTAAGCTCAACATCCAACTCTGATTTATCTCACATACCTAGTCTACAACTCCCAATTGAGATGATCCAACCCGATCATCAGAGTCCACATGAGAAGTTTCACTCAATCATATAACCATAGGTCTCCACCCTATCCATCATGAATATGTGTTCAACCACAAAGAATATATGATTTATTCACACACATTGAGTTTCTTGTACAGGGGGTGATGAATAAATATTAGTAGGAAACCCTCAATAGTGAACCTATAACATGCTTTTATAATTACATGCTCTGGAAATATGCACAGCCTATCCAAAAAAACAAATAAAATAAATACAAATAAAATCACTATAAATCCTTAGGTCTATGAATTTGATCGACCATACCTTCTTTGGCAGTGATGGTGTGTCTCTATGCACATCTTGATGATCATGAAACCTATATAACTTATGGTCCCCACATCCATGGTAACCCCAAATAATCCTCTTGACATTGGAACCCATCCCACGACTACCATGCCTTCTAATATCCTAATATAATGCGTTCCCTATCATATCCTCACGAATCCATTCATTATATCATTATTACCTTGACACATTAGACCTTGAAACTCATACCATGATATATTAAAACCAATACCCAAAACATCATTCTAACATTTTACCCATGTATCAAAAACAATAATTCCTGGAGAATTAGTCTAGTGCCTAAACCATACATCCAAAGAATCATGATCAGAGCATCAGTCTAGCACCTAAACCATGGATGTAGAGCGTCAGTCTTCCATCTCATTCCACCTAGTATACCATCATTTCATGAGTGTTAGTTTGATACTTAAAAAAAATTTACTATCAGTGTCCACATCCTTAGTCTAATACCAAATCCATATAGTATACTATAAATTCCTGAAGCATCACTTAGGCATCTAACCACATATGTGGAACACCATTTCTTCTAATATAATCTATATAAAAATAAAAAACATTCCTAAAACCTCATTCCATAACAAAAACTATAAATAAAACTATCGATACGGATACAGATCATCATATTCAGCATCATAACTCATGGGTAGGGAATATCATGTCCAACTTTCTAAAAGATGGATGCAGAACATAATGGAATACATCTAGAACCACACCTATAGAGTTTCATGACAACCCCACTAAACCTCATATGTGGATCCTCATGTTTGATATTTGTAACAATACATGTAAAGAAACATGTCCAACTCTCTCAAAATTGACACCCATGTAATTTCACAATAATCCCATGGGCATAAAACAGGTCTCAACCCTAACAAACAGGGGGAAAATATCAAGGGTTAGATGAACACCCTTGTCTGACACCAACATATCAGCCCCATCGACTCATAAAATAGTTCAGGTCCAAAGGGGACACCCATATCCATTACTACCCAAACACATGTACCTCTTAGGTTTAGTCTATCAATTATGAACCCACTATTCCCTCTAAGTAAACAATTAAAAAGAGGCATTCATCTTGGGATCCTATGGGTCATAACATAATCAGAGACATCCATTTTTTAATTTTTGGTCACAACTAGTCTCTCCGGACTATACCTATCTTTTAGGGGTTACACAAACCACAACCCAAACTCTAGAATCAAAAGGCCTTACGGGGAAAACAAATAAACCCTATAATGGATATGACATCAAACCCATCCCATTTTTGAGCCACCATAGGTTTGAATAAAGACCCAAATACCTATAAACTCAAGCCACAACCCAATACCACTAACCTAGGCTAATCATAATCTAACTCCAATCAAGCAATATAGAAATCTCATACCATGTCCTCCAATCATTTCCATGAACCTTATCTGGGTCTCATCCCATGTCTCGCTCTTAGGAGATAGTTAAATTCAATTATTAGAGGAAGAAAACTCTTTAATAACATACTCACCCAAATCACCTCTTAGAATACCACAAAACACCCTAAGGGTTCCATGAACATGTTCTATATAGAAAAATAGAAAAATGGACTCCCCTTTTTTGATTTCTGACTCTTGGGCACAAAATCACCCAAAACCCTCAAAAGGATAACAAAGGGGCAATACATAGTGCATATCCCAATTACATAGCGTATACTCTAAATCCAACCACATTACCATGTAATTATACATGTCTTTGATTACATGGGGTATTTTCATGTACTACTCCATGGTCAGGAAACACATGGGGTCTATACATATACTACCACATGGCCATATTCCCCCTACATGGGATGTCTTCCCATTTACTCGGCCACATGGCCATGTCCAACTATAGTGCAGGTACTCCAAGTAAAAGGAATTTAGTTCCATAAACTTTTTATACCCATGGACTTGGATATATGTATGTATAACAAAACATGGAATTTCCTCCATGTAAACATTCTTTACTTTTTAAAAATTTATATTCCCCAAACAAGAAGAACGTGATATGTGTGCTATAAAAACACTATATGACCATGATTTGCAAATGGGAAACCCTTACTAATCTCTCAAAACACTAATTTTTTTTATGATTAATCATATATAAAAAACTAGGGAGAACTTAGTTGTAAAAATGGATTTAATAATTAGAAATGACACATATATTGGGATCAGGTATTAAAAATCAAATATTATCCTACCTAAAATTGAGAACATCAAAGCTTCGGGTCCAAATTAGTGCCTGGAATCCCTTGCACCTCAATAAGGTCTTTAAATCCTCCATCAATGAAGTATTATAGCATCACCTTCCCACTTTACTCTCTTTTATCCATCGTTTGATGGAAATCACTCACCCTCCTCTTATTGTGTGTGGGAATCTAGAATGGGGAGGGGAGACTTTTAATTAATTCATTCATTAAATTCCCATTTAAAATATCTATCTAAAGTCCCAAACCATGAAGCATGACTATACCTCTAATAAGAAAAAATACCAATTCTAGAATCAATCGTGGAGTTAGAATCTCAATATTAAGCTCCATTCAAAACATATCACCACCCAAATCGCATTAATAATTTAATATTTAATTTATTAACTATTTAATATTCCACCAAAACTTAAACTACTTGAAAATCCACAAAACTCTTATCCTAATAAAATCTTATTCTAGAACCAATGGATTGGTTAGAAAAACTAATTTAGGTCATATATCATAGTAAAATGACCACTGTATCACTAATGATCACCCAAAAGTAAAAAATTCAAATTTATGCTCAAATTATTAATTTCGGGAAAAACATTGTTCTTTACAAACTTCCCACCATAAAACTTCTTGTCCTCAATAAGTATTAATGTTCTTACAACCACACAAATAAACCCACTTCAGTAATCATTTAATGATCAAATAATTTTATTCTACTCTATGACAATAAATGAGTACCTATTTATAACTCCAAATATAAAGAATAAACCACATAAAAAGTAAATTCACTAATTTCCACAATAATTCAACTACAAATATGGTCTATAATTTCACATATCCTTCCTTAGATGTTACAATGTCATCTAAAACTAATAGTCGGGCTCGTAGTGCTCCCCACCATAGAATTCAACCAATAATGACTAATTTTGATTCATAAAGCTCCCCACTATTGTAGTTTCTGCTAAAAATACATCCATAGTATTCCACTGGCATACTTGATGTGATTCCCACTACATCCTTGTCCCTACCCACATAAGGTTCACATCGACACAGCTAATCTGATACTACACACCATAGGTGAATCATTATTTCTACCTCACATTTAAACAAAAACTCGATGGCCCATGGTCTAATCATTGATGGACCTCAAAACCATAAGTGGATATCTCACTCTCACCCAAGAAACAAAACTAAACATAAACCATCACCCATTCCCATATTTCTAGAACAAAACCCATGGAATTCATTGACATACAGTCCATCATTAGGACCTCACTAATAGATAGACGATGATGTAATTCCCACTATACAGTTTTACATACACCTCTCCATAAGTGCATCCTCTAAGGAGGACCTTCATAGAACTATAAGTGATATTTATATATCCAGGTATATAAATAATTCTTTCTCAATGTACTCACGATGATGTCAATATATTTACCATGATCATCCCAAGACTAGGAGTATAATGAGATGTTATTAATGAATACCAGCAAAAACCCAACCATTTTGGAAACATAAAAATTATATTTCAAGATCCTCATTCCACCTTGACTATAAGCCTCTCATCACACCCACATTGGTTTTCATCCTACTCACAACATTATGC
Source organism: Viscum album (assembly GCA_963277665.1). Lineage (NCBI taxonomy): Eukaryota > Viridiplantae > Streptophyta > Magnoliopsida > Santalales > Viscaceae > Viscum > Viscum album. Next base: position 288,331,571 of record OY728139.1, read on the forward strand.
TCAACACAATACACTCTGGTGTATGCTCCCATAACATCTGATCCACAAGCCAAATGATATAGTGTAACACCATCTCTCATTTCTCAAATATCCAATTAACACTTAAACATTACACAATATTTAATAACCTAAACACAAAACTTTTTCTGACTCTAGAGAGTCACAACCCATGAAAACTCATCTCACAAGACTTCACCACATATTCTTATGCACTTAATTTTCACCATATTCAACTCATAACCACCTGGTACAACCTACCTGCATTACTATTACTTAGGCTAGCCACCCAAATTATCTAACCAAACAAATCCAAACTCACAACCAAATCACCATAGGTGATTCCATACAAACCCAATACATCATCTTTCTCATACCACAAACCCTGAACACCAATAGTGCATCATACTCAATCCTCGAAGCACCCACCTATTCTTCTTCCTTAAAGAAAACACAAACTCGGACCGACCCCACTCTAGGGTCACCCTTAGAAGTCAAACAGAACCAACTCTCAAATTGGAGTTATATCAATAAGGTCATTAGGCTCTCCCACCAACCCCCTCTAGTTAAGTCTTATGATAAGTCACTATGTCCATCCACCTAGGTCTAGGCTAACTCACAGAAGGTCCCAACTCAAGGTGAATCATGAACACTTCCATTACAATGTATCATCACATAATAAATTCAAAACATACATGTCTTGGGTCTCACATAAAGAGGGAATAACCTTCCAAACTAACTATCCATAACTAGGTCACTCATCCTCTCTAAGAATCTAAACATCAGATCTCCCCTTATAGGATCAGGCCCCTCAATGGATACAAAAAAACACCCAAAAAGGGTTAAATGGTAATATACCTATACCATGATGCCCTAAAATTGTCACTGAACCTACTATTAATGAGGACCATGTCAGGGTCCTTATCGTCGAGTGTCTCACCATAGATCCATATAAGCTACAATCAAAAAGAGATCCAATTACATGTCAGAACTGCTACGTAGAATGTGACCAATTATTATATGGGAAAAATCATATGAGAATTTGTAAACATATTACAAAACTAATCCTCTACTTTTCGTAAAATCACAAACTAGAAGGTTTATAGCATGATAATTCTATGTTTCTACCATGATGTACGAGACACCTCTCGCCTCTATAGTCCAATAGTCAAAACCCAATCATAATCCCCTTTCCAAAAATATAAGAGCTAGAAATCATACGTAAATAAAAAATACAAACCAAATGTGCATCTCTTGAATAAAAAACCAATTACAATTGTAGGATCGTGAATCAAAATAGCAATCCCAACCACCGTAACTTGAACTTCCTACTGAAACAAGTGTCTGCGATGCACCAATCTGATATCCATAATAGGCTCTGACACATTCCTATATCTCTAGTCTACCAAAACCCAAATAGAAAAATTATAAGAAATTAACTCATATAATACCACTTTGTAACAACTTGGCCCAGATTCCACTAAACAGGTTCCCTCGGCCGATTCACCACATGAACTCAAGTGTGCCTCCTCGTACTCCAAAGTCTGCCGACTACTAGCAGGAGTCTAAGAAGGTAATGTGAGGAGAAAATACCCCTAATCATAGTTAACAACATTAAATAAATAATGAATAATCATACACATCAAAGTATATATAAATAATTGATAAACTAAAACAAAAGCAAGTTATAATAATATGAAACATAGTAAAGGCCCGAACTTCCATTCCATACATAAAACACTAATCGCCAAATGGGAAAATAATATATAAAAAATAAATAACTAAAATAGAAATACATGAGGATCTACTTACAAATCTGATCTATGACACATACCTGGTATTTAAAACCCTTTCGAGTTACTCCATACTGATCATTAGACTTCACATGAACAGATCCACTCAATCACATAACCTTGGCCCGTAGACCTATCCATCGTGCATATGTCCTCAAACTAAAATTAGAAATATCATATGAATGTTCTATGAGGTGTGTGTATAGGTGATGATAAATATATATTAGCAGTCCACCCCCAATAGTGAACCTATAACCTACTTCCATAAGTTTATGATCATGTAATACACTTAGCCTAGCCAAAACACAATTGAAATAAAGACAAATAAAGTCATCATAAATCCTTAGGTCTGTGGAATTGATTGACTATACCTACTTTATACACCATTAGTGTGTCTCTGATAACATCTTGATAATCATGTATCTCATGTATCCTATGGGATATTCATCCATGGCATTCCTAACTACTCATCTAAAATTCGGGACCTTTCCCATGTTATTCCTACTATCATACCTCCTAATTTAAGGCACACCCTACCTTTTCCTCTTGAATCCATTTGTTATCTCATTCTTGGTATCCAGACACATTATTCCTCAAAACTCATAACATGCTAGATTATAACCATTACCCATAATTTCAATTCAACATTTAACCCACTTATCAAAAACAATATTACCTAGAGAATAATTCTATCACCTGAACCATACATCCAAGTAATCATTCTTGTAGAATTAGTCCAGCTCCTAAACCACATATATAGAGTATCAATCTTCCATCCCATTCAACATGGTATAGAATTTATTCATAATGCATTATTCTATCACTTAATCCATAAAGTCTACTATTAGTGTATAGAGCCACATTTTCACACCAAACCTATATAGTATACTATCTATTCATGGACCATCATTCCAATATCTAAATACATATTCAGTATTACATTTCCACAAATATTATCCATTTTAGAAGAAATATTTTTCTGGAACCTTGGTCCAACACAAAAACCATAAACAAGACTATTGGTATTGATACATAGTATCATGTCCAACATCATAACCCATGGGTGTGAAACTTCATGTGTAACTTTCCAAACCTCATATGTGAAACGTTATGTTAGACATTCAAATTCAAATATATGGAGAGTCATGTATACTCCTCTAAACATTATATATAGAGCCTCTTGTTAGAAATCTTAAACTATGAAAGTAGAGCATCATGCCCAACTCACTTAATGATTTTAGTCCATATTATATCACAACAACCCCACTGAAGTAAACCAAGTCCCAAAACTAACAAACAAGGGAAAATGTATCATGGTCTGGTTGAACTCCCATGCTCTTCATCAATATATTACGCCCATTTTCTCATATATTTGTTTGGGTCCCAAGTGGAAACCCACAAACATTACTACCTAAACACGTGTAATCGCTCTTATTAGTTATATCAATTAGGTTCCCACTTATTCCTATTAGTCAACACGTAAATATAGGAATCCCTCTTGGGATCCTATAAGTCAGAACATATGTGGAGACATCCCTTTTCCAATCCTTGGTTAAAACTAATCTCAAAGACCCACTCCCAACTTTCAGGTGTCACACATACCACAACCTACTCTCTAGAATCTAATGGCCTTACAAGATAAAGGGATAAACCTCATAAAGGATATGAACTCAATCCCTTCCCCTTTCCAAGCCACACTAGGTAATCTTGAACACCCAAACTACATATTACCTTGAGTCACAAACCAATCCAACTAACTAGGGACAATCCCAATCTAACGAAAATCAAGGACTCCAACGAACCCATACCACATCCCCCAATAATTCCCAGGACCCTCACCTAGGTATCATCCCATGTATCATTCTTAAGAGATAAATGTATTCAATTATTAAAGGGAAACATCTCTATTATAACTTACTCACCCAAAACCACCTCTTAGAAGACCAAAAAGCACCCCCCAAGAGTTCTGCGATCATGATATATGTGAAAAAATACTCAAATTAGACTCATATTATGTCTAATTGTGACTTTAGGGAAAAATTACCTGAAACCCTCAAAAGGTAACAAAGTTACAGTGCACATTGTGTACTTCAAAACATCTGGCCAGCCTATCTACTTCTACATGGCCTTTCTCACTTGGGGTTTTTTCATGTACTAATACATGACCTGGAATACATGGGGTATGGTCATGTATATCCACATGTCCATGTTCACCCTACATTTGGTTTCTTCCCATGTACCCAACCACATGGCCATGTCCCATTACATGGTGACTACTCTAAGTACACAGCATTTAGTTCCATAAACCTCATCAACTCATGTACTTGGATACATTGAAAAGTGTAACTACACATAATGTACTCAAAGTACAAAATTTTTAATTTTTGAAACTTCAAATTCCCCATATAGGAAGAACACATTCCATGTGACTCAATCCCACTTGTGGTGTGATTGGAATTTTTAAATAGAAAACCCCTGAAAACCTCCTGAAACCCCCTTTTTCCATTTATTGAGAATAGATAAACCTACAAGGGGTCATTAGCAGTCAAAAAGTGGTTTAATACTTATAAATAACAAATGTATGGGTATTTGGGTTTAAAACTAAAAAACAGCCTACCTCATGGAAAAAACATCTATGTTTCAAGTCCAAATCCATTCCTAAAAGTCATTTCACCTTCACCACTCTTGATTATTATCATCATTGAAGTCTATCAGCACATACTTCCCCTTTCCCACTCGTACTAACCATAACATGAGGGAGAATCCCTCCCCCTCCTCCTGCTATGTGTGTGAATCCCAAATGGAGGGTGGATACTTTTAATTAATTAAATAAATAAATAAATTCTCATTTAAAACACCTATCTTAAGTCCTAGAAACTAAATCAGGTTCATACCTCACCTATGAGAAACCCCCCACTATGTAATCAACCACAAAGATCGTTAAAAAGATATCCCCACCTGAACTTGCATTAATAATTTAATATTTAATTTATGAAATATTAAATATTCCATCAAAACATGAACTACTCAAAATTCAACCAAACTCCTATCCTAGGGTAAATTCCCTATTTTGGAAGAAACAGAGAGGTCAAAAAAACAACTTGAGATCATCTATCTATATAAAATGATCATTTTATCCTTAATCACCACTCAAAATAAAAACTTCAAATTTATTCTCAAATTCAAAATCTAAAAAAAATGGTTCTTTACAGAGGCCATTACTTATTTAATCTATGTAAATAGTATTTTATCATAACCCTTAATATATAATAACCACAATTTTTACTATAAAAAACTATATAATAAATTTTTAAGCAGGTTAACAGCATTTTAAATCCAACAAGATATATTTTATAATGGTCTATAATAGTAAAATTCATGCATGTATTTTCTATAAATACATTACTTAATAAATAATTTATTAATTTAAAATAGAATTTCATTTATAAAATTTTGGTTTGTTACATTATTCACCCCTCATAAATTTATCCCTCTAAATTTTGTTTCATACACTAAAACAAATGAGGGAACTTCTATTTCATCACCTCTTCTGGTTCTCATGTCGCCTCCTCAAACATGGGGCCCTTCCAGAGTACTTTGACAAATTGAGTTTTCTTTTTTTACATAACTTTTTCTCTCTAATATAAGATCTTCCTCGAATACACCTATTATGAATGATCATTATCCAAAGGTATCTCCTATTTATTTAATATATATGAGAGGTTCTATATGTACTTCCTCAATGGGGATACATGGAACACATCATGAACTTGATATAGGTTAGGTGTTTGTGTTAGTTGATAATCCATAGCTCTAATTTGATCAAGGATATCAAAGGGGGTGATATATTTTGGACTAAGTTTTTTCTTCTTCCCAAACCTCTTGAATTTATTCCACTGGGATATACAGAGGAACATCTTATCTATGAACTCAAACTCTAAGTCTCATCAATGATTATCGATAAAACTTTTATATTTAATTTTTATAGATTTCATATTATGTTTAATGGTTTGAACCTTTTATGGAATCTCTTGGATAAGATCGAGTCCCATCAGTATTTTCTCTTCAATATCATCCCAAAATTTTAGATTCTAACACCTCTTCCACTTATCATAATATTTGCATATTCTCTAGAGTTTGAATGGTTCTTTTTGACTGACCATCCATATAAGGGTGAAAAAAATTCTGAAACTCATCTTTGTATGTAACTCTTGCTAAAGGCTTCTCAAGAACCTCAAGGTAAACTCAGATCATGATTAGATACAATGGAAACTAGTAATCCATGTAGTCTTACAACTTCCCTTATGTATATATCATAATGTTTGTTTAGAGATAAATCTCCCATCATAGAAATGAAATGTTTTGGCTTTGTAAGGTGATAAACTACCACCTAGATGGTGTTATTTCCTTTTTATGTCTTGGGGAGTCTTGTGATTAAATCCATTATTATGTTCTCCCATTTACATACCGGTATCTGAAATGGTTTCATCATACCCTTAAACATTTTCCTTCATCCTTGACTTGTTTTCATTCTAAACATCTTGATGAAATTTTGGAAATATCCTTCTTCATGTTATCCCACAGAATGTATTCCTTCAGATCTATGTACATCATAGTGTTTCCTGTATGAATAGAGATGGATGAGCTATGTGAATCATCATTCCTTCTTTAGTTATAGTTTTGATGGGACACGTATCCAAGTTACAAACCTTATAAAACCATCTATATAAAATTTAAACTCGATAATATTCGCTACATTTTTGTAGCACCAAATCATCTTTTGGTGCCACATTAATCCTCTCAAGAATGGATTTATGAGAATTTATTTTAGAAATTTGGGATTGAGATCCTTTTATTATTCCCATGTCTAATCTATTCACTAATAATAATATTGGATCCTTTTAAATCCTCATCATGGATAGGGTTTTAGGATCCTTTCTAATCAGAGAATCTAACACTTAGATCACCTACCCAGGATGGTAATAGATTGAACCATCATAATCATTAATCAGCTCTAACCACCTTCATTGGAACATTTTGAGCTCCTGTTATGTGAATATATACATGAGGATTTAATGATTCATATATATGTAGAAATTATTCCCATAGATATAATTTCACTAAATATTTAACAAAAAGATCACTCCATGAAATTCTAGATCATGTGTTGGGTAGTTTTTCTCATGAATCTTTAATTGGAGAGATGCATAGGGTATTAATTTTCCATATTGTATTATTAAAAACCCTAATCAATTTTTAGATGTATCACTGAATATCTCAAATCCTTCCCCTCTTGTGGGTAATGTTAGAATAGTTTTAATTATTTTCATATTCTTTAACTCTTTAAATCTATTCTCATATTAATCAGTCTAGGAAACCATCACTGCCTTCTAAGCTAGATTGGTTAGTGGGATTGAAAATCATGAGAAGTTTCTAAAAAATTGATGATAGTACCCAGATAATCCAAGAATACTATGGATATCTACCACATATGTGGTTATAGGCCATCCCTTAATTGCCTCAATTTTTTAATGATACACAAATATCCCCTTTTTGGTGATAAAATGTCCCATGAATATTACTTTATCCATCAAAAATTCTCATTTACTATATTTCATATATAAATTTTCCTTTTGTATAGTCTTTAATACAACATTAAATGCTCCTCATATTCCTCCATTATTTTATAGTAGATAAAAATATCATCTATAAAGACTATCAAAATTTTATCAAGGTGATCTATAAAGACACTATTAATTAAGTATATAAATATAGGAGGAGATTTAGTGAGTATAAATGGAATCACTATGAAATCATAGTGATCATACCCTGTATGAAATGTATTCATGGGGATATCCTTCTTCATTGGATTTACTTTATAAAATCTTAACTAAAGATCCAATTTAGGGATGAACAGGGCTCCATGTAGCTGATAAAACAAGTCATCAGTCTATGGTAGAGGATACTTATTCTTTTTTGTGATCTTGTTTATCTCGTGATAGTTGATGTAGAGGTACATCTACCCATATTTATTCTTAACAAAGAGGACTATAACACCCCCATAGTGAATCACTTGGGTGTATAAACCCTTTATCTAGATTGTCCTATAATTTTTTCTTCATCTCTTTAAGATCAACAGTGTATATTATATATGGTTCCATAGATATTTTAAATAATCTGGGTATATTCTTGATTGAGAACACAGCCTCATGGCTTGGAGGAAGACTAGAAAATTCTTCAAGAAACACATAAATTTATTTCTTTACAATAGCCATGTCATTAAGGATAATCTTTTCCATAATACCAATCATTTGATCTAGATATTATTTTTCAGAAGGAAATAATAACCTTTCTATAGGTGATAATACAAAAAGAGATTCATCCACCTCCTTGTACTTGTATAGAATTATAGGGAAATTCATGATATTGAGATTAACTATATTTACTATGAAATTTATGTTGGGTCTATATAAGGAAATACAATATATACCCATAATATCACTTAATTCAAATATAACAGGTATCACAAGGTTATCCAGGAATTTCAACCCATAAATAAGAATATGGTAAGAGTTATATGCTTGGGATGCAATAGTTTACCCATTTATAGTCTTCAATGATAACTATAATTCTAGGTTTTGAGGTGGTGTTTGAATATTTCTAATAAACTTGTGTGGGGTGAAATAATACATAGAACTAGAATCAAGTAGTATATTATCAATTCTTGACTAAATAACTAGTGTACCTATTACCACATAATTTTCAGGATCCATATCATAAGTTGTGATGGAATAAGATTTCCATTGATATATAGGCCTCGTAGTTTTTTTGAATCAATTATCATTGAAAATCATTTCCTTAGTGCATTGATCTATATTGTGTACTTGTCCCTTTCAATTGAAAAATTATACAGTAGGATAAGGGTTTACTGGATAATTCCTTTCTTCCTTCACATTTTTGGGTTTCTCCCATCAGAATTCTTTAGCTATGATCCATTTCTTTCCACACATAAATAATTTCCTTTTTCCCCTTCAATAAATTTGTGGGATTATTTTTCCCATACTTTTAACAAGTTGGTTATTAGACATTATTTCCCCCATGATATTTCAATATCACACCGCTTGAATAAAAGTCCATTATCTTCTCCCTATCTTCTGACTTATTCGATTAACTAGTATCCATTTCAAAATTGAGGGAACATCAAACAATTTCCTCATATATTTCAATGTATTAAATCAAATATCCCTTTCGTAGATTTAGATTTAACCCACTAAATAATCGGTCAACATTATATTTAGGTTCAATGATAATGATGGAGTCATATTGTAAAAGTATTTTGAATTTCACCTTATATGACCTGATGGATTCATTATCCTTTTTTAAGGAAAAGGAATTCACTCTTCATTTTTAGTCAAATATTCTTAGGAAAATATTTATTGAAAAACATTTTCTAGAAATCTTCAATCTCCACTTTGGGATTCATATTTTTTATCAATGTCCACAATTTATTATTTTCTCTCTCTATTAAATTAATAACCAGCATTACCTTCTCATTGTTAGAGAATTGAAGTATGTAGAATATCTTTTCAATGGATTTGATCCTTTTTTTCATGATCAAGGGATTAGAATATCCATTAACATTTGATGGCCTTTGTTGAATAAAAGTCTCTATAGAAAATTTCTCTTTCTTAGGGGGATGTGGGCATTCACTCTGATTTAAGTTTTTATTTAAATTTAATTTAATTTGTAAAATATCATTATGAAGTTTACAATTCCTACTCCCATCATATTGGTCATCTCATTTGTGAATTTATCACATTTTACCTCACATTGATTATTAACACGGTTTCTCCCATTTCTAGTCACTGATAATAATAAAAGGGAAATTAGGGATGAGATTTTTCAAAATATAAAACACGAAAAATGGAAAATATGAACATACATTCCTTAAATTATTAATTTATAGTCTTAAATATAATTTTTCTAGGGTATATTTCAGAACTTAAAATTTTATGGGCATTTTTTATCTTTTTGTAATGGTTCATAAAGAACATGTGAATTTACCAAAGAATATCCTCCAAGAGTGTCAAAAAATGTGTTCAGAAAACCCTTTTTTTATACACCATGTGATGATGAATTAACTTCCCAATGTGACCTTTTAGGGGTTATTACCCTGAGGTACAAATGTGTTAGAGACACATCCACTTGTTGTATCCAAAGAGGGATTTTATTTCTTAGAAACCACTTACTCTATAGATTACCATTACTTATGGATGTTTTATATGCATAGTAATATCCCTAAGGGTTTCAATAAATTTATATCATCCTAATCCCCAAAAATAAGTAGACTTTCCTTTGATACCAATTGTTACAACTCATATTTTTAATAAACCATAATTCATTATCCGTTATATAAAGATACTCACAATAAAATCCCCAAATATCATGTGTCCTGGTTTCTTTGTAAAATTAGGTATATAACACATTAACATGAAACATAGGTACAATAACATTATTTAAAAACCCCAAAATATGACACTATATTCCACTGATCTTCTAATATTACAAGGGATAACCTAGGTATGTAAAAAATAATGGGTGATTTATAAATCCCTACATGGGAATAATCAATGCATGGAATTATAAAAGTAATATATGAGAGTCAAGATTCATATTAAGGTGACATAAAAGTGGTGAGAATCATAATCATATAAATAAAATAATGATATAAGATGGTAACATCAAGGAAACATAAGAAATAAGGGAACAATACAAAACATGACATCATAAGCATAAGTCAAGGATAACTATCGAGACATCCTAAAATAGTGTTATTAGGATAAGCTCCCATGAATCATGCATGGTATATCATGAGATAAAAACATTACACAATGCATTGGAGGGCTATATAATTCCAATCCCATCTATCACATTCATATCTACATAACGTTTTCTTCCACGTACATCATAAAACATATGAACATCTTTCCTCAATTTTAACCCCGCCACCCATAATTATAGAATGTAGGTTACAATCATAAAATTCCCCAATAAATTAAGGAAAGGTAAAACTATTTTAATACACTTTAGTGTAAATGGTGATGGGTATTCACTACACAAATGTTTGGAATGGAAAATCACAGGATAATTTTGGCTGCAAAAAGGTTGTACATAAAGGATTATATAAGGGATTAATGAGAGTGAATGGTGTATTATCATTATATGGGAAACATAAAGACAATGAAAGGGATGTTTAAAAACAAATTTTCCCTTGAAAATTTTGAAATCAATAATCTTAGTAAAAAGAAATTAATTGAAATAAAAAGTAATGAAATAGGAACCCTAACCATGGGAGGTCATTTATAAAAGATTGGGAGAAGATTCTTAAGAGCTTGGGAACACCATAAGAAGGATTTAGAGATGGATAGGGAGACTAACATTGTAATAACCTAGCCTTAAACATTACATATTATAGTTATATTAGACTAGAATAATTATGATGGTGCTGAGATGATAATGTAATTATTTTTATTATCACAACGGAATTTTTTTATTATGGAAATAAGAAGAAGAAAAACTAGTGTAGTATATTTTCCACTTAAGAAGAAGAAGATTTGGTGACCAAATTAAAATCTAATTCATTATCATCTGAGTCAAAGAATAATCCTAAGATTATCAGCCCATAAAAAATTCATATTAATGTGACTGATGTCATAAGTTGAATGGTTGATTTCTCACTACTGAGAAAGTAAGAAGTGAATAAGTGGAATATCAAAGGAACATTGTGACATCTAATAAGTCTTAAAAGGTGGAATAATTTCTTGGAATTAAAACCCTTTAACAAAGAGAATATGTTCTTCAAAGTAAATATAATGCTCTATTTAGGAGCTATAAAATAGGCACTTTCAACTGACTATAGGGAAATATAATTAAAAGGATATTACTTTCTTGTTTTAACCACATTTAAAGTATTATTTTCTAATTTTTGTGTGGTTTTATTATTTCCATACCATTCTAAGTACTAGATACTCACATTGAAAAGTTAAACTTGTAAAAACATCATTTGGTATCCTTTACTATATCTATATACTTGCATGTGATAAGAAAAAGAGAATAAGAGAATTAATATTTTAATAGGTCTAATAGGTAAAAGGGATAAAAGTTTAAATTAGTGAATAAGGCCTTAAAATAATGACCCCCCCCCCCCCTTAGTGTTTGGAATATCCCAAAGTGGTCTTCTAAATTAGTATCAAAGGGGAGGTTCACATCTATTATATTCTTTACTATTGCATTTATTCTATTTTGAAAATTTTAATTTCTTTACTATGTTGATAATGAAGTTTGATTTTCGTGAAGATTTAGTTATCTCTAAGCATAATTATTTTTCTACCAATACCATGATGAACATGTGAAGAAAAGTGAAAGTAAATATAAATAAGAATACCCTTTTATATATAGAATATGAAGTATCAATATCTCCCTCCCTTTCCAACAATGAAGACATATCATGCTTTGAAAGTGAATATAAAGTGGCTCAAGATTCCACCAAGGAGTTAGAAAGTAATTATACCTCGGATGAATCAAGATATTTGGCTGATTGGAAAGTATGTGTCAATTCATATAAAAATGTCCCGAATAATATCTAAGAAATAGGGGGAGTGATAACATGTTTGTTTATTTATCAATTTATAAATTAAAAAGTACGATTCATGTCTATCCAAAATCATCATTATCTGTTATTTGTGGGATATTTGAAATTATGTAGTAAGAGATCACTCAGCTTGATGAGAAGTCATAATTAATAGAGAATCCTTTAAAATAAGAATTTATATAATTTTTAAGGCTCTCTAGAATGGTTGGAGCCTTTTAATAAACAAATAGGGATCTTGAAAAACATTTCTCAAAATGGTTTAAAGTTATTTGGAATGAAGAAATAAAGAGGGATCTGGAATAAAATAACCATTCAATTGAAGGTAAATTGAAAAATAGCATTGACATTGGGGATTTACATTTGGAAAAATTCAAGAAGAAGAAATAACTTGACTCTTTATTACAAAACAAAATTAAGATGCATGAAGAGGAAGTTGAAAGAATTAATAAGGCTTGTGAAGATAAGATGTTTATGAATTACGATCAGAAAATCATCCACAATATGAAATTTCTAGAATTGGAATTTCAATTGATCAATCTTTATAAGACACATAGTTATTCTTCATAAAATAATGAGGTAGTTACTGCTAGTACACAATGTTCACTGGAATATTATAAGGTTAAAAGTCCTCCAACATGTGATTTGAAGGAAAAATTAACATCTCTATCATCCAATAAAAATTATTCTAAATCTATAATCATGAATACTATAGGTTTGAAAACAAAATATGTACAAGTATATATTAGGAAACGTTATGATAATACTATCTTCATGATAAGGGTGGGTAAGAAATTTAGTGTGTAAGTTGGTTTCCCATAAATATCCTAATAAGTTATAAAGAAAACAAAAAACATCCTACAGAAGAAATAATAAGATCATGTTTTTTGGGTCACTTTTAGTGCTACAACCGATTTGGTAATTGTGAATTAGATTATTGGAATAATACTCAAAATGAAAAGTATAAAAGATTCTTATATCAAGGGGGAGAATCTAGATATAAATATGAAATATCTACAGGTCCAAAAAATCTGTATACTTCAAACACATTTTGAAAAATTGAAAAATAATGTCATATATAAAATGGAAGTAGTCACAGGATTGGTATATGATCATATAGACCTGTATCCAAAGCTGGTGAGAAAATAAAACCACAAAAATTGTCTAATAAAGAAGAATAAAACTTGGGAAGAAATCATAAAAATGTTGTCAAGATAAATACTCCTAGGAATATTTCATGTAAGAAATTTGAAAAGATCTTGGTTTCTAAATTGAATAAGTGGAAGAAAATTTGATTAACCACAATATAAAAAAATGATGGAACTCAAAATAATCCATGTGTAAGATCCAAAAATTCTACCAATGTTCCTAATGAAATGTTAGTGATATGGCTAGAATATTTGGAAATAACGAGAAAAAAAAAGAATAATCAAAAGCTAAGTCCAGTGAAAATGGGAAATAAAATATTCTACATGAATATGAAGAAGTTATGTATGATATATGTGAAAATGTTGTACATTTTAAAAAAGTTTTTAAAATTTATTCTTATCGAACAAGAAATAGTACTTTTGTGGGTTAATAATGCATCATCCTTGAAGTTTGCTGAAAATAAAATTTTTTGATAAAAGGAAAAATAGAATGTGAAGAGATCTGTGCCTATCTATCATTAATCAAAATTGAAGTTCAAAAGTATAATCATGAGTATTTGATAAAATGGAACAACTTGGTTGAGAAAACAATGTCAACCTTTTTATTCATATTGATAAAGTAACATCCACCATATTCCTTTAATCTCTATGTATTTCATTTGTGCTTATAATGTAGAGAATTTAAGTTAAATTATGTTCTCAAGGGGAAACATGAGAAGAGATATGAGTTGTTAATTCTTGGCAGCAAAGATGAAGAATTCACCATCCTTGAATGATTTTTCAATTTGTATTAAAATACAAATATGATAGAGGATAGTCATTTATGAATTTTAAGACTATGTTTTCATATCCTAGAAAATAGGTATAATGAAGATATAATCTTGGTTTGATCAAATATTTTTTATCTTGACAAAATAGTATGGAAGAAGATCATTCCTGGTGAAGATATAGAATTTTTAAAATTTGGATAGTCACAAGTTAAAGATCTACTCTGGTGTATTCTCCATATTGGAACATCTTGAAATAATTTCTTGAATATATTAAACATTATGAAGATAATTATGATTTTTACCCTTGAGGGGGGACAAATGAATAAAGAACAAGTTTTTTCTAGAATTATTATTTCAATTGGTATCAAATATAATTATTCTAGAATGAGCATGAAGATCGTGACATTGGTAAAGGTATGTATTTCTTAATATTCCATCCATTTTTATCAAAAATAATAATCTTAATAAAAAGTGGGAGTAATTTAATTAATCAATGACCTTAGAATATTTGTATAATGGAAGTGATCTAAGGACACTTATCCTGTGTGGTTCACTTGAATGATTTTTATATGTTTGTCAAAGTGAGTGCAGAAATTTTAGGATGATTGTTCATAAAAAAGTATCATATCTCATTTTAGTGTCTTAATCATGGAATAAAAGTAGACAAACCTTGAACAAAAGTATATGAGTTTTAATTTCATGAGGTATCAAGATCAATTGGTAAGGTATAGGTTTGTTTTCTAAACCAAATCATCTTGTTTTCTATACTTAGAATGGATCCATAGACTTAGAGTGAAATGATATAAAAAAATTGGATATGTATGTACTGACACCATTTTCCCCTAATATTATAATTTCTTATCAATAATTGGTATATTGAATGAAGTGAAATTTTGTAGACCAAAATGGGAGAGGTTCACATATTGACATATTCATTTGGAAATCACTTTTAAGGTATTACCACAAAATAAAAAGGGGGAGGTTTTTTAGCCCTCTTTGTGTATGATTTGTATTTGTTGTCAATGATTGTCATTTGTTGTCATTGGGGGTCAATGAAATGTGATTTTTTCATTTATTTTAATATAGTGAATATTTTAAAAAATGTTTTTAGAAGTTAAGCTAAAATATCCAAGATATTCAAGCTCAATAACAAAGTGAAATATATCTTGGATGAATGGATGAAGGACTATACTCAAGTATTATTATCTTGAGAAAATATTTTTGAAAACTTTTTGCTTCAAATTTTTAGGATTGTTGAAATGATAGTCTAAAATAATTGTTTCAGTGGTGAAACATTGTTTTACAATAATAGAGAAATATGATTAGATAATGAATAGGTCATTAGAATTATATTTCAAAAATTAATAGAAGAAGAGGATATTTGAATACCATAAAAATATTTATTTTAATGAATAATACTTCAATAAATATAATTCTAAATATCATTTTTCATGATGAATAATAATATCATGCAATATAAACATTAATTTCTTAAGGAATGGATATGGGTAAGTGAAGGAATTTGATTGGATTGGTGGTAAGTATTATGTATTATGAATATATTCTATGATTATAATATATTATAAGTAGCTTTTATAAGGTGGCCTTATTTAAAATAAGGTCCAACCTTAAAATCCAACCTAGGCCAAGGGTCAACCATGGACTTCTCGGACCTGAATGTCGACCACACCCATGGGAGACAGCATGTGCAAGCTCTCAAGGTGAATAGAATGAGTGTGTCATGTATAGGCCCACAATAATGTTCCATGGGTTATCATGGATATATAGGACACATTAGGACCAAATTAATGTCAGTGGGATTTCGTAGGTGAGGCACAGTTTATGTGTCATGTGATGAAATGTGTATCGGGTGATGATCCCTTGTAGCTAGCTCAGAATCTCGGTGACATGGAATGATTTATTAAAAATAGGGAGAACACATTGGAGAACTATGTGAGATAGTAGTGGATGTGGAATAGTTCATCCAATTTAAAAAAAAATATTTGACATAACACATCCATAAGATATGATGAATGAGAGTCATCTAATTGCTATGGTGGATTATCTCCTACCTCTAGCCTTGTTGGTGGTCTTATGCTCACCAAAGCAGATGGAATATTGTATGTTGATCAATAATGAGGCTTCCATGATCGTTATAATGATGATTTTGGGAGATTTTTAATGAAATAACCTCCATGCATGCAAGATAATCTTTCCATACATATAATAAAAAGAATAGCGTGCTACTACTAATTACAAATGATGTTATAGAGGCATGTTGTGTATCCAAGGATCTTCAAGAATGAGTCTAAGAATTTAAAATATGTGAATCAAGCGATCATAATAGAATAAAAATTAGGCTTTCATCCCAAAATAAAACACACCTTGTTTTTTGGTTTATTGTTGATAAATGAAAAGGCTTGAAGAATTTTTAAAAGGCCATTACATGAAATTATTAGCGAATCTCTAATGTAGCATGAAAGGTGAAAAAATGATTTGGTGAAATAAAGAAGAATAGGTAGTGATTATCTTCTATAAATATCGAATAACTGAGTATTAAAATATGATTTCAATCACGTATTTCATTTAGAGCTCTTTTTTGGAAAAATAGTGTAACTATAATCTATTGTTTACATGAAGAGTGAAGAAAACCATGATCCTCCTAGGATACATGGAGATGGGTGTTCTGCAAAATTATTTTCATTAAGAATAAGTCGTGAATAGTCTATTATGCATAGAAGATTTTTTTTCCCACAAACTAGTTTATAAGTGACACACTCTCATTTATTTTTGTGAATAAATAATGAAATACAATCGTGAGCCTTTAACTTATTTTTACCACACTTGAATATATATGTGAAGAAATTTTTCCATCAAGAAATCTCTTTGCGCAAAGCTCCTTGGATTGGAATATTATTTCTTATCTCCTATGTATTACCTATCTATGCAAAGAAGAAGAACTAACATGCACTTAATATCATACTTGCATGGGGAATAAAAAGAACTCACATACATGTTCGGGTTTTCATGTGGCAGTTATGCCATGCATACACATGCGATTTATAAGCATAGTTTGAGATACTTGAACATGGTTCTTGTCTGAAGAGGTAAAGAGATTTAATTAATATGCATTAAATAGAAATAGATAGTATGTGCATATAATTGTGTTTGTGTGAAGAAATGAAGAACAAATTTCAAACAAGCATACGTGAATACATATGAATATAAGAATATAAGTTAGTAATTATTATTGAAAAGAATATAAAATATTATTAATAATATTCATTATATGTGTTAGGGATTTTTCTTGAAATAATAAGTCATTCTACATAGTTGAACTTGTGAAAAGGTAAGATAGGGAATAATAAGAAGTGAACTGTGAAGTTTTCATGTATGCTAATGAGAATGATAATTCATGCATGAACTATCAATTAAGATTGAAAATATGGTGCGATACTATTGGATAATTATTGGATTCACCATGTATAATAAAGGAGAACTGATATATTAAAAATTGAATGTATTTTGTATCAAGTAATTCATATATATTCAATAAAATACAGATTCATATCATTGAGACTAAAGAAGAGAAATATTATTACCATCTATAAATTTATTATTATTCAGGGAAAAATAATTATGATGATGATGAGCTTAGAATTTAAATATTTTGATAATAATAAATTAAATTTGTGACTCCAGAAAGAAGAAGAATAACAAAAAGTGTAGTCTATTTTTAATGAAAGAAGAAGAAGAGATTATGAATAAATTAATATATGATTCATATTAATTTAGGTCAAAGAATAATTTTGAGATTATTAGTCTATAACACATTCATTTTACTATTACTGAAATCAGAATAAAAATGGTTTCTTTCTTAAAGCTAATCAAGTAACAATTTAATAAGTGGAATATCTAAGCAGCACTATGATATCCAACAGGTGGAAGACTTTATTTAAGTTACAACCCTTTAACAAGGAGTAGACTATCTTTAGATACAGTACAAATATCCATAAGGAGATGTAAAATAGGCAATATTAACTAAATATAATTAAATTCAAATAAAATTATATTCCATACTTTATGTCACCATATTTAAAGGACCATTTTCAAGTATTTGTGTGGTTTGATTATTTTCATACCACACTAAGTCTAGACACTCTCATTGAGTTGTGAATCTTGTAAAAACATCATGTGATATCCTTTACTAATTTTATATACTTATATGTGATAATAAAAGCGGAATAATAGTATCAATAACAATTCTAAGAGGTAAAAGGGATAAAAATTTAAATTTGTGAAAAAAAGTCCCAATACTGATCCCCCCACCCCCCACCCCTTCAGTGTTTGGTATATCCCAAAGTGATCCTCTCAGTATTGGTTGGAAGGGCTTGAGATCTCATTCATTTTTCTTCATGTGAGTAAGGATTATTATATTTTTCTAATTGTTAAATTATTGATTATATATTCTCATTAGTGGTGGATTGTGTTTTTTAGCAATTTTTAGGAGTCATAGGATCATGAGTGATGTTTCATACTCAGTTTCAATTATATTTTTTTCATTAAAAATAGTGGTATGGTTGTAATATTTTATCTATATTTATATGGTGATATTTAGTTTGTAGTGTATTAGATATTAGTTCATGAAGCTTCATTTTTATTCTCCAAATATACTTCTAGAAAATGAATCTAAGGCTCCCTATTTTGATGAAGTGTCTTCCATAAATAGCTAGCACCAAGTAACCCCTTTTATATGGTCAATATTTCTTAATGTGTTATCGAAGGTTAATGTGATATATAATAATTTATTATTGAATGATTCATATTGATAGGGATACAATCAAAACTCTCCCTAGAGTATATCTTTGAGAGGAAGTACTCATTTTTCTGGGCTATTAAAATTTTAACAAATAGGGTTTCTTTCTTAGACTTTCTCTTCTCATTTGTAAATATTTTCTAGTGATTTAGCCCCTACCAAAATATTTGGTGTGATCCATTTTATTATGGTGGTAGATGATATCAATAATAATAGTATAACATTATTCATGGGGGTTATAATGGGGATTCTGGATAGTTTAAGATGCTACCTCATTAGAAATTACCCCCAAGGTTATTTGATTAGTCCTAGGGTCCATAAGATTTTTAGTGGTAGAGAGGAAATATAAATGTCCCAGAAAAAAAATATGATTTTTCATATACTTAAATACATCAGTATAAATGTTTTTTTTTAGATGTGGCTATCATTATTGGTAGTGTGTCAATGAAGATAGGAGTGGTAAAATACATGACATGGAGTTAAAAATTCCAGTAGGATCATATATCATTTGAGGTACAATTTATATTTCTATTACCATAGTTTTTCATTGTTTTATTAAATATGTTTTCACTTATTCATTACAGATAACCCATTCTATGTTTCGAATCATAAGGTAGAGATACTTTCAATTCCTTTTCTAACTATGAAAATTTAAGTCCATCCTATCTGGTTTGAGGTCTGTTAGGGTGTGAGATAAAGATAGGAAAACATATCTATGTATGAGAGTTATCTTCATTTCATGATAATGTGGAAATATATGTTTATAGGATAGTTATTTTTATTATGTATATAACAACCCAATATAATCATTATCATAAACTTCTCATACTCTATGTGGTATGTTATATATTTATTTCATTGGAGTGTTGTATTATTTTATATGGAAGTTGGCCATATAGTGATCATAAGTGAGCAGGATCATATTATGGATCATTAATGTTTATATCCTTTTTATTATGATTTTGAAGAGTTGATTTTCATATGAGTATAAATTTTAGATCTAGGATTCTTAAAGTTTTCAATGAATTCTATAATGTTTTTCTTAAAGAGATTTTTATTTTAACCACCTGGCATCACATTGAATTTGGGAAATATATTCAACCTAGTGTCTCTTTTGTCTTTATGTATCCTAAATTAATTAAATCCTCTATGTAGTGATATTTAAATATTATTATTGATTACAAACTATAAAATGATTCCATCATTCCATGTATGTTTCCAAGGGGTTCTTTGGTGTTTTTGAAAAAAGGATAATGGTAGTTTACAGTTGTGCATAAATTATTATTTGTTGAATATAATGACTATAAATAACTATTATTCCCTAACAACTATTTATGGTTTATTAAATCATTTTAAGTGGTTTAATTATCTCTTGAATAATAATTTTTTGTTAAGGTTTCATCAGATGTGTGTGAAAGTGAAATATATCCTAGAGACTACTTCCATGTGTCATTATGGACACATTAGTTCAAGGTGATTCCTTTTGATGTCATGAATACACCATTTTTTCAATTTTTTGTGGAAATAAGATTTTCATGGGTTCTTATATTAGTTTTTTTTTGTTCATTGAAACAATATCGGTTTATTCAAAGTCACAGGAGGATATTGTTGAGAATTCTAGGGTTGTTTTATAATTGTTTTGAGGATATATGATCTATGGAAAGCTATCTAAGTACATGTTTTGGGCATGAAGGGTGTAGTTAATAGGGAATTTTTTTTCTTATATTTTATTTGAATTCAATACTTAAATGATTTAGGGAATTTTTTATTGGGTGGATCTTGTGAATGTTGCATAGGTTTATTGTTTATATAGTTTTTAAAGATATTATTGGATGTTTATATCTAATTTACCTCTTATTATTATCCCTTTATTATTATGAACTAGATTGATCATAACATAATCTATAAATATGCATGTTATTAAAGCATTTATTATTTGATAAAAAAGCTAATCAGTGCTCATATTCTATAATTTTCATATTATGGTGTTATATTTGAGGACTTTTATGATGATTATTCTCTCTATTAGGGTCATGTTCTATTATTTAATAGTTATTCAATATTATATAAGTCTCTATGGTTACATACTCATGAGAGTAAAGATACTACCCATGTCCTTGAGCATGCCATGATATCCTTTTCTTGGATTTCATGGAAACATTATCTTATCAGAGATAATTTTTTTTCCATCGCATATGACAAGATATGATGGTATACTATATCTTAGGGTGATTTCATTTTTCATAAATTGAGGTGGATGGTGTTCTTATTGTATTGTATCTTTTTTATATGTTACACTCTAGTAATTTTAATGTGGTGGTTGATTCAATGAATAGAAATTTAATTTTTAATGTTTCTCAAGAGTTTAAATATGTAAGGAGGATAATAGAGGAGTTGATTTTTTTGCATCAGGATATGAAAAAGTTATAAAGTTTAGTTTTATTGTACTTAATGATAATAAATTCTTCCATGTTATATTATATGTAGAATTCTCACCTAGGAAATTATAATGTGTAGGTGTGGGGATGTCATATTTTTAATATATATTCTTATAAGGGGTGTTTGGTGGATGATCTATGTCAATTTTTGTTCAATGGGGAAGTTGTTCATTCCATTTGAGATGTGAAATTTGATTCTACATGAGTAGTATATATCACCTCTAGTGGTGTATCCTTCTATATACATGAAATATTATTCTTTGAGGATTCTTTTATAGTGTCCAAGAATAAAAATATTAGCATTTGGGTTTGTTTATCGTTATTTATTTTGTCATTGGGGGAAAGAGGATAATAGTGGACTTGCTCCTCCTCCAATGGACCGAAGGTCTTTCATTTTTTATTGATTGATAATCCACATTTCAAGGTATGAGGTGGAACCCTATTACATGCCCGTAGGCCATATAGGAACCAAAGCTCGTAGGCACAAACAAACCATACAACCCAGACTAACAACTTGGAACTGCTCCTCCCCAGCATCTTCATCTTTGAAATCAGCTCTTCACCTCTGCATGGCTGTTCGGCTAGGCATTCTCGTGCATGCACAAGCTTGTCCCAATGGCAGGTTTCATACCCTCTCATTCTTGCAATCCGTTTAGCTCCTACTGTGGTGAAATCTCCTTTGCTCATCCTCCTTGTAGAGCTTGTTCCTTGTAGTTTGGTCTAGTTTGTATCTGCAGGTGATCCGAAGGCCATTAGGGTAGCCCAAAGGCCCAACTGACCCGAAGGCCTGGGTTCCCGAAGGCCAATGAAGGACTCGAGGACCAAATCTGATGCCCGAAGGCCCAAACGGGGGCATATTTCTGGCTGCTACAGTGCCTGCTACAGTTCCGGCTACAGTTCTTGCTACAGCGCCCGCTACAGTACTGCTACAATACTGCTACAGTACCCAGAAATCATGCCTCCACCTAGTTTTGATCCCTGGTCTCTTTAATGCACCATCAGAGACCTTGCCAACCGGTTAAGGCTCATGTGCATAGTGTACTTGCTAGTTTTCTTAAACCAAAATATTTTATTTAGTAGAAATAAGATAAATTTTATATATATTTAATTAATATTTTCCATCATTATTTTGGTGGATGCGATGCATTATTAATATTGTGGGTAAGTTAGTGAATATGGTTCATTTTATTTTGAAAAGGTAGTTGGGTGAAATAGATTTTTTGTAAAGTTTGTATATTGATTATGTGATGAAGCTTCAGATGGTTAAAAGTTCATTCTGCACTGATCGAGATCTTTCTATTACCTTATGAGTATATAAGATCTAAAATATGCTTTTGGATCTCAATTATGCCTTAGGACTCCAATTCATCCTCAGACCTATGGTTAAACATAATGGAAAAACTAGATGATTACGATATATCTTATGAATATGTTCTTTATTTTAAAGTTTAATAAAAAATAATTTACCTTTGTTTTCTTATAACAATAGTAATTATAAGGATCATCCATAAACATTACATATTTTAGTGACTTTAAACTAGAATTCACTTTCTTAAATTCCAAAAATCTTTTAATTTTATAGTTTTAAATATTTATATCATAATAATCACACATATTAAAAGGTTGGTACTTCCACTCAGTATCCATTTTTTCCACCTAAAAACCTTTTAAAAAAGAAACATGTTTTCCTTTCATGATATGTCTTCATAAATTTTGTCTTAACCTTCTTCTTATCCTTACTCATCCTTAAACCCTATGAAAAACATTTTTAAACATGAGGTCAAAACAAAAAGTATCACTAAATGAAATAAAAGAAAATATATAATCCATTAGTCCATGTATGCTTATAAAAATTTCCCATTTTCAAAATGAACATTGGGATCAAGATAAAAATTTTATTTCCCAACAAATCACCTTCTCTGGCCAATTATTTTCATAAAAAATATCATAATAAATATTAATGTACAAAATAAAACTCATAAAGGTTACTTTTAAATCATGAAAAACTCTTAATAACTATAGTGAAAAGTTATATCTTTGAACCTTACAAAGTATCATATAATTTACTTTATGTTTTCAAATTAGAATATTTCTATAAAAATACATAGCAAGAGTATATAAATCATGTAGGTAACCTGAGGCATCATATGCCTATCATTATTACTTAAAAATGGAATAACCACCATAATTATACTCAGAGTAACCATCTCAATTACACTTTAAATAATCATCATGGGTATACTTGAAATTACCATCATGGTATACTCCCCTGATGTCTTTGGATAAAACTAATATTTTAACTTTTTCCCTTTACCCAATGCATTGGAAAGTTTTAATGGACTCACCCTATATTGATCTATAATAGAACCACCCATCACCCTAAATAATTACTAATAACCATAACATAAATAAAGTACATAGAGCTTTAATTTAATTATAAAACATAATTGAAATAAATTTTTGTTGTCTTTTATGAATATAAATACCATTAAATATCATTACAACGTTCTTGGGAAAATAACATTTCCATTTTAAACCAATTATTTTAAAAAATACTATTCACATATAAAGGATAACATTTTCTTTGAAAAGAACCATGTAAACTTTTAAAGGAAACTTAAAATAAAAATTATTCATGATGGAAGGAAAATTAATTAATTATGTATAAGATAAAAAACATTCCTTCTATATTTTTATCAAAAAAGTCACAAAGTACATTGTTTGGAAAACAAAAAAAAGATTCCTTTCAAAACATTTTTGTAAAAAGTACAACATAGGTAAAAATGACTTTAATAAATCATAGAAAAATAGTAAAAACCTTCTTTAAATCATTTTTAGAAAACAATTATATGGATATGGAAGAAAAATAGAGTTTTAAGGGAAACTTTAATGAATATTTTAAAAATAAAGTCTCTTACCATGAGTTAGAATCATCAAATATGTTCTTTATCTTCCTTAATAAAAAATAGGTTAAATTGTACATCATTAAGAAAATTTTTAAGTTTATTATTCCTTTTATTTATATGTTACCTTTCTATATTTATTTACTTAATCAATTAAATTCACATCATATGTTTTTATGATATTCAATTCATAAGTCCAAAATGATTTAGGTATGTTGTGTATAGTCAAAATAATCATTACTCTGTTGTATCCAGAACAATAATAATGACCTTATTTTTATTTTTATACATCAATGATACTTTTACAACCAATTATTAAATATATTTATGAAAAATTAACTACATTGCAATCATAGAGAAGGTAGGTCGTACGTACGCATGAGTGACGTGCGACAGGGGGTGGGGAAGGCCGCCTCAATACCCCCTAAACCGATAACACGTTTGCCCGCGGGGGCTGGGTGAGTTGGTTCAAGGCGGTGGCATCCCGTCGTTGAGGTTCCGGGTTCGAGTCCTCACAAAGGCAACGTGCACCATACGCCAGCGATCCTCTCGTCCCCTCGACTCTGTGGGAACTGGCCCAAGCCCAAGGCTGGCCACCTTGGGCCTATCTGCGGACGTGCGACAGGGGGTGGGGAAGGCCGCCTCAATACCCCCTAAACCGATAACACGTTTTCCCACGGGGGATGGGTGAGTTGGTTCAAGGCGGTGGCGTCCCGTCGTTTAGGTTCCGGGTTCGAGTCCTCGCAAAGGCAACGTGCACCATACGCCAGCGATCCTCTCTTCCCCTTGACTCTGTGGGAACTGGCCCAAGCCCAAGGCTGGCCACCTTGGGCCTAGCTGGGGACATGCGATAGGGGGTGGGGAAAGCCGCCTCAATACCCCCTAAACTGATAACACGTTTTCCCGCGGGGGCTGGGTGAGTTGGTTCAAGGCGGTGGCGTCCCATCGTTGAGGTTCCGGGTTTGAGTCCTCGCAAAGGCAACGTGCACCATACGCCAGCGATCCTCTCGTCCCCTTGACTCCGTGGGAACTGGCCCAAGCCCAAGACTGGCCAACTTGGGCCTAGCTGGGGATGTGCGACAGGGGGTGGGGAAGGCCGCCTCAATACCCCCTAAACCGATAACACATTTGCCCGCGGGGGCTGGGTGAGTTGGTTCAAGGCAGTGGCGTCCCGTTGTTGAGGTTCCGGGTTCGAGTCCTCGCAAAGACAACGTGCACCATACGCCAGGGATCCTCTCGTCCCCTCGACTCCATGGGAACTGGCCTAAGCCCAAGGCTGGCCACCTTGGGCCTAGCTGGGGACGTGTGACAGGGGGTGGGGAAGGTCGCCTCAATACCCCCTAAACCGATAACACGTTTGGATTAGAGGAGATGGCGCTCGGGCTTCGGGGGGTGCGGGTGACTCGCGGCCATGGCCGTCGAGGTCCTCCTGCCTAGGGTTCAGCATGCCTCTTCCTCATTATTTTCATTCGATGCTCGTGGCAGGGGAACCGGGAACCGCCTGGAATACAGACACTGTACTGGTGGAAGACTCGCTTTCAGATCCGAGGCGCGATGCTCGGACTGTTGCTCACCGGGATGGAGGATCCTTGGATCGGTTGCCTGTTGTTACTCGTCGGGCTGAAGGAGATCTTACTGTTGTTCGCCGAGCTGAAAGAACCGCAGATCTATTCCCTGTTGATCGCAGAGCTGAAGGAACCTCAGATCTGTCGTCTATTTTGAAACCCTCATCTGATGTGCCGGTTGCTGTTGATGCAAAAAGGTTTGACGGTGTGCACTTTTCTGAACCGTTGTTTCTGAATCGCCAATTAGTGGATTCTGATTTTAGATCTAGGGTGGATTGCAGGACCGGCGATGCTCACTTGGTGGATTTAATGGGGCGGTACATGGCTCCGGCTGGGAAGAGGGTGTTGCCGATGAGACTGTCAAATCCCCATTTGAAGGCCTCTTAGAATTTGAAGGCTGCTTCAAATGGCAGTGTAAAGGATCCGAGTGGCCAAGCAGGTTGTCCTGCCTCCGCCCCTTCGTTTGCTTCATTTATTGATTCTCACTCAAGCAGGATTCTTCAAAAGGGTCCAATGGCTCATGTTGATGTCAGTTCTGAAATATTTGATGAGAGTATTGCAATTTGTAAGAACTCCCTAATTGCACGTCTTGTTTTAGCGAAGGGTGCGACATCCTGGAAATTTGATGATCTTGTCAGACGGGTTTCATTCTTGTGGGGTTCCTCTGATTGGCGGTGCGTTTCTCTTGGTCGTGGATTCTTTCATTTCATTTTTCCATCAAATGTTCTCAAAGTTCGTTCATGGAGTATTGGGTACCTTTCTTTGAAACCTAGACCGCTTCATCTTCATGACTGGTCCCTTGATTTTAATGCCTCTCGTGCAAGGAATGCCTTTTTGCAGGTCTGGGTCCATTTGAATGGGCTTAAGTGGGTCCTTTGGCATCCAAAGATTCTTCACGATATTGGCATGGCGATTGGATCCCCTATTCACCTTGACAAGGAAACTGAGGTTGTTCGGTTTGGACATTTTGCTAGAATGTTGGTGGAGGTTGATTTGATCTCTACCTTGATTGATAAGGTAACTCTTTCCACTCCCACTGATAAAATTAATATTGATGTTGATTATGAAAGGAAACCACTTTTTTGTACCGAATGCATGGCTGTTGGGAACTCATTCGAATTATGTCGGAGGAAGATCTCTTGTGAGAGATGTGGGATGAAGGGTCACCTGACTACTCTCTGTAGAAAGAGACTTGAGGGGAAGCATGTGGACTTGTCAAATCATGAAAGGGATTCTATCAAAAAATCATCTGCCACTCCCACTGAGGTGTTGGCCTCCAGAAAACCTATGTATCATGTGAAAGGGAAAGGGTTTATAGTGGATACGTCTCCGATGAGTGGCCCCTCTAATGCTCGGGCTGATCACACGGATATCCCGTCGAAGGATGGTCGTGCTGTTACTACCACTGGGTTGGTTGAGGCTGGACACACTCCCAGCCTCTTTATCTTTGGAGCCCCTGCTTGCATTGATCCTCCAAATGTAAGTATGATTGATAGTCCTGATGCAGGCTTGATACGTGATGAGACTTTTGAGTTGGATCCTTCCGGGACTTCTCAAAATGTTGATTGTCATCAGGAAATTCAAAATCTCTTGATCTCCTCTAAGATTTCTGGGAAGTGGGGTGACATATCTGAGGCGGAAGAGACAACGACTGGTTGTGGCGCACCTAGCACTTTCAAAGATGCCCTTCTTTCTGGGAAGGGGAAGGCGAATGATTGCTTAGTCTTAGCTCCTGCTCCTTCGAAGAGACGACCAAGGAAGGATTATTCTAACATACCTCGTACGGTGTCTACACGATCTTATATGATTTCAGGTGCACTCAATTCTGATGTTCTCAAGATCCTCAATCAGGATAAGTCTCACTCTGAATGGGAATCTGCTGATGACTCTGATTATGGGAATGACATGTCGTATGATGATCTGTAATATTGTGTTTGACGGATGAGGGCAAGTTCCTTTGTTTGACCCCACCCACCTCCTCTGTACCTTTTTTCTTTATTTAATAAATAGTCTGAAGCTTAGCTTCTGGATGATCTTGCTGGTATAATAAATATATATAACTAAAATCCATAGTTACTAATAGTATTTAGATATGGTGGTGGAAAATGAATTACATCAGTTCACGAGGTGATAGTCTTTCCTACACATGAATGATGAATTACATTCCTATTTGATGGATATTGTATATGGATATAGGTTATGATATTTACATTATAACATCTCAATATTTGTATTATATATGTGTTATTATATTATCATGGTTTAAGAAGATTTAAAGGAGTTGTGATAATAAAAAATACTACAAAATGTGATTAAACATATACCTCTTCTTGGGAAATTCTCTTTTCATTAACACATCAATCCATATAAGGTTGATATTATTACTAAAAAATAAATATATAATTAGGTTTTACATTCTATAAAGGTATTTGGGTAGTTATTTTCTAAATAAAATGGTTCTTTAAGAGTGAATAAATGAGAAGAAGTGGTTTTGTTTTATACGAGAGGGGAGGGACACTCTTGTAATTTCTCTAAATATTAAATTAATATAAATTAATTTCCAATTTCAATTAGAAACAAAACTGATTTATTTATAATATTGTATGATTATGGGTCTAAATAATCTTATAAAATAAAAATTATACAAGTTTTGACTATATTTTTACCTTTATCTTTTTGTTTTAACCCCTCATTAACCTCTTTTACACTTACTCTAACATTAAATGTTTTTACTCTTTAAGGGTCAATATAGTTTATATAAACAGAAAAATGGCCCATAAATAGACCATGATTTATATTATCAACTATATCCTAATTTATAGAATAAATATAATAATTTTTGTAATTTTATATTACTTATAAAAATATTATTTATTATAATGTATCATTAATGTATATTTTTAGAACTATTCATTACATTGACTCTAATAACATCAAGAAAACAAGTAAAACTAGAAAAAAAATACTCAATTATATCCATAACATGTAATTTTTATATTTAAAATTATTTTATACCATTATTTATCTAAAACAAAATTTATTTTAATATTTTTAACAGCATTTATTTAATTTTTCTATTAATTTAATAATTATTGTGTCAGCATCGTATAAGCATTTAAGGTACTTATTTCTTAACTAAAAATTAAAAATAAATTTCCATGCTCATTATTAATATTTTATATTTTAAATTACTATTTATATGTTACCATATACTCGGTTAACCCTCTAATAAAAATATTATATTTATTAAAAATAATAGAGTGGCATTTTTGACTTTTCTTTAAATAAAATATTATAAAGGTTATAATCACACAAAAATGGAAGAAAAATGAGATGTAACTGAATATTGGATGATTATAGATAACATTAACTCATATAATCAACTTATGTCATGTTTTAGTGTCATTTTATAAACCTTATCATTTTATTTTTAACTTTAATTACCTGATTTACCTTTTACCATGGTAACAAATATTACTATGGTTAATATTCATATTGACCAAAAATAAAATGGATCTATTTAGCAAATTTGGGCCAACTGATCTCAAATATTGAATTCATTTATAAAAATTCAAAATACAAAAAATTTGGAATTTAATTTAAAATCAAATCATAAAAAAGGGATGAAAAATGGTTTTTCAAAAAAATGAACTTTTAAAATACAAAATGTTTTTATACTTAATAAAATTTTAAAATACATTTAAAAAATAATTGGATTATTTTAAAATAAAAAGTAACTAATTAAATTTTAAAATTACCCCAAAATATAATTTTATTTGTAAATACATAACAATAAAATAAAATTTGAATTTAAAATTCAGTATTTTTCTATATTCATTGAAAAATCAATATTTTCATAATATTCTAAAAAATTAATCCTAAGATAATTTTAAAATTATGAATTAAAAAATAAAATTAATTTTTTCAAATATATATTCTAAAATTTCTAGATATTAATTATAATATTCACTCATAAAAAGAAAGAAAACACATTTTTGAAGAAAATGTGTTTTTAAAGAATAAAATGACATTACTAAAAATTGAGTGCTTATTCAAGAAGAATTAATTAATAAATTATAAATGAGTAAGACTGTAAAATCTTTCATAATTTGGTTAATAATATTAATTTCCTCTAATTAAACGGTTATGTTATAACGGTTATATTAAAATTATAATGACTCATTGTTTGTTTAATATAGGTGTTTTTTATCTTGTACACTATCAAACATAGTCCTTATTTAAAAAAAATATTTGGATATTACATTCTCCCCACCCCCAGAAAAACATTTTGTCATCACGATTTGAGATAAGTACAAAGGTCTTCTAGAATAACGCATAAATAGGTTTCCTTATAGGAAAATGTTGGTGGGAAGTGAAAACATATATATTTAAGAAAAAACTAACTTCCAAGGACTAATAGAGTGTGATGTAAAACATGGTCATGATAAATTTAACCATTGAAAAAGTTTAAATTTGTGATGGGTTAAATGGATATTTATTTCATATTAATAAAATCAAATAAATAAAATTTTATTTAATGATCATTTTTGTATAGATGAGGAATTCATTTATTATTAATAAAAAAATCATAAGTAAATAAACTTACTTTTCAATAAGTCTTTCATATTTTAATTAATTTCCACCAAAAAATCATCATTTTTCTACTAATTACGAGTATTAAAGATGAATTTTTCATTATTGGAGTGCAATAATAAAATTTTAATGTATCACATAATACATAAAAGGTTCAAATATATTCCTACTATCTTTAGACATTAACCAAAAAAAATGGTTGGGACAAGATAAAATAATTCCCAAAATGAATAAACCTTAATATAAATAAAAACTTCTTAATTTCCAAAATTTAACAATAGTACCCAAAATTCAATAAAGATAATTTGATAAATAACTATCCTTAATATTCCATAAAAATATTCCAGACTAAGATTGAAGCACAAAAATCATATGTATTTTATCACATGGTCTTCTGAGATAAATTTAATATTTATCTCTAAATAACATTAATCCCTCTTAATATCTCATAGAAATATATAGTTTCCATAATATCATAATCTTCAAGATATGCTAATAATTTCTATAAATAACATGAATCATGACATTAAAATCATTTACACCACCAAAAGATAATTTAACCTTTATTCATCAAATAAAATTGCATAATATTCTATTTATATTAATCATATAGGGTTCTCAAAATAGTGAAATTATTTTGAAATAACAATAATAACATAATATCCAAATAACTTTTCAATCACATGGTTATCTATAAGATAAAATATATGTTAAAAAATGAACTTAACCTTTATTTTTTATATTTTTTAAATAAATAAAAACAATCTCAAACTAACCAGAACATCACATAGGCCAGTGGTAGGTGATGCACCCTTTTCACCCTTCAGTTTTGGGTTCAAGCCATGCAGCCTTACCAGATGTTATGGGTTATAGTATGGCCAATGGGTTTTTATTTTTCTAAAACTATATTAATATAATCCTTGTAACATTCCCAGAAATGTGATAAACATCATCAAAAACAATAAAAATATTTTCAACTTTGAAGGAATTTTTTAACCTCAAATATTGTCTCATAGCATTCATTTTGCATCCCCAAATATGTTATAGCCATAATTACCTCAAAATAAAAGATAATATAAACCCTAAAGGTAATCCATAACTTAAAAATAATTTCCATAAAATGTAAAGATCATTATTCCTCAAATTATTTTTTCATGTGTTAAACTTAAATGTTTTATATACCTAAAAATAAATTTCTCCCAAAGTATTTCCATCACATAAAACATCAAAAGAATACTAATTCTTATGATCATCCTTAAATCATAATTCTTGAATCACTATATATAGACACATCAATAATTGAACATTATTTATATTCCTTTAACCAAGATTTTTTATCTTATTCCTTAATACTTCCTACTTATAAAAAAATATGAATGATTCCTTAAGAATAAAAAATATAAAAGTATAGTCAAATTTATAATTCATGTCTTTCATATAATATTTAAAGTTTTTTCAACTTCAACAATAATGTCATTAGATATTTCTAAACATTCATATGTATATTATTATTTATATAGTTCTTGATCATTCCCCCTAGGACATCAATTTTCATAATTTCCATTCTCCCCATATATAAAACATTCAATAAATACCTCATGAAGAACTTTTTCCCAATAATGGAGTTAATTGAACACGTAATTTTTCCCTGGTAGATTATTGATTTATGTCATTCTTTACCAAATATAAATCTTATTTCCATTCCTTTAATACATATTTTTGGGTGCTTCATTGAATATTCAGGACACATAGGTCATTTAATATATTTACCTTTATGATCATTATCACATGAACTTCCAGGGGGCTTTATTTCCCTCATATTTGATGTATTAAGAAACTCACTGAGGTTCATCAATATAGAAAACTAGCTTCATCCCCATGGATCCATACACATGTTTTAGAGATACCATGGGTATAAATATTCTTTCCAAACCTATATCCATCGTTTGAAATAACCATTGGTATACGTTGAGCTATAATAACAATTTTTTAAAAACCTTGGGTATAGTCCTTTACATAGTCAGCCTCGCTCAGACTTCCCCTACCATCCTCATTCAAATCCATAATTCTCTCCTCTACAACTATCCTTGGCATCCCCCATCCACTCCTCTCGTGACTTTGGTGCCCCCCCTCCCCTCCTCAGGTTATATTACACCCATCGGGCAGGTGTTCTTCCTGCATTTCTAGAAGTTTTTTTGTTGTGATATTTGAGGGGTAATATATCTTTCCCTCCTATTATTTCTTCTCTTTTCTTCTCTATTGTTCTTTATAAATTCAAGTATTTTTTTAATTTTTATCTTCTTCGACATCATATTATTGAGTTATGAATCTGTATTCTCTTCTGCTAGCAGTTATTTTCATTTTTATCTATGCATTTTATCCTACTAGGGCATGTTGGTATCACTTATATCATTGTGTTTTTTAATTTATATTCTAATAAAGATCAAATTTAGTCTATTAAATTCATAAAATTATTTTTTTAATTATAATTAGTTTATTTGGAAAACTATCCTAGGGATTATTATGAATTTAACTTAAATTCAAGATTATTTTGGTTGAATATTTTTGGGATTTGGATATTTTTAGTGTTCTGAATTGTATTTATGTTAACTATAGGGTTTAATATTTCTTTTTACTAGAGTTATGGGGTTTAATTATTCAAATTTAATTTTTTATATCATGAACCATGGATAAACTATTTATTGGATTTTTTAACCCAAAAATAAATAAGTGTACGATGATGTACATGATTATACTATTATAGTTAAATATGGATATATTATTTACCTATGAAATAATGGATGAGTTTTATAAATTTGGATTGAATGGATTAATTATTTTTTCTTGATAGATCTTCCCCAATTTAAATACTTCTTAAATTTAAATAGAACATCATGTAAAATCTACTTTCCTTGTTTTTGAATTAAATAAGTAATTTTAACCTTAAATAAAATCCATTAATGACTAAATGTTATCCTTATTTATGTTTTCAAATGAGAATACCTCTATGGATATGAAAAACACTTTTTTTAGTATTCCTTAGTTGTTGATTATTGAAATAGATACACATTTTTGTGTTTCTATAAGTATGCCTTATTTTTTTCTTATGATATTCCTTATTCTTTTTTTGGATGTACATTTGAGTATTTTATAATGGTCATTTATATCATGAATTTTATTCAATTTGGTTTCCTATTAGTGTTATTTAACCTCCTCTACACTATAATTTTAATTTGTATTTGAATTGGATACCATTTTAATTATAGTTTAAATTTTTTATTGGAAAAAAACTTTCTTATCCCTATAATATAATGGATAGAAGCTATATGTATCATACTCATCGGATTTCAAATGAGTTTCAAAGGAATTTGGAAATTTTTTTATATTTAACATTTAACAATGCTTTATATGGTGGTCGTATACAATTACCATGTTATAATTGTGTGGGAATACCATGTTTAAGTTGAGAAGAAGTTATTTGCCATATAAAAAATCTATATTTAAAAAAAATATATGTTTGGTATCATAATAGAGTGATGAAACAATCTTCTACTATTCATGAATGGAAAGATAGAAGTGGTATGGAGAATTTTATATTTAATCTATTTCCATTTGTTTATCATCATAAGTGAGAAAGTATGCCAGTGTAAGAAGTCAATTATATAAATACACATGAGGAAAATACTAAATATTATGTTGTTGAGAGAGTGAAAAATTTAATGGATGATTCCAAAACTCTGGTATATCGAGAATTTACTAAAATGATAAAGTTAGAATTTTTAATGTGTTTATATCATTGAAAATGCATGTATGTAATTTTTAATACCAAAATTAATTATATTCTTACCTTTTTATGTAATTTATTTCTGATGGTTTATATATTACCTCAAATCATTATAAGTAATGGAAGTTAATTAAGAATCTTGAATTTTATACTAATAAAATTCATACTTCTCTAAAAGATTGTAGTTTTTTGGGAGAGGAAATAACTGACCTTAATGAATGTAAAGAATGTGGTATATCTTTATGGAAGAAAAATATATATGGAACACTATCTCATGTGAAAGATAAAGTCATGTGGCACTTTATATTGATTCTCACCCTTCAAAATCTATTCATGTCTACAGAAATATTAGCCAATATATCATGGAATGATGATGAGATAATTAAAGGTATTGATGAGTTGGTTCATCCTGTATATGGATTATCATGGAGGGAATTTGATGTAAAACATCCAGATTTTGTATATAAGGATTCTAATGTCAGGTTTGGTCTATCCTATGATGGTTTTAATCTATTTTTTAAGATGTTTATTGTTCACAGCACGTAGCCAGTTTTTATTCAAATTTATAATCATCCTCCATTGATTTCTATTAAAAATCCTTACAAATTCTTAATTATACTAATATTTGTACCTTATGATCCTTACAATGATATATATTTCTACTTTCAACCATTAATAATAGAGTTGAAGTGGCTTTTGGATATGTGTGTGCGCACACTAGATTATTCTTTAAAAAATATATTTTAGATGTGTGATTTCCTTATATGGACTATAAATGATTTACCTTATTATGAAATGATTTCTTGTTGGATCACATAGAGAAAACTATCATGTCTTATTTGTATGAAGAATATATTATATATAAGTCTTAAATATCGTGGTAGTTTCAGTTTAATGGGGAGTCAACAATTCTTGCAAATTGATCATCAATACATGAAGAATTATCAGAGATTTGATAATACTATTGACATTGAACAACTACATCAACATATGTCAGGAAATAATGTGATTAATGAACTGAAAGTTTTCATTTTTTCATTAATAAAATGTCATATTAAATCTAAAAATAGGAAAAAATTTGACACTTAAGCCACTTACAATTGGTAGATGAGAAGTATCTCTTTTGATTTCTCATATTGGTCTACCAATTTTTTACTTCATTATTTTCATATAATTCACATTGAGAAAAATATATGTGAAATGTTTCTTTTAACTCTTCTAAATACCAAAGGGAAGACCAAAGATGACTTCTAATCTCATTGGGACTTACTGGATTGGGGTATTCGACTAGAACTGCATCCTGTGTGTATCGGTGAAAAAAAATAGAAAGTTCCTTATGATTATTATGTGATGACACCTTTAGAGAAAAATCAACTTATAAAAGTATTAGAGAATATCAAGGTTCCTAGGGTTCATTCCAATAAAATATCTAAATGAGTCAATATAAGTTATTTGAAACTAAAATCCCTAAAAACTCATTATTATCACATCCTTATATATGAATTGATTCCAATATAAATCCAACATTTTCTATCCAATATTGTAAGGGTAATAGTGATTCGCTTGTGCCATTTTTTATAGACCTTTGTTCTAAAATGTTGTCGAAGTATTTCTTGATAAAAATGAAGCAATACGAACTATTATTTTTGTTGTGAGTTGGAAAAAAATCCTCCTTCATTTTTTACATGCATGCTATATTTAATAATTCATCTTCTAACTAAAACACTTCTTGTGGGACCCATTTATTTTTGGTGGATTTATCGAACTAAGAGAAATATGTGCACTATGAAATATTATGTCTGAAACAATAATCATCTGGAAGTTTCCATTTTGATAGGCTATCTAGCTCAAGAATGTATAGATTTTTGTTCAAAATATTTATCTGATGTGAGCACAAGACATAACCAACCAATGAGAAATGAATATGAGCAGTATGGGGAAATGGAGCCCTAATTTCCATCTCTTCCACAAATAGTAGGAATTCCTAGGTCATGTACATTGGATACATTGAGCCTTAAAGAGTAGGATATAACACATTTTGCAGTATTGTTTAATTGTAGTTTGTTTGGTGACTATATCAATTAAGTAATTTGAATATTTATATGTTATCTAATACTATTTAACTTCACATATACCTTAAACTTTTATTATCATTTTATGTAGGGAACATAAAAAAATTATTTAACACCTCAAAATTTTAAAATAATAATATTGTATTTGATAGCATATATCACTTGCATCACCAAACGCATAGGGGAAAATAATACCCTGAGACTTTATAATATATTTAATATTTTAAATAAATTAAATCTATGATATATCTTTCAATGCATGTGGTACTGAGTTAGCGTGTGTCATACGCAACAACAAGTTTCTTCAATGGCTTGCATCATATGCAAGACTGAGTTTTATAGAAAAACGAAACATTATTAAAATGTTAGTATTTAATATAATAAGATATAACCTAGATGTTAAATTAGTAGGTATTAATAGGGTTAACGAATTTTTTAAAATCTATGGTTTACAAAATTTCAAACAAATTAATTTATTACAAATTAATTAGAAATAAATATGAAAACCAATTTAATATAAAGGAAATATTATTCTCTTTATTCTCACAAAGTTATTTTATCCTAATAAATTAAATTAATTAAAATTGGTGAATGATATTGATGAAATATATATATATATATAATCAAATTTTTTTTATATTCAACCAATATATTTGATAGGCATAAGATAAAAACAAACCCAATTTTACGCATAAAATACTATATTTTTATTAAGATAATTTTACCACATTTTAATGGAAACCCTATTTTAAATCCAAATTTTGAAACTTTTATATATTTTATATGCCAAAATAAACTTCATATTTGAAATATGAACATAAAAATTGGCTTAGGGTGAATTTTTGGTATTTTTCTATGAACTTTCATTTTTTTATGAATAGTGAAAAATAATGAATTTTCATTCAAACCTAATTTTTCATCTAACTTATTTATAAGATTAAATTATATTAAAATGAGTTTCAAGTTCAATTAGATTAATTTTTTATCAATTAATCCAATTTAGTTCATTATAAAAAATTTCACTTTAAAATTGGATATAAAAACATAGCAAACTTTTGAACATTTTAACATTAAAAACTTACATTGTCGTCCCATCTATGGGATTAAATATAAATTAATTTCTTCAAATTATCTGATTATAATTTGGATAAATAGATTCCATATTTTGAATCAAAATAATTTATAATGTCTAATAATATTAAAATATTTTTTGAAAAAAAAATATAATTGAAAGTAATTAAAATTAATTGCAATGATTAAGGTGAAGTTAAGCTTAATTAGGGATTAAACATAAATATTAAGGGTCCAAATGACCTATAAACATTACCAAAATCCATTGTATGGATATATTTTTATTAAATAATTCACTTTATCTACTTTTCTCCATTATTGGAGCCACTTTTAATGAGAAAAATGTGGGTGGAAATCCCTTTTCCAAAATTTACAAGAGTGGCACTCATCCTCTACTATAAAAAGGCCTCCTCACCTCCCACTTCCTCAAACCTCTCAAAACAATTTGGATTGAAAAATATGTACCCAAATAGCTCCTCAAAATTCCTACCCTAAAAATATAATCCTCACCTTTGGTATAAATCCATCCAAGTAATCACTTTTATACAAACCAAAAGGAGTTACCCAATTAAGAGGTAACATATTTCCTCAATATATTTTCTTTTAGTTTCAATATACATCCCATAAAATCTTTTTATTCCATGATTATAAAAAAAATAGTATAATAGATATAATAGTATCTTTTATGTTAGTTATTCAACCTATGCTTATACACAATTTCATCTAATTGGTAAAGAACTTACTGTTCTTGTGTACGGTGAACTACAGCCTCATGAAGAAAAGTTGTTTGTTTTTACTTTACCACCTATCATGGATGAAATTATGATATAAAATCTATTTATATATTATATATATGATATTTATTATTATTTTATTATTTTTAAATCATTTTATAACACAAACGTTTATACTTTATTTTTTTTGTAAATATAATAACATCGTTTGTGGAAGTGTGGTCTACTGACTCCTCAAAGCAACGTGATTCATTCACACTATACATAGAACATATTAAGTATTATTTTAATAAACCTATGTAATATATAAGATATAGATATTATAATTTAATTATAATATACATATATATCATTTACTTTTAATTATTTTAATACAAAAAATAAATGAAAGTAGCGTTCATGCGTACGTACGGCCTACCATCTCCATGAATGGTGTATTTCATTTCTTATCCCCACATATTATGAATTGTTATAAATACATATATTATAAATATATATGATATTTAAATCAAGTTTTAAATTCTTGATATGATGAAACATTGATCTAATTAATAATAACAACAAGTAACAAGTTAAAGCATACTAGAGAAACTAGGAAATTAACACTTAAAATAGTGAAAATAATAAAATATTGTTATCAAATGGGTAATAAGATATTATAATAAGATAATATATAATATTATAAATATGAATATGGTTTTTTAGTAAGTTATTAACACTCTTAAAACCCTTATAAATGAATTTAAAGGACATTAACCTAAAAAAGAAACATAAGGTAAGGTATTTCACCTCAATTTATATTCCATTGAGACTTATTTATTCTTATGCGTCAGTTAAATTTTATATGGAGTATATACTACCCTTTTACATGTTATATCATGAATATACTTATTATAATGATATTATAATTTTCATTTTATGTTATTCATTCATGAGTATTATGATTTAAAATGTTTCCAAGTGTTATCGGATGCTTTGGAATATTTCAAGATTATTTTCCTTAATAATATTTTAATGATACTTCAAGGGTATTTTCATTCATCAACATCAACAACCCTTTTAATTACATATCATCCACTAATTAATTATTTATTAATATATATTCTCTACTCAATATGGATATTTTATAATGCATATTATTTATTTTGATTATTCAATATAAGGAATGCTTTGGACTTGCAATGACGGGTGGGTCACAGACTTTATATAACCCCTTGATGCATCAATAAGTTATCAAGAGGAAAATAAGTTGGCCAAATTAAATGGGTTTCTATCCATAGTTTTAAATCATATTATTAAAGGTCTTAACAGTATAGGTTTTCATGTTCCTCGAACAAGACGTCCAGTAATTAATCACTTCCTTCATTTTGATTCAATTATCTCTTATATATGAGATTTTTTATTGATATATCTATAGATGAATTCTATTCTAAGTTTATTGAATAAGTGGCATGTGTTTCAAATTCTTACCTTAACATATTGATATTTCCCTATCTAGTTAATTTAGGGTATTTTTTATCTATTATTTACCTTGTCATGTTGATTTATTCTCATTAATTCATTATTTCTTCCACATTAATTACCCCTACTAATCATTTGAGCTTACCATTATTCTATTTCCTTTCCCCATGCTATGAAGAATAAATATTTTAATAAATTTTCAAGGATTTAGTTTATTTCATTTTATTATATATCATGTTTTTCTTTTCTATTTCCCAATTTGTTACGGGTATCGTGTATGTATTTTGATCTTCTATGACTACTAAACAGGTTGGTCTTTTAGGATTCGATTGATTTTAATCATTCTAATGTAATAAAGTATGCACTGGCTATGAGATTCTATGGTCGGAGCATTACAAATTATAATTACGGTTCATCAATATTTCCCTTTGAGAAGGATAGAGGCTTTTCATAGCCAAGAGTTTCTTTCTTGATTGAAATAAAAGGTATGACCATTACTTTAACATAAAATATAGAAAATAATTTAATTTAATTATTCATATATATTTCAGGTATTGATTTTACATGTTCACTCAGTTTCTTATTAATTAAAAGTGTTAGATTTTGATCCCAATTCTTTGGTTTGTGAATGAAAATCTTTAATAACCAGTGGGTATAAATTTCACAAAATTGATCAAGTGGTGAAAATGAGAATACAAAAAGATAGAATTATGTTAAATATTACAATGGACTGTTATCCTAGTGCATTATATAGTCAACCACAATATGAAAATGTATCTTATTATAGACTTGTTGATAACATATTTTTATTGGATTACTATTCCCAAGGTCAAGTCACTGTGATGAAATATAAATATTTTTATTCGATGACACAACATGACACATTTATTCAGGATTTTGGATTCATAGTTACTGACATGATTTGATTCCTGACTACCGATGAATTATACATTTTGGAATTAAAGGAAAAATAAGATTTTTACGTAAAATATCATCTAATACCTGATTTTGTTTTTGTTAATAAAGTAATCCCAAAATTTATTTTTCATGATACTAGGGTTGAAATTAACATCATTGATTCCCCCATTAGTGTTGCACAAAATATTTCATTTGATGAATCAAATTTTTCCATTGTGAGAGTTGATGTTGAATCTGAAGCAGTGGTGGGTAATATATAAAAGAAACTATATATGTACATAGTTCATTCAGTTTACCTTTACATGGGTTTAATAGGTTAGAATTATTGTAATTACTTTAATTTAGTTTATATTTATAATTATATGTTTGGTTTCCTATTTTTTGGTTTCATTTCATTTAATTATATTTATTTCAATTCATAAAACTGGGTTAAAACAATTTTTTTAAAAATGTAAAACTTGGTTATAAATTATTGTTAATAAAACATGTTATTTTAATATTTATGACTTATTTTACTTCAAAGTTATATTCATGATATTTAAAAATTGTTTCTAAAAATGTACATTTTATTCTTACGCATATTATGAAAAATACAGCATACGTTTGAAGGAAGAAATTGTTTAATATTGATCGAAAGATGTACGAGCATGGGTCTCCCCCTCTTCTTCCCTTAGTGGGTATAATAATAGTAATATTTTTCTTCATCATTGCATATAATTTCATTTTCATATTCTTTATCAAATTTTTATGTGGTACATTAAGTTGCACCAGAGTTGACTCCTCCTGATCCTACTAGCATGGGTCCATGTGGGGATACTTCTAAACCTATACGGAGCACCCATTATACCCATTCCCACCCTGACCCACCATAAAACAACCCATATCATGTCTATGCCACCTCCAAGGGTGTTCCCACCTTTATCATATTCATATCCTTTGTTGTATCCCCAACCCTACTACCCGTATCATGTCATGTCTACGCCGCCTCCATTTCCTATTATCCATCTAGGATCTGATGATTTTTTTCCTTTAGATTTTTCTCTAGTACATATAGATCACCTAGAGTATGCATTAGAAAAGACACATCATTTATAGGCTACTGATTTAGTAAAAACCATAGATCCATCAGATCCTATTGAGCATCTTGTATCAGGTTTTATTATTGTAAGTGTGTCAAATTATATCACATCATTTTAACCTATTTTACCATGACTTAATTCTTCTTTTTATCCATTTTATATTATTAATTGGGATCTTCTAATAAGAAATGTGGTTCACCCATATAGGGGGGATCCTAAAATCACCAAACACAAATAATGGTGTATTACAATGAAAAAAATCATATGATAGGTAAATATTTCAGGCAATGTAGAAGTTTCAAGGGAACTTTATCCAAGTACCATGATATCATTCCAGTGGAACCAATATCATGGATACATATTGATAATAATTTCAAGGAAAAATAATGGTAGAAGATATGGGTAAGAAACTTTGTTAAATTTATATTGATATTATTATTGTATTTATATGAATTAACATGTTCTTTGAAAATTCAGTTTAACTTTACTGATGGTGAAGCTGCAAATGTTTTAAGGTTTATAGATCTTGGGGAGTTATGGACATCATATAATCATGAGTTATATGTTTTTTGAGGAGTAGTGTCAGTTTTGATTTATAGGTTGTACCCATATTCCCTAATTTTACAACAACGTCATATAAAAAATGATCACATATTATAAGAGTGATGAGTTTAAGGTATTCCTAATCTTTAATGGTATTAATATAAAATTTAATTATTATTACTTGTATTGAATTTTTATTTTTAGGATGCATTGAGGAAAAAAAGAACAAAGATTCAATAATGTATTTACAAACTTTTGGGCACACTATAATTTTCGAGAATGAGAATAGACGGTTAATTTAATATGAATAGAAATAATATCTAGATTTATATTGTTACTTAGTTATCATTTTATGCTGAAATTTAAGTTGTATTATCATTAATACCTTTAGTATAAGGTTGAAAATACCCCTTCAAATATCCTAATGGAAAAATAGCCTAATGTTTTAATGGCCAATTGGCCTAACGGCCTAATGGCCTAATATCCTAATGGTGTAATGGCCTAACATCCTAACAGCCTAATTTGTAATTGGCCTAATGGCCTAATGTCCAATTTGTCAATTTACCTAATAGACTAACATCTTAATGGCCTAATGGCCTAATGGCCTAATGTCCAAATATCCTAATGGCCTAATGGACTAATATACTAATGGTCTAACAACCTAATGGATTAATGGTCAATTGAACTAATATCCAAATGGCCAATTGTCCAATTAGCCTAATTTCCTAATGACTTGATGGCCAATTGGCTTAATGACCTAATATCCATTTGGATTAATGGAATAATGGCCAATTGGTCAATTGGAAAATTGTGCTAATGGACTAATGTAAAATTAGCCTAATTTACGGATGAACAATTCTCCAATTGGCTTAATATCATAATAAACTAATGGACTAATAGCCAATTTTTCTAATGGACTAATGGTAAATTAGCCTAAATTTCTAATGTCCAATTGTCCTAATGGTATACCATCCTAATCGAAAATTATCATCGTCACCTAATAGTCAATTAGTCTAATATTCTAATGGCCAATTGGCCTAACGACCTAATGGTCAATTGTCCCAATATCCTACTGGCCTAATGGATTAAAAACCAAAATTATTTGACAAAAAAAATCTCAAAACTCTTTAAACTTCAAACTCCACATGACAACACTTTTGTAACTTCTTTAAGTAGTCCTCCTTTTCTTATTTTACTTAGACCGATGATCCTATAACTGATGAGGTTTATTGGTGTCATCCTTTATCTGATATATTGGTCTCTACTTCACTTTGGTAAATGGTGTCATCTCTAGTCTAATGACTCTAAACACAAATGATAAAAACATATCATAGTTCTTTTCTTTTCTGTTAACCCAATTAAAAACAACCAACAATTCATCTTGATGGGAATTTTTAACTAAATTATTGATTAGTCTCTGATCCCATTTTTCATTGGTCTCTACAACTTCAACTTCTCAATTATTCCCAACCAACTCTTCGTACAGAAATACTTTAATAAACTTTTCTACCTTTAATTGATCGATGGAAGACTGCATCTGATGGACCGGTATCTGCAGCTTCAGCTTCAGCAACTTATTTTATTTTCTAATTATGGTACTCCTCAACACATTTCTCTAAAGATTTACACTTTGTGACATATTGTCCCGACTAAAAAATAGCATCTTCATCTTCCCATGTTCCAAACAAAAAAAGCCTCATCCTTCAAACAATTATGCATCTGGTGATCTCACACTGATGAGTTGAGACCGAAAAGATTTTTCTTCACAAAATTTCATCTTCAAACTTCGCCTTGTATCATGACTTCATCATGACTTTGATAATGATTAATATCGATATAGCATCATATGACTTTCATTGGAAGATATTGTAACTTCCCATCCTTCCAACACTTCTTACTTTCCAATCAAACGTCAATCTAATTGGAAGCACTAGTTCTCTCCCTTTCCTTCATAAGTCTTACATCCTAAGTTTTAAAAATTACTTATGGTTTTTGAGAACTCCAAGATTAGA
This sequence comes from Viscum album, assembly GCA_963277665.1. Lineage (NCBI taxonomy): Eukaryota > Viridiplantae > Streptophyta > Magnoliopsida > Santalales > Viscaceae > Viscum > Viscum album. The sequence goes on from OY728139.1 coordinate 288,375,916, forward strand.
AAATAATCAATAGATTTTTTATTATATCTATACAGATTCCAATTAACTTCCTCATTATAATCAAAACTTTATTTCTTGAACTCAAGGTGATTTCGATGATCCTTTTCTTTTAGAAAACTTCTTCTCAAACCACTATATATTATTAAGATTTTGGAATCCAATTACTTAAATACAATTTTGAGTCTAATCACCAACTTTTAAGAAGTGAGATTATTTCATTCTTCTTTGACAAAAAAAAAAGACAACACTCACAAAACAAACATCTTTCAACTTCAAAAAACAACTTCCTAAAAACTTATTCCCAACATAATAAGCCTAAATGACCTAAATGGAATAAATAGCCTAACTGGACTAAATAGACTAATATCATAATTGGCCTAATTAGAATTAATGGACTAATTGGCCTAAATTTTCTAATTGGCCCAATGGACAAATAGTTAATTGTCCAAATGACCAATTTGCCAATTTGCAAATTTACCAAACAACCTAACCTAAAATGAACCTAATAACCAAATGATCAAAATTAACAAGTGAAAAAATAACCAAATAACATAAAAAAAATATAATTGGACTAAAATGAACATACAAGATGAATCTATATCATACCCACGTTTAAAATGATAATCTGTATATATTGTTTATAATATTCCACCAGTATTAAATTTCAAATTAAATATATATTTAGATACTTTATAATTTTATGGAATTCTTCAACAACTACAATTTTAATTCATTCTAGGTTTATGAATTTCATATTATTCAATAATGTAGTATTATACTAATCAATTTCATTTGTATCAAGTGGTATTGGGCATTGAAGTTTGTGTGCCTCAAGAAAATTTGTTTTGCTTGGGTATGAAGATAAAGGATGGAAGTATAGTAAATGAAAAAACACAAGAAAAGATTATAAGTTTTTTTATTTATATTTCAAATACTTACATGAAATTCATAATTAAATGTCTTGTTTATATTTTCAAAAAATTTCCCTAGAGGCCCGCGATGATAAAGAATATGATAAATTCAGTCCAAATGATCATTTGAGTTAGGTATTAGGTAAGGAGCACTATAGTAGAGTCTGTTGTCGACCTGGGAAAAACATCATCCCCACTAGGTATTGGTCCTCATCAGGCTCCTCTCAAACCTCTCAAACCATCGACCTAAAAATCACTCATAGAAAAGTAGTTGAGGAAAAAAATAGCTTTACTGGAGCATGAAAGAAGTAAACTGATCACCGAACAATTCATGAAATCTATTTCAGTTATAAGTGAATCACTTATATAAGAGGATAAAACTAATATGTATTTATATAATAAATCAATTCTCCCTTTAAATGATGCTTCAGGTGATGACAATGAGGATCATAGTGGCGGTTGAGCTGATGCTTGTGGCAGCGGTGCTGGTGGTGGCAGTGCTGATAATGATGATGATGATGATGATGATGATACTCCAGATGATGTTGTTTGTGATGAGGATGTTATTGATGGTAATGAGGATGAGGATGTTATTAATGGGGGATATATTGATCCCCTCTATTTTTAACTTAGCAGTAAAGAGACATGTCAATGTTGGCGATGGGGGAGATTTTGTTCAGGGGCTAGAAGAGATATTGTTGCATCCAAATGGGGATATCAATCTATACCCATAGTTCAATGAACTGTGGGTATATGTTTTCTACTATGAAAATATATACCCATTATCTGGAGAACTATGGTTATATATATATATTCCAATGGTTTTGGTTAAACTATGGGTATAATAAAATATCTATGGATATACCCATAGTTTCTCTATAAAACATGGTTATATCTTTATATCAATGGCTCCATCATCCACGGTTCTAAAAACCATGGGTATATCCTATACCCATGGTATTAGGGGTTATAACCATGGTTCTAAACCATGGGTATAGAGTATTTTGTTAGTAGTCCAAGTTTTAAATCATTACTCCTAATAGTCGGTTAAGAATAACCATAGGTGTTCTCACTATATCTTTCATTCTTTTTGGTTTCCCATTCATAAAACCTTCATATTTTACTTCACATCCATTTTTACTTTGGTTCCTATTGGATCCAACCATTTACTAAAACCAAAACGTTTTGTGTGGTAATATTAATAAAATAATAATATAACATCTTATAAGGATATAAAAACTAAAATATCTTTATTTATATTATATCAAACTCTTTTGATTTATCAAAAATAAATATCATTCTCTCTAACATGCTATCCTTTTTATTATAGATGACTTTTAACTTATGTTAAAATGACATAGTAACATTTAAATTTATCTGTACCCAAATCTAATACTAACTATAAAGACTCATCCTTAAGCATTACATATTCTTGTGACTTTAAAATAGATTTAACTTTCTTATATTCCCAAAGATCTTTTAGGTTTAGATTTTTAGAGAGTTAGATCATAAAAACCCCAAGTAATAAAAGGTGGTAACTTATAATTAGTATTCATTATTCCAAAAAAACAAATCTTTTAAAAAATAAACATGTTTTCTTCTAATGACATATCTTCCCAAATTTTATCAAGACCTCATCATTGTCCCTAATCATCCTTAAACCCTATGAAAAACATTTTTAAACATTATATTGGAACAAAAATATTAGTAAAGGACATAAATGGAAAGAAATAATCCCTTAGTCCATGATTACTTATTAAAAAATCCTTTTTCAAAATAAAATTTGGGCTTAAAATAAACATTTTATTACCCAATAAATGACCTTCTCTACCCAAATCATTTCATAAAACATATCATAAGAAATATTAAAGGAAAAAACTCTTAACTTTTTCTTTAAAATCATTAAAAACTCATAATATATTTTTTATAAAGTTATATTTTTCAACCTTATGTAGTATAATATACTTTCCTTCAATTGGTGAAATCATAATATTTCCATAATAACACGTAGAAAGCATAAATAAATCATGTAGATAACTTGAGGCATCATTTTCTTATCATTCTTACGTACACATGGAATAACTATCATGTTCATACATGGAGTAAAAATTACTATAAAACTTGAAATAACCATTATAGTTATACTTAGAATAACCATCATAGTATATTCTCATAATCTCTTATGAGAAATGTAATCAATTAACTCCATCCCTTTACCCAATGCATTGGAGAGGTATAACAGGCTCATCGGCCCTCAATTTATAATAGAACAACTCATCCATATAAAAAACAAAATACCCATAACATAAATAAAGTACATATATATTTTATTTTATCATAAAACTTAAGTGAAATCAAGGTTTTTTGTCTTCTATTAAAATAAATACCAGTATAAATCATTAAAAGGTTCTTCAGGAAAATAACATTTCCATTTGAAATAATTTATTTTTTAAAACTATGAACATATAAAGGAAAATATATTATTTTTAAATAACCATGTAAAACTGAAATGGAATATTCAAAGAAAAATTATTCATAATGGATGGATAATATGTTCATGCATAATCAGTTCAAAAACATTCCTTCCATTTTTTATAAATGTCACAAATTACCTCATTTGGAAAATAAAAAAAATATTCATTTCAAACCAATTTTTAAAATACCAAAAATTGGTAAAAATGAAATTAAAAAAGCATATAAGAATAGTAAAAACCTTATTTAATTTATTTTTAGAGAAAAATCATATGGATATGGAATAAAAATAGTGTTTTAAGAAAAACTTTGAAGAATATTTTTAAAAGAAAGTCCCTTACCCTAAGTCTGACTCATCACGTACATTATTTACCATCATGAATAATAAACTTAGGTTAATTTATAATTTATTAAGAACTTATTTCAGGTTTATTATTACTTTTATTTTATCTCTTAACTTGATATATTTATTTTCTTAATTAATTAAATTTATGTGGGACATTTTGACGATATTCGGTTCATAAGTCAAAATTGACTTACATATGTTGATAGTGGTCAAAGAGTCCATTAATCCATCATCTAAAAATAATAATCATGAAATAATTATATTTTTTATACTTTAATTATACTTTTATAAAAAATTATGAAATATAGTTATGAAATATTTACAATATTACAATCATGGAGATAGTAGGTCTTACGTACGCATGAGTAACATTTCCATTTGTCAACAATCATTATGGAAAGTGGTTTAGTATTATTTCATCTTTAAATAATGATAATAATATCATAAATATGATATTATTTATTTAATTATAATTATATATATCATTTATGTGATTTGGTGATTAAAAATGAATCATATCACTTTATGGATGTTTTAGTCCACACGTACGCATGAACGATGTTATCATTTTCTAGTATATATTAAGGTAAAAAACATGTGTTATATTATATTTCCATAATTACTAATATATAATTAATATTATATATATATATATATAACTTAAATAAATCATAATTATCAGTATTTAGATACAGTGATGGAAAACTGATTACATCAGTTCGCAAGGCGGTAGTCTTTTGTACACATGCATGATGAATTCTTTTCCAATTTGATGGTTTTTGGATATTTATATAGCTTATAATATTGAAATAATAAAATCTTAGTATATGGATGAAATTGGTGTTATTATGTTTTTCATGGTTTAAGAATATTTGAAGGAGGTATAAGAAGAAATAAAACTAAAACATGTGATTAATATTATACCTCTTCTTGGTAAAGTCTCCCTTGATTAACACATTAAGACTTTTAAGGTTGGTTTTTTCCTAAAAAGGAAATATATAATTAGGTAAGGGGTTATAGGAATGGATTTGGGAAGGTATTGTATGAAAATTTTGGTTCTTTAAGAGTTAATTAATGAGAAGAATATGTGACCTTGTATAAGAGAGGGGATATGCACTCTTGGAATTTCTCAGAATATTACATTAATATAAATTAATTCTCAATTGAAAATGGTTCCAAACTAATTTATTTATAATATAGTATTTTTATGTGTCACCATACTCTCAATGATACAATTTATACAAGTTTTACTGTGTTTACCTTTACCTTTTGGTTTTAACCCCTCATTAACCCATTTTACACTTACAGTGACAACAAGGATGTTTACTCTTAGAGGGAAAATATAGTCACTATAAATAGATAAAAAGTGTTATAAATATACCATGGATGATATTATAAACCAAATATTAATCATTTTTCCAAAACTAATATTTTTAGGAATTTTATATCATTTAATAAACTATTTTTTAGTATGTTATATCATTAATATCGATTTTTATAGCTATTCGTTACTTTGACTCTAATAACATCAAGAGAACAATTAAAAATAAAACCAATTATTTTATTATAACCCTAAAATTAAACGTGAATGTATTAATTTATTGAATGAAATTATTTATCTCAAATTATATTTCTTTTAATATTTTTAATATCATTTATTTTATTTTTCTACTAATTGAATAATTACTGCATCAGTGTTGGGGATGGGTGGAGATGGGCCTGTAAGGGGCACCGTGCTCTAGGGTTTCTATCCCGTCGTCGTCACCTCCTTACGTCTCGAACTGGCACGGCGCTGCTCTTCATTCTCCGCGAGGTCGTGACATCCTCCCCCTGTCATGGTGGCATTGTTCCTCGGCTCGGCTGTCTCGGTGCACCGTTGCTTCTCTTGATTCCCTCTTCTCTGGATAGGGCTCCTCGGCGGCACAGTGACGATTCACATTCGGGCTCCATCTACTGCAACATATGGGAAGGAATCTTGACTTCGGTGGTGCGTAGGGCGGTTCGCCGTGGTATCTTAGAGCGCCCCGGAAGGTGGCGACAGGTCTTGGTTGCGATGGACCTTCTTTCCGGCTTGATGGTGATGTCTTGTTTTCGCTTTTTCTCATTAGTTTCTGGGTTTGGATGATTTTGGTGGTTCGTGATTTCATGATGGCATCAGCGAGGCCCCTCCGATGGGATTTGGATACGGCAATGAGTTGGCCCGTTGTTTTACCGGTTCCTCTGTGAAGTCCATGTGCTGTTTTTGGATTTTGCGTTGGCCTAATATGTGATCTGTGAAGCTTGTTTGTTGTTTGGTTCTTGGTTTATGTTTCATTGTTGATCTTTTGGATTTTGTATGGAAGGAGGATGATTGTGAGTCTTGGAAGGCGAAAGGAAAGGATGCTCGAAGAGATTGGTGTGTGACTCGCGGTAGGGGATTGACTGGAGATCCACAGGAATCGAGATGGTGATGATGTTTCTTGGAAGATGTAATTTGAATTGAATGCAGTATTATGATTGGAATGTTTGGTTTCCCGCTTCTCCTTAAAGTGGATTTTTGGAAATGGAAAAAAAATCGATTCGGCGGACTGCATCAGTGTTATGTAAGAATTTGACGTACTTATTGTCTCCTTAAAATTTAAAAATAAATTACCATAATGAAGATAAATCATTTATGAATAAAATTACTATTTATAACCAAACATATAATATAGTTAACCCTATAATAAAAATATTATACTTATTAAAAATAAGTGTGACAGTTTTTATTTTATATTAAATAAAATATTGTAAATGTTATAATCACACCCAATTAGAAAATAAGTACCATATTAATGAATATTGCATGATTATGGTAGAAATTAACTCATAAAATAACTTTAAGGCAAGAATTATGGCCACTGTATAATCTTTATAATATTATTTTTAACAATAATTACTCGATGTACCCTTTACCATGGTAATAAAAATTATTATGGTTACTATTCATATTGAACAAAAATAAAACGGACCTATTTAACAAATTTGGGATCACTAATTAAAAATATGAAATCCATTCTTAAAAATTTAAAACACAAAAATTTCAGAATTTAATTAAAAATAAAACTAGTAAAAAGGGAAGAAAAACTGTTTTTCAGAAAAATGACCTTTTAAAATTTAAAATGTTTTTACACTAAATTCAAGCATAAAATCCATTTCAAAAACAATAATTGGAATATTTTAAATAAATATTAACAAATTAAATTTTAAACATACTTGAAAATATAATTTTAAATTGAAAATGTTTTAGAATAAAATATAATTTTTAATAAATATTAGTATTTTTAACTATTTATTAAAGAATAAATCATTTTATAATATTATAAAAATTTCATCTTATGATAATTTTGAAATTATGAATTCAAAAATGAAATTAATTTTTTCAAATAAATTTTCTAAAATTAAAAAAAACTTTTAATATTCACTCAAAAAAAGAAAGAAAATGCATTTTTGAAGAAAATGTATTTTTAAAGAATAAAATGAATTTACTTGTAAAGACTTGTCCTTAAGCATTACTTATTATAGTTATTTTAAAACTATAAATCACATTATTTTTCAAAATATATTTTAGTTCTATAGTTTTATAGAATTTAGGAAAAACTCTTACATATTAAACATATACATTATAAGTAAACACTTCAAATTAGAATCCATTTTTTCACCAAAGGAAACCCTTTTAAAAATAAAACATGGTTTATTTTCTTCACACATATTCAATAATTTCATGATGACACCTTCTTTGTCCTTATCAATAATTAATCTCATTGAAAAACATTTTAAAACTTGGGATGAGGACAAAAATATCTATAAGGTATATAAAAGAAGTAAGGAAATTGTTAGTTCATAAAAAACAATAAAACCCATAGAAAACACATTTCATAAAAACATAAAAAAATTCCTATAAAGGTAATTAACATTTATTAAAAATATCATTATTTTACCTTTTAAAAATAAATTATTACCCAAAAAAATAATTATCAAGCATAGAAAATTCATATAGGTAACTAGGTACATCACTACATAGAACCCTTATAGAACCCTTATAGAAACCTTACAAATAAAATAAATATATGTTCAACTTCCATATCTGGAATACCCAATGCATTAGAGCACTATCTGGGAACACCCATCATTTAAGCAATAACGGGCTCACTTAGCGCTATCTAGGTGCACCCATCATTTATAATGTCTAATAACCAAAACATGTAATAAAAAATTTCATCAACTGAAAAAATATTTTAAACTCATATGAAAATCACTTTCAGATATTAAAATACCATTATCTTTCAAAAGCCACAAAATACACATTTCTTTTGAAATATCATTTTCAATATAGAAATTCATAGAAATAGGAGAGAGGGATTTATTTTTCTTAAAAACATTAAGTCTTGTAGAATGATCCAAATATCAAATAATAGTCATAGTGGAAGAAAAGTTGTTGTCACTATATATGTTAACAAACCTTTCTTTTGTCTTTTTATAAAGAAATTCTAACATTCCACACCTAAAAGATAAAAAGATTCCTTTTTTAAAAATAATTGAATGAAATTCATAATAGACATAAAATTTCATTTATAATCCTTTTATGTCCATATAAATAAATATGTAAAATAATATCAAAAATATTGACAAGGTTAAAAAAATTAATAATTAAATATTTAAACATACTGAGTGTCCCATACCACTTTGAACATTTAAATCATCATCTCCATGAGAGTATACATTTACCAAAACATTAATTAACATGATTATAGATAAAATACAGATATTTAATTTCTTAGTAGCTATGTATACACCATATAAAAGAATAAAGGTGCATGTCATCAATAAATGCCTCAATGAAAGGAGATTGAGATGAAATCCCCCACCTCGATTCTGATTATTTATGTACATTCTTTATCATCCTTAATAATAAACTTAGGTTAATTATTTACTTGATAGAGAAAAGTTAATTTATAGATAAAATTTTCATGTTTATTATTTATATATATATATATATTATTATTGTGTAATAAAATTTATTTCAATATTTAAGTTCAATTTGGACGTTTAGACGATATTCGGTGCTTGAGTCCAAAATGACTTGGGTATGATGTCAATAGTCAAATTATTTATTAGTCTATTATCTCCATAATAATATTCATGAAATAATAATAACTTTTATAAATCAATTATACTTTTAAATAAAACCATTTATGTATGGTTATGAAAAATGAACAACGTTATAATCATGGAGACGGTAGGCCATACATACACATGAGTAACCTTTCCATTTTTCAATGATCATTATGGAAAGAAGGTAAGTGTTTTTTATCATTACAGAATGATTATAATATCATTAATATAATATTAATAATTTAAATACACACACACACACACACACACACACACATATATATATATATATATATATATATATATATCATCCATGTGATGTGCTGATGAAAAATAAATCACATCGCTTCGTGGAGATGACAGTTCACACTTATGCACGAACGACGTTATAATTTTTATGTGCATGGAAAGGTAAGAATGAAAATTATATATTATTATTTAATAATTATAAATATGTTAGAAATATCATAAATAAACATTAATTATGTCATTATTACCAGTCTTGAGAGGCAGTGATGGAAAATGAATTATATCGGTTCACGGGGTGGCAGTCTGTCATACACACAAATAAATAATTTTTCCCATTTTATTAAATTGTAGATGTATTTAGGTGATGATATTAAAATAATAAAATCTCATTATATTTAAGATAATTCAGTTATTATTTCATCATGGCTAAAGAATATTTTAAGGAAGTGGAAGAAGAAATAAACTAGAAACACTTAATTAAAAACGATACTCTTCTTCAGCCAATTAACTTTGATTAACACCTTAACACATATAAGGAGGGTGTTAGGAATAAAATAATGCCTCTATAATGTGGGTAGGTATTTTATTAAGGTATTTGGTAATATATTTTCGGAACCAAATAGGTTTTGAGGCATGAAGAATTGAGAAGAATGGGTTCCCTTTTATAGGAGAGGGTAGGGTCACTCTTGGTATTATTCAAAGTATTAAATTAATATAAATTACTTTTCTACTCAAAATGGATCCAAATAGAGTTATATAATATATAGGATTATTTTGTATTGAAAACAATTCATAAAATAAAAATTATACATATTCAACTATTTTATTTAATCCTTATCTTTTTTAACCATTTTAACTCTTACGATGTTATCATGTTATTTACATTTGGAGGGTTAAAATAATTACTATAAAATTCCAAAATAAAAATAAATGATTCATTGATGAAATTTTATGAATTATAAATAAATTACTGAATTTTTTCTTTTTATAAATTTTATATCATTTAATAAAATATTTTATATTTTAAAATACCATTAGTGTCAATTTTGACACTACTCATTTCTTGATTTTTTATAAATATCATAAAAACATGATATATTCAAACCAACTCTTCTAAAAAATCAATAAAATTTTAAATTAATCCCTAAAATTCGTGAATGACATTAATCATTTCAATTTATATTTATTTTAGAATTTTTAATATCATTTATTTGATTCTTTCATTAATTAAGAGAGTATTGTATCATCATTGTGTCTCCATTTTATTTAATTATTTATTTACTAAAAATTATGAATAAATTACCCTGATTTATTTAATAATTTTATATTCCTAAATTATATTTATATTTGAAGATATCCCCTATATTACCCCATATTAAAAATATTTTACTTGTTAAAAATAAGAGTGACAAAATTTGTATTTTCTTTGGATATAATATTATAAATGTCTTAAAGTCACCCAAGTGGATCCAAGAGGACGTAAAAACGTATCAAGGTAGATTTATGTTTATAAATACTCATAAAATTAAATTATTACATTTTTTAGGGTAATTTTATTTCAGTTATAATATTATTTTTACCTTTAATTACACGATTTACCCTTAACTATGGTCATAAAAATATTGCTAAATTTACTAATCATAATATCCAAAAATAAAAGGGATAAATTTACATAATTTTACCTTATAATTTCAAATATTTAATCCATTTTTTTCAATTCAAAACATATAATTATCATAAATTAATTAAAAAATCAATCCTGTTGACAAATCGAGAACCGATATAATTCATTTTTCATCACTATCTCTCAAGACTAGTTATAATGATTTAATTTATGTTTATATATTATATCAATGAAATATTTATAATTATTAAATAATAATATTGAATTTATTTTATTACATTTCCATGCTCATAAAAATGATAATGTCGTTCATGCGTATGGGTGAACTATTACCTCAACGAAGAAATGTGATTCATTTTTCATCACTGCATCACATGGATGGTGTGTGTGTGTGTGTGTCTATATATATATCTCTATGTGTGTGTGTATTTAGATTATTAATATTATATTAATGATATTATGATCATTCTAGAAATATAAAATAATACTTACCATCTTTCTGTAATGATCATTGAAAAATGGAAATGTTACTCGTGTGTAGGTATGACCTACCTTCTTCATGATTATAACATTGTTCATTTGTTATAACCATACATAAATAGTTCTATTTAAAAGTTTAATTGATGTATAAAATTGATTATTATTTCATGATTATTATTCTGGAGATGATGTACTAATGACCACTTTGACTATTGACATCATACCCAAGTCATTTTGGACTCATGCACCAATTATTGTCAAAATGTCCAATGTAAACTTAAATAATTAAATAATTTCAATAACATGGTAATAATTTATATAAAATGAATAATAAATTTTAAAATTATTCTCTAGAAATTAAATAATTAACCTATTTTTATTATTTATGTTGATAAAGAATATACGTGACAAATCGGACTTGGTGCAAGGGATTTCATCTCAATCTCCTTCTAATGAGGCATTTCTTGATGATATGCACCTTTATTATTTTATAATGTGTATACACAGATACTATGACATTTCATATACATATTTTATCTATAATCATGGAAATTAATATTTTTTTTAATTTATTATTTCATGGAGATTATGATTGAAATGCTCAAAGTGGTATGGGACACTTTGTATGTTTAAAGATTTAAATATTAAATTTTTTTCTCTATTTAAATATTTTTTATATAGTTTTACATATTCACATATATTTATAGAAAAGGATTTTAATGGAAATTTTATGTATATTATGAATTTCATTAAAGGGTTTTTTAAAAGGAATCTTTTTATCTTTTCAGTATGGAAAGTTAGACTTTATTTATAAAACGACAAAAGGAATTTTTTTAATGTATACGGAGACAAAAAAATTATATGTCACAATGACCATTATTTTATATTTTTATTACTATACAAGCCTTAATTTTTACAAAAAATAAACTTCTCTCTCCCTTTTCTTGGTATTTTGGTATTGAAAATGCTTTTTCAAAAGAAAGGTGTATTTTTGAGTTGAAAATAGACTTTTGAAAGATAGTGGTATTTTAATATCTGAAATTTATTTGCATAAAAGTTTAAAAGAGTTTTTTAAATGATGAAATTTTTTATTACATTTTTTGTTTCTTGGACATTATAAATGATGGTTGCACCCAGATAGCATCGGGTGAGCCTGTTATAGATTAAATGATGGGTGCGCCTAGATAGCGCTCCAATATATTGGCTACACTAGAGATGAAATTTTACCTTATGGTTATAATTTATATTTGAAAAAAATAAACTTCTTCTTTGAAAGAGGATTATCAAAATTTTCTTTGAATGAATTTTTAGTATTTTTCTAAGAACTTTCATATTTTGATGAATAGTGAATATTACTAAATATTAGTTTAAAACTACTTTTTCATCCACTTTATTTATATAGATAAATTATGTTTTTAATTGGTTTTAAATTGTAATTATATAAAGTTTTTATCATTTAATAAAATGTAGGTAATTTTAATCAATTTCATATTCAAATTGGATATAAATTTTGTTTGAAATTTTGAACCTTTTTACTTTAAAAATCTGTTTTCTCGATCCATCAATGGGATTAATTTTTTAATTAAATTCTTAAAATTATATATTTTTAATTTGAATAAATGAATTCCATATTTGGAATTCTAAGGAACAAATTGTTTAAATATATCCCTTTTATTTTTGGACATTATGATTAGTAACTTTAGATATATTTATATTACCATGATTCAGGGTAAATCGGATAATTAAAGGTAAAAATAATATTTTAACTAATATAAAATTATTCTTAAACTTATTATAATTTCCTTATATGGGTATTTTTAGACATAAATATTCCTCGGGAAAAATTTATGTCCTCTTGGATCAACTTTGGTGACTTTATTACATTTATAATATTATAATCAAAGAAAATGCAATTTTTGTCACACTCTTATTTTTAACAAGTAGTTTTAATATGAGGATATACATGGGATATCTTAGACTATAAATATTATTTAGTAAGATAAAATTTTTATCTAAATAATTTTTGTTTATTTATAATTTTTAGGAAATAAATAATTAAATTAAATGGTGACACAATGATGATGTAGTAATTACTTAATTAATGAAAGAATCAAATAAAATATATTAAAAATATTAAAATAAATATAAATTGAAATGATTAATTTCATAAATTAATTTTATAGATTAATTTTACATTCTATTTATGTGTTAAAAGAGTTGGTTCGAATATATAATATTGTTGTGATATTTTTAAAAAATTCAAGAAATGAATAGTGTCAAAATTGTTTCTAATGGTATTTTAAAATATAAAATATTTTATGAAATGATATAAAATTTATAAAAATATAATATTATTCCAACCAATTGGTATAAGTCATAAAATGTCTTCTATAACTTATTTATTAGTCATTTTTCATTTTATAGTAATTTTCTTAACCATCAAAGTGTAAAGAACATGATAACATGGTAAGAGTTAAAATGGTTAAAACAAAAAGATAAGAATTAAAAAAATATTAAAATATATATAATTTTCATTGGATGAATGGATTTAGACCCATATTCATCCTATATTATACATAACTCCATTTTTTTAATTTTTAATAGAAAATTAATTTATATTAATTTAATACTTTCAAGAATTCCAAGAGTGCCCCTCTCCTCTCCTTTGAAAGGGAACCCATTCTTCTTTATTATTCACACCTCAAACCCTATTTTATTTGGCCAATATCTAACCACATACCTTCATAAAATCTATAACTATATTCTAGAGTAATTATTTTAGAAATAACACCCTTATTATAGGTTTTAAGGTGTTAATCAAAGGTGATCGTCCGAAGAAGAGGTATCATTTTTAATTAAGTGTTTCTGTTTTATTTCTTCTTACACATACTTCAAATATTATTAATACATGATAAAATAATAACTCTAGTATCCTAAATTCAATTATATTTTATTATTTTAATATCATCATCTAAATCCATATCCAATTTCATCAAATGGGAAATGAATTATTCGTTCTTTCAAACGGTGGACTACCACCTCGTGAATCCTTATAATTTATTTTCCATAACCATCTCTCAATACTGGTTATAATGATGTAATTAATGTTTATATATGATATTAATGACATATTTATAATTATTAAATAATAATATATCATTTATTTCTTACCTTTCCATGTACATAAAAATGATAATGTTGTTCATGCGTACGTGTGAACTATCACCTCCACGAAGTGATTCATTTTTCATCACCACATCACATGGATGAAATATATATATATATATATTTAAATTATTAATATGATATTAATTATATTATTATAATTCTGTAAAGGTAAAAAAATACTTAACTTCTTTCCATAATGATCATTAAAAAATGGAAATATTACTAATGCGTACATACGGCCTACCATCTCCATGATTATAACGTTGTTCATTTTTCATAACCATACAGAAATGGTTTTATTTAAAAGAATAATTGATGTATAAAATTGATTATTATTTCATTAATATTATTCTATAGATGATGTACTAATGAACACTTTGACTATTGACACCATACCCAAGTCTTTTTGGACTCAAGCACTGAATACCATCAAAACGTCCAATGTGAACTTAAACAATTAAGTAATTGTTATAACAAGGTAAAAATTTATATAAAGGTAATAATAAACTTGAATAAGTTTCTAAATCAAGTAAATAATTAACATAAATTTATTATTCTGGAATAAAATGAACATATGGGATGAATCAGACTCAAGGTAAGAGATTTCGTCTCAATATCTTTTCATTGAGGCATTTTTTGATGATATACATTGTTATTCTTTTATAAGGTGTATACATAGCTACTATGACATTTAATATCCATATTTTATCTATATTCATATTAATAAATGTTTTGGTAAATGTTATCTTCCATATATATTATGATTTAAATGTTCAAAGTGGTATGGGACACTTTGAATGTTGAAGGATTTAATTATTAAATCTTTTTCTCCATGTTAATATTTTTGATATTATTCTACATATTTATTTATATTGATATAAAAGTATTATAAAGGACATTTTATGTCTATAGTTAATTTCATTCAATGATTTTCAAAAATAAATCTTTTATCTTTTCAATGCGGAGCGTCATACTTTCTTTATATAATGAGAAAAGGAATGTTTTTTAACGTATACGGCAACAAAAACTTCTCTTTCACCTTGAACATTATTTGATATTTGGATTCCTATACAAGACTTAATGTTTTTAATAAAAATAAACTTCTCTCTCCCTTTTCTTGGTATTTTGGTATTGAAAATGGTTTTTCAAAATAAAGGTGTATTTTGTGTTGAAAATTGGATTTTGAAAGATAATAGTATTTTAATATCTAAAAGTGATATGCATACAAGTTGAAAAGAGTTTTTAAAATGATGAAATGTTTTATTACATGTTTTGGTTCTTGGAAATTATAAATGATGGGTTCTTCTAGATAGTCCTGGGTGATCCCTTTATAACATAAATGATGGGTGCACCCAGATAGCTCTTCAATGCATTGCGTACTCTAGATATGTAAGTTGACCATATTTTTATCCCATTTGTAAGAGTTCTGTAAGGGTTTTATAATGGTTCTATGTGGTCATTTTCCAAGGTACCTACATGAATTTTCTATGCTTTATAATGAGTTTTTATGGAAATTATTTATTTTAAAAGGGTAAAATAAATGATCTTTTAAAGGTATTTAATTACTTTTATGGTTAAAATGGTATGTTTTCAAGAAAAGTGTTTTCCATGAGTTTTAATTTTTTTATGAACCAACGGTTTGTTTACTTTTTTTATGTACCCTATAAACCTTTTTGTTCTCATAAAAAGTTTTAAAATGTTTTTCATGGGGATTAAAGGTTGGTAAGTACAAAAAAGGTGTCATGATGAAAGTATTGATGATGTGTCGAGAAAATAAACCATGTTTTATTTTTAAAAGGGTTTCCTTTAGTGAAAAAATGCATAATGGGTACAAGAGTTTACGTGTAATGTATTGGTTTAATTTTGGTATCTATATACGTTAAAAACATTTCTTTTTTTATTTTTTAATGAAATTATAACATTCCATACCAAAAAGATAAAAAGATTTCTTTTTGAAAATCTGTGAATGATATTCATAATAGATATAAAATGTATTTTAAAATCCTTTTTTATCCATATAAATAAATATGTAAAATAATATTAAAAATATAAAAATGGAGAAAAATAATTAATTATTTAATTTATTGATAACCTTTTTCAATTTTATTATTCCTTTTATATAACTTATTACCATGTTATAATAATTAATTAATTTTTTAAGTTCACGTTGGACATTTTGACGATATTCAGTGCTTGAGTCCAAAATTACTTGGGTATGATTTAAATAGTCAATGTGTTCATTAGTCCATCATATCTAGAATTATATTCATAAAATAATAATCACTTTTATAAATTAATTATACTTTTAAATAAAACCATTTATTATTGGTTATGAAAAATGAACAATGTTATAATCATGGAGACGGTAGGCCCTATGTACGCACGAGTAACATTTCAATTTTTCAATAAACATTATGTAAATAAGGTAAGTATTAATTTATATTTATATAATGATCTTAATATCCTTACTATAAGTTTTATAATTTAAATATACATATATATATCATCCATGTGATGTGGTGATGAAAAATGAATCGCATCGCTTTGTGGAGGTGATAGTTCACATGTACGTATGAACGGTGTTATCATTTTTATGTGCATGGAAAGTTAAGGGTTTAAATGATATATTATTATTTAACAATGATAAATTTTTCATTAATATAACATATAAACATTAATTCCATAATTATAACTAGTCTTGATAGAAGGTGATGGAAACTGAATTATATCGGTTTGTGAGGTGGTAGTCTTCCGTACACACGAACGAATAATTCATTTCCCATTTGATGAAATTTGTGGTGTATTTTGGTAATTATATTAAAATAATAAAATATAATTTTATTGATTATACTTGAGTAATTATTTCATCATGTATGAAGAATATTTGAAGGAAGTGGAAGAAGAAATGAAACAGAAACACTTAATGAAAAATGATACCTCTTCTTTGGACAATCACCTTTGATTAACACCTTAACACCTATAAAGAGGGATTTATGACTAAAATAAGTCCTAAATAATATATTTAGGTATTATAGGAATTTATTTGGTCATATATTTTCCGAACCAAATAGGTTTTGAGGTGTGAATAATAGAGAAGAATGGGTGCCCTTTTATAGAAGAGGGGAGGGGCACTCTTGGAATTCACCAAGGTATTAAATTCATATAAATTAATTTTCACTTCCAAATGAATCTAAATTGAGTTATATATAATATATGATTCTTATGGGTCTAAATAAAATCATCTTATTAAAATTATACTTGTTTAAAAGAAATTTTAAATTCTTATCTTTTTTGTTTTAACCATTTTAACTCTTACCATGTTATCGTGTTATTTACATTTTGAGGGTCAATATAATTACAATAAAATTAAAAATGACCAATAAATGATTCATTAATGATATAATGTGAATTATCCAAATTTTTTGGCATAATCTTGGTTTTTTATAAATTATTTATCATTTAATAAAATATTTTATATTTTAAAATACAGTTAGTGTTGATTTTGACACTATTTAATTCTTGACTTTTTAAAAATATCATAACAACATGATATATTAAAACCAACACTTTTAAAACATAAATAACATGTAAAATTAGTCCATAAAATTCTTTTATGACATTAATCATCTCAATTTATATTTATTTTAATATTTTTAATATCATTTATTTGATTCTTTCATTAATTAAGTAATTATTGCATCATCATTGCGTCACCATTTAATTTCATTATTTATTTTATAAAAATTGTGAATAAATTACCATGATGTAGGTAATAATTTTATATTCCTAAATAATATTTATATTTGAAGATATTTTCTATATTACCCCATATTAAAAATACATTACTTGTTAAAAATAAGAGTGACAAAATTTGTCTTTTCTTTTAATATAATATTATAAATGTCTTAAATTCACCCAAGTAGCTCCAAGTGGACATTAAATAATCCTAAAGAACATTTGGGAGGATAATTAATCATCCAATTAAATTATCACAAGTGTTAGGGTAATGTTATATTAGTTATAATATTATTTTTACCCTTAATTACATTATTTACCCTTAACCGTGGTAATAAAAATATTACTAAAGTTAGTATTCATAATGTCTAAAAATAAAAGGGTCCAATTTAAATAATTTTGACCTTATGATTCAAAATATGGAATAAATTTTTAAAAAATCAAAACACAAAATTGTAATAAATTGATTAAAAAATTAATCCTGTTAAAGAATCGAGAAAATGATTTTTTAAAGTAAAAAACGTTTAAAAGTTAACAAAGTTTTGATATCCAACTTGAATTTTAAATTGATTAAAATGAAATAAATTGTATTAAATGATTAAAAAAATTATCTAAATACACATTAAAACTAATTAAAAAATAATTTAACTATATATATAAATTGAATGAAAAATAATTTTTGGACTAATATTTAGTATTATTCACTATTCATCAAAATATGAATGTTCTTAGAAAAATACCAAAATAAATTTTTATACATCTATTTTAAATAATAAGTTTATTTTATCAAATAGAACTTATAAAATGATCAAAAATTATATTTAAGATAGGTGCTTCATCGAAATATGGCAAAACAACATTTTTTGAAAAATAATTCGTTTATCCGTAAAATAGAATTTGTTCTTTTATCAAATATAGAAAAGATATAAGATGAATTTAAAACATTATATTGAATTTATATTTCATCATTATAATCCAAGAAAATTTATTTGATTATTTTATAAACACAATTATTCACATTTAAATTCTTTTTCATAAAAACACATCCTTTATATTTAATTGGTCTTTTTTATTTTCATTTATGATTAATTTTTTAACTAGTGAATAATTATATAAACATGTGTAACACCTATTTTAAAAATTTAGTTCATATTTTCTATTCATTCCATTCTAACCTCTTGGTTATAATGTTAACATTTAAATAATAATATTTAGTTTTTCGTTTAAAGTCGGTGTGGCGTATCATGCACACTATCATGCATAATGTTTCCTTTTTAAAAAAACTAAAACTGTTGAACTACTAAAAATAGATTTTTGTTTTAAAATTAATTAATTAATTCATTATAAATGATTAAGACCATTATATATTTCATAATGTGGTTGATACTATTAATTCCTTCCAATTTAATAGCTACGTTATAATAGTCACATTAAAATAATGATAATTTATTTTTCATTTAAGTTCGGTGTTTCATATCTTGTATACTTTATATAATAGTCTTTGTTTTTTAAAAATATCAAAATATTATATCTATAACTCATATAATGGTGTGGCTCTATTTGAGGTGTAGTAATAATGACCTTGAAAATCCCTAATGTGATAGACTAAGGTTGGAGAGTTAGAAATTATTGGTCCAGATTTTCTGAAGAGAATTGAAAAGAATGTAAATGTGATTTTTTGAGAGATTAAAGTTTCCAAATTGTTTCATATGTTATATTTTTAATAGAGGATTATGGATCTAGATTTTTTAATGATCATGGTATGCATATTTTTAATTGGGGTGGTAAATTTTCTCCATGGTTTTTTAGACCTTTTGAGTTGTTGGAGCATATTGGTAGGGGGTGTGTCAATTACATATTACCCAATATATAAATCATATACATAATGAATTACATGTGTTATAACATTAATCGTTTATTCTTGATAACTCCCATGTCATTGATTGGGGAAATTTTGATATTTAGGAGGATATGATATTTGTGGAGTGTCCTGTTGTGATTCTGGACCATAACAAAAAGATGGTCCATAAGTGGCTTAAAATATTGTATGATGTAATGTGAGCCAAATACTTTTATTTAATATATTTTAATTTTTTATGTCATAATCTTTGCAGAGATATTGAGATTTATCTTATACTAATATGTTTAAATATTTATTTTCATTCTTATATTGTGTTATTGAATCCATTATGTGCATAATCCTATTTGAGAGGAAAAACATAGGGGGGTTTTATTTCCATTATTTATTTGTTATTTTAAGGTTTAATTTTGATCTTTGAGTATGATAATAATTTAAGATTTATCTAACGTAGATGCTATATTTTTACTTAACCTTAATTATGTTCCCATGTGGATTAATGGAATTGATGTTGTATTTGTTTTCAATACATTTTCAATATAGTTGTTAAATAAATTCAATGTGTCTTGGGGTATAGGGTGATTGGGAAAGATAACACTCAATATATTAATTTCAATTTATCACTCATGCATGATAGGTAATGAGACTGATGAAGTTGTTTTCCAGGAATAACTAGTTGTACATATTCAATATAGTATCCCTTGTACATAAAAATAAAATGATTGATGATTTGGTCATCATGGTAAAGAAAAGTTTTAACAGAAGTGAAAAGTATTGTCTAAAATAGCTTAAAAATAATTGAAGAAGATGGATTTTGAAGAGATTGAAGATCTATAATAGATGTAGAAGAGCTAGCATAAGTTATCAATACCATTAAAGGTTATATGGGTGAAGGATTGAAAAGCCTAAATATTGAGAATACATCCATGTTCTTTTTAAAATGAGGGTTGTTGTATTTAGTGATAAATAATCACATATATTAATGATGAATTCTATTGATTTTGAATATGGAATAAACAGTAAGTGGTAATATATTTGAATACTCTGACTTGAGTGATTACATATAGAAAAGTACCTTGGAATAAAGCTAAAGATTTTTATAATTATTATTATAATTACTAAAACTATTTAAATCTATTCTAAGGTTATTTTAGTGATTTTATAATTATATTATATTTTTTAAAAATAATATAAAATTTATTTGAAGATATTCTAAATTATAGAGTTAAAACTAGAAAAATAGCTAAGTCTTAGTGTCAACATATCATCCATTTTGACTCATTACATGAGTCATTGAGAGAGACAAGTATGAATTTATAGGATCTATTTAATATTTTTATATAAGTGATTTTAAATCCATCTATAATTTACTTTCTCATACAATGACAATGATAACTAAAATTTGTATAAGTATGGAACTTTTTACAAGTCATTGATGACTCTATATGAGAAATTTTCATTTAGTGTATGTGTCATTGGACTCAAGGTATGATTCATTCAAATATTTTATATGATATCAGGATTTATGTATGAGTCATTTATTGTTGAAATTATTAGAATACTGAGATATGAAAATTTGAGTTTCCAAATTTTATATTTTACATATTAATGATATCAGAAAATTCTTATGTGGTACTTTTGAGACAAAAACATCATGATGATATGTTAATCTATGATTCAAGAAAGGATTTGAAGAAAATTATGGGATAGAAGATAAGGATATCACTGTTTCACTATATTGTGATTTTGAAATGAGAATATATGGAAATAAATATTGGTGATCAAAAGTATAAAATAAAAATGTGAATGTACATGTGTTATTATTAAGTGTAATAAAATTTCACAAACATGTTTCCGAATCCTACTGATTTTGATAAGTTTAAGTCTAGATGCGATATAAAGTCTACAGGAACAAGATAAATTATATAATTGTTACACATGAGCACTCACATAATAAGTATAATTGTAATTCCATAAAATGTTTCTACTGTATGATTTTAATTTATATTTTAAATAATATTTATTTTCAAAATAATTGGAATGATTTATAGGGGAATCATATCAAACGAGTTGGATAATTTATTGAATACAATATTCAATTGAGAAAATATGAGAGGAACAATAAGATAAATGGTATTATTGGTATTATAATAGAGATAATAATTGATATAAAATGGAATAATTGAAATCGTGGGAGATGCCCACATAGAAAAGTGGAAAAAATGTGAGAGGGGATCAAAGAAACAAAAAGATGGATTAATTTTCTATATTAAATATATAAAAACATATATTAGTGATCTGATAATATAAATTCTTCAAACGAATAAAGATAAGATGTCATCTCAAGAAATAAAATAAGATGAACTCTCTAAGAGAATAATTGAGAACACGATACAAAAATGAATAATAAAATTCATTTAAGTATCGAGGAAGATGATAAAACCCACCAAGTTTTATTATTGGATCCAGAAAAAGATTGAGAAGAAGAAGAAAAAGAAACCTATGAATATACCATAACTTATTTTAATAATTAATATGGAAGTGAGAAAGTAAAGAAGAAGAATAACTAAGGAAGTCCAATTTACTTGAAGTTCTATATAAAATTTAATGACAGTTTATATCATTGAAGTTTGATTTGAAAAAATTCTTGTGTTTAGATTCTATATAAGATCTGAAAGTAAGGCAATGAAGTAGAGAATGAGATAAATATTAGTATTATTTAATATTCAAAGGCATTCGATGATTTTATGTTGTGAGGAATAAAATATAATTATTATTATTTCATAAAATCCAATATTGAATTAAGATCTACTTTAATTGTATGAAGGAAGTTACATGACCAGTTAGAAGACTGATATTCAGTGGGATGATGGAATATAAATAACATAGTGGGACACTATGTAACCAAAGGTCCTATATGATACCATACCACTTCTAAAGTGTATTCTAAAAACTTGGGTAGAGAATCATCCCTTCCCAACCCATTGTAATTGATCATAATATTATTATTAGAGAATATGTGACTCAGACACCACGACCAGAGCAAGGAGTAGGTTTTTAGGGAGGATTTAAACCATGTAAAAAACATTATGTATTTCTCTTAATTTTTATACTATATTTCATGTTTTTTGTTTGATTGTGTGAATAAAATAGATCTAATATTTTTATTAATAGTTAATATATCTTCAATGATTGAAGAGGGTAAATGAATAAAAGATAAATTGTAATTTTTAAATGTTTATCCATGCTTTATTTATCTTATTATTAGGTGTCTACAGACATTCCCTATGACTCTCAACCGGTATTTGAATAATGGTTCTATATGATTGGATCTAAATTTTATCCCCACTATTTTTTTACCATAATATATTATGTCTGTATTGGAAATGTTTTAGATGTTCCTTGGATGGAAAATTTTGTAACCATCCCTATAAATACAGAATTAGAGGTTACATCAAAGCCTATGAGATTTATGATGAATAAATAGGAAAAGAAGGTGAGGAAATTTTCAAAATAGAAAGAGGAAAAACTGATAGATGAAGTTATTTAGAGTGATAAATATTCTATTAAATCCATTGAAGATGATTCATCAGATGAATCAAGTAAAAGTTATGACATTGATGAGTTTAAAAAATCACTCAATGATTTTAATTCTAAAATCAAGGATTTTATAAAGAAATTATTTATTTATATTATCATATACATATTCTGATACATCAAATAAATTCATGATGAAATGGTACAGCTATGTTTGTATATTGATGAAATGTAATATGAATTAGTCAAAAAAATAGTAAATGTAACAATCTCATAATGCTTGTTATAGCTAAGGATGAATCTCCATTACTTTGTAGTAAAATATATTCTATGATTGATAAAGAATTTAAATATGTTATTTTTTATAAATAAAGGTTTAATTATGTTATTAAAAAATTGATCCATGAATTTAATAAATAAATAGAGTTACTATTGATGTCAACACTGCTAAACTAGAAATTAAGGTGAACATGATAAAAGGGCATGAAAACTTATTTCTAGAGGAAAATAAAACAGGTGAGGATTAAATTTAGAAGTTGAATAAATATTATAAAGAGATATTGAAATTACTTAAAGGAAATAATTGTGATCTTTGTTTTAAATGTCTTGAGTTGTATGTAAAGATGATAAATCTGAATATCGCTCAATAAAAATATTCACAAGAAGAGAGAAAGAGATATTCTACAAAAAAAAATTAAAAAATTGTCTTTCTTATAAGAATAATCATATTAGTTAAAATAAGTTTTAGAAATAATCTCTTTATTAACACAAAACCATATCATATATAATCGTATCCAATGGTCCTAAAAAAATATTTTCACCAAATATTCTCTAAATAATAGTACATAACTGAAGTTAAAATATGTATAAATATGAATGGATAAAAAAATTTATAAACCCACTAATGTTTCAATGATGGATTGAAGTTTGTATAAAAAGATTATCTCACCAAATATATACTAATATAATGATTTTCCCACTCAAAAATAACAAGCTTAAAATTAATTCAATATTATTGCTAAAGATAAATAAAGATAATCTATATCCATTATTTGTGCTAATGGAGATTCAAACATATGACCATTGATTAAAAGTATAATATGTTAGTAAATTTATATTTCCAAAATCTTAAATTTGGGGGGATAAAATATTAAACTCAAAAGAAAACTATTTTAAAGAAGAAGACATCATAAACAAACTAAAATTTTTCCTTCAAAAAAATATTTAAATCTCTTGATATTTTTTTTGAATATTGAAATAAATGTGATCACTAATATAAATAATGTTGGTATGTTATAATCTAAAACAAATCATATGAAATTTATAAAATCATACTATCATATAATTTTATAAAACAAAATAAAATAGACAAGTCGTCCATAAGGATTATATAAAATAATAAATCTAAACAAGTTATTCCCAACAAGTCATAGAAGAAATCTGAATTTGATATCAAAAAATATGGAGATTATTATATTGTATTGGTAGATGAAACATCTTATATTATTACAAAATTTAAATAAACATTAAGGGAATTAAAGGTATAATAATAAAATCTAAAATAGAATCAATTAGGGAATGAAATAGTAGGATTGGTTTGGTGGTTGACACTCTTGAAGAAGTACCAAAGGAGCTTCCCAAGAATGGTAACTCAGAATATATTAAAGAAGTGTATGGAAGATGTAGGTATTATAGAAACATATCCACTAAGTTTATGCAATGGATTCCACACCAAGATATATTTTTGAAAGATAAAGTAAAATCTCATATGACTTATAGTGTTAATAATACTATTGTGGTGAAAGTGTATACAAAAAAATAAGGATAAACATGCTCCTATGGAATTCCTACAAATTTTTTTAGCCCTATTGTAAATGGATAAAAATATTAAGAATCTTAAAAATAATTAAAGTGCCTTGATAGATAGAGTAAATAAGCCTACTCCTTCTAAGAATAAATCTGAAATAAGAAAGAAATTTATGATTCCTAATTAGGTTTGGAACTTGAAAGGTAAATAGAAATAAAGTATGAATAGCTAAAACCAAATTAAATCTATAAGTAGAAGAGTTTATAGGGTGAGAAACAACTATATTCCTCATTTATCTCATTAATAAAATGATTAATCCCCCACCTTATTATAATATTTTGATGTTTGGGAATTTTGGAATTTGGAATTGAAGTTGAAGTATGGATATGGAAAAATGGTGAATTTGGTTTATTTTTAGACAACATGAATAAAGTAAATCCTTTATTTAAATATCTAATTATTGATTGGTATCAAACATTTCAGTTAGTATCAAATTCTGGGAGATTATATTTAAAAAAAATATCCATGATGAAGACCAATGGAGAGCATCCCTTGAGGGGGATCTAAAAAGTGAAATTTGTCAGAATTTTAAATCTCTGAGTTAAATATTTAATTCTAGATAAAACTTATGCAATTGAATCTTGAGGAATGATTTTCATTTTTCCATCATTGTTCTAGTTTGAATTTAATATGGTTATTAAGAGGGGGTTCTTATCTAATAATAAAGGCTAAAAATAAACTTTTTCATGAATATTTTTATGATTTTGTTCACATTTAGTTAAAGTTAAAAATATTTCATAAAAAAATATTTGATAAGGCACCAATAAGTGAATTTTATAGTTGTATCACATTAAGGAAAGAAAATGGAAAACCTTGTTGTCTAAATAGATCATTTTTTCCTATATCAGGATAGCCCAAGTAGACTTAGAGATTATTGTTTGATGGAATATTTCTAAAAAAATCCACCCTTCCCACATGGAATATGAATGAATCCCTCAATAAGGGGGAGATTAAATAAAGGAGTATCTTTAAGGGTATAGGGTTTTATGGTTCAAAAGAGTAATATAGAGACGAATTTTTTTCCCTTGTAACACCTTCCCTTGAACATATGCTACCAATAAGGGGAGAAAATTTTCACCCTTTTAATTCATTATTAAGAATGGGGAGAAGATTTACATTAACTTCAGAAGTAAATTTAGTATTGAAAACAAATCCAAATTGGGATATTAATGTTCCCAAATGGATTTATATAAGTGATTTTTTATTTTTTCAATTTATTGTTAACATATTTGTAACAAAAATTCAGTGTGTCTTAGTGTGTTGGGTGATGGAGGAAGTGAACACCCAATATAACAAACTAAATTTTATAATCATACATGATGGGTTATGAGAATGATGAAGTTTTGTTCCTTGATTAACTTCCTATATATATTAAAGAAACCAGCTTTTATACCTAAAAATGAGATGATTGATGAGTTGGTCCTCATTGTAAAGAAATATGTAAACAAATATGAAAAATCTTATCTACATTTGATTAAAAATAACTAAAGAATATTTAATTTGATGAGATTGAAGATCTAGAATATAATTATAATATATATCTAAATTTTAAGAAACCTTGAATGGTTTTATGGATAAATTTTTGAAAAATATGGAGTTGAAGAAATCATCCCTACCCTATTTAAAATGAAGGTAGTTGTGCTTAGTGATAATGAATAACTTTTATGAAGGATAAACTTGATTGAGTTTCAATATAGAGTGAAGAGTCAGTTATAATAAATTCTAATACTCTTGATTGAGTAATTACATGCAACAATGTACCTTAGTATAAATATTAAGATGTTTTGAATTATTCAGATAACTCTTCAAATTATTTGAATTCGTTATAATTTGATTCATTGTTTTTGACAAGGATATAAGATGAGTTAAGTCTATTATGAAATTTATTTGAAGATATTATGGATTTTGGTGTTATATCTAGAAAAAATAGTTAAATCTTATTTTCAAGGTATGATTAATTTTAAATTTGTGTGTCAGTCATTTGGAGAGACAACTATGACTTCATATGATTCATTTCAGAGAAATACATTAGTGATTTAGAATTTTTGTATGTGTCGTTCACTCATATGATGATATTACTAACTAAAATTTTGATAAGTCTAGAGTTTTGTGTAATATTCGTACCCACCTCATTGACTAGAGAAGGTGTGAGGGTGTTACTTGGCCTTAAGTGACATCCGCAAGATGCCAAAGGTTGAAAATAAATTCTGAAGGGCTTCAATACATGTGGGTATGATTTTCCCTTTGAAAATAAAACAACCAAACAAACATGCCATAACCAAATAAACCACTTTGTGATGCAAGATAACAATTAAATACAACTCGACATTTCATTTATTTAAATAAAACAAAAACCAATTACCATAGTGGAAGACTACAAAATTCAAAGACTCCAAGGACAACTCCAAGATCCAAACATACCCCATGCTCCAACTTTAAAAAATAGCCCAAGTATCTCTAAGTAATACTAAATATGTGTAATAATTTTCCTTTTCCCATGTCTCTATAAACAATATCTAAAAAAGAACCAAAGTTACAAAGAAGGGGTGAGTAATGAAACTCAATAGATTTCCCCAATGACTTCCCTACTCACGCCACTAAAATAGAACACGTTAGCACATTTATATAAAACAATTATATAAAAAAATTCAAAAAATAGTTTATATAATAATATAAAGAAGTTACATTGGCAAGATATTTTCACAAAACCATCTCAAGTTACAAGGAAATAAAACAAAAAAAAGTTCTAAAACCATTTCACAAATTCCATTTTGGCATAACCCATTATGTTCTACATATCCACACTTCTAACCATGCATATAACCAGGGCCTCCCTATAATTGCAAGTGGTGATTCGTCCTTTCACTAAGTCATAACTTATTGAACCATTTTATAGGGGAGAGACCTGGCCCTTATCCATCCCACTAAGGACAAGGGAGACTCTTTACCCTTATCTATATCAAATGAACATCAACACACACAACCATTATTCCAAAAACCAATTCCAAACGACCATTTCAATACAACTATTATTTTATTGAAAATATTTCAAAAACCATTTCAAATAAACTATTCCAATTAATTTAAATAAAAATATCCTTTTATTGAAACATTTTTATTAAACTATTTAATAAAATTCTAGAAAATCCACATTTTAAAACCAAAATTTTAAAATCAAGAACCAACGTGCTTTCTACAACCCAATTTACATGTTTCCACAAACCTTCACTCAAGAGGGTTTTCAAAAATCATTGCACAGAGAATTCACAATCAATTCCGTGTTGAATAATCAACTTGAAATAAAGCATTCATATTCAAAATAGAGGATTCGAGAGTGAAGCCACCTACCTCAAGTTTTATAACAAAAACAAAGAACCGAATGAAAATGCCAAAAAAAACTGGGTTGAATCTCCAAAACCCACCTTATATCTCTTTCCCTATCATTAAAAAATCCAAATCTAAGCATATTTGGCATCAAATACCTTATATATATCCATAGTGTGTGTATATCTAAGAAACCGAGAGAGATACATAAGTAGATCTAAAAAAACTACCAAGAAAAACCAAGAACAATGACTTACCATGATAATCTGGCTTCAAAACACCAAGATAATCCTTATAATCTCCTCTAGATTGATGGGAGAATCCTTTACAGCCTTTGGGAGGAAAAAAATATAAAGTTAGGGTCGATTCGGTGGAAAAATAGGGGTTAAAACATTAAACTGACCAAGATCAACTTTTTAGGATCTAGTTTTCTAACCATATATGATTAGTATCATGGTTAGGAAAATCATGTGCTAACTATTCATCATTCACTTTCTCACGGATGAACCTCACATGCTTGGCTCACACAGTTTCCAAACTATGCACTCTCTATATCAAATCCCACTCTCTCAAGTTGCATGTGTTTTCTTAGGTTGTTGTATGGTTTGGAAAATCATGTGCTACCTATAATCCTTCTCCTTAGCCTCTGTCTCATTGTGCACGGTTTCCTATAGGTGTTTCACAGTTTTTCCAAACCATGCACTAATCGTACACCCTTATAAAAGACCCAAAAATATTCTAAACTTCTTCCAAACTATCCCAAAATTCACCCATATACTTTTCATACTTAAAAAGCATAAAGAAAGGGTTACTTACTTGAAACTGGGGGGTGATACATTCTCCCCACCATTAGCCTTTCCATCCCCAGAAAGTATAAAACCATCATTTCTCTAAAGGAGTTCTAACCATTTCTCTTTAATTTCATTCTCATGTTCCCAAGTCTATTATTAAATCTGGAAATGTTACCACAAAATCCATACTAGAGAGATTATTTTTCCATGCAAGACTTTCTCTTTCTTATCCACAATTCTCACTGAGATGTGTATTGACAAAGCATTTGACTCTAGTTCAACATGATCCTATCGAATCACATGTTTAGGATCAAGCTAATACTTTTTCAACTGTTATACATGGAACACAATATTCACTACATTGAACCATGGTGGAAATGCCAATTGATATGACACCTCACCAAACCGTTCTAGTATCTAAAAAGGTACTATATATTGAGAATTTAACTTTCCATTGTTTTTGGAACAATGATTTCCAATCCTTGGAGATATTATCAAGAATAGATGATCACTCACCTCGAACGACAATGGTCTCTGATGATGATTCGCATATGATTTTGGATAACTTTGAGCCATCTCCATCCATTTTTTGAACAACTGAATCTTATTTATTCTCTCTTGGACAAGGATCATCCCAACTAGTGAAGTCTCACCAGTTTCAACTCAACAAAGTAGATAATGATAATGATTACCATACAATACATCAAATGGATCCATATGTATCAAGTCCTCATAACTATTGTTATACAAGAACTCCACTAATGGTATATGTTCTTACCATGAGAAACCAAAATCCATTACACAAGATCGCAACATTTCTTACAACATTTTTATCTTCCTTTCATATTGTTTGTCCATTTGTGGAAGATACTCCAAACTAAGGTTCAACTGATCCCCAAGGGATTTTTGTAAGGATTTATAGAAATAATCCATAAAATAGGATCTTTTTCTAACACTATTGAAACTAATATTCCTTGCCTCTTTACCACTTCTTGGATATAGATTTTTTATAAGTCCTCCACTTTATGAGATTCACTAATCAGAATGAATTTATCGTACTTGGTAAGTTGATACACTATCACCCATATCACATCATGTTTCTGAACCATTCTTGGGAGACCTGTTGCAAAATCCATAACAATTTAATCCCATTTCCACAATAGAATAGGTAAAGAATAAAACATACATGTCGATAACTGATTCTCTAGCTTAACTTGCTGAAAATTTAAGCATCTGGAAACAAACTCAGCCACCTTCCTCTTCATACCAACCCACCAAAAATGTGCTTTCAATGCCTTATACATCTTCTATATTCAAGTATGAATATCCCATCTCAAATGTTGGTATGCATGAAGAATTTGTTTCTGAAAATCCATGGGTACAACCATTTAATTTTTAAACCACAACATGAACTTCTACCCAGCATCCATCCTGTTGGATCGAATATATAGTTGTATATGTATATTAGATGGAACAATACAAGAGGGGGTGAATTTTTGGTTTAAAAACTTTTTATTTAAACACTTAAGAGATTAGTTTAAAAGGTCTTAAACTAATACAAATACAAACACCCACAATTGTATTGAATATAAAAGGTATGATGTATTGTAAGACTAATGAAATGTAAAACAATTGTATTCAAGATGAACACAATAATAAGAGTAATATAAAGATGAATGATTCTACCTTAAAGCATATAGAATCAATCAATACAATATGTAATAGAATGGATGTAATTGAAACAATTACAAATGTATAAGAGATAGAAAAGGAAAAAAAACAATTTCCTTTCTAATACAATTAGCAGCGAAAATGTAAAAGAATTATAATTCTTTTAACCCAAAGAGAAGGGTTATCCTTTCACCTAGGATAAAAGGTATGTCTCACCAACACCTTGGTGAGCCCTCGATACGATGATCGGACTGTCTGTCTGCCTATCCCTGGCAGCCCTCGATATGATGATCGGAATGTCTGTCTGCCTATCCCTGGAAGCCCTCGATACGATGATCGGTCCGTCCGTCTGCCTATCCCTGGCAGCCCTCGATTTTTTTAGGTAATTGGCACCTCTGTCTTTCAATCAATTGAAATCCCTCGATACGATGATCGGACTCACAAAGCAGATGAGAGAAGTCACAGTGTCTCTCTCTAGAACTTGATAGAAGTAGATTATCACAGTTGTTCCAAAAGTCTCTCTTTCAGCTTCAAATGACCTCCTATTTATAGGCCTCGGGTTCCAATGGTCATGTTGCCTCCAACGTTCATATTTCTTTGAAAAACTCGGAGGTACTTGGACACCTTGCATCATAACGGTCATATTGAAACAGAAAGCACGACATCGTTTTGATTAGTTTGTAACTAACTCAACGACATCGTATTGGTTAAAACAAGATATAGGAAGATGATAAACAATTGTACGATTAATATGAAACAAGTGTTTTTGACTAAGTACCAAAACAAGTAATGAAAGTATGAATATCATAGTCAGTACGATACAATTGACAGAGTCAGTACGATATGATTGACAGAGTTAGTACGATACGATTGACAGAGTCAGTGCGATACGATTGACAGAGTCAGTACGATACGATTAAAAATACATTTATGATTTCCAAAACAAAATATAGAAGTCAAAAGATAACTTTTGACTCAATAATCTCCCCCTTTTTGGAAATCACAACACACTAAGTAAATATAACAAGAAATACTTATCTCCCCCTGAGTTATTGGAAACTCTTCTGAATATGAATTTGAATACAACTAACTCCCCCTTAGGTGTATACTTTCCTAAGGATTGTATTCATAGATTTTCCTTGGTTTCGAAGTATTTTATTAAACCAATCTCCCTTTGTAAAACATTCTCCCCCTTTGTGGTTTAAAAAAAGAATGGGGTTACTTTGAGTTTCCTGAAAGGGTTAGAGAGAAGAAATGCAGGACCAAAGAAAGAATCATAAAAGTTATTACAAAACAAAGACAGGTTCCAAAGGAAAACAAATACAACAGTCATTTGTTTTCTCTTTCTTTTTCCTTCTTTATGAGCTTATGAAGAACAGCTTTCATCTTCTTGATTTCTTTCTTGTCTTCAGAAATTGATTCACCCTAAGTTCTGAGAAGCTCTTGTTGGTCCGCAAAAATCTGATATTGATTCTTGATAGTCTCCTCCTGGACTCTGATTACTTCCTCAAGGGTATCAATCTTGTCTTGCAGATTCTTGTTATCTTTGGATAACACAGAATTTTTTTTCTTCAACAAAACCATTTCATCCTTGAAAGATGAAACCTTCGAGAATTCAGATTGAAAAGCATTCATTCTCTCTTTCAATTATTTCACTGAAGGAATATCGGCTCCATGAGTTATCTGATTCAGCCTTTCAATAGTTTCTTTGTCAAGATTATTAAAGGCAATAGGAAGATCATTTGACAACCTTCTTATATCTTCAATTCCTATCTCATGGTCATTCACCGAGCTTTCTTTTTTATATGACCACTTGGTCATCCTGTTGAAAGTTTTCTTATGAGAAGTTGAGGTTTCAAAAATAACTTTTAAATCAGCTTCAATTGACAAGACTTTATTTCTCAATTCTCTTACAGAACCAAACTTCTTTTTCTGATTGTCAGTAATGAAATCAATTTTCCCTTCCAGCCTGGGAAAGTAAGGAATGGTCTTTTCAACCCTTCTCAAAACATGGACAATATAATCACTCTTCTTAAGAGAGATTGTATATTCTGAATCAGTATCCTCATCATACGAAGGCAATTCAT
This sequence comes from Viscum album, assembly GCA_963277665.1. Lineage (NCBI taxonomy): Eukaryota > Viridiplantae > Streptophyta > Magnoliopsida > Santalales > Viscaceae > Viscum > Viscum album. The sequence goes on from OY728139.1 coordinate 288,409,169, forward strand.
TTGATCGGCTTGAGTCAACAACTGGCTGTTTTCCTTTTGCTTTTTCTTTCTCTTTTCTTTCTTCTTCTACTTTGTCACTGATGACAATAACTTTTTCAGTATGAGAAGATTTAGACCCTTTCTTTACTTGAGGGGGTGTTTTATATGGAGTTTCAGAAGTTTCAAAAAGTTCTTGATCGGCATGAGGGATTTGTTGAACACCTTCACTCATATTTTGAACCGATTCTTCCCTATTCTTCTTCGAACTCTGAAGGAATTCTAAAAGAAAATCTCGTTCCTCCTCTTCCACTTCTTCTATCTCTTACATCATTTGTTTTCCTTTTTCTTTCTCTAGAAGGCTATGTACGATAGGCTCTTGATGCACTTCTGTGGTAAGTTGATCACTAGCATCCTCAACTTCTTTCAAGAGATTTGAAGCATCAAATACCTGTTCTTTTCTTTTCAAAAGAACCTTCTTCTTCTTTTCATCCTAAATGGTATCCTCAACCCTTAATCTCTCAGCAAAGGCTTCGTATGGATCAAGTCCAAACTTTGGATCACCTTCCTTTCTCTGTTCCTTATCCTTTCTCCACTTGGCTACAACTTTCTTACTGTACTTTGGCTTCTTCTTAGGCTTTGAGTTGGTTTGATGATCATACTTCTGAGGAACAACAAGAGAAGGAATGTCCTTGGCTGGCATAGGTGCCGATTGATTTTGAGCCGATTTAGCTTCTACATCTCTTATAAAAAGTTTTGAATTTGAATCAAAACAAACATTCATCTTTTTCATCGTACTCTTACTAATCCAAGATGGATTCAGATCTATCGGGTTTCCTTTAAAAGGAATATTGCAAAACTTCATGCTCTCAAGAATAAACTTTGTAAGGATGGATGGATACATAATCATTTGGTACTTAATCCCTCCTGTCTTGACATTCTTAGTGGTTTCAAAAACATACCCCATGAGATTTTCTTTTCTCATATTTACAAGATATTCAAGCATAAAAATATCAGAAACTTTTAGAGTTTCTCTATCCCCTTTCCTTGGGATAAGAAAACCTTGCATCCATAAAGTCACAAACCGATTGTCCGGAGAAAGATGATCCACTTTCCTCTTCTCTTAATTTATAACAAACAAAGACTTTTCAGCACTTTCTCCATTAAACGTACCGACTTCCTCTGGTAGTTTATGAGATGGACAGAAAGAATCCCCTTCTATTGGGACATTCAAGAAATGAGACACTTATTTCACAGACATAGACAACTTTCTATTGTACACAGCAAAATTGATAGTCATGTCTTTTTCAAAAGATACAGTTTTGTAGAACTGACTGACTTCATCAAAGAGAATCGGATCTTGAGAAACAGGTCTTTCAACACATAAATGCTCCCATCCTTGAAACAGAATGATTCTTATAATTATGGAATCATACGAATCAAAAAATTCCCGTGAAACTAACCTTTCTCTGAAAAATTCTTTCTCTGTAAAAGTCTTTGAAGACATTTCGGCAGGAGTGTTAGCAGAGGACTGAGACATAAAGGTGCTTCCGATGAAAGATCGTACAATGATTTAAAACCAGTGGAGCAGAGCTTCACCTCAAAACCTGAAAAATCAATGTGGGTTTGGGGAGGGGGATATTTATAGACAATAAAGGTGTGACCATTGATCTTCTACGGTCAAGATTAGAGGAAAATAGATCAATGGTTAGGATTAAAAACGAAATAAAAAATAAAAAAATGGAAAGTACCTATCGAAGAACGTAAGGTAATTATTGGTTTCAGTAGAGCTAAAAAGAAAACACAACCATACGATGAGAAAAAAAATATCATACCGATGGAAAACAAAGTCATTACCATGAACTGACAAGCCGATGGAAAATAATCTTGTTACCATGAACTAATAAGCCGATGGGAAGCAATCTCGTTACCATGAACTGACAATCCGATGGAAAAAAATCTTGTTACCATGAACTGATAAGCCGATGGAAAACAATCTCGTTACCATGAACTGACAAGCCAATGGAAAACAATCTCGTTACCATGAACTGACAAGCCGATGGAAAAGAAAATCATTACCATCATCGGTCAGTATGATGGAAAAGAAAATCATTACCATCATCGGTCAGTACGATGGAAAAGAAAATCATTACCATCATTGTTCGATACAATGGAAAAGAAATTCATTACCATGATTGGTTGATACGATGGAAAAGAAATTCATTACCATGATCGGTCGATACGATGGAAAAGAAATTCATTACCATGATCAGTCGATACGATGGAAAAGAAATTCATTACCATGATTGGTTGATACGATGGAAAAGAAATTCATTACCATGATCAGTCGATAAGATGAAGTAAATAATACAATAAAACTGTCAATACGATAAACAAATAGGTATATATTGCGATAAAACTGTCAATATGATAAATAGAAAAACAAAAACACATACCAGGAGAGTAAATAATTAAATATCATAAGATAAAAAGAAACATAGTAAGAAAAAAACATAGTAAGAAATGTCCTCCCCTTTCAAAGGGAGTTATTTACTGTAAGGAGAAAAAAAACAGGAAGTTGATATGAATGATTATTTTAATTTAATCATTCCTAGCTTCTGTTTTATAAACTCAAACCTATCGGATGGTAATGGTTTTTTAAAAATGTCATCAAGTTGTTCTTGCGTTCCGATAAATTGTAAAACAATATCTCCTTTTTGTGTGTTATCCATAAGAAAGTGATGCCTAACATCTATGTGTTTTTTACGAGAGTGGTGTGCTGGGTTCTTACTGAGAGCTATGGAACTAGTATTATCACAAAGAATTTGAGTTTTGGAGAAACTCAATCCATAGTCAGTGAGTGTGTGTTGCATCCACAATACTTGAGCACAGCAACTTCCAGCTGCTACATATTCAGCTTCAGCAGTGGATATAGTGTAAACATTCTCTTGCCTATGGGCAGATAGAATAAATTCATCCTTGGAATTGTGAACTAGACACTTATCATTTATAAAATTCACAAGGTAACCTTCATCACATAATTGAATTATGCTGATTAGATTGTGCCTAAGACCTTTAACAAACAAAACATTTGAGATAAGAACTTTTATAAGAAAAATGATATTACCTATACCAACAATCTTTCCTTGAGAATTATCTCCGAAGGTAACTTTTCCACCTTTTGTTTTGATAACCTTTTCAAAGAGATATTTGTTTCCAGTCATGTGTCGAGAACAACCACTATCCATGTACCAAATATTCTTATTGGTACAGTTCTCATTTTCCTGAAAAAGAAACAATTAGTTTTTCAGAATCCAAAATTGTTTGGATCCAGAAGGGTTAGATAAAATAATTTTTGGAATCCACATTTGTTTTTCAAAATTAGCTTTATGAAATCCTAAAGATTGAGTTCTGTTAAGAGAACAATCTCTTCTCCAATGTCCTCCACATTGACACTTAGAACAAAAAGAGGTTTTTTGAGGAACAAAATAGTTATTACTAAAAACAGGTTTGGAATGAGTATAACCAAGACCAGAACGATTTCTCAAAGGTCTAATTTGATAATACATCTTGTCAAAGTTTTCCTTTCCATGAGTAAAGTTTGACAAACATTTTTTCAAGGAAAAAATTTCTGACTTTAATTTTAAAACCAAATTCTTATTTTCCAAAACATTTGAATTTGAACTAGAGTTAGGCTCTAAAACATTTTTCTTTGAAATTACATTTTCAAGATCCTTAGAAAGTTTATCCTTATCAGATTTGACTTTCTCAAGGGTTTTTAAAATACTTTCAAAATCAGACGTTTTCACATCAAGATCCTTAGAAAGATCTGATACTTCTTTAGTCAAGATTGAAATTCTAGACACTACTGGAAATTCCATCATTCCCAACGCTTTTTTCCCAAAGGTTTTAATAAACTGTTGGGAAAAAGACCCTATGCCAACGGTTCATATGAACCGTTGGGATATAGATCATATGGACCGGTTTTTCCAACGGTTCAAATGAACCGTTGGGATATATCCATCTAAAATCACTTCCGTCATCGAGATACTTCTCCGATTCCTAACCCGCACCCCTCCAAACCCTCGGTGCCACTCACATACTCCTCCCGGCCTCACCAGGGCTCCCATACCGACCACCCCTCGCGGCTCGCCGCTCGCCGATCGCCGATCGCCGCTCGCCACTCGCCACTTGCCCCTCGCCGCTCCCCGCTCATCGGCTCCCACACATCCCCCTTCTAGCCACAGTTATCCAAACCCTACAGGGCCGCTCCGTTCCTCCTGTCATTACTGCCGCTCTCTCCTCCTGTCATTACCGCCGCTCTCACCCCCCTTGAGTTCCCCTCCTCCCATCCTGAATCATGCTCGCCGCTCGCAGCTTCTCGCTCATGGTCGCTCGCGAATCCCCCTTCTGCTGTGTAGCATCAATTCTAACTCTCTGTAAGTTTGAATTCAGGTTAATTATGAGTTGTTATTAGTATTTATATGATTCATTAAGGATATATAACTGTCATTTCCAATGTTTTATATGATTTATTTTAGCTCTGTTGATGATTATTGCCTTTACAAAATTATCCAAAGGAGGGTGATTCAACAATACATCATTGAGTTCACCTGTATATTGAATCAATGTTTTTTGATTCCACATTTGCATACGTGAAACCCAAAAACTGCATGACATGTGTATTATAATCAGTATCCCAATTTTTTTGAGGGGTGATCTTCCTTATTTAGATTCTTTTCTTTTTTCCTTTCTGTTGATACAATGTGTTTGACTTCATACTGTTTTATGAGATCGTTTCTCTTCTTCGATGTGATGCTTTTTAATGGATTTGCCCTTTTTTGATAGGCATCTCACATGAGAGTGTTTTTTTGGTTATTTAATGATGTTGCATGGTTATGAACCTTGTTCATCTGATGTGAAGTTATGTTCTTTATATAATGATATCCTTGGGAGTCATTTCATAGGGTGGATGTTCAGGCCCCTTTCTCTCCTTTTCAAGTTTGTTTTAAATTCTAAAGGACATTAATTGTTTGAGAGATATCTGTTATAGGGTCCCAAATTTATAAAACCCTTTGTGTTTTATGAGGGTTGGAGGTTTCAAGAGGGTGATTAGAGCCTTTTACATTTTCAAATTATAATTTTATTCATGGTGTCACTTATTTGATCATGCATTTGATTTCTTGTCCATGTGGTAACTTGTTTGATTATGCAGTTACTAGTTTGTTTTTTCCACCCCTTATTTGACTATGAAATCTCTTTTTTTTTCTTATGGTTAATTGGTGAGGTTTCTCACTTGTTTGTGTGAGGAAACATTGGAAGCTAGAGTAGCCTTCGGGTCTTCCATGAGATGGATTTGTTTTTCTAAAACATAATGTGAGAACATTTCCGGAGTATGTTGAAATAACCCCAAATGTCTCCATGAGATAGCATAAATAACCCCAAGTGTCTCCATACATCGTATCCTCCTCACATGGGTTGGCCACTCACCCAATCATATCAAACATATCGTATTCTATCCTCTCAGTCACATAGTATAGACTCATCTCTCGAGGATTATCCCATAATCCTCATCCCACACACTATAGTCTTCTCTCGGCATGTCGACCATTCCTTAATTATATTATTAAGAATCTGGTCAAGAACCTCATTAAAATCATGTATTTTAACCCAGCCCCACTAACACACCAAGCCTCTTGGCATTATAATTCCAGTATGTCCGACAATACCCAATACTCACAATAGCATCTCATCCTTGATCTCCTTAGTTTAACTTCTGAATCATTAAATGGAGTAAAACCTTTCATAATACATTTTATAGACTCCGAGGGACCATCCCACTCTACGAACCCACCAAGATTCCAATCCATCCTCATAAGTATTTCCTCATCAAACACTAGACGTACAATTGCCACATTTATCACCATAAGGCCCAATCCTCTTAGGAATATTTTACTTGATCTAAACCCTCATCTAGTCCATACACATATCATCCAAATTATAAGACATATGTTAGACCACTCATATCCCAATTGATATCTTATCCACTTGGATACCTAGTGACAGGGTGATTTCATTTCCATAAAATCACTAAAGAATTTTATCTAAACCTAGGCGGCTTGTGAACACCATATCTATAGGTCTACTATGTTAATCTATTTACTTTCATTTACCGTCATTAGACTCCATGACTCCCATGGAACATAGTTATAATCAATCCCTTGGCAATCTATGATCGAATAATCAAGTTAGTGTTTAAGGGTCTATCGAGGCTCTTAATACTATCTTTATATACATAAGAATTTTTATTTAAAGAAACAATTAATTTAAGTAATGGTTGATCACCTATGGAGGTGCTTATACTTCATCTTCTAACTGCTAAATGATGTATTTCCTCCACATGAATGAGGAATTAAAAAACTCCCCTTCCATGTTCATGTAAAACCTATATTTTCCAAAGACAGCATACTAACCACAAATATATAGGTGAGAAAAATCAGAAGACTGGTCCATGATCACATCATTAGTCATAGCTTCATCAAAAATCTTCATGCCTTAAGCCTTATATTAATCATATGATTTGACATATACTTACCATATTAGTTAATGTTGATTCATATTCAATCACTAACAATTTTTCCTACTCAATATCTAAGAGATCTCAAGATCTATCTTGTTTAACATCATCTAGGAAGTTTTGGTCATTGAAGATTAGTTGGAATCACTTCTAATAATGTTTTCATCCTTCCATTCCACAATAACTTTACACCACAACCTATCTTGACCCTTTAGTAATGGTGTAGCCATGTAATTTCCCAAACAAACTTGTATTGAACAAAACCAAACTAAGTTGAAACTCGAGCCAAACTAATTATATACCATTTATAGGAAGATTAATTGTTAATTAATAGGAATGTACTTTTTAATAGTATCATTTTGAAACATGGATTTGTTTCCCCCTTGCTTGCAGGAACATGATTTGACCTATGTGGCGTTGTGGTTCTTATATGTTGGGTGGTGACATGTATAGTCACACGAGACAGGTATGTTTTAGTTTAGTTTTTATTTTATTTTCTTTATCGCATTGTCCACTTAGGTCTTTTACTGGTTTCTATGGACAGGGAGTAGTTATATTCTACGAAGGAGGCCAGAAGGGGTTCATATTGTTTCAATCCGCCGGCTTTGATCCGAGGTAAGATTCTATGATTACTACTTGTCTCGCACCTCATATATTTTGGGGATTTCAATGTTTTTGACTCCATATTATGTTTTTGGTAGGGCGTTGGATCGTTTTGTGTTGGTTCGGGTGGATTTGGTTCTCGCCAATGGAGGTAAGGATTTAATGCTGTTGGTTGGTTTTTCACTGGTTATGTAGGGTCCTTTATGTGTTTTAAGGTTCTTAATATCCTTTTTGTAGTGCGTTGATCCCTGCTCGTTGGTTTCGAGTCACCAAGTCAAGGGTGACTCGCCTGCGTGTGCATAGGTAAGTAAGTATATGTATGTGGGTTCCCCCGTTACGTGTATAGTCAACCATGGCAATGATTATGCACGTATGGGGCTTGGTGTGCCCATGTATATATATAAAAATTCATACGCAGGAGAGTGGAGACAGGTATATGCATTTAAGCATATGTGTAAGGATCCCCTTGCACATGCTCATGGCCATGTGGGTGTGTGCATAGGGGATAGGTGTCCTTGCATGTGTGTGAAGGTGTGTATACTCAGTTGGGGAGCGTCGGCTTTTAGTTAGAAAGATCCAAGAGCCGAAGTGGACGGCTTGGTTCCACCTTGAGGTGGGGTCCCTCTTCTAGTCTCTTTAATTAAATAATTCTTTAAATTGTATTACCTTCTTTCTTAATTATGCATAATTATATCGACTTGCATATCTTGAATAAGTGTTCTTTTATATAACCATTTCATTTGATAAATAACGTCATTTTTTATAATAAAACCCTTCCAACGGAGGTGCGCTGTCTGCGAAAACTCACAGTGATAGTTATGTTGATCTAGTTGCTTAACTTATTGCATTTGATTTGTGCTGAATGAGTTATAGAATAAATGTTAAATATAATTAAATGAATTTTGTGATAAAGCAATGCCATGATTTTATAATAAAACCCCTTCAATGGAGGTGCGTTGTCTTCTAAACCAAAGAGTAGTGATAGTTATTTTCTGTCGTTTTGTTTCCCTTTAGACGTTGCGTCATTGTGTCACTTGCTACAACCTTATCTGTTGATCCCTTGTTATAGCATATTAAATAGTTGATATGTTCTATCATTTGGCGGCAGGGCGACGGCCGGAATGTTGCCCCGCCTCCTCCCGCTCCATTCGCTCCTGGCCGGAAGATGCTGCCCTGCGGATGTCGCTGGACCGGGCCAACACGTCGCGGTCACGCCGCGGTCACGCCGCGGTCACGCCGCGGTCACGCCGCGGTCACGCCGCGGTCACGCCGCGGTCACGCCGCGGTCACGCCGCTGTCACGCCGCGGTCACGCCGCGGTCACGCCGCGATCACGCCGCGGTCACGCCGCGGTCACGCCGTGATTTGGCCCTGATCCAGTGACATCCAGCCCACACCATCCCCTTTCCACATTCATTTTAACCCGCTGCCACCAGCATTGCATCCCGCAACAGCCCGCCCTGCCACCTTCAAATCAGCCCGCACCACCACCTAGCACCTGCAACTAGCCCCCTTCTACAAGCCTTTCAGCCTCCTTCTTCTCCCTTCGCTCCTGGCCGAAAGATGTTGCCTTGTGGATTTCGCTAGACCGGGCCAACACGTCGCGGTCACGCCGCGGTCACGCTGCGGTCACGCCGCGGTCACGCCGTGGTAATGCCGTGATTTGGTTCTGCTCCAGTGACATCCAACACACACCAGCCCCCATCCACCTTCATTTCAGCCCGCTGCCACCAACATTCCAGCCCACAACAGCCCCCCTTCCACCTTCGAATCAACCCACACCACCCCCCCCCAGCACCTGCAACCAGCCCCTTTCCACCAGCATTCCAGCCTCCTCCTGCTCCATTCTCTCCTGGCCGGAAGATGCTGCCCTGCGGATGTCGCTGGATCGGGCCAACACGTCGCTGTCACGCCGCGGTCACGCCGCGGTCACGCCGGGTCACGCCGCGGTCACGCCGCGGTCACGCCGCGGTCACGCCGCGGTCACGCCGCGGTCACGCCATGATTTGGCTCTACTCCAGCGATATCCATCCCACACCAGCCCCCTTTCACCTTCATTTCAGCCCTCTGCCACCAGCACTCCAGCCTGCAACAGCCCTCCCTACCACTTTTGAATAATTCCGCACCACCCCCCAGCACCTACAACCAGCCCCCTTCCACCAGCATTCCAGCCTCCTCCTGCTCCCTTCGCTCCTGGCCGGAAGATGTTGCCCCGCGTATGTCACTGGACCGGGCTAACACGTCGCGGTCACGCCGCGATCACGTTGTGGTCACGCCGCGGTAATGTCGTGATTTGGCCCTGCTCCAGCGACATCCAACCCACACCAGCCCCCATCCACCTTCATTTCAGCCCTTTGCCACCAGCATTCCAGCCCGCAACAGCCCCCTTCCACCTTCGAATCAGCCCGCACCATCCCCCCAGCACCTGCAACCAGCCTCCATCCACTAGCACTCCAGCCTCCTCCCACTCCCTTCACTCCTGGCTGGAAGATGATACCCCGCAGATGTCGCTGGACCGGGCCAACACGCCGCGGTCACGCCGCGTTCACGCCGCGGTCACGCCGTGATTTGGCCCTGATCCAGTGACATCCAGCCCACACCAGCCCCTTTCCACCTTCATTTTAGCCCACTGCCACCAGCATTGCATCCCGCAACATCCCTCCCTTCCACCTTCAAATCAGCCCGCACCACCACCCAGCACCTGCAACTAGCCCCCTTCCACAATCATTTCAGCCTCCTTCTGCTCCCTTCGCTCCTGGCCGAAAGATGTTGCCTCGTGGATGTCGCTAGACCGGGCCAACACGTCGCGGTCACGCCGCGGTCACGCTGCGGTCATGCCGCGATCACGCCGTGGTAATGTCGTGATTTGGCCCTGCTCCAGTGACATCCAACACACACCAGCCCCCATCCACCTTTATTTCAGCCCGCTGCCACCAACATTCCAGCCCACAACAGCCCCCCTGGCACCTTCGAATCAGCCCACACCACCCCCCAGCACCTGCAACCAGCCCCTTTCCACCAGCATTCCAGCCTCCTCCCGCTCCATTCTCTCCTGGCCGGAAGATGCTGCCCCGCGGATGTCACCGGATCGGGCCAACACGTCGCTGTCATGCCGCGGTCACGCCGCGGTCACGCCGCGGTCACGCCGCGGTCACTCCGCGGTCACGCCGCGGTCACGCCGCGGTCACGCCGCGGTCACGCCATGATTTGGCTCTGCTCCAGCGATATCCATCCCACACCAGCCCCCTTTCACCTTCATTTCAGCCCTCTTCCACCAGCACTCCAGCCTGCAACATCCCTCCCTACCACTTTTGAATAATTCCGCACCACCCCCCAGCACCTGCAACCAGCCCCCTTCCACCAGCATTCCAGCCTCCTCCTGCTCCCTTCGCTCCTGGCCGGAAGATGTTGCCCCGCGTATGTCACTGGACCGGGCTACACGTCGCGGTCACGCCGCGATCACGCTGTGGTCACGCCACGGTAATGTCGTGATTTGACCCTACTCCAGCGACATCCAACCCACACCAGCCCCCATCCACCTTCATTTCAGCCCTTTGCCACCAGCATTCCAGCCCGCAACAGCCCCCTTCCACCTTCGAATCAGCCCGCACCATCCCCCCAGCACCTGTAACCAGCCTCCTTCCACTAGAATTCCAGCCTCCTCCCACTCCCTTCACTCCTGGCTAGAAGATGCTGCCCCGCAGATGTCGTTGGACCGGGCCAACACGCCGCGGTCACGCCGCGGTCACGCCGTGATTTGGCCCTACTCCAGGACGACACCCTGTGGCGATTCGCAGTCCTGCCGGGATACTTCTCCAATACCTAAGCCGCACTTCTCCAAACCCTCGGCGCCAATCCCATACTCCTCCCGTCCTCGCTGCCGCTCCCATACCGACCACCCCTCGCCGCCGCTCCCATCCCAACCACCCCTCGCCGCCGCTCCCATCCCAACCACCCCTCGCCGCTCGCCGCTCGCCGCTCCCTTCTCATCAGCACTCACGCTTTTTTTTCCAAAATCTCTATGAGAACCCATAACCCTTCTCATTTTACCCTAAACCATAGCTCGACACACCCATATGGAAGATTTTTTTCCAATAGCACGACATGAATCCGACTTCCCAACCGACTCTCAACACGAACCCTACTTCCCAGCGCGACAGGTCTGGTTTTCCAACGCTCTATTCTTCTGCATTAAATGGGTACGTGTTATGATCCCCTTACGATTTTAGGTTGTGTTTGGAACCCATCTTCCCTACCTGCTCTCGAGGGTTCTAACTCTACTTTCCAAACGGTCATCTTATCTTTGATTCAAGTATTTTTTGTTCATTCACTTTAAATCAGTATGTATGCCTTCATTTATTTTCGATTTTTTGGTTCCATTTCGCTGCAATGTACTCTCTATTATGATCCCCTTATGAACACAAGCAATATATCATTTTAGGTTGCAGTTTTGTTGTAATTTACCTGTATAGAATCATTTTGATTGATATTGAAGAGGTCAAAATGAGGTGAAGATGAGGGGGGATGTGCTGGAGGGGGGTGGGGGGCAGGGGTGAGGTGAGGAGGGGGGCTGGACAGGGGGTTGGAGGTGGCTGTGCAGGTGGGGGAGAGGGGGGGATGTGCTAGGGGTGAGAAAAGATAAGATATGGGGGTGAAAGAACATCCATGTTGATGGCAGCACCAATACATCGACGACTAGAAAAACGTGATCATCGATCAGCAATGTCTCCAACTGATCATCTATCAACAATGCCTATCCATGTACCTCGCACTAGATATAGCTTTATACCCTATATGGTCATCTGCCACTAGCACACCCCGAGTCACCACTACATGGTGTGTAACCCACCCCCTTGTATAAATATTTTAGTTCCCAAAACCCATCTTTCCAAAGTACGAAGAACACATGATGTGTGTTCTCAAAACTACACATCATGTACATGAGTTCTCGCAAACTAAACCCCCCAAAAATATCTCAAAACACCTAATTTCTCCAAAGTATCCAGAGATTGAATCCTGAATGGGTCACCAAAAACCCAAAAAATACGATTAAACCTTAAAATCAACTACCCTATGGGAATTTGTGGGGGAGGCGGGGGTGCTTGGCGGGGGTGAGGTGGGGAAGAGGGGGGCTGTGTATGGGGTTTGGTGGGGAGGGGGTGGGCTGGGCAGGGGGTGGGGGTGGGTCATCATTCAAATTTCAAAGGATATAAAAATCATCTATGGAAGGTATATACTAAAATTCATGTAGTAATATATTGGATTGTCATTGAGGATTATCTGAATGTTTGCATTACAGATTGGGGATAGAATATTACCTTGTAATCTTATCCTCTTAGAATATGATAGAAAATTCTAAAGTGAGCCCAACAGATGATGTAAATGATTCATAACCACTGACAAACACTATTTTGGATGTCATCATAGCAGATCCCCTTGATAATTAGGCATTCAATATCTCTCATGAATCAAGTAAATATCTATCCCCATAGAATCTATGTGTGACAGAAGCCTGACCAATATCCCTCTCTTAAACACAAACCAATACCTTGATAAATGCAACAATATAACTAAATCTCTTGACATTATAGAAGTCATTTCCCCATAGTATATGATTCCCCTATCATTATACTCTAGGAAAAAAAGATTTATAATGGTCATAGTGTAAATATCCTTCTAGGTTAGTATATTGAATGATTAAATTCATCGAAAAAAATATCAAATTTATACTGAAGTAATCAAAACTAATAACCCTTATCCGATAGATCAGGATTGAGGTAGGGGATTCTTCATATATGAGTTATAAACTTGAATTTTCAATATCCCCCTCCCTATTTGATCAACAAGACAAAATTTTGTTGGTTCTTGGTCTCTCTACCACATCAATATGTGAACCATTCAAGGGGAAGGGATGTGAGTAAGCCTTCAAAAATGAGATGATTATTTCTATGTGTTTCTTGTGTGTTTTTTCTGTGATTGCAGGTGATTGAAGTGAGTTTTCTATGTGTGCAGCGTGTTTTCTTTTTTTGCAGGTTGCAGTGTTCCTAAACACACATAATGAGTGTTTTTTTATTTGTGATTGCAGGCTGCAGTGTGTTTTTTTTATTGCAGGCTGCAGTGTGTTTTTTTTTATTGCAGGCTGCAGTTTGATTTTTGTGATTGCAGCCTGCAGTTGATTTCAGGTTGCAGTGTTCCTAAACACACATAATGAGTGTTTTTTTCTGTTTTTGCAGGTTGCAGTGTGTTTTTTGTGAGATGGCACATTTTTCACATAGTTTTCATTGCAGCCTGCAGTTTATTGCAGCCTGTTTCATTTAAAATTAATGGGGGTCTAAGCCAACGGTTTCAAAACCGTTGGGTTATATGTGTGTCTGCATTTTTCAAAATCGTTGGGTTATATGTGTGCTACTGCATTTCCCAACGGTTTTGAACTGTTGGGTTATACCCCTGCATTTCCCAACGGTTCAAAACCGTTGGGTTATACCCCTGCTGCATTTCCTGCATTTCCCAACGGTTCAAAATCGTTGGGTTATACAGCCCCTATATGTTTATCCCAACGGTTTTAAAATCGTTGGCATTCCCCTCTGCACTGATGTTTCCAACGGTTCAGATGAACCGTTGGTTTAACAGAAATCTAAACAGCCTTCCCCAACGGTTCAACGTGAACCGTTGGTATAAGGCTTTCCCAACGCCTCACAGCCCAACGGTTTCTAAAACCGTTGGGATAAGATTCCCCAACGGTTTGAGGGCCTTTCCCAATGGTTTTAAACCGTTGGGAAAACATGGATTTCCAGTAGTGAGAATTTGCTTTCTTAAGCTTCTTCTTGAGTTTAGAATTTTCATTTTCAAGTAATTTAGAAAATCTAGAGACTTCTTCAAAAGAAGGTAATGTATCATCTTCTGATGATGAAGATTCATCATTTGAAGATTCATAATATCTATTATCAGAATAATTTTCATTCAAAGAGACATTTGTAATAGATTCAGCATTGTGTACCTTAGCCATGAGAAAATGATCTTCAATTGGTAGTCTGGCTATAAGTCCAATATTCCTCTGTCCTGAGGACTCATATTCTGAAGAATCATCTGAATAATCACTACCACTTGCACTCCAGGTATCATTTTCCTTCAATACTTTCTTTGTCTTATAAAATCTTTTCTTGTTTCTTTGAGAGTGTTTCTCCTTTATGTCTTTCCTCTTCAGTAAAGGACAATCAGGCCTTATATGTCCTACTTTCTTACATTCATAACAAGTTACCTCTGAATCTTTCTTTTCCTTACTATATTTCTTTTTGAATCTATATTGAAAGTCTTTGTTTCCCACGATCTTGTTCATCCTTCGAGCAAGATTGGCTAATTCATTGTCCGAAAGATCACAATCACTTGAATCAGATATAACTTTCTTGACTTTGGATCTTGTAAGCCTTTCAGGTGTTTTAGCTTTAGATGCAAAGGCTACACTTCCATTCCCATTCTTCTTCTTGTTGAAATCAGCATCTCTTTTCATTCTTGTCTCGTGCTATAGAAGAGTTCCAAAGAGTTCATCTAGATAAATTTGGGAAACTTATCTATTTTCATCAATAGTTGTCCTTTTTTACTCCCATTCATTTGTCATTATATCTATAATCTTATAAACTAGAGCTTCATCATCAAGAACTTTTTCTCCCATATATTGTAAGTTGTTGACAATTTTCATAAACCTTTATTGTACTTTACATACTGGCTCTCCATAAGGAAAAACAAAACCATGATACTCTACTCGAAGCATTGCTCTTCTTGTTTCTATAACCTTGGATGTACCAAAATGAGTGACTTCCAATTTCTTCCAAATACAATCGGCTGCTTCACATGAAGATATATGACTGTATATATTCCTGGTCATAGAGCATAATAAAGTATTGTGTACCTTGTAATTCAGTTGATATTCTTGCTTCTCTTGGTTAGTGAAAGTACTGACTTCTTTGTCAAGAATTTTGTAACCTCCAGTAAGCATAATAAAATTGTCTACGCCAGTATTGATCACAAAAGTCTTCATATGATCTCTCCAATAGTCATAATAATTTCCATCAAATATAGGTGGTCTAGAAGGATTCAGATTGTCTATTGACCCAATATTCATTCCTGCCATCTGATAAAACAAAAATCTTTTCCACTCCACACGTTAGTGTAGTCAGTAAAAATAGAACAAGAAATACAAATCAGTGGAAAACCTCCTCTGATACCAATTTTTGGATCGGATATGTAGATGTATATGTATATTAGATGGAACAATACAAGAGGGGGGTGAATTGTTGGTTTAAAAACTTTGTATTTAAACACTTAAGAGATTAGTTTAAAATGTCTTAAACTAATACAAATACAAACACCCACAATTGTATTGAATATAAAAGGTATGATGTATTGTAATACTAATGAAATGTAAAACAATTGTATTCAAGATGAACACAATAATCAGAGTAATATAAAGATGAATGATTCTACCTTAAAGCGTATAGAATCAATCAATAGAATATGTAATAGAATGGATGTAATTGAAACAATTACAAATGTATAAGAGATAGAAAAGGAAACAAAAACAATTTCCTTTCTAATACAATTAGCAGCGGAAATATAAAAGAATTACAATTCTTTTAACCCAAAGAGAAGGGTTATCATTTCACCTAGGATAAAAGGTCTGTCTCACCAACACCTTGGTGAACCCTCGATATGATGATCGGACTGTCTGTCTGCCTATCCCTGGCAGCCCTCGATACGATGATCGAAACGTCTGTCTGCCTATCCCTGGCATCCCTCGATACGATGATCAGTCTATCCACCTACCTATCCCTGGAAGCCCTTGATTTTTTTAGGTAATCGACACCTCTGTCTTTAAATCACTTGAAATCCCTTGATACGATGATCGGACGCACAAAGAAGATGAGAGATGTCATAGTGTCTCTCTCTAGAACTTGATAGAAGTAGAGTATCACAGTTGTTCCAAAAGTCTCTCTTTCAGCTTCAAATGACCTCCTATTTATAGGCCTCGGGTTCCAATGGTCATGTTTCCTCTAACGGTCATATTTCTCCGAAAAACTCGAAGGGACTTGGACACCTGGCATCATAACGGTCATATTGAAACAGGAAGCACGACATCGTTTTGATTAGTTTGTAACTAACTAAATGAAATCATATTGGTTAAAACAAGATATATGAAGATGATAAACAATAGTATGATTAATATGAAACAAGTTTTTTTGACTAAGTACCAAAATAAGTAATGAAAGTTTGAATAGCATAGTCAGTACGATACAATTGACAGAGTTAGTACGATATGATTGACAGAGTCAGTACGATACGATTGACAGAGTCAGTACGATACGATTGACAGAGTCAGTACGATACGATTAAAAAGACATTTGTGATTTCCAAAACAAAATAGAGAATTCAAAAGATAACTTTTGACTCAACACATCCCTCAATGGTCTCCCCACCATTTAGTTTTTCCTGATCACAACACATTTTGAATCGGAAATTTATGCCTCTTTAACCATCTTTACCAAATAAGGAACCAAATAAAATAGAAAGAAAACCACAACATCACCTCAGTATTAACATTCCAAGTTCATGTCGGCTAGGACTGACATTAACTACCACTCATCTGAGGCTTCTTTTGATAGTTGAGTATATGAATTTCTACTTAATACACCTACCACCATATTTCCTTCACCTAGTGTATAAATTAAGTCAAATTCAAACATTTGGATATAATCCATCCATCTTATTTTTATCATGTTCAAAAACCTTTGTGAGAAAATATGCTTCAAGATCTTATGATCTGTAAACACTATAAATTTCTCACTAAAGATATAATGACACCAAGTTTTCAAAGCATAGACTATGGAAACTAAATCTAAATCAGATGTTTCATAATTCTTCTCATGAAATCGTAACTACCTTGGTCCATAAGAAACACATGATATCCTTGCATGAGAACACACCCTAACCCTAATCTCGAAGCATCACAATACACCATATACCCTTGTCCTAATTTCAAAAAAATCAATAATGGTGTTGATGTAAGGTAAACCATAATTTCTCAAAAATAATTTTAACATTCCTCATTCCATTTAAATAGAGAATTATTCTTTGTAAAATCTATCATAGGAAAATATAGTCATGAAAAATCATGAATGAAGCATCATTAATAACCATCTAATCTAATAAAATTGTGTATCTCAAAGTTGTTCTTTAGTGGATGCCCAGATATCACAACGTCAATATTTTCTGGATCAACAGAAACACCTCTTTTAGAAATAACATGGCCTACAAAGCATACCTCTTGTATCCAAAAATCGCACTATGATGTTTTGGTATAAAATCGGTGATTACTTAAGATTCCTAACATTGTCACCAAGTGTTGCTTATGCTCATCCCTTTCCCTTGAATACACCAATATGTCATCCACAAACACCACCATGAAAGATTACAAATATCTAGGAAATGTCTAATTAATCAATTCCATAAATACCTCTGGTACATTCAGAAGACTGAAAGGAATTACCATATATTCATAATTGAAATATCTAATTCTAAAATATATATTTGGGATATCCTCCTTCCGAACCCAGAATTAGTGATATAATGAGCACAAGTTAATCTTAGAGAACCAATTATCTCCACTCAATTGATCAAATATATCATCAATGATTAGAATTAGATATTTATTCTTTATCATAACATGGATTATATTCCGATAATAGACACACAACTAAAGAGTTCCATCCACCTATTTTACTAACAAAATCAGTGTTTCCCATAGATATATGTTAGGCTGAATGAACCTTTTTTTTAACTCTTCCAACTACACTTTCAATTATCCTAATTTTGTTAGTTCTATCTGATAAGATGAAAGGGAAATAGAAATGGTCTATGGGAGGAGATCAATCATGAACTCCAATTCCATTATGGGTGGTAACCCTAATAAATTTTTTGAAAACACATATAGAAACTGATCCACCATTACTAGAAAACTATTCTTCTCAATCGCATTCATATGTGTAAAAGATAATGATACTAACTAGTATTATATAATTCCAACTTTTATTGCTAATAATCTCATTTCATCTTCCTTTACACTCCTGTCTCCTCTAAAGATATGCTTGACGCCATCTTTATTTGTAAAACTGACCGTTCTAGTATAACAGTTGATGTGATCCTTGTATGCTGTCAGTCAATCGATACCCAGGATTATATCAAAGACATCCATCTCAAGCATGGAGAAATCCCATTTTATCTTGCCTCTATCAATGGTTATAGAACATTATCTACACACAAAGTCTTGACATTCTCTTTAACCAAGAGGAGTTTGAATTTTTATCATAAAAGGCATCATCTCAACTTTTAAAATCATAAAATCAATAGCATGATAAGTAATAAAGTAATGGTATGCACCCGTATCAAACAACACTTGTATAAGGGTAGAATTAAAAATAATTTTACCTCTCATGATGGATGGTCTAGATTGATCATCCACAATAACATGTTCTACTCTATATAATTGCTTTGTCACTGAACTTTATTCTCAAATTACTTATTGTTTTTCCCTTGTTGAGATTGCACTACTTGATGAGTCATGGTATTTCTAGAATCACCATTGATATCTATTTCTAATAATGATATTGATTATTCTTCCCTTGTCTCGTCGAAGCATATGATTCCTACGACACTTGATAAGTGTCCCGAACACCCAACATCAAATCACTATGACAATAATACTGAAGGTTCCCCATATTGTTTCAATTTTAAAATGCTCTTGGTGGTGTTGTACACTCTCACTTCATGTGGTCAAACAAACCACATTGGAAACATCTAGCCTTATTCATGGGTATCAGAGGAAGATTTATCGATATGGTTATCTGGTTTTGATTTAAAATCCTACCTTATAAATAGGTGTCCCTCTTTCTCTTTCTCCTTGCATTAGATTTCCCACCATTTCCCATAGGTATCAATATACTTCCTTCTCCCATAGCTCCAAAGATTTCCCTTTTAGGAATTGTCTCTCTATTTACTATCTCTGTGTAAATTCTAATACAGATCATACAAATATTTGAGAAAATATCTTATCTCAGGACCGATTCAAAGATTCAGGCCTTCAAGGATGCACTGGAAGCAACCATAGGTGCAAATCATGCTAAATTCAGGAATTTATCCCCATACTCCATGAAAAAAAAGTTTTTCCTGCTTCAAGCTGAAGAAGTTCATCATTCTTTTAATTATGAATGTATGAGGATATAATTATTTGTTAAATAATTATTCAAAATCCTCCCATTCTAGGTTATGGTTTAATTTAGCCTGAACAATTAAATCCCACCACTAGCGTGAAAGATATTCTAGTATATACATTTCCAACGTGACTTTTAGCTCTAATGGGGTGTTGATGAAATTGAAGATATGATTCATACAATTCAAAAATACCTTGGCCTTTTCTAGTTTAGAATCACCTTAAAAGATGGGTGGATTCTACATCTGGAATTAGAATTAATGATCCACTTGACTTGGATCATCCCACTTTTTTCTCATTGTACACATCCTAAAATTATTGGACAATACTTTGAACTAGTTGTTGGTTCACCTATGGATCAGGTGAAACCACATTTTCATTATCTTCTTCTAGTTAATTTCTACAGTTCCTACCAGGATCTAATTTCTAAACAAAAAAATCCATAAATATCACTCTCGATCAACTTAAGGATTAAAAATTTCAAATTTTATAACATCATACTATCACAATAGTTGTTTCCAAAGTAAACCATTTTCCATATTCAACCACTTTTGAAAATTTTTAGTTTTCTTTGGAAAATCAAACCATTTTAAAAATCCCAAAACTATGCTCTTTTCAAAGTTGTTAATTTGAAAAAAATCAACATTTTTCAAAATCAAGACATTTCACCAAATTATATATCATTACACCATATGAAATATGAATTCCTAGTGGGAATTAATTTTTCTAATGCATGTCATTCTCATATCATTGGTTAAACCCTTGACAATGAGATTTTAAAACCTGTAAGTGTCTCAAAAACAATTATTTCCCCAAATCCCTAGTAACTTAAAGTTCAGCATAGAATGGTTAGCTACCTATTTTTATATTGTAAATTTCAAGTCCTGACAATCATACTCCTTTATATGATCCCAAATCAAGGAATAAAAAAGAATGAATTCAACTCCAATACCAACAACCAATACCAAGTCAAAGACAAACTAAGAAAATTACTACTTATTCCATAAGAAATTCAGAAGGTCCAAGCTAATACAACTTGTAACATCCCACCCCTCCTCATTGGCTTGAGAAGGTGGGAGGACATTACGTGTCCTTAAGAGACATCCCCATGATGTCAAAGGCTGGAAATAAATGTCGAATTGATTCAATACACATGAGGGATGATTTTCCCTTTGAAAATAAAAAAAATCAACCAAACATTCCATAATCAAATAAACCACTATATGATGCATGATAACAATGAAAGACAACTCAACATTTCATTTATCTAAATCAAACTAAAACCAAGTAACATAGTGGAAGACTAAAAAATTCAAAGACTCCAAGAACTAATCCAAGCTCCGAACATGCTCCATTCTCTAACTCCACAAAATAGACCAAGTATCACAAAGTATTACCAAATATGTGTGATACTTTACCTTTTCATATATCTTGATAAAAAATATCTGAAAAAGCACTAAAGTTCCAAAGTAGGGGTGAGTAATAAAACTCAGTAGATTTCCCACCAATGAATTCCCTACTCATGTGACTAGGATATAACATGTTAGCACATTTATATAAAATATTTTATATAAAACAATTTCTAAAAATTGTTTATATTATAATATATACAAGTACAATTTTCAATAAGTTTTAACAAAACCATCTCATGTTTCAAAGAAAGATAAAAAAAGTTATAAAACCATTTCAAAAATTCTATTTTGGTATAACCCATTTCATTGCACATATCCACACATCCAACCATGCATGTAACTTGGACCTCCCTATACTCATGAGTGGTGAGTCATCCTTTCACTAATACATCACTTAGTGAACCATTTTACAGTAGAGATATCTAACCCTTATGTATCCCACTAATGATGGGGGAGACTTCTTACCCTTATTCATCCCAAATTCGCATGAACACACACAACCATTATACCAAAAACCAATTCCAAACAACCATTTCAATAAAACTATTTTTTATTGAAAACCTTTCAACAAACCATTTGAAATCAACCATTCCAATTAATTTCAATAAAAACATCCTTTTATTGAAAAAAAATTTATTAAACCATTTACAAAAAATCTAGAAAATACACATTTTAAAACCAAAATTTTAAAATCACAAACCAAAGCACTTTCTATAAAGCACCAAGTTTCCATGTTTCCACAAATTGTCACTCAAGAGGGTTTTCAATAATCATTTCATAAAAAATTCATAGTCAATTTCACACAAAATAATCAATTTGAAATAAATATTTCATATTCTAGATAGAGGAGTCAAGAGTGAATCCACCTACCTCAGGTTTTATGAAGACAATGAAGAACAACGTGAAAATGCCAATAAAACTAGGTTGAATCTCCAAAACCCTCCTCATATCTCTTCCCCTATCATCAAAAAATCCAAATATAATCATATTTGACATAAAATACCTTATATATATTCATAGTGGGTCTATATCTAAGAAAATGAGAAAGATAGAGAATTAGATCAAAGAAAAAACACCCAGAACAACAAAGAACAGTGACTTACCATGAGAATTCATATTCAAAACACCAATATAAGCCTTCATATCACCTATGGATTGATGGGAGAAGACTCTAAAACCTTTGGGATGATCAAATATCGAGTTAGGGTTATTTGGGGGGGAAATGAGGGGTTAAAACATTAAACCAACTGAGATCCACTTTTTTAGGATTTAGTCTTAAAACTATGCATGGATAGTCACAAAGTTAATAAAATTATGTGTTAACCATTCACCAACCACTATCTCAAGGATAAACCTTGCATGTTTGTACTGTATGGTTTCCAAACCATATACTATCTATGAAAAATCCCATTATCTCAAGTTTAATGCTTTTTCCTAATTTGCCATATGGTTTTGGACAAACTGTGCACTCCCATGTGCCTTCTTCATATCCTTTGTTTCAATGTGCACAGTTTCCTATAGGTGTTTCATGGTTTTCCAAAACTATTCATTAACTATGAACCATTATAAAAAACCTAAAAACATTACAAACTTCTTCCAAGATCTCAAAAACTTTACCCATATACTTTACATACTTAAAATCATAAATAAAAAGTTACTTACTTGAAAGTAGGGGATCTACATGTGTATGAGACATCTTACTAAATTTATGAATCATTTAGGAATCTGAATGAGTAATTAAAATTTAAAATATAAGTTATTATAATTAGCATAATATTCCTTTAAGATATGTATGTGTCGTTAGGATATCCATATGTGTCATTTACAAAGAGAAATTCTAATAATGTTGAGACAAGTAAATATAAGTTTTTAAAATTTATATTTTAATGAAGAATTATATCAAATTATGATTATGTTGTTATTTAAAGATCAAAATATCATGATTATAAATCAATACTTGGTTAAAATTTTTATTTGAATAAAATGGAGGGAGGGATGATAAAGAGAAAATTGTTTCATTATATTGTGATTTTCAAATGATAATATTTGAAAATTAATATTGGTGATCAAAATAAAAAAATGGAAATGTTAATATGGATGTGTTGTTTTCAAAAAGAATATAATTCAAAAACTCGTTTTCAATAATTTTTTATTATGATAAGTTTAATATGAGATGTTATATGAAGTATACTGACTCAAGTTGTATCATACACTGGTTATATAGGGTCACTCACACCACAATGATAAGTTCCATGCTGTAAATTGTTATTTTCTTATTCTTTTAATACTGTTTTGAATGAATTTTTATTTTTATATGTTGTGGTATTAATTTGAAGAGAATACTCTCAAACTTAGTTATTATATATAGTAGGCAATATTTTCCCAAGATAAAAAAGGTAATAAAAATAAAAGGTATGGTATTCTCTGTATTATGGTAGAGATAACCATCAAGGTAAAATGTAATAACCAATATAATGGGAAAAAACCCATATATAAAAGTTGAAGAAAAAATGATATGAGATCATGGAACCAATAATCTTAATCGATTTCCCATATTTAATATAAATAAAAATATATTGGTGATACAATGATATAAAGGATAGATAATAATAAAGAGAAGAAGTTCTATAAAAAAATTGCAACTAGAATAACTCTCTGAGAGAAAAAAACAAGAACGAGATACAAATATGAAGAAGAAACACCATTTGAGTATCAAGGTAGATGATAAAAATGATATAGTCCTTCTATTTAGATCTTTTTATAGCTAGGGAAGAAAAATAAAAAATAAAACTGGTGTGCATAAAAGTTCATGTGATACCCATTATCAAAAAATTGAGAAAGTGATAAAGAATAAGAAATGAGGCAGGATGATTTATAGGAAGTTATAATGAAAATATTGTAACATTCAATATACTTTAATTTTTTATTGATATAAGTATATATAAAAAACTTTATTCAAGATACGAAAGAAATTTTATGATGTAGATACCAAGTTGCATACTAGTATTATTAAAGATTAAAATACATTCAATGAATCTAGGCTCTGATGAATTAGATCTATTTTTTGATATTGTGGCATTCAATAATATGTGAATATCTATATATAATGTTTGAATGGAAGTGTAAGATCAATCATGATATTGAATTTTAGTGAGATTATGATAAAGAAAGAATGTTATAGGACTCTATAAATCAAATGTTCATGGATGACACCAAACCACCTCTTCTATGTATTGAAAACACTTTTTTATAAGATAATGCCTACCCAATACACTATAATTGACTGTAATATTATTAGTGGAGAATATTTTTATTATACACCATAATCATAGTAAGTATTTGGTTACTCTAGAATGGACACTCTATAAGGACCTGGCCTTAAATTTTACATAATCATGAGTTTTAATTCAAGAATTCACTCTCTTACATTTTGAGGATCTTTATGGTTTATAGATTTAGAGAATTAGTTAATAACTCTTACACAAAAAACACATACATTAAAAATTTTACACGTACACTCAACATCCATCTTTCCTAAAATATAAAACTTGTAAAATAAAACAATTTTTATTTTCATGAAATATCTTCAAAACTTTCATCTTCCTCTCATCCTTATCCCTACTCATCCTTAAAACCCTATCAAAATCATTTGAAAACATGGGATGAGTAAATAAATTTTAGTATCATACATATAAAAAGAAATAAAGAAACTTTTTAGTACATGAATAATTATAAATATTTTTCTTTTTCAAGATAAACATTGGGCTTATAATAAACATTTTATTACCCAAGAACTAAAATTATTGTAGTGTCCCGCCCTAGGTGCCACTCAAGAGTGCCCTAAGACTATGGATATAAAACCTCAGTCACATCTCCCTGAAAGCCAGAGGCTACTGACTATCAGTGAGGGACTTGGGTATGTCTGTGGAAAGACTATCCCCTCATAGATCAGTGTATTCATAGTGGTAAACAATCGACAATAAATAAAGGAATAATAAGTCAAAGTAGATAGTAACAGAAAAAATTATAATTAATCATGAAAGATATAATAAATAAACAACTAGAAGAATAAAAAAAATGGATAAAATTATAATAATCCAATGTTGTTTATCTATATAAAATATGATTATGGGTAACTAGGGATACAAGCATTTACTAAATTATATACAAAACTACAAAAAGGCCAAAAATAGCTACACAGTATCTCAAGCATAGGCTCAGTTTTATTCCCCTAAACTCTATCCTAAGAATCATGTAAATCAAGAATCATAAGAATCACGCTTCCCTTTATCCATAATTGTGATCATAAAGTCTACTTGGGTACCAAAAAACACCCGAATATGGTGTGAGATATATATCTTATTATTCTGGAACCTACGGTGTATAGGTTGATCCATTTCATAAAGAAAATAAATAACCATGTTTCATAAGTAAATAAATAAAAGCATAGCATTAAAAAATTAAAAAATATAAACCTTGTTCTGGGTTCCTATAAGGACACATTTCCCATACCACATACTTCCATCTAAGCTTGAATTCTGAATGAGGTACATGTGCAAGTCAATGATATGTATAGAAAGTCCAAAGTAAAAAAAGGGGACCATGGAAATCATACCCCCAATATTTTTCTTCATCTTGGGGTCTAATTTACATGTCATATTACAAGTGATCATAATAATTATAATTAAAAAAGGTGTATTGCATATGAAATGATAAAATAAAATAATCCATTAATTCCCACTGTGGAGTTCGAGACCATCCAAGGAGATCTAAACAAAATCTAAAGGGTCACTCCAGAACATCCAATAAAACAAATTTCATAGAGTCTATCCAAGGCAACCCATACGATATCTTTTGTATCACTCATGACATGGTGACTTGGAAACCGTACCAAGTATATCACATAGGGGACTAAGTATCACTTGAGGTATGGCATATCCATATTGATAAATGATTCCATCCTTAGTTTATTCCCTCGGGAACTAGTCTCACTCACAAGTATAAGTAAATCTTCCCAGTGAGCCCGTACCGGGAAATCCAAAGTATCACTCCTGACACGTCGAGTAGTAACCAACCAAGCATGGCGAGTCCATCCTGGGTATCCTTAAATTAGGACCCATATTCTCTCCTAACCCATATCAAGTGGTCCATGAGAAACAAGGCACATCATAAGACAAGACATATATTTATAATTACATGAAAATAAAAATCATCTCAATATCAGATGTTCACCATCAAATTAGGCTATATAATTAGTCCAAATCAAAATGGAACAATTTATATGGCATGCACAAGTCATCACATGTATAAATGAAAAGCATGATAATGAGGCATAATCTACAAGGAATGTCATATAAAAAACTACATGTCCTCATTGAAATTTCAATATCATAAGATAACAATCATTTCCAAGTCATATCATTCAATCAAATCCAATTAATTATGACACAGGGTAACAAGAATAAAATATGGCATAGAGTTATATAAACTTGACATGGTATAAATCAAATAATTCAACTAACTAAATACAATAATTAAAATTAAGGCATGTGGAATCCAATGAGTATCATTAATAATGTGTAATAAATATATATTATGTGGCATCAAGCACAAGGGTTAACTCCTAGTTCAAAATTCATATTAACTCAACTTATCATTTAAAACCTTTAATTAAAGTGTGACTCACACACAAGGGTAGTTCACAATTTATAGAAAAGGGTGAAAAGGTCCATTCAATGAGGTCACACCTAAAGGGGTATCCAAAGGCAAGGAGAACACGCTACGGATGGGTTTTTATACAATATAGGGTCACTAATGACATGTGGAAACCCTTGTATTAATTTATTAAACAATTTAGAAGCACCACCAGAAGGATTCAGCATGTGGTATAATGACGCATCAAATAAAATGAAAAGAAAAAAGTAGGAAATTCATATTCCCCCTAGCTCGATGTATTAGTGCTCCACTTATCTGTTATCGAGGCCTGATTCGACCTAAAATAGAAGAAATTAGTGGATTGGTCAAAATCCCTAAAAAAGGGAAAAAGTAGTTGCACCAAAATAGCACAAAAAATGGAAGAAGAAACTAGAAATATAGGAGTGTAGAAGGAGAATCTTACCTAGGGATTTCAATTACTTTATATGGTGAAGGAAACTGATACCAAACAAATAGTCTAGGTTAAAACCCCATAGATGGAGGAGGAGGAGGCTCACGAACCATGGGAGGATAGAAATCCCACTGGAATGGGGAAGAAAAAGGAAGGAGGGAGTTTAAAATTTTTATAAATGGTATAAAATTAATTTCACTATAAAAAATAGTTTTCATAGTTTGGATGCATGGTTTTTTCAAACCATGCGCCAACCATGCAGCTCCTACTACTTAGAAACCCACTTCGCATGGTTTTTCCTTTCTGGTCAGCCTAAATGTGCTCTAACCATATGATTTGAGGGTAATTCATAAGTGGCACTAACTATTTATTCTCAGAACGCAGTTTGGGAAAGACATGTGCATCTCATTCAATATTTGTTAATCCTCTGGTTCAGGCTACATAGTTTGTTGTTGAGTGCCACACAATTTCATACAAACCATGCACCATGTTCGGATCACCCAAACTTGTGATTTTTTGGGCCCAGCACTCCCAAAACTCAATGATACACTCAAGGGACCCCTCATTCCATTAACAAAGTCTAAAAAGACACTTTAAAATGTTCCAACTCTTGGAATTATGTTCTGAAGCTCGGTTCAAGGATGAACTCATTGAGTAAGTGCCAAAAGTTCAAATTCTCTTGAAATTTTACCTTGGCCCAAAATATAGGTCATTATAGTTATCTTCCCAATTATTTTTATAACAAATATTAAAGTAAAAATATAGAACTATTAAATTTTTCTTTGAATACATAATAAAATAATAAAATTGTTTTCAAAAATATATAGATTTCACCATTAATAAGTTAGCATAAACTCCACTTTAAACATAAACTAATTAGTTTATCTTGTGAAATCATAATATTTTTGTAAAAACCAATCAAAATAATAGATAAATTATATAGGTAACTTGGGACATCATTTTCATATCACTATTAAAAATTCATTAACCTACCTAGTAAATTCCAATAATCACTTAGGGGAAACCGAAAGGGTTAACTATGTCCCTTTACCAAATGCATTGGAGAGCTATATCAAGCTCATATATTATTGTTTTATAATGGAACCATTGGTCTTTGGTTTATAATGAAACCTCTCATCCATAATTTATAATGGAACTACCCATCATTCTAAACAATTCACTTGAACCATAAAAATTCTGTAACACATGAATGTTTTCATTTCAATCGTAAAAATATTCTTTTCATATATAAGAAAACATTTCTATATATTCAAAAATACATTCCACTTAAAAAAAATTAAAAATTAATAGAACATAGGTAATTATTGTTTTTACTTAATAAATAAATTAATATAAATAAATATGAACTTAAAATAATGGTTATGGTGGAAGTAAAAACTAATGGAACTATATACATTAAAATATAACATTTATTTTTCCTTTCTATCAACATATTTTGTATAAAATATATAAAAATATTCATTTTGAAAACATTTGAAAGAAAGTAAAAAAAGAGACATAAAATTTTATTTATAATTTATTTATTTATAAATAAATACATCAAAAAAATTAATAATATGGATATGGAGGAAAAAGTTTTATAAAATAAATCTTGAAAGCATTTAAAATGACGTTTTTAAGGTAATGTGTCCCATACATCGAGTCTGAATCATCATGAATATTATTTATATTCCAAAATAATAAACATGTATTAATTATTTACTTACTTAAGAAATGTTTTCAAGTTTATTATTCCATTTATTTTACTTATTACTATGTTATATACAATTAATTAATTAAATTCACTCCAGACATTTTGATGATATTTGGCTCATATGTCCAAGATGTCATCGGTAGTGTGATTATGGTCAAAGTGATAATTATTCAATCATATAAAAAATAATAATAATGGAATAATTATTATTTTTATATATTAAGTATACTTTTAAACCCATCCATGAAAGATGGTTATGAAAAATGAAATGTGTTACCACCATTAAGACAGTAGGTCATACATATGCATGAGTAACATTTCCATTTTTCAAAGAACATAATAGAAAGAAGTTAAGTATTATTTTATCTTTCCAGAATAATTAATAAATCATTAAAATAATATTATTTCTTTAAATAAACTTATATATAGAAACCATGTGATTCAGTGATGAAAAAAAATCACATCGCTTTGTGGAGGTGATAATTCACATGTACGCCAAAATGATGTTATAATTTTTCAATAGATGAAAAGGTAAGGAAGTGGATGATATATTGTTTTAAAATAATTATAATTATTTAATTAATATCATATAAATATATATATTAAATATATCATTTTAACCAACTATGAGATGTGGTAATATAAAATGAATTACATCAGTTCGCAGGGTGGTAGTCCTCTGTACACACGAATGATGGTTTCATTACTCATTTGATGGATGAGCATATAGATATAGGTCATTAGACTAATATAAAAATATCTCAATATATTTAATATAATTTTTTATTGTTTCATTATATTTGAAGATGATTTTAAGGAGGTAGAATAAGAAATAAAACTAAAACATTCGGTTGAAATATATACCTCTTATTTGGACGACCTCCTTCTCTTTAAACGTTAATCCCTCTAAAGATGAAATTATACCCAAACTAATACCTCTAAGACATGGTTATGGATGTTTGAAATATATTTCGGAAAGTCTTGTGTTGAACTATAGTTCTCAAAAGGTCTGAGGAATAGAGGAGGGGAGGTTTCCTCTCATAAGTGAGGGGTGGGCACTCATGGAATTACTTAATGTATTAAATTAATATAAATTTATTTTCATGGAAAAGTTTACCCATATTGATATATTATGAATATATAATTATTATTAGTAAAATTTCTTGCATAAAATAAAATTTGGACAAGTGTAGGTCATTTTTTCACCCTTATATCTTTGTTTTAACCACTAGTTAACTGTTTTGACGATTATAGTGATGATAAAGTTTTTTACACTTTAGGGTTAAATAAAGTTACTAAATAAGTAAAGGTGATACATAAATGGATCATGGATAATATTTTCAACCATATCTAATTCACTTGGCTCAATATATGTTTTTTAAAATTTTAAATTATTTATGTAAGTACTATTTATTATAAACTATCATTAATGTCATTTTTGTAACTATTAATTTATTTTTAATTTAATCACATCAATAAAGTAATTAAATTTAAATGTAAACCATTAAAAAAACCTAAATATTTTATATTTATATATATAAATTTTGGTACACTATAACTCACCCATAAAAAATTACTTTTAGAGTTTATAAAATCATTAACATGATTTTTCTACTGCTTCCACAAACACTGTGTTAGTGTTGTGTAAGCATATAAGGTCATTATTTCATAAAATAATATTTAAAAAAAGTTACCATAAAAAATTAATTTACTTAATTTCAATAAAAAAATTTATATTAATTCAATTTGTATATTTACTCACATATAGTTTGTGAAAACTAATTTAATATTTTATTTTGACTTTTCTAGCCTTACGCCATCTGTACACAACAATTTAGATAAGTCACTTATTATATAACTCCAAAATTCAAATATATCCACCAAAATAATAAATAATACTTTATATTTATTATATAATTTAAAAAAATACTTCTTACTTCTCAAATATTATCTTTAGAACACCAAATTTTACTTTTCTTATGTTGTGCAAGTACTGTGTCGGCATTGAAAATATTTTTCAAATTTATTATGAAATAAATAATAATATATATGTTTTGACTTATTTATTTATTATATTTTTATTATATTATAAAAATTATTTTTTCTATAAATTTAATAAATTTCAATATCATATTTATTTATTGGTGATATCATAAATGATACTCTATTTCATAAAAACTGTGTTTTTTACTATTCACTAAAAAATTAATGACATTAGAAAAATATGAAAAATTAATTCTATGATAAATTTGACTTTATACACCCAAAAAATATTTCAGTTTCATAAAATTAAATTCTTATAAGTTACATAGTTTTCTCTTAAAATAAATATGTAAAACGCAATAGAAAACAGTTTTTATAAAAATGGGTATTCTATGGCCAAAAATGAACTTATACCAAAATAAAGTATAAAGATAGTTACTTTTTAATTAATTATATTATTTATAAATAAAGTTTAATTATATTTATTTAATATATGATTAAAAAAATAATGTTAAATTTTTATTAAATGAAATCACAGTTTAATAAAAATCTTTATTTTTCACTATTCAGTAGAAAATCAATCTTTTTAGAAAATTTGAAAAATTTCACCATAAGATAATTTTAATATGGTTATTTCAAAATTAATTTTATTTTTTTCAAATAAAATTTCTGAAAGTTTAATAAATTAATTATAATATTCACTCAAAAAAATAAAGAAAATCGTTTTTGAAGAAAATGCATCTTTGAAGAATAAAATGACTTTAATAAAAATTGAGTACTTATTTCCTCAAAATTAATCATTTAATTTCTATTTATTATGAGATTTATATATATTCCAAAATTTGTTTAATCATATTCATACCTACTAATTCAATTTTTAGGTTATAGATGTAATATTTAAATAATAATATATCATGGTTTGTTTAAGCTTGATGTTGTGTGTTGTATATGATATAATATTATTTTAAAATCCCGAGGGGTTATATCCCCACTTAATAAATTGTGTCCTCATAATTTGAACTTTATCTAGTTAATCAAGGTTTTAAAGTTTGAAAATAAATTTTTTTAAACCCATGTTGTAAATAGGGTTAATATAACTTCTTCTTGAAATGAGGGAAAGGGAAATACGAAGGTCGTCTACAATAACACATAAATAGGTTTCAAAATTGGAGAAAATTATTAGAAAATGAAAATATATACATAGATGAAAAAATTAAAGTCAAAATTATTCAAATTTAGAGATCATGTGGTTAAGAGAAACTTAATGTCCAAAAAACCATAAATCAATAAGGGATTAATAAGACCATCAATTCATTAGAAATGAAAGTAATAGGATAAAAAAATTATTTTAGGATTCATTTTTTTAGAGTTAAGGAATTACATTTAAAGTGAGAGTAAGAACATATGGAAATATATTTACATGGAATGTAAAATATCATCCTTAAATTAATTTCGACCACAATATCATCTTTTTCTCTAAATGATGTGTATTCAAGAAGGGTTTTTCATTCCTAAAGCACTGAAACAAATTCTAACCCATCAAATAATTCACAAATGTATATCAAGATATTCCTCCTATCTTTTTACATTAAATAAGAAACAATTTATCACAAGTTAAGATACTATCCAAAAAGAATAAATTATAAATTTATCTTAAATTACTTAACAAAAACACCCAAATCTAAACATTAAACATTCAATATATTACTCAAAGTTAAAAACCCCAAAATAAAGTTACATTATCTAATATTATTTTGAGATTAATTTAACATTTTTCTTCAAAAAGCATTAGTCACTAAAAATTCCATATACCCAAAAATTCATATTCCATAATCATATAATCACAAAAATATGATATTTATTTCCATAAATAAATTGAATCATCATAAAGACACATTAAAATCATATATGCTTTCAAAATTAATTCAACCATTATTCCTCAAATAAAATCCCATATTATCCAATAATATTCTTTTTACATTAATCATTTAATTTTCCCCTATAATATAGTGATATTATTCTGAAATAACATTAATAACATAATTAGAAAATTCACTTTTCAATCCCATGGTAATATATATATATATATAATATATTCTAAAATTGTAATATCTCATAATTACCTCAACATCAAAGATTATAAAAACCCTAAAGGTTATCAATACATTTAAACTTAATTTCATCAAAATTAAAGGTATTCTTCCTAAAATAATTTTTTCACATGTTAAATATAAGGTTTACTTATACCAAAAACATCCCTAAAAATCAATAAATGTCTCCCAATGTATTCCCATCACATAAAAACTCAAAAGAAGTATTTATTCCAATAATCTTATGATTAACCTTAGACTTATCAACCCATAACCCTTTAGGGTTATCCTATATCGCTATGGATTATCATATGATTCCATATGATATATCCTCTCATTCTTCATAATGTTTTATAAAAATAATTTAAATTATCCAAATAATTATCCATTGGGAGTTTTTGGATAGGTGTTCAGAATTAGGTCCACTCATCATGCATCAGTTATGATCAATTTAAAACTAAATCTATCCCTTTTAGAGTTGTTAACCCTAGGTTAATATATGCCACATTTATATCCACTTACCAATATTTAGATAGATCTTTCATTACTAAGAAACACACAATTTATACTTTATCAAAAAATTATGATTTTATCCTTTTCTTATACATATCCCCAAGGTTTTCATCCAAGGTTTCTAATCCTAATCTTTAAAGTTATATTAACCATTCCTTTGACACCAATTATAAGGAATCATTGTTAAACATTACACAATCATGATTTTTAAGATAGGAATTAAATATATTAAATTTTTAGGATATTTCCAGTTTAGAGATTTGGAAAATTAGGTCATAACTCGTAAACAAAAATCACATACATTACAAATTAGAAATTTTGACTAAGTATCCATTTTTCCACAATATAAAAAATTTAAAATTAAACAAGTTTTCTTTTCAGGAAATATATTCACAATTTTTATCCTGATCTCATCTTTTTTCCAACTCATCATTAAAACCCTATGAAAAACATTTGAAATAATAGGATGATCACAAAAAGATCAATAGGTGAGAAACAAAAAAAAATCATCGATCCATGAATACTTATACAAATTTTCCTTTTTCAAAATAAACATTAGGCTCAAAATAAAAAATTTCATACCTAATAAATCAACTTCTCTTCACAAATATTTTTACAAAAATTTTATTAAAATTTATTAAATGAAAAATAAAACTCATAAATGTTTCTTTGAAATCATGAAAAATTCAATGAAAACATTTTCAAAAGGTTATTCATTTCACCCTTAAGAATTTTCATAAACTCCCCTTTAAACTTAAGAACATTATTTTACCTTGTTAAATTAAAATATTTCTTGAAAACACAATATAAAGAATAGATAAATCATATAAGTAACTTGGGAAATAATTTTTATATCACTCTTCCAAAGTGAATAATCTACCTGGTAATTTCCAATAATCAATTAAGAGAAACCTATCCGGTTAACTCTATCTATTTACTGAATGAATTGGATAGTTATTTGGGAGTTACCTATTCATGGTTTATAACAGAACCACTCATCCTTGTTTTATAATATAACCACCCATATCTAGTTTATAAAAGAACCACCTATTATCATAAACAATTCCCAATAACCATAACTTAATTGTAACTCATGAATGTTTTGATTTCTATAATAAAACTAATCTTTACACCCATAAGAAAACATTTCTAGATATTGAAATATCCATTAAATTTTAAAATATCATTGAAAATATATAGAACATAAGAAAGAAGGGTTTTTATTTAAAAAAATAAATCTTATAAAGGAATATAAATATCAAATAATGGTTATGGTGGTGGAAAAATCCATTAAAACCATATAAATTAAAATAGAACTTTCTTTTTTCATTTTTTGTCAAAACATCCCATATAAAATACATAAAAATATTCATCTTGAAAACCTTTGAAAGAAAGTAAAAAAAGTAAAATAAAATTTCATTTATAATACAATTTTTTCATATAAATACATCCACAAAAAAATTTAATAATATAGACATGGAAGATAATTATTTATAAAATAAATCATGAAAAAATTTAAAATGGGGTTTTTAAAATAAAGTATCTCTTACCTTGAGTCAAAATCATCACATGCAGTCTTTATATTCCTGATAAATAAACTTTTTATAGTTATTTAATTGATTAAGAACATTTTAAATGTTTATTACTACTTTTATTTAACTTATTAAAATTTTATATAAAATTATTAAATTAATTAAATTCATGTCAGACGTTTTGATGATATTCTGCTCATTTTTTCAAAATGGCATCAGTAGGTTGAGTATGGTCAAAGAGTTCATTATTCCAACATATCAAGAATAATAATCATGAAATAATTATCATTTTTTTATATTAAATATATTTTTATATCCAACCATGAAATATGGTTATGAAAAATGAACTACATTACAATCATGGAGATGATAGATTGAATATACGTATGAGTAACGTTTCCAATTTTCAATGAAAATGATGGAAATAAATTAAGTAATATTTTAGATTAAAATAATAATTATTATATCATAAATATCATAATATTTTATTAAATACACTTATATATACCACCAATGTGATTCAGTGTTGAAAAATAAATCACATCGATTCATGG
Organism: Viscum album; assembly: GCA_963277665.1. Classification (NCBI taxonomy): domain Eukaryota; kingdom Viridiplantae; phylum Streptophyta; class Magnoliopsida; order Santalales; family Viscaceae; genus Viscum; species Viscum album. The sequence goes on from OY728139.1 coordinate 288,444,487, forward strand.
GGGTGGTAATCCACACATATTCACAATCGACGTTATCATTTTTCAATGGATAGAAAGATAATAAATTATATTATAATATATTTAAATAATTTTAAATATTTCATTAATATAATATATATATATATATATATTAAATTCATCATTATCACCAGTTGTGAGAGGCAATGATGGAAAATGAATTACATCAGTTCGTGTGGCTATAGTCCGTCGTACAAACGAATGATGGATTCATTTCCCATTTGATAGAAGAGGAGATAGATATAGGAAATAAAAGTAACATACAAAATATTATTATATATAATGTTGTTTTTTATTATTTCATCATGTTTGAATAAGATTTTAAGGAGGTATAATAAAAAAATAAAACTAAAACATTCTATTAAAATCTATACATCTGCTTCAGACAACCTCCTTTTCTTTAACCCTTAATCCCTCCAAAGTCAGTATAATTCCTAGACTAATACCTATAGGATCTTTACAGGGATGTTTTTATGGGATTTGGGTAGTTATTTTCTAAAATATATTGTTGAAAATGTGTGAGTAATAAAGGAGAAGAGGTTCCCTTTTATAAGTGAGAGGATGGGAACTCTTTGAATTACTTAAAGTATTAATTAATATAAATTAAATTCCATTTAAAAGAAGAAATAAATTGATATATTTTAAAAATAAGATGATTCTTAGTCTAAATTTTAAGATGCAAGAAAATTTGGACAAGTTTAGGTGATGTTTTCACACTTATCTCTTTGTTTTAACCGCCCTTGTTAACCCTTTTGATGATTACCATGATAAAAAATGTGTTACTCTATACAGGTTATGAAAGTGACTAAAAAACAAAAAATGACCCATAAATAGATAATGGTTGATATTTTCAACCATATCCAATTATTATTTCTGAATATAGTATTTTTATTAACTTTAAATCATTTTAAAAAATATTTTTTTATTATAAAATATCATTATTTTCATTTTTGGAACTGTTCATTTAATTTGACTTTAACCACCTCAATAAATTTATTTAATTTTAATATAAACCTTTAAAACATACCTAATATGTTATATTGGTCTATAAAATTCTCTTTACACTATAACTCACCAAAAACTATTACTTTAAGAGTTTTTAAAATCATTTATATGATTTTTATACTACTTTCACAGGTATTATGTCAACATTGTGTATGCATATAAGGTAATTATTTTATCAATAAAAATTAAAAATTAAATTCCACCATAAAATTAAATTAATTAATTTTAATATAAACTTTTATATTCATTAAATATGTATATTTATTCACATTTATGTCATGAAAACTTATTTAATTTTTTATTTTGACTCTTTAAGCCTTGTGTAAGCACTTTATAAGCATTTTGATAAGTCACTTGTTATATAACTATAAAATTTTTATATATTAATAAATACCATAAATAATAAATTATATTTATTAATAAATTCATTAAATCCTTCTTATTTCTCAAATATTATCTTTAAGATACCAAATTTGACTTTTCAGGTGTTACGTAAGCATTGCATCGGCACTAAAAATAATTTTCATTTTTATTAGAAAATAAACTATAATATATATGTTTTGAATTATTTTTTATGAAATTATTATTATATTATAATAAATTATTTGTTTCATAATTTTAATAAATTTTTATATCATATTTATTTCTTGGTGATATCATAAGAGATATTGTATTTCAAAAAACCTAGTGTTTTACTATTCACTAAAAACCTAACTTCTTTAGAAAAATAAATGAAATCCTAGGATAAATTTGAATTTATAAATCCAAAAATTAATTAAATTTAAATAAATTAAACTCCTATAGTTTATATAAATTAAATATAATATAAATTCATAAAACGCATAGAGAAACAGTTTTTAGAAAAATGTGTTTTTTAAGAAAAAAATGAACTTATACCAAAACAAATTATAAATGTGATTCATTTTTAATTAATTATATTGTATATAAATAAAGTATATATATAATAAATTAATATAAAATAAAAGTGTAATGTTATTTTTCAATGAATATAAATGACATTTTTATAAAAAACAGTATTTTTCACTATTCACTAAAAAATAAATCTTTTCAGAAAAATCCCAAAATTTCACCACAAGCTAATTTTGATATGATGGTTTCAAAAATTATATCAATTTTATAAAATATAATTTTTAAAAGTTTCATGAATTAATTATAATATTCAATCAAAAAAGTAGATATAAAGCATTTTTGAAGAAAAATTATTTTTCAAGAATAAAATGACTTTACTAAACATTGAGTACACATTTTATAAGAATTAATATATAATATATTGAGTAATAACTTTATACATTTTTATAATGTGGTTAATAAAATTTATACCCTCTAATTTAATGGTTGGGTTATGACTGTAACATTTAAATAATAATATATTGTGGTTCATTTAATCTTGATAGTGCATGTTGTATATGCTCTAATATTCTTTTAAAATATAACATTGCGAAAAAAAACCTTGTAAAACAAAACTTTTTTATTATATTTATTTATATTATGCATTTCATGTTTTTTGTTTTATTTTTTGAATAAAATAGATCCACCATTTTTCTTAATCAAAAAATAGGTTCAATGAACAAATGGGGTAAAAGATTAAAAGGGAAATTAGAATTGGGTAAAATTTTATCTACACCTGATTCACCCCACCTCTCAATTTTTTACACACATTACCTATTAATCTCACTCTAAATTTTGGTTTGGGGTTTTATATATTTTTTAGGATGATTTTGGATGTGTATTATGAAAGATAAGTGGATTTTAGCTGAACCATACAACTCTTACTAAAAAACATGATATGATAATGTACCATTATATCATGACCTATTATTTAATAAAGATAGGGTGTAATATTTTACTATAGGAATTTTTTCCCTAGGGTTTTCACCATATATTTTTAGGGTTTTTTATGATGATTTACAGAATATAGTAATCATTGAATCTATGATATTTGGGTATAAAAGTTTTTAGTGTAGGTGAGCGGTTGCACTGTGATGTGTAAGATTGTAGCATCTGGGGATTTTGTTTCACAATGGATCATAGTACATAGTAATTTTGTGTATATATATTTATTATCATTACAAAATTATGGATTTAATTCCACTATAATTTTGTGGGGTGGTTTTTAGGTTTAAGTTGTGGATAGCTTATAGAGTTAAAGGTGGCTAGGAATTTCACTATGAAATTTAAAGAGTCGTATTTTTTTCCATGGTGAAGAAAATTACACCATTATATTCCTTGTAATTATAAATTTTAAATGTCCTTTATAATGTGGATGAGGTATGTTTATTATGCCATGGTTTCTAAATATTCAGTTGATCCAACCACATTGTTCCATGACAATGGGAGTTATGCCATGATTTTTTACACCCAATATTTTATTATAAATTTTATCGATCTATTTTACATGGTTTCATTTTTTTTCCCTCTTTCAAACCCTAACTTTCCTTATAGTTCATCTTATATAGTCTTTTGTGGTCTTGTTTAATCTTAATCCTTTCAAGTTGTTTGAGGGAGTTCTTATTATCAAAGGTTATTTTCTCTCTACATCATTAATTATTTCTTATTTATTTATACATAAAGAGGTATAGAAGATGTCAAGATTTTTTCTGTGTGTTTTTTAGAGGTATGATAGAGAATTAATGTGTATAGGTTTTGTAAATAATTCTTGTGATTTTGGTGGTGTTTGGGAACATTTTTTTTCTCATCCATATGTTGTGATTTTTTAGGCTTTAGTCTGATAAGTGATTTATAATCTCTCTTTATCTCTCTTTAATGATATATAAGTGTAAAATTATCATGAATTTATTTCTTTTAAGAAAATTCTTAGAATTATCATAATTAATATTACAATTATATTGAAAATTTGATTTTGGGAAGGGATACATGTATATTTTAAATAAATATTTTTTATTATTTATTTCTTATAAGAAACTTATTATAAAAATATGTTTTTGTGATATATGTTATTCTTAATATGTTTTATCATGTTTAAATTGGTAAAATAACTTAATGTTTGTAAATAAAATAGGGTGTGGGAATATTGAATTAAGGTTTATATTGTTTAATGTAAATTATTGAATAGTCTGTGAAGAGGAAATAAAAAAGGTTATTTGTATGTTGTTTGCAACCCTGATTTACAATTTATTATGATATATTTGTGATGTTATTAGTGTGGAAGTTTTTATATACTACAATAAAGAATAATATTATTTCTCTTTTATTGGGATTTTATGCAGTTTATGTGAGATATGTGGTTGTTGATGTGGAGGTAGTGGAGATGATATTGTGGGACTTTACTGATATGATATGATATTGATAGTGTGTGGTAGTTTTCATATGATATAGAAATAATTATTCGAACAAATAATTAAAATGTGGTAATAGTTAATGGGTTGTGATGATAATATATGATGTTGTGTCATATAAATAAATGGATATAGTGAATTAATGTGTAGAAAAAATGTATATATATATAATTTCAAGTTGTAATAATTATATAAAGGATTAAATATTAAAATATATATTTTTAAAAAACATAACGATAATATATGAACAGGGATAAATATTATTTATTATGATTTATTAGTGATGATTGATTATGTTGGTGTTGGATATTGTGTGTCTAGTGCGAGAAGTGGTTGTGGGTATTGTTGTGGAGATGATGGTATAGTGATGAGATGTTTTTATAGAGGTGTTGAGCTAGAGTGTTGACACATAGATTAGGTTTGTGTGATAATATTATATTCATTATATATTTTTAATTTCTTATGTACCACCACCCAGGCCAGAAAATTTGTTTGAAACCCATATGATATTTTTGTTTTTAAGTATACCCCCATCATCCATGATGTGTATAATAAAAATGGTTGAATAACCCCCCTTACCCAATCACTCTTCTAGAAGAATGATATTTTTTAGTTTCATTTGGTTGAAGATATTATGTAATGGCATGAGGTTGTGCTGTGTATTGTTTTGTTAGTGATGTGACTTTGAGGTAGTGATACAGTTATATAGTTGTGATATGGTTATGTAGTGGTATGTGACACTTTTATATGGTAATTTGATTATGATTGTTTTTTTGTGGTATGTGGTCATTGTTATGTATTGTTGGTTGTGATGTGCTATGTGTTATGTGGTTATATTGATATAGAAGTTATGGGAGTTCAAGGTTATATATTATTAGTGTGTGGGGTGACTAGTATTATACGTATATTGTTGTGAGATAGATTTTTTATATATTTTACAGATATTATATTACTATACTTGTGTGTAGACTTGGTTATTAATCCTTAGTGAGGATGGGTGGTAATGAACCTAGTTAATTAATGAGTTGCTATTGAGGTTTATTCACTAAAGCCTTCGTATGCTTTATGAAAATTTTTATGATATTTTCTAAGGATAATACTATTGAATCAAGAAGTATTGAGAATTATTTGGTCACCCAACCCATACCCCCACAAATATATTGAATAATGTTTTCATTACAGAGTGAGAGTGTGAGGTAAAATGAGCTCTCACCCACTATAAATTTAAAGATTATATATTTAATGAACAAAATAAGAAATCATGATGATCATATTATGAAACTTAAAAGGTAGTTTCCATCAAAATTAAATCACAAAAACATCTATAAAAATACTACCATTTTAATATCTTTAAATGAATGGATTTCAACTTCAATCCACATGATGAGAATCCTACAATTATTGATCTTCTCTATTATATTCATATACCAACCTTCCAATTATTTAGCTTATATCCTTACAATCATCTTGGTGAACTAAAATCAATCTTCCTTAATATATAAATCCAATTTAGGCAAGTTGTATTCAATTCCATCACATATCCAGTTCCATTAGTATGTTGCATCTATCGAGAGTAATTGAATAGACATGCCTTTTACTACATGAATGTTTCCACAAAAATTGACTTTATTAACTGTATGAGATATCACCACACACCTTCCTTCAAAGTTTACATATTAAATCATTAGTTATGGAATAGTTTTATTAAATTATATTATCATCATACCAGGTTCATTCTGTAATGCACTACTTCACAGATGATCACTCTTCCTTCCAATCAACATTAGCACAAAACATAAAAGTAAGATAGGATAACTTCATAAGTGCGTAAAAAATAGCCTGCATATTGGACACTCATCGAGCCAAGATAAGGCTCTTCATTCAATAAATTATTTATGAAAATCATACCTTAATTATAGAAAATATTAAAATATTAAATCCATAATTTGACAACAACATCTAACACCAAGAAACCATCAGTCCTCACCTATTTCACAAGTCATAATCCTTAACCACATTAGTAAAATTATATTTAACATCTAGGAACAAGAATAAATAGATAAATACATGAGACAAATATTAAAAATGAGCATAAATAGAAACACAACACCCAGAGAAGTTTTCATAACCGAAAATTTATATTCTTGTAAAATTTAATTTCAATTTTAGTAAATATACACACCCTAATAGCTAGATAATCAACCACAGACATATCTTATTTTTTATATATAGTGAATTCCAAGACATTTTATTCAAAAAACCAGGAGTATATTTCATCTGTGGGGCCTTTATTAATATTATTTGTCTCATTTACAATCTTGATGCCATCTTTCATACATTCTTCCTTAGAGGAGGAGGAGATATCATCATCAGATGATGAAAAGGGTATCTCAAAAACTAGTTGAGGAGTAATATATTTTATAAAAATCCCATAGGATAAATTAGAAATTGTTCTCTCCAATTTTGGGTAATCCTTACACTTTTGTGTATTCCTAGGTTGTGGGGTGATAAAACCATCAGAATCCACCATCATTTTCTTGCCTTGTACTCGAGTGTAAAGAATATTCCTTGATTTGATGTGGTTATTCAGCAAGATCATGATTGGACTCACCATAATCACATTAAATCTATGGTACCTTCTCCTCATTGAATAGGTTATCTCTTAAGGAATTAGATTCACCATGTATTTCTTAATCAATAGGAGTGTATTGCACATCATAAATAGAATTCACAAGGCCAAACATGTTCCCAGATTCTTGTGAATTCTATCCTAAAGGACTAGTCATCTCCTTAACCACAATCTGCTTATGGGAGACTCTAATTAAATCATTTATCCTAACATTATCCTTACATCCAATAGGGAACATTGTATTTTATTTTTAAACCTAAATTTCATTATGACTAACTTTGGGTATTGTAGTAGGTTCTTTACCTCAGGAACTAGCTTTGTGACCAACATTAAAATAAGGGAGAAAATACTCAATAATATTTTGATAAGTGACCTTTTTAAAAAAACCCTACACTTGTTAACATTATGGATCCAAATGATAGAGGGAAAAGGTCTAGAGATATCCACCTCATTGTAGATCCTCATGAGATATTTCTTTGAGAGCATGGAGGTGGATAAATCAGGCTTATTAGGCGTACTAATAAGATTCATGACAGCAAAATATCATCTATCTTGAAGAAATAAACAAGTATTCATTGAAAGTCAATCCAAATAGAAACAAAATGGGATTAAAAATCCATTTCAAAATATAGAGACCATTTCATAATCTTCATCTAGAATCCAAAAAATAACCTCTTTCTACATGACTAATAACTATAGTATCCTTTTCATGAGGCAAAATTAATTAGTACCTATTGAGAGTCATGGATGCCCAAATTGAAAGAAAAAAACTCTATAGATTAAAGAGACCTCGTAATGAATTTAATTGAAGGGATCTATTTTGAAAACTTACATAAAAGTTAGTTACAAATATATGAATATAGTGAGTCAACATCCTTTATTAAAAAACAAACTATAGGCTACCCATTATACCGAAATAATGAAGTAGAAATTTTAAAAGATATGTCATCTTCATCATGCAGGAATGATCTCCCAAAAACCACATCAATGATATTTCAGTAAGGGTTCACATTAGGATCACATCTTTGATCACCTGACTTTCGTACAACTTCATCACTCAAGAACATCTCAAAACATTTCTTATTTAGTATTTACATATTCTCACATGTATATTCTATATTATATTTCTATATATTTGATGGATGAAGTCATTAATTAGGTTGTATATTTCTTCCTCTGGCGATTATTCGATTTGCAGTTACTTCCATACGATCTAGTTTTATTTTTTTATTATTCTTAGTTTATGTGTAACGTTACATGAATTTTAGGATCCTGGATATATTTTATTTTTCATTATGAATTCAACTAGTGGTTTAATTTTCTTATTTATAGAATTTATGATAGTAATGCCTCTCATAAGTGTGTGTTATACCCTTGGTGCTTGTCTCACAAACATGGAATATTGAAGGAATAAATTAAGGGTTATGTATCATTACTGCTAGACTGATAGGAGATTTTGAGGAATTTTTTTATGACACAAAGTTTTTTATCATTTTTTATAAAATTCCTCTTAATTTTTTTATTTATTTTTAGAAAAAAAAATTGTAATCAATATAAAAAATAACTATAAGTTGTTTCATATCATATTTTTTGATAATTTCATTTCCAACACGCATTATAAAGTTCCTAAGTCACAAAATATATTTTTATTTACTCAATATAAAATAAATGATATTCATATATGTAAAATCATTAATAAAAGTAATAAATTTCTTATCATTATTAACTGATTTCAATATCATTGATCCACACACATATAAGAATATAAAATTAAGAGAGTTTTAATATTGTTATCACCACTTTGGTGTGACTCTTACTCGCTATATTTCATTTATGACACACATCACAAGTATTTATTGTTTTTATATTCATCTTTATTATATTTTCTCACAACTTCATATTTAATAATCATTGACATGTTCTTTTGACCCAAATGGTCATTTTATTTATGAAGAAATTCATTATCCACTTTCACACTCATACAAAAAAATTTATTATCAGTGGAAATCTAGAGTAACTTACCATTTTTTAATTTTACATTCATATTGATTGTGATATTTATCATCCTCGTAAAGAAACGTCCATTATTTTAAAATATCACAGTATTCTCGTTATCATGTATCTAAGAGAAAAAAATTATTGTTCCTCATCTCATCAATAAAGAAAATATCACTCGATTCACACTTATTTTGACCAATTTTAGTGCTTCCAACTTCTATCACGTTATGTGATTCGTTATTTTTTAAAGAAAAAATCCATCCATAATAACCTTATATATATTTATAGATATGTTTATTACCAGTCATGTTTGAATAGAAACCACCATAATTATCCATAGATTTTATGATTTTGTTACTTATTAATCCATCTCAACCACCATTTAATTTTCTTTAATACACATCCATTTGAAATATTTTGAGTTATTTAATTTAAAATGATTTGTTAATATACTATAACACTTATCGGTAGTGTCTCTAGAATGGATGCACTTTCCAAAAGTCTCCCCTTAGGAATCATGAGTATTATACAATTTTACCTTTTCTTTCAGATGTAGTCATGAATGGAATTTAAAAACATCATATATAATTACCCATTATTTACAGCCTTGAATAAATTTATATAGTGATAAAATGAAGAATAATAAAAATGATTTATGTCTACAGAAAATGTAATACAAATATCTTCCTTCCAAATAAAATACCCTCTATTGGAAATTCGGTTCATCAAAATCTGATCATTGATCTTCCATCTGATTTGAAATCCACCACATTCTTTTTTACTTATTCATGATTTTAAGAATTATCTATTTTCATTAATTTTAACTTATCCTTAATCTAAAATTATTTTTTAATTGATAACTTACTATTTTTTGAATTTTAAACATTATCCTGTGGATTTACTATGGGAGTATATTCTGTTTTTATGAAATAATTACATTTTCACCTTTTTATCGTTTCTACCACAATGTTATTTGAAAACATGGTTGTTTAATATAATGGTTCATAGAATCATAGGAAATTAAATAATTTTCTTGGTAACATCAATGAGTTTATTATATTATTTGAAACTTTCACCGACCTTTTTGACAAAATTTGTGAGCATCAATTACTAAAATTCTTTCAATTAATTTTCCACTTCACAAAGTATCATCTCAAAAAAATAAATTTATCATTATTAGAAATATTATTTTATATATTAATATCAAGAAAAAAATATCTTACTTCAAGTATTTCATTGAGATCACCCATCTTCCATGTGAAAATAATTTCCATTTTAGAAATATTTTTATAATTTTATTCACCTGTAGATTTCCTTGATTAATTATTCTCATTCAATAATTATGCCGTTAATTTTTCATGATTTTGTTTCATTTAGAAACTATGGGGTCTTAATCCTCAATTTAAACTACTTTTGTGTCTAATTATCACTGAATTTTTCATCACTATAGGTATCATTGGACATTTTTTATTAATCCATGAGAGATATAAATCCTTTATTCTCTAAGTCCTATTTATCTCTTTCACATTATTCATCACAATATATTACGTCATATTTAGATGGAATTTTCTTCTTCATTGTTGTGTTTCCATTTAATTTTAATTTTAATTTATCTCCACCATTATAAACACTTTCCACCTTATTTCTCCTAGATAAATACTTAAGTGAATCATCTTCCTCATCTTCATGATCATTCTTGTAATAAAAATTTTAAAAATGTATAAATTTTCAAAAATTGAAACACTTAAAATAAATTTACCCTTATATTTACTTCAGCCTAATTGTATGAAATTATATAATAAAAAAATGAACTTGTTCAAAATTAGGGAATCATCCTCCACACTGGCTTCATCCCCATTATACCTCTTTGTTTCAAAAATTATTTATTCTTTTCGAAGCTTTAAATATAATCACTTTTTCATATTTTTATTTTTCAAATAATTTGGGACCCCTTCCTATCACACAGGCTATAAATACATTATTTAACTCATCAATGGTCCATAAATACATGTTTTAAACCACAAGAACAGTGATTTGTTTATCAAACATGTCTATGGTAATTATCATTAACTTGTTTATAGATTTATAATTTTATAGTTTCCTTATAGCACCAAATCAAAATAATAATTTTTTCACTCAAATAAAAATAAATTCTTTCAAATAATTTTCACCCATTCAAATATCCTCAAATTTATAATAACCTTATTGTAATCATGAATCATTAACACTCTTATCTTATTAAAATAAATCATGGAGTTTTCTAAAAATTTCATTTACTACTTTTTCCCATAATTCATGTCAAATGAATCTATGAACATGATGTATGTTACACATTGGACACTCTATCATCAGCTTCTATATTTTTCTTATTAATTATGTTTTAGTTTAACCTAATATTGGGAATAGAAACACCATTCTCAGTGATATCAAGAATGTCTTAGCCATGAGATAGAAGTTATAAGTCACCCAATCCTTCTATAGATTAAATATATTATAATCAAACATGGTGAATCCATTTTTATTGATTATATTCATTTTTTCTATGTATATTCAATAAAAAAATATGATAAAGTAAATACCTCATATCCTAGAGAAAAAATATTCTTTAATACCAATTGAAGTACCCTAAAATAGAATATTGAGAATCATTGATAGGGTTGAAATAGTGAGTCTAAAAACATAGCATTAATTCAAATATCACTATAATTATCAATTTAGTTAGATACAAGATTCATTAATGAAAAAAATTATCAATGATAATAGGGTATGATAGAACACACATAAAACAAGATTTTTTACCTAGTTCACACACAGTTTTTATTAACTAATTACTCCTTAGTGTTTAACAGTTGAGATCCCACTATCAATACTCTTATCTTATTATCAATAAATAAGTAATTAGAGTAGAAATATATTACTGACCTCTAAATTACATATTTATAAAAATAATCACAAACATGTCAATCAATATTTATCATCCCTATATAAGTTCCACTAAATTTTTTATAAAGGATGCATCAATAGTATCTTCCTTGATCATAGCCAAATCCTCTCTAAAATTGTATATAGAATTTTTTCCCTTCTTATACAATGTTTTTTCAATATATTTTATGTAAAACATGACATTAATTAATATATAAATACTACCATAATGTTTTGGGTTCAGACACAATGTGGTATTATAAACATCATCAAAATATGAAATCAATATTTAGATATCATATTTTTTATCCATATTTTTTTCAAATGGTTTTTCTACATTGAATGTATCTCCAATACTACCATGGAATAGTGAACCTAATAAAATTTTAGTTTTTATGAACTGATTTAGGACATTCTTTAATTGAACACTTGATTCAGCTTGTGGAAATACTCAAAGGTCATTCCTAATTTTCACGGGCTGCCAACAAGCACCTGGACATAATGAACTTCCTTTTGGAATGATTTATCCCACAAAAAAATTAGAAAATAATAGTTAAAATATATTAAATAAATATAAAATGAAAAAATAAAACTAAGATTTCTTTATGTAATTGATAGGTATTATTTATTACCTTCGATGGAAACTCTCAGGTATTTCAAGGATGACCTAAATTGGTTCATGGTAAATTGTTTTAAGAGGAAGTTATTTTTACTTAGTATTCACGTCTTGGGATATTTTGGTAGACTATATATAAGATTATAAAGATATAGACACTAGGTTACAAGAGAGTATCTAACAATATCTCATCATAAGAAGCCTTGAGTAATTCTGGAATGTTGGGAAGTGTGTATCCTGTGTTGAATTTTGATCTAATATCAATTATTTAGTCATGTTTCCTTGATTAAAGATATAATTTATCTATTTTTTAATGGTATTTATTCTTTATTTTATGTAGTACCATACCCCCTAAAGGATTCCAAGAGTTCCTCTAGATGTTTCTATGAAAAACATCCCATGATGAAACCCTCCGGTTAATAAGAATCTTATTAAAGATGTAGTGAGAGAAGTCCATGATATAGATTAGGGTGTTTTTCCAACCCTAGCTCAATTTATGGTAGTGAAACCAAGGACTTCAAGAGAGAAATATTGATCCCAATAGTTCTTAATCTGAACCCATAATCCATCCAAGGAAATAATGTTCCATAGAAAAAATAGTACTTGGTGGTAAGGTTGAGTATATTTTCTACTTCTTGGAAGCTCTAGATTCTTTCAAAGTGAAATGTTATAGTTTTATGCTTGAGTTACCAAACAAGATATAGTGAGACCTGATAGTTCATGAAAAATAATATGAAGGTTTGTAGTATAAGGATTTCAAAACTATCTCTTCCTAGTATGTTTCTCCCAGAATCATTGATGATTTATAAATCCATTGAGTTTCTAAACCTTCACTATAGTGATCGGACTTTAATGGAGTATACCAACTACTTTGATGAACTAGTTCATTTATCTCTTTATATTATATCAATAGATAATTTTAAGGCTTAGAGTATTTATATGGTATTGTGATTATATATTTGATCTTGGTTTTATGGGATATATCTTACCTCATAAGAAGAAGTGGTTGAAAAAATTTGGATGTGAGATATTTTCCTGGTATGAAGGTTAGAGATTTTTGGGGTTCCTCTTCCACCTAGGGTTAGTTTTAGTTGATCAAAATAAAAGAAGTGTATATATAATAATACACATAAAGGTGGTGTAAGTGACTCCCAAAATATCACTTAAACCTCATGTATAAAAGGAACTAGTGGTGGTCCTCTAACTTGATACCAGTTTGGAAAGATACACGTGAGATGTTATTTCCTTGGAACTATGAATATTTATAAATCATATGGATATTGAGGTCATTTGTAGATGTCCTATAAGACTCTCTATACTCTACATTATGATACAATACCATTGGTACCTAAAGATTCAATGGTGTATTCAGATGCCTCAAAGACTATTGGATTTCAACCATGGGATTTGGGAACAAAAAAGTTAAATTAAGTTGAAGAGCATCAAGTTAAATTTAATGTTATACCTAGAACTATGATGGGTAAAATCATTATTTCTTCATATTTAGTGAATTATTTATTTGATACTAGTGCCTATTATTCTTTTTTATCTACCTACATCATAAACCTTTTAAAACCTATAATGAAATTCATGTCATTTTTATAGAATTTTTCACACCTCTTAGAAATAAGGATAAGTGTTTTCGATGTCCATAGTTCTTTTTTTATCAAAAGTCAATATTGTATAGGATTATATGGTTCTTGAATTATATATCTTTGAATTTATCCTTGGGAAGGATTAGTTAGTTTCTATAAGAAAATATTGATTATTATCATCAGCAAGTGTTCTTTATTGCCTCTGATGGGAACTCCTGAGTGTTTCAGGGATGACTGGATCAATTTATGATAGTAGTGTAACTCATCACAAATCATAAATGGTGAACTCATTTATTTGATAAATCTATGGGAATGTAATTCAAAGATTTTTGTTCTCCCCATGACATGCACCAAGATCAATTCCATCTATGCTCCCCGTGATCATAATTCAACTTTTTATCATGAATTCCTAGAACCATGGTTAGCCTCAATATTAATGTTTCTACCTTTAGAAACAACATAATTAAAATCCACCATGTCTATTTTCCTCCTCCGTATGTTCTATCTCTATTCTTTTAGTTCACCATGACTATAAAAAGGTCTATTTCACTAAAATTTGTTTATAAGATATTTTTACATTATGTATACATAATTTTCTAGTAATCAACCTTGCATAAATTATTAATCATCATAATTTCACCATTTTTTCTATAGGATAATCTCTAATAAGATTCCAACTCATTTGTGAAAATACCAATTTTTATAAAAACTATCATTTCATTTAAATAATTTAAAAATACTCATTAAATTTTATATTGGTTTTAATGAAACATTATTCTCATTTAACTAAACATTTTCTAATTAATTCTATTATAATTGTAATTATACTTGATTTTGGTATAAATTCATTTTTAGGATTAAAAACACATTTCTCTAAAAAAACTGGTTTTCATTGCATCTTTCATTATTATATTAAAATTAATTTCTATCTATTATATAGATTTAATCATTAAAAATGTATTATATATTTACATACAAGAGTTTAAAATTTATTAATGATTTCAATTTCATTATTTTTTATTACGAGTGATAACCTTAGTAAAAAAAGATGTCCACATGGTAAAGGGGTAAAATGGATTAATTAAGGTTTAAATTTTTTATAAGGTCCAAAAATATCATATTATTTCTTATTGTATGTGTTTATTTTAACCCTTATAAATTTATCTTGAAAATTTATTTATTTTGGTGCTTCTTTTCCTTAATTAATACACTTATAATATTTAAAATTTATGAATAATTACATATATGTCACTCCCCTCATTTATAAAAGGGTGCCTCTTGCCCTCACTTCCCCATAAAAATTGAGATATCTTTCTCAAAAAATGTATACCCAAACCCCTAAACAACAATACTATCCATTTTAAAGATGTTTTGGTCTCAAAAAAATACCAACATATAAGGAATAAGGTGTAAACCAATTGTGTTTTTCCAAAGAATATGTATAAATCTTAACAAAGTCATTTCATCTTTATTTATTCTTTTACCTACTTCAAACCTATCATAACCATGATGATATAATAACATATATATATATATATAATATAATTAAATGTTATTATTTTTATGTTACAATTATTTTTCATCTCTTTTCCCATCATATGGTAAATAAAAACATCACTCATGAAAAAATATTGACTACTACCTCCATGAAGTGATGTGTTTCATTATTCATCACCACTTCACATGGTTGTATATTATAATGAATCTATTTAATATATATATATATAATATTTATGAAATGATTATTATTCTATAAATATGTGATATTACTTACCTTCTTTCCCTTCTATCTATTTTAAACTAACATTGTCCCTAGTGCATATATGTGGACCGCCATAGCTACAAAGCGATGTGATTAATTTTTCATATATAAATTTCATGAATGGTTTAAAAATTTTATTTAATGTATAAAAATTATAATTATTACATGATTAATATTCTTTATATTATTTAACCATGACCACTTTGACCATGGTCAAGCTACCAAAATTGTTTCGGGATTATGAATTGAACGTCCTCAAAACAGACAATATGAACTTAATCATTATAGTAATTGTATAATACATGGTAATAAAAATAAATAAGTTTATTATCATAAAATAATATAACTTTTATAAAGTAAAAAAATATTATAGATTTATTATACAAGAGTTAAATAATCTATGTGGTGAGTCAGACTCATGGTAATTGATTTTTCTTTTAAAGATTATTTAAAAATTTTAAAGTTCCTATTATCTTTTCCTTCATATAAATATTATATAAAATCTTTTATTAATGTTACTCATATAATAAAACATAAATTAAAATTCATTTTACACCATGTTTGACTTTCTATATAAAGTTTTTAAAAGAAATATTTTTAACATTTTCCAAATGGATTAATTTTTACCATTTTACAAAAGTATGAAAGTGGTATTTTTTCAATATATGTGGAATGAAAAAAATTTCAAAATATCATTATCACTATTATTTAAGAATATTACATTATATTTTTTCATGGTTTTTCAAAATAATTTCCTATTTATTATTATTTTAGGAATTTGGTTTAAAATTATTTCAATGAAAAAAAATTATGCTTATTATTATGTGAAGCCAAAAGTGATTTCTCATATGTTTTAAGAATAATATTTTATGATATTTCATTATTTTAATAGAGTATTCTATGTTTAATGAATGTTATGGTCCTTTGGAATTTTTTTAATGATATTCGATCCCAATATATATCTCCAACACATTGGGTAATGATTTTGTTCTTTTAATAATTATATTGGAATAAACTAAGTATTTTTTAATATATAAGGGTTATTATAATAATTATATAAATATTATACCCCAATGAACCTATATGAATTTTATATTAATTTAAAATATTTTTATGGAAATATTTTTATTTCACAAGGTAAAAAAATATGCATGTGTTTTAGGAAAATTTATGACCCTCTTAAGGGTAAAAGGTCTTTTTTTCAAGAAAAAGTATTTAATTGGTTCTCATGTTTTCTAAGAAAACCTCAAGATTATAATTTTTCATTAATTAGTAATTATTAAATGTTTTATGAAAGACTTTGGTTAATAAATCACATTTCATGAGTAATTAAATGAATATTTTAGATTAATGTTTATTATATAAAAGTGAAAATTTTCTTACGGATTTCAAAGTTTCTCAAATATACTAAAAAGTTCATTTCATTTTTATATACCTTATAGATATTTTTGTTTTCATATTAAGTTTTTAAATATTTTTATTAGGGAATAAGGATCAATAGTAACTATTGAAAGTTCTGTATTTATACTTTGGTGGATTTTATTTAAAAAAGAAAAAGAAAATTTAATTAAATATAAATTTAAATTTTGGGATCCATTTTCTTTGAAAAAATATATAAATTTAGTGGAAGGGTCCATTTTTTTAATATATGATTTTTATATATAAGTTTTTTTATTAATTATAATAAACACTAAACCTAAAGGATCATGGGAATGTAAAAATTGAAATCTTTTCTATTAAACTCAAAATTATGGGTTGATAAATCCATGATTAATTAGAGTTTATATCATATAAAGGTTTATATAACTTTAGAATATATTATATTTTTAAGAAAAGTTGTTTAAAGGATGTTAATTTATGGATTATATAATTAGCAGAAAACTTTGAAGGTTTCCATGTCAATTCATCTAATCTAAATCTATTTTAGAGTGTTTTTCCTTAATGAAAATAGGTTGAATGAAGTGGAAAGGAATCAAGAATATAATATCCTTCCATGTAAAAAACCTAGAATGGTAAGAATTAGAATATAGAAATTTTTATTTGTGTTAACTCAATTAATGTAGGATATTAGTGGTTGTACTCATTCTATGGAGCAACTGAACTCTCTATAGAGGAAAGTGTTTACAGAAAAACATCTAATGAAAAAAAAATCCTCCAATATTTGGTGGATCACCAAACCCAGTGGTACCTCAAGGATGGATCGATTCTCTAGAAAATATATTCATTATTTTGGGTTGTTATGAACATAAATATGTAATTTTTTCCATTTATAATTATAAAGATGAAGCTAATAAGTGGTGATCGTTGGTTAAAAATAACATGGAGAAAGAAGATATTAATTCCATAGAGTGGTCAGTATTTAATGATATTTTACTTGAGAAGTGTTTTCCTATGGATGTTTTACTTCATATAGAGAGGAAGTTTTTAGAATTTAAGAAAATATAGGAGGAATATTTTTCTACTAATGAATCCAATTTTACTATATTGGCTAGGTATTTACCAAATTTCATTTTAGGTAATGATAGTGAAATTCAATGGTTTTACTCAGGATTCATGTTTATGAATATATTTGGCCTCTAATGAATTTAAAGTCTATTAGAAAGTTTTTTAATGTTTTAAGAATATTGAGATAGAGTTTTTTTACTTTTATAATAACATGGATAGTAACTCTTCTAGTTGGAAAGCAATGAGTATGCTCTCATTTATGAAATTTGAAAGTAATATGAAAAAATATCCTTCTTATGATAAGTGTGGTGAGAATAATCCTAGTGAGTATATCATGAAATCTAGGATGTGTTTCTAGTATAGTAAGCTGGGAATATAGCATGTGACTTCAAGGGAAACTTTAATAGTAATTATCATACCAATAGGGATAATTAAGTTGTAAGTTATTATAATTATAATGATATAGACCATTATGTAATTTTGTTTCTAAAAATAAACATAAATTGGTGAAAGTTATATTAATTAATAACATAGATTATGTCAATGTCTTGTTTGATTGGGTATCTTCACATTATTTTATTTTGGGAAACTTTACTATAAAAATAGAAATATCACCTCAAGAAATGGAGATATGTATTTTGGTAAAAACTCCTGGTGGAAGTATTAAATCTACAAAAAAATTATAGGAATGTTCCTGTAATTTTTCTATGGAATAGATTTTCCTTCAAATATTATAGTCTTTCCCATAATTGAGTTTGATGTTATTCTAGGTATGGATTAGATTTCAATTTATCATTATAAGATAGACTTAGGATATAATAATGTTATATTTAATTTTCATATTTATCTTAAATACGTATATAATAATGAGTGCATACCTATGATAACATATTAAGAAGCTAAGGATTTGATTAAATATAGCAGTGACAGTTTTCTTACTCATATTGTTGTAAGAAACAATTGTATATACTAGTGATGTGCAAGTGGTAAATGAATATATGGATGAATTTCATAATTATCTATCTAGTTTCATTCCTAATTAGTAGGTTGAACTCAATATTTACTTAGTTATAGCATCTAAGCCAATTTTAAAATCCCTATATCAAATGGCTCCATTAGAGTAATTGTAAATGAAAAAGTACTTATAAGAGTTTCTTTATAATGGTTTCATTCACCCTATCTCTTCAATATGGGGTGAACCTTTTTTGTTAAAAATAATTATATTTATATGATTATTTTCATTGATTATAGAGAAATCAATAACATCATTATTAGAAACAAGTATTTTTTGCTTCATATAGTTGAATTTTTTTTATCAGATACAGGTTTTGTAGTATTTTTTGAAGATTGATCTTAGGTTCGGATATCATCAAGTCAAAGTAAAGGAGGAAATCATTCTAAATAAAGTTTTACATTCATTTTATGACCATTATAAGTTTTTGGATATACTATTCAAGTTAGTAAATACACCCCTGTATTTAGGGATCTTATGAATTGAGTTTTCCATGATTATTTGGATAAATTTGTGGTGATTTTCATTAATTAAATTCTGGTTTATTTTATTAGTTATTAGAAAAATATTAAGTACTAATAGATTATTCTATAGACATTAAAATATAAGAATCTGTATAGAAAATTTAAAAAATGTGAATTTTTGTAACAATATATTTATTTACTTGTAAATATTGTTTCTAAAGATAGAATAATTGTTGATCCTATTAAAACTAAGGTGGTGAAACTATGTACAAGGACTATAAATACCACTATGGTTCAAATATTTCTTGTATTATTGGGTTACTATTAACAGTTTATTGAAAACTTTACTCGGCTATCTACCCCACTAACTAAGTTAACTTAAAGAGGGGATAAATTCATCTGGAAAAAGGAGTGTGATGAATATTTCTAGGAATTAAAAATAATATTGTTTAATGCTTTAGTGTTATCTATTCCAATATTAAATCATGAACTTTTCATTTATAGTGAATTTTATTTTAAAGGACTTAGTAGTGTTTTTATGCAAGATGATCAAGTAATTTCCTATGTTTCACATCAATTGAAACTTAGTAAATAGAATTAACCTATGCATGATCTTGAGTTTTTAGTGGTGTTTTTTATTTAAAAATTTGGATAAATCATTTTTATGAGGTAAAATTTGAAATATATAATGAAAAATATATATAAATTATATATTAACTCAAAGTGAGTTCAACATTATGTAGAGAAGATGGTTGGAACTGATAAAGGATTATGATTTCACATTTTAGTATCATACAAGTAATGTAAACAAAGTAGTCAATGCCTTGATCTGAAATAATAATTCATCATTAGTTATGCTAGTATTAGAACATGATCCTTTGGTTAATGATTTAATTAATATTAGAATAGAAATTTTGAAATATGGAACTACTTATCCTTTAGTTTTGGTGTCAATGCAATCATATTTGTAAGATAGAATTAATTATTCTCAAAAGGAAGATCATGGATTGAAATAATGGATATAGTTAATTAAGAAATATATGTTTCCTGAATTTATCATGGAAAAATAATATGTTACAATATTTGGAAAAGGTTGTGTGTGACATGTGACCCTCCATTTAAGAAATAATTATTTATTGAATCTCATAGCTCTCTATTTTCTATTCATCCCAATAGCACTACGATATATAAATACCTTTGAGAATATTACTATTGAGAAGGAATGTAAATTTATATTGGTGATTTTACCATTAAATATTTTACTTTTCCATATTTTTAGGTTGTAATAAAACAAATATACACAAGAGGGGGGTGAATATTGTCCTTTTGATAATCTTGATAGATTTTGGATTTTAGCTATCTTTTTTATTTATGTGGATATGCAGCTTTCTCTTCAGTAATTATTTTGAGTATTAGATAAATAGTAAAAAAACCAAGTGAATTTTATAGTGGTTTGGGGTACAGAGAGCCCCTATTCTAATCCACCAAATCTCTCTCTAAGAGCTTAATGGTTTTCACTATAAAGGTCCTCTTATCACAAGAACTCAAAACTTAGTGCAGTAAGTTGAAACCTTTATAATAAGGCTTTACAGATCCTCTTGGTTCTTTTACAGGGAACTAGATTCTCAACAGCTTAGTTTGATAAGATGATACTCTTCTATGACTGATTCCGAGTAGTCAAAACTCTACTAAATTAAAATAGAATGATTTGATTGAATTTCCCAGTTCTTGTACACAGTTGCATTAGCAACTGATGAAATTCATATCTTATTATTCAATGGTTAATGTCTAAAAGAAATAATATCTTGAAAGAGATCCTAGTTGTGAATGATCCTCAATAAAAATAGAAACATGCCAACAACACAAGGTTGAAACATGTATGTATTTACATTTTAGTTTCTTCAGAATTATAGAGTTTTTTAATATTTTGTTTCTCTACAGAAGTTTTTTATTCAAAATTATTTTTCATATACATAGATGTACATTTTTTAAATCCAAAATAAACTTTCTATTTATATAGATATCTTGGCTTTCCATCAGTTTAGTATATCCAAGAATGTTTCTTGATAGATCGCAATAATTCAAATTTAAATCATTCATGAGAGTCATAACTTAACTTAGAAATAGGAATGATTTAATATGTTGAATATGAGCCATTGAATCAGTCGTAAAACAGATTTAATGTGATATTTACTTTTATTGAGACCATTGCATAAATCATGAAAAATAACTTCAAATTAAAACTCCATCATTGAATAGTCAAATGTAGGGTTCCTTATTGAAATGAAAAAACTCCAAACATAGGGTTGAAAATGTACATTTTACTATAAAATTTGGTTTGATTTACCATATGTTTGTTTCCTCAAATGTAGGGTTCCTTAAAAATATAGGGTTTTTTATCCATAATTTCAATTTTCCCAAATGTAGTGTTACATCCAAATATAGGGTTGATAAACAATACTTTTCTAATAGTGTAGGCTACATGATCTATATGTGATATTTCAAACGTAGGGTTTATGATCCATATGCTATGCTTACACTTAAAAATATAGGGTATGAACAATTTTTCTAGAATATGTTTATAACACATTTAGAGCACTTTAATAAATATTATAAACTGTAAAAATGACAATCCATGTAGGAAACATATTCTTAAAAATACTAAGTGATTTCATTAGTAAGAAAAATAAAGACATTTGTGAGCATCAAAATCAATAAGATTTATAGAGTATTGTTGAGATAATATATTCCCAACAATATCTCCCTTTGTTATGATCACAAAACCCAAAACTTAACTTAGAAAATATAGAAATTGTAAAGATAAATTAAATAATATCTTTAAAAAGATACAGAGTTTGCATTTATTTAGAAATAATTTTAAAAAAAATCATTCCATTTAATCGATAATAAAAACTGGTAATAGAGTAATAGAATGTTGTGTTTACCTAATTTTCTCCCCTTTTGTGATATCAAAAATAAAATATATGAAAATGGATTAAAACACATTCAATGTATCACATAATTGTAAATAAATGTTACTCTGCTTAAGATAAAAATTAGATATGTGTTTCGGTAGTATAAAAAAAAGAAACAATGATAAAAAAAAATATTAATAAACTAAATAATTTCATTAAAAGATATTTATGACAACAATTGTCAATTTTGTTGAGAAATTTTAAAATAGTAGGGCTCACTGAATGTGAAAGGGATAGTTCAGAAGAGGTTTTGTTCTATGGTTATGCTCAAACATCCTGAATAACTTCCTTCAATTCTTCTATCTATCCTTATAAACATTCAGTAAGCTTGTATGATAACTATCTTATCAAAAATTGTGAGTCCTAACCAACCATTAAACTTTCAATAATATTTAATTTCATAAAGACGTGAAAATTTTCAGTAGTCTGAAGAAACTTTTTAAGCTTTTAACTTAACTGGTTGAGAATTATTCTCATTCCAGGTTCACTTGAGGTTAACTTCTCAATAATTTCTCTTTTATTTTCTAATTGTACATTCAGAGTTTCACTGTTACACTAAAGTGAATGAATCCTATCATTCATATCATACATCATAGTAATAATTTATTGAAACATCTTGATTCAATATGTTAATATCTGAGAAGTATAGGAGAGGCAATGAATTGACTAGATCTATTCCTCAAATATTCAAACTAATTTCATAAATACATTTTTAAATCCCCAATATCCATCTTTAAGATTCATTCTTCTTTCATTTTTTCAAACTAATCTAACATTTCTCTTTGAAAAGAATCAAAATATCATCTAGAAACTGAATTTTCTCTAATATTATGTAGCTTATCCTGAAAAATTTTGAATTCTTCTCTAGTAATAGTTAAATTTCTCAAATTCTACAAAGTCCTTCTTATATATTCCATCTCATGTTGTAAACTGGAATTCTATCCCATCATTATGTTAAAATTGATGACTATATATTCTATCTTATTATTCAAAGAATCCAAAGAGTCTAATTCTTTGTGTCTTGATGACTAGTATCCTTCCTTTACAACTAAATACTTTATTTTTATCACTAAAAGATAAAGAGGTGTTATCAAGAACTTTTGTCCTCTCTCTAAACATAGAATATTTTTGTCCAATGATTATGCAATAACAGAGACTATTTGATCTTAAATTATTTTAGTGGTTTTGGCAATTGATATTTGAACTTTCTCATCTATTTGAGCAGTTTATTGAACTTGTTATTTTTTAGGAGATACTTTCTCATCTTATTCTTGACTATCAACTTATTCCTTATGATTGATTAAGAAACCTAAAAACACTAGTGTGATTAGAATCTCTAAGTGAAATAGTTTCAACTTCTAGATTATAATCAGCTCTACCTCATTTTGATCAGAAGTATCATATCTGAGTATCCTTTTTTTGTTGAATAAAATATTATAATCTATATTCTCCAAATTACGTATTATATAGGCAAACTAATCCAGCTAATTACATATTTTCTTGCTCCCCCTTAGTAATAGGACTAGACTCTTGTTGGTCATCATCACCAATAGAAAATATCTTTCCTTTTACTATTCTCCAAAAGAAACCTAACATTCTCAATGTTCTATCATTGATAATGTTACTCTGATGAAACTTAGTGGGAACATATATATAGAGAATTTTATTATTTTTATATATAATAAAAGAAATAATTCGTCTATATGGATAGAAAGACATATGTTCATCTAATTGATAGTAGTGATTCAGATGATCAAGAATGTACCAGGAGAAGTTTATCTTGATATCACTTATGAAAAAAGAAAATTAAATACATGTTAGGATAAAAAATATTTTATAATTATATAATTATCAAGAGGAATAATAATTGGATGAACATAACTAGCACCATCTGGTCAGCCTCAAAATCCTTAATAATCATTTTTCAAATCAAATTTTAACCAAAGAGAAATGATATTATATCTATTAACTTGTGTTCTTAATTTCCAGTTGATTAAAGATCAAAATGAAACACTCCTTCATAAGTACATTAAAATATCTTTTCAGTTATACATAAGAAATTGAAAATTATTCATCATATACCAGTAAATTGATGATATCTTCTATTTCCCAGAAACTAAACTGAATATTTTTATAGAACGTCTTTAGTTCTATCTCAAAAACAAATTTGGTATTTTATTTGTTAAAAATTAATTCAAAACCTTGAAATATGGGGTCTTTCTTTAGTAAAATACTTTTATAATAAATCCAGTCAAAATTGATAACTTTTCCTTTAAGTGTTTTTCTAAAGGGGTTCATAATCATTTCTAGTCACTTGGTTCACCTTTAATTGTCCTATTAATCTTTTTCATTTCTAAGAATCTAAAGGTAGAAGGTTTGGATTATAGGTTTTTAAAGTAAGATGGTATATATTGAAATAATAAAGCTTTTGAAATCTAAGGGTAAGAAAGAGAGACAGAGAGAGAGAGAGAGAGAGTTTTTTTATGGTTTTGGTTACAAAGTTTGAGTTTCTTGAGTCAGTTTACTCATTATAATTATTATTATTTTTTATTTTGAAATGATTAACATTTTAAAAATCGAAGCAAATTCTTATTTTCATTTAAACAATTAATAAATAAATAATAATAAAAACTATAAATACAAAAAAAATAATGTAACAAATTGACATCTATTAATTTAAAATTAAATATTACTAACTCCCCCTTAATAAAATAAAAACTTTAAATAGCAAGTGGTTCATAAAAATATCAATAAGTTGAAATTTAGTATTTACTAATTCTAAAGATATATACTTTTTAAGAATATAATCTCGTAGAAAATGATTTCTTATATAAATATTCTTGGTTCATGAGTGACTTATAGGATTTATTGAAATATTAATTTCACTTATATTATCATATAAAATAGAAATATTATTAAAAATAAGTCCAAATTCTAGTAAGTAGTATTTCATCCACAAAAATTGTACACAGAAATTTCTAGAAGATATATATTTTTCCTTAGCTGTTGAAAGAGAAAATAAATGTTGTTTCTTACTCAACCATGAAACTAATGATTTTCCAAAAAAAGTGATAGGTTTCTAATGTGTGTTTTCTATCTAATCTACATCCTCTAAAATCATCATATGAATATGAAATTAAATTAAAATCAGAAGTTTTGGGTAAATTATAAATTGAAAAATACTTCCTTTTAAATTCTTAAAAAGGTATTTTAACATCATTAAGATGGGATTCTTTTGTGTTTGATTGAAATCTATTACATAAACATATTTAAAACATTATGTCTAGTCTACTAGTAGTAAGATATAATAAATTATTAATAATACCAATGTATAACTTATTGTCTAATTGTTTTCCAACTTCATCCAAATCAAGTTTTACATTAGTACACATGGGAGTTTTATAAGTCTTACTGTTTTCTAGTCCAAAAATTTTCAATAAATAAAAAATTTATATGATTTTATTTAAAACATTTCCATAATATTTTTAAAAAAACTTAAATACTAGAAAGAAATTTAATACTCCCATCATACTTATTTCAAATTATTTTTGTATAATATTTGAAAAATCATTACAAATATTTTTATTTTTTGATCTAGAAATGAGATCATCTATATAAATTTTTAGAAATAATATATTAGAAAAAAACAGATTTCTTAAAAAGTACAGGATCTTCTAAACCTAAAGAAAATACATTTTCCAATAAAAATGAGATTAATATTTTATACCAAGATTTGTATGCTTATTTAAATCCATAAAGAGATTTAGTAAGTTTAAAAATTAAATTTGGTGGATGAAGGTTTTCAAAACATGGTTCTTGTTCAATATAAACTTCCTCCTATAAATATCCATTTAAAAAGGTAGGTTTTAAATCTATCTGATATAATTTAAATTCATATGAGATTCATAATCTAGAAGGATTATAATTACTTATAATCTATCAATAAATGCATAGGTTTTTTCATAGTCTATCCCCTTTTCCAGTTTGTATGATTTTTCTACTCAGATTTCTTTATTTCTTGTAATTATCCCTTGATCAACTTGTTTATTTCTAAAAACTCATTTGGTTCCTATTACTAGATAATTGGTAGGTCTATCAACTAATTTCTAAAATTTATTTCTACTAAATTGATTAACCTCTTCGTGCATAACCATTAACCAAATTTAATCATTTAAATCTTATTCTATAGTCTTAGGTTCTAATTATGATGGAAAGGTAGAAAATTCAACTATATTTTCTACATTTCTTCAAGTTATTACTTCAGTATATATATTTCCTATAATTGTTTCTAACGGATGATCTTCTATGGTTCTTTATTATCTCATCAAGACACTTTCAAGTTCATCTACATCATGTTCTGCTCGACTAGACTGGATTTTATCTATTTTATTGTTAAATTCATTATTAGGTGATTCAAGCCTCATTTTGTCGAAAGAGTTGAAAATTTCATCTGTTTTATCTTTCCTTCTACCAAGTGGATCACTTTCATAAAACTTAACATGAGCCAATTATTCAACAATCCTTGAATTTTTATTATACACTCTATAATCTTTAGAAGTAGTAGAATATCCTAGAAAGATTCCTTCATCAACCTTTGGCTTGAACTTTCCAATATTTTCCTTCATATTCAAGATATACACATTGCATCCAAATACTTTAAAGTACTTTACTTTAGGTTTTATATTATTCTAAAGTTCATAGGGAGTATTTTAATAAGATATATTATTAAAACTCTATTCATGGTATAGAAATCTATGTTTACAACTTCTTCCCAAAAATAGGTAGGAATGTTATATTCATTTAACATAGTCATTCCTATCTCTTGAATAGTTCTATTTCTTCTTTCAACAATTCCATTTTTTGAGGTGTTCTTGTTGTGGAGAATGTGTGTCTAATACCTAAGTTTGAGAAGAAAAAAAGAATTTTGGATTCTCAAATTCTCCACCATGATCACTTCTTAATGAAATTATTTTAAAAAATCATTTTGAAAAAATTTACAAAATATTTCAAAAAAAAGTAAACACTTCACTTTCATGTTTTAGAAAATAAACCCATATAAATCTTAAAAAATTATCAACTAATACATAAATATAAAATTTTCCAACCAAACTTTATACCCTTGATAGTCCAAACAAATCCATGTGGATATGTTCTAGTGGTTTAGATGTAAAAACTTTTTTAATTAATTTGAAAGATTATTTTTGTTGTTTTCCAATTTGGAATGAATCATAGAATCTATCATTAAGAAATTTAATACTAGGAAAATCAGAAATTAAGTTTTTCTTCAAAAAATTATATAAATTAAATATATTGTAGTATTCAAGTCTTTTATGCCATATCCAAGACTCATTTGTCTCAGTAGTTAAAAAAATTACTTTTTTACATAAGGAATCAAGATCTAGGGTATAAACAGTTTTAGTTCAAGGTGCTCAAAAGTTGAGAAATTTATCTTTTAAAACTGAGTAGGAATTTTTAGATAAATCAACATAAAAACTATTATCATAGAGTTGATATATACTTAGTAGGTTGTGCTTTATCCCTTGAACATATTGCACTTTTTTATTGATATTGACTTTGGATCTAGAACAGATCCAACTCCAACTATCTTCCTTTTAGTATTGTCTTTAAAGATGACTATTCCTACATCCATTTTTGTAAGTGTATGAAAATTAGAAGAGTCTTGAACCTTGTGTATTAAGTAGCCACTATCTATATAACATATAAATTTTTTTCATGTAGTCTTTTATCTAAAAAGTATTTAAACAATATATTTTTTGGTACCCATATTTTCTAGAGTCCAGTTGTGTCAGCAAGCAGAGATCTAGGAATCCATATTAGCCTAATTTTACCAAAATTTACATAAATTTCTTCAGAAATATTCTTGTAAATAATAGTATTTTTAATTCCACTTATCTAAGGTTTTATCAAACAATAGTTGTTAGAATAATGTGCTTTCATTCCACAATATAAACAGGTATCATTTTAATAACTAGGTACAAAATAGTTTATATGTAACTTTTATTTTTATACTTTTATTCATATTCTATATATTTCATTTTTAATAATAGTTTTTTCAAGAATCTCATTCAAAAAAATTTCTCCTTTGGTTAAAATACTAGCAGTACTTTTAAATGATTCTACTTCAACTTGTAATTATTTTATTCTATTTTTATGAATAATATAATTTGATGTAGATGTATTAAATTTTTCTTTTCATTCTTGATATTTTTTAGCATTTCATATTTTTCACTTAAAACAGTATTATGAATATTTTTTAGTGACTTATGCTTTTTTACTAAGGATTCATATTTTTCCTCAATCATCGATAAATAAGAAACTAACTTTATACTTGAGAAGCTAACAGAATAAGAAGCATAAGATTAATAGGATTGTACTTCATCTTCTTCCTTAACCATAAATTACATGTTTTATTTCAAAAAAATTGGTTATATTTATGATTAATATTTGGAATATATTCTAAATTCTTTAGACACACTTGATGTATCCTTCATATCTCATTTCCCTTTATTCTCATAATCAGTTTTCTTATAATTTTTATTTTCTATATTTCTCCTTTATTATTTTAAATGGGGGAAATCAGGTCTGACAAGACCCATCTATTTTCATTCATAGTATCTTACTTATTTATTTCCTTTCTCCTCTTTCTTGAAGTATTTCTTTAAGCCTCTATTTTTCCTATAGAATTTGCTAAATTTTCTAGGTAACTATGCCAGTTCCATTTCAAAATCTAAGCAATATAAATCTTTTAAGATTTTGACATCTTCTCTCAATTTATTTTAATTATTATAAGTTTTAACTTTAACATAATTATTTTACCTTTTTACTATCTTATGATCTTCATCTTCATCTTGTATCTATACTTCATACATCATAATGGTTCTAATCAATTATTTCATTGTCAAATCTTTGACTGATGATGATTGTCTTATAGTGGCAGATATTCCATTCCATTTTGAAGGTAACACTCTCTTTACTTTTAGTGCTTGATCTGATTGTGTAATTGTGATTTCTAAGGTAGCAACATCGTTGACTATTTTTTCAATCACCCATTCATATGGGTGATGCTTCCATCATCATACACTCTAAAGGTGTCAAACTTTACTTTTATAGTAGTGTACCTCAGTTGTATGATATTTTCAATTCCTTCATATGCAATAGCAATTGCCTATCATATTTAATAAGTAATATGATATTGAGATACTCGATTAATTTCTCCAGGACTAATTCCACAAATGATATCATTCATTTCTTTTAAATTCATGTTATACTCATATTCTTTGGAAACATCCCATATTTATGGTTTCTTAGAAATTGAAAACAATTTGATAATCTTCATATATAATTTGAATCTAATATTTTTTAGATAGTTGATCATAATATATTTCCAACATCCATAGTTATCACCATTAAAGTGTGGGTAATGTATCATTTACATTCCTTCTCTAGGATCATCCATTGATATCTATCTTTGTTTAGACATTATACTTTGAGCTTTATAGAGCTTATCTACTTTATTCAAAAATCTCTCCACTAATACCGATTATTAGGTTGGAATAATATAAAGATACACAATTGGGGTTTAATTGTTTCATTTTTATAATCTTCATAGATTCTATCATTTAGTTACCATTTCAATTTATGCATATATACAACGTTCTCTTCTGTAAATAGTTTATGCAGCAGATAAATAGTAAAATAGAACATAGTAATTTTTATAATGGTTTGGGGAAAAAATATCTCCTAGTCCACTCCACAAATTATCTCTCTACATGATTAATGATTTTTAATAGAAAGGTCCTATTATCACAAGACCTTGAAAATTGAGTGTAGGCAGTTGACAGCTTTACAAAAAGGGTTTATGGAGCATTTTGGTTCTTTTACAGGGAACCAAATTCTCCATAGCAAAGTCTAAGAAGTTGATAATCTTCCATAACTAAGTCCAAGCATTCAAAACTCTAATAAATAAAAAGAATTTGATTTTATTGAAATGTTATTTTATTTTACATAGTTATAGTAGCAACTAATAGAATATATATATTATTATTCAAATATTAATGTCTTTAAGAAATAATAGCTTCAAAGAGATCCTAGTTTTGAATGATCCTTCATAAAAACAACAACATACAAACAACAAATGGTTGAAACATTTATGTCTTCACATTGTAGTTTCTTCAGAATAATAGATTAATTCAATATTTTTTTCACTCTAGCAGTTTTTTATTCAAAAATATTTTTCACATACATGGGTTTTCTTTTTTAAAAAGAGAAAATACTCTTTCTATTTATATAGAAATATTGGATTTTCTTTGATTGAGTAGATCCAAGAATGTCACCTAATAGATCACAATCATTCAAATTTAAATCATTTAATAGAGTCATAAATTCTCTTAAAAATAGGAAAAATTTACTTTATTGAATACGAGCCTTTGAATTGGTCATAAAACTTATTTAAAAGCATATTTAATTCTATTGAGTCCATTTCATAAATCAAAAAATTTATCTTTAAATTAAAACTCTGTCATTGAATAACCAAATATAGGGTTTTTTCTCATAACGACAAAACTCTAAATTTAGGGTTGATAGAATATAGTTTATTATAAAAGTTGATTTGATATATCATATGTTTGTTTCCTCAAACTTAGGTTTGTTTATCCATAATTTCCATTTTATTAAATGTAGGCTCTCATCCAAATATAGGGTTAATAAACAATACTTTTCCAACAGCATAGGGTACATGATTCATACATGTTATTTCAAATGTATGGTTTCTGAACCGTACGTTACGCTTACATTTATAAACATAGGGTATAAATAGTGTTTCCAAAATACATTTAAAACATGTTTAGAATACTTTAAAAAATATTATAACTTGTAAATAAGAAAATATTCAGAAGAAATATATTCCTTAAAAATACTAAGTAATTTCATCAGTAAAACAAACAATGGTATTTGAGAGCATCAAAATCAATAATATTTATAGAGTATTGTTGAGACAATAAATGCCCAACAATATCCTCATTTTTTATGATCATAAAACCCATAACTAAACATAGAAAATATAGGAATTATAAACACAAATAAAATAATATATTTAAAATGATAAAAAATTATATTTATTTAGAATTAATTTAAATAGAAAAATCATTCCATTTAATTATTAATAGAAACTGATAATAAAATAATAAAATGTTGTGTTTACCCAATTTTATCCCCCTTTTGTGATATCAAAAATAAAGTAGATTAAAATGGATTAAAAAACATTCAATGTAGCACATAACTATAAGTGAATGTTACATTCTTATTAAGATAAAAATTAGATATGTGTTCTAGTAGTAAAAACAAACAAAAATAATGATAAACATAAATATTAATAAATAAAATAATTTCATTAAAATATATATATGATTATAAGTTTCAAGTTGGTTGAGAAATGTTTAAATAGTAGGGCAGGATGAATGTGAAAGGGCTAGTTTAGAAGAGGTGTCATGCTCTAGTGATGCTCAAGCATCCTGAAGAACTTCCTTCAGTTTTACCATATGTCCTTGCAAGATTTATAAAAGGTTGTCTTCTAATAGTCTTATCAAAACTCATGAGTCCTGACCCAACATTAAGCTTTCATCTGATTGACTTTCATAAAGTCATGAAAATTTTCCTCAATCTGAAAAACCTTGTTACGCTTTTCACTTAACTTATTGAGAAGCAGTATGATACCAGGCTCACTTAAAGTTAACTTCTCAACAAGTTCTCTTTTATTATATAACAACACATTCAGAGGTGCACTGTTAAACTGAAGTGAATGAATCCTATCACTTATATCAGACATTACAGTTATAATTTCTTGAAACCTCCTAATTAAATCCCATTAAGTTTTAGAAGTAAAGGGAGAGGCACTGAATTGACTAGATCTATTCCTCAATAATTCAAATTGATTTCCAAAATAATTCTTTAAATCCCCAAAATATGTCTTTTAGACTG
The DNA here is from genome assembly GCA_963277665.1 of Viscum album. Taxonomy (NCBI): domain Eukaryota; kingdom Viridiplantae; phylum Streptophyta; class Magnoliopsida; order Santalales; family Viscaceae; genus Viscum; species Viscum album. The sequence goes on from OY728139.1 coordinate 288,477,241, forward strand.
ATTCTTCTTCCAATTTTCAAAAATAATCTAATATTTCTATTTTAAAAGAATCAAAATCTCTTCTAGAAACTTAATTTTATTTAATATTGTGCATGTGAGCCTAAACAGATTCAAATTATTCTCTGGGAATAGTTGAATATCACAAATATTACAAATATTTTCTTGTATATTCAATATCATATTATAAATTAGAATTATCCTCCTTTATTTTATTAAATTTGATGACTAGATCTTATATCTGATTATTCATAGAATAAGAAGAGTTTTATTCTTGGTGTCTTGATGACTCGGATCCCTCCTATAAAGTTAAGGACTTTCCATTATTCTTCTCACTAGAAGAGAAAGATATGTTTTCAAGGGCTTATATCTTTTCTCTAGACATAGAAGATGTTTTTCAATGATTGTTCAATAGTAAAGACTGTTTAATCCTCAATTATTTTAGTTTTTTCAACTAATAATATTTTAACTTTCTCATCTATTTAAGTATTTTCCTAAACTAGTTATTTTTTAGGATCTACTTAACATATTGTGCTTGACTTTCATATTTTTGTTCCTCATGAATTATTTAGAATCCTGAAAACACATATAGATTGGCCTCTCTAGGTGTAGTAGTTTCAAATTTTGAGTTTTGATCAGTAGTTTTTTCTTTGTTCCTAGACCGTATGACAAGGACCTCATTGTCTACTTCTTCAAGATCTACCTAATTTTGATCATAAGTATTATATTTGAGTCCCCTATTTATTGGTTGAAAAACATATTCTACTCTAGATTCTCCAAATTCATCATTTTGTAGTCGAATCGATCCATCTAATTTCATATTTTCTTTCTCCCCTAAGAAATAGGACTCGACTCTTGTTGGTCATAAGCACCAATAGGTAACAGTTTTCCTTTTAGTTTTCTCCAGAAGAAACCTAACTTTATTAAAGATTTAGCATTAATAATGTTATTATGATGACACTCAGTGTGAAAAAATATATGGAGAATTTTATTCATTCTATACAGAAGAATAGAAATAATTAATCCATAAGGATAGAGAGACATATGTACCCCTGACAAACATTAGTGATTCAGACATCAAATCATATACCTGGGAAAGTTTATCTTGATATCACTGATGAACAAGAATATTACATACATGTAAGGATAAATAATATTTTCTATTTCTTTAATTCTTGAGAGGATTTTGACTGGATGAACTTGACCATCACATTTTAGTCATCCTCAAGATCCTTAACAAGCATTCATTGAATCAAAGTTGAACCATGGAGAAATGACATTATATCTTCTGACTTGTGTTCTTGATTTCTAATGGATAGAAGATCAAAATGAAACACTCATTTATGATTATATTTAAATATATTTTTAATTTCTATAGAGGAAATGGAAAATTATTTATCATGTACCCATGATGTGATGATATCTTTTATTTCCCCAAAACTAAACTGAATATTCATATAGAAAAACTTCTATTCTAACTCAAAAATAAATTCAGTATTTTCTTTGTTAAAAAAGGAATTCCGGACCTTGAAAGGTGAGGGATTTATTCAGTAAAATATTTTTCTGTTAAAGCCATACAATATCGACAACTTTTCCATCAAGAATTTTTATGAAGGGGGTGCTTTGTCATTTTGAGTCACTTGGTTCACCTTCATTTTTCCTTCTACTCTTCAACATTTTTTAGAATCTGAAGGTATAAGGTTCGGATTCAAGGGTTTTAAAGGTATATGAGAGCTCTCGAAGGTGAAAGGATTAGAAATCTGAGGGTAAGTAAGAGAGAGAGGATGAGGGTTTTTTATGGTTTTAGTGACATGGTTCAAGTTTCTAAAGCCAATTTATTCATTATAATCATTATTATTATTTATTTTGAAAATATGTGTTTTTTAAAAATAGAAAAAAATTATTATTTTTATTTAAATTATTAATAAATAAATAACTAAATAACTAAATAAAAATAAAAATTAGTAATTCATAAATTAACAAAACAAATTAACAAATATTTATTTAAAATTAAATATTCCTAACTCCTCATTAATAAAATGAAAACCTTCAATGGGAAGTGGTTTAGTAAAAATATGAGAAATTTGATATTCCTTATTTATAAATTCTAAAGATATATCCCTTTTTAAGAACATGATATCTTATAAAATGTTGTATTATATCAATGTTCATGGTTCGTGAGTGACTTGCAGAATTTTTTGAAATATTAATTGCACTTATATTATCACATAAAATAATATTATTATTAAAATTAAGTACAAAGTCTAGTAAGGAGTGTTTCATCCACAACAGTTGTGTAAAATAACTTCTGGTAGATAATTATTCTGTATCAGCTATTGACAGAGAAATAGAATGTTGTTTCTTACTCGACCATGAAACTAAATATTTTTCTAAAAAGTGACAGGTTCTTGATATGCTTTTTCTATCTAATATACATCCTCCAAAATATGCACATGAATATGAAACTAAATTAAAATAATATTTTTTTTGTAAAAGTAGACATTTAAAAAAAATCATTTTAAATTCTTAAAAATAATTTTAATAGTAATAAGATGGGATTATTTTTGGTTTGATTGAAATCTAGCACATAAGCATATAGAAAACATTAAGTCCAGTCTACTAACAGTGAGATATAATAAACTACCAATCATACATCTGTATAACTTGTATCTACTGGTTTTCCATCTTCATCCAAATCAAGTTTTACATTAGTACGTGTGGGGTTTTTGTAACTCTTACTATTTTCTAGTCCTAACTTTTTTAATTAATCAATGATGTATTTTATTCGATTTAAAAACATTTCCATAATATTTTTGATAAATTTTAAATCCTAGAATGAAATTAAATTCTACCATCATACTCATTTCAAATTCTTTTTGGATAATATATAAAAAATCATTACGGATATTTTTATTTATTAATTTAAAAATAACATCATCAATATAAATTTTTACTAATAATATATTAGAAAAAAATGGTTTTCTTAAAAATATTAGGATTTGATAACCCTACAAAAAAATTTCAATCAAAAGAAGCTTAATATTTCATACCAAGCTTTGGGTGCTTGTTTAAAATCATAAAGAGATTTAGTAAGTTAAAAACTGAATTTGGTATATTAGGGTTTTCAAAACCTGTTGTTTGTTTAATATAAACTTCCTCTATTAAATATATATTTTAAAAAGGTAGATTTTATATCCATCAAATATAATTTAAAGTTCATATGAGATGTATAATCTAGAATGATTCTAATTGATTCTAATACAGTAATAAGTGTAAATTTTTTATCATATTATATCTCTTCTTCCTGGTTGTATCCTTTAGCTACTAATCTTGATTTATTTCTAGTAATTATCTCATTATTATGTTATTTATTTCTAAAAACCCATTCAGTTCCTAGTATTGGATAACTGGTTGGTCTATTAACTAATTCTCAAACTTTATTTCTACTAAATTTATTAAGATCTTCTTCTATATACATTCACCAACTTTAATCATTTAAATCTTATTTTATAGTATTAGGTTCTAATTTTGATAGAAAGGAAGAAAATTCAACTAAGTTTACTATATTTCTTCAAGTTCTTACTCCAATATCTAGATTTCCTATAACAGTTTCTAAAGGATGATATTTTAAAGTTATTCTTGGTAAGACACTTTCAGGTTCATCAGAATCATGTTCCTCTATACTGGACTGAATTTCATTTATTTTATTTTCAAAATCATTCTTATGTGATTAAAGACTCATGTTGTCAAAATAGTCAATAATTTCATTTGTTTGATCTTCAATTTTAACAAGTGGGTTACTTTAATCAAACTTAACATAAAATTATTCTTCAAAAATCCTTATCTTTTTATTATACACTCCATAGGCTTTATAAGTAGCAGAATATCCTTTAAATACTCCTTCATAAACCTTTAGATTGAATTTACCAAGGATTTTCTTAGTATTAAATATATACACCTTGCATCCAAATAATTTAAAGTAATTTACTTTAGGTTTTTTGTTATTCCAAAGTTCATAGGAATTCATTTTAATAAGATTAATTATTAAAACTCTATTCATGATATATCAAGCTTTGTTTATATATTCTATTGAAAAATAGGTAGGAATTATATATTCATTTAACATAGTCATTTCTCTCTCTCTCTTGAATATTTCTATTTCTTCTTTCAATAATTCCATTTTTTTAGGTGTTCTTGGTACAGAGAAGATGTGTTTAATACCTAATTTTAAGAAAAAAGAATTAAATTATTGATTCTCAAATTCTCAACTATGATCACTTCTTAATAAAATTATTTTAAATTATTTTTTGTTTTGAAAAATTTTACAAAAGATTTCAAAAATATTAAACACTTCGCTTTTATGTTTTAGAAAATAAACCCATTTAAATCTTAAAAAATTATCAACCAATACATAAACATATAATTTTCTAGCCAAAGTTGATATCCTTGATGATCTAAACAAATCTATGTGGTTAAGTTCTAGTGTTTTAGATATAGAATCATTGTTAATATATTTGAAAGATGATTTGTGTTGTTTTCCAATCTAGCATGCATCACAGAATCTATCATTTCCAAATTTAATACTAGGAAAATCATAAACAAATTGTTTCATAAAAAACTTATATAAATTAAATATATTGTAGTTTCCAAGACTTTTATGCCAGATCCAAGACACATTTTTCTTAATAGTTAAACAATTCACTGTTTTTACATAAGGAATCAAGATATACGGTATAAATTTTTTTAGTTCTATATGCTCTAAATTTAATCAATTTATCTTTAAAAACTGAGAATGAATTGTCATAGAAATTGAAAAAAAACATTATCACATATTTGAGAAATACTTATTATGTTTTAATTTATCCCTTAGAAAAATAAAACTTTGTTGATTGATATTGACTTTGGATCTCTAACTGGTCCATCTCTAACTATCTTCCCATTAGCATTGTCTCTAAAGGTAACTATTCCTCCATCCAGTTTTTTCAGTGTATGAAAATTGGAAGAGTCTCCACTCATGTTTCTTGCACAATAATTGTCCATATACCATAGAGTATTTTTGTTCCTGTGGTCTTTTACCTAAAGAGTATTAAAAAAAGGGTTTGTTTTGGTACCTATATTTTCTTAGGTACATCTATGTCCACAAGTAAAGATCTAGGAATCAATGTTTTCCTTATTTTTCCAAAATTTACATTACTTTCTTTAGACATATTCATATAAATAAAAGTCTTTTTAATTTGAATTATCTGAGGTTTTCTCAAAAAAAAATTAGAATAATGTCCCTTTATTCCACAATAAAAATAATTAACATTTTAAGAATTAGGTACGAAATAGTTTTTATATAAATTTTATTTTTCACCTTTTCTTATTATTCCATATTTTTTATTTTTAATAACATTTTTTCCAAGAATCTCTTTCCTAGATTTTTCTCCTTTAGTTAAAATACTAGTAGTACTTTTGAATGATTCTAATTCATCTTCTAATTATTTTATTCTATTTTCATAAACAATATGATTTGATGTATATTTATTAAGTTTTTTATTTTAATTCTTAAAGTTTTTTTATAATGTCATCCTTTTTACTTAAAAACACTATGAATATTTTTAGTGACTTATGATTTTTATTAATGATTCAAATTTTATTCAAGAATCAAACAATAAGTAGTTAATTTTTTACTTGATAAACTAATAGAATTAGAATAATAATAATAATAATTGGATTGTACCTCATCTTCTTCCTTATCCATAAAGCACATTTTTGCTTAAATATTTTTTGGCACTATTTCTAAGTCAGATTTGGAAGAGCTGGTTGAGTCTTATGACACACTCCAAGTATCCTTATAGACCTTTTTTATTTATTCTCATAATCAATTTTCTTATGATTTTTATTTTTTTTCTTTCTCTTTTCCTCTTTTAACTGAGGTCAATCAGGTTTGATATGACCCATATTTTTCATTCATATAATCTTACTTATTTAGTACCTTTCTCATCTTTCTTGAAAGATTTTTTGAAGCCTCCCTTTTTCCTATATAATTTTCTGAATTTTCTAGAAAACTGAGAAAGTTCTATTTTATAATTTAAGAAATCGAAATATTTTGAGATTTTGAAATATTTTTCAATTTATTTTCATGATTCTAAAATATAACTTTAAGGGAAGTGTTTTTCCTTTTCACTATCTTATGATATTCAACTTTATCTTTTATATTTGCTTTATACATCATCACAGTTCTGATCAATTCTTTCATTGTCAAATATTTAACCGGTGATGATTGTCTTATAGAGATAGATATTCCTTTCCATTTTGAGGGTAATACTCTGAGTACTTTCAATGCTTGATCTGATTATATAATTATAGTTCCTAGAATAGTACCATTGTTGACTATTTCTTTCAATCTCTCATTCATTTGTGTGATGCTTTCACCATCATACATTTTGAAGGTGTCAAAATTCAGTTTTGTAGTAGTGTACCTCAATTGTCTGACATTATCAGTTCCTTTATATGCAACAACAATTGTCTTCCACATTTCATAAGCAGTAGGACATTGTGATACTCAATTAAATTTTTCAGGATCAAGTCCAAAAATGATAGAATTCATTTCTTTCGAATTGATGTCATCCTCAACTTCTTTGGCAGTATCCCATGTTTTTAGTTTTTTAGGAATTTCATAAAGAGTAATAATATTTGTATATACTTTAAATATTATATTTTTTAGATAGATGATCATATGATATTTCCAACACCCATATTTATCACCATTGAAGTATGGAGCATGTATTATTGAAATAACTTATATAGGATCATCCATTGACATGTGTATTTATATATACATTATATTTGAGCTTGATAGAGATTATATGATTTATTCAAAAATCTCTCCGCTTATACCAATTGTTAGGCTCGAATAATACAAATATACACAAGATGGGTGTGAATTGAGTCTTTTTATAGTCTTAATAGAATCTAGATTTTAGTTTTCTTTTTAATTTATGAAGATATGTAGTGTTCCCTTTTTTAAGTAGTTTGAGCATTTGATAAATAGTAAAATAGAATATAGAAATTTTTATCGTGGTCTGGGGCACAAAGATCCCCTATTCCACACCATCAACCCTCTCTCTCTATGAGCTTGGTGGTTTTCACCAGAAATGTCCTCTTATCAAAATACTTTCATAACTGAGTGTAGCCAACTGACACCTTTACAAGAAGACTTTACATAGCCTTCTGGTTCTTTTACAGGGAACTGGATTCTCTATAGCTTATTTTGAGAAGCTGATACTCTTCCATAACTGATTCCAAGTATCTAAAACTCCAATAAATTTAAATTTCTTTATTTGATTGAATTTCTAGTTTTTTGTACATATTTTTAAAATAAACTAACAAAATACATATCTTCTTCTTCAAGAAATAATATCTACGAAGATATCTAGGTTGCAAATGATCCTTAATAAAAATAGCAATAAAAATATAGCCCAAGATTGAAACATGTATGTATTCATAGTTTAGTGTCTTCATAATAATAGAGTCATTCAATCTTTTGTTTCTCTATAGTATTTCTGTATTCAAAAATATTTTTCACATACATGGGTGTTATTTTTTAAAAATAAAAAAATACTCTTTCTATTTATATAGAAATATTGGATTTCATTCATTTCATTAGATCCAAAAATATCACCTAATAAATCACTATCATTCAAATTTAAATCATTCAAGAGAGTCATAACTTCCCATAGAAACAAGAACAATTTTCTCTATTGAATATGAGACTTTGAATCGATCGTAAAATAGCTTTAACATGATATTTAGATCCATCTAGACTGTTGTGGAAATCACATGAAATATTTTTAAATTAAAACACCATCCTTGAATAGTCAAGAATATGATTCATTTTCATAACGAAAAAACTCCAAATATAGGGTTTATAGCATATGGTTGATTACAGAAGTAGGGTTGATATACCATGAATTTGTTTCCTTAAAAGTAGGGTTCCTTATAAATGCATGGTTGTTTATCCATACTTACCCTTTTCCCAAACATAGGGCTTCATCCAAATGTTGGACTGATAAACAATACTTCTCCAACAGCATAGGGTACATGATCCATCTGTGTTATTTCAAACTTAGGGTATCTAAACCATATTCTATGCTTACACTTACAAACGTAGGGTATGAAAAGTGTTTCCAATATATGTTTAAAACATGTTATGAATACTTTAAAAAATATTATAACCTATAAATAAGATAATCTTCATAAGAAATATATTCTTAAAATACTAAGTAATTTCATCAGTAAAATAAATTAGGGTATTTATTAGCATAAAAATCAATAAGATTTATATAGTGTTGTTGATACAATACATGCCCAAAAATAGGTTAAATATGAGAGATGGATATTAAAGGGGATGCTTCAACCATTTGTAGGACCAAAATAGAAATGGTAGAATATATCCATTGATTTCATAGTAGGGTTATGAAAGAAATATCAAGATAATAATATGATTTAGGTTATTATCCATCGATTGAATAAATCTATACATTTTCATCCTATTTGAGATATTATGTCTTTAGATCGTCTTTCCCAACTTTATATTAAAGATATATTCATGTTTCATTGAGATATTCTCTTTAATTTATCTGATCATGATCCAATATTTACCTATAATTTATGAAAAGGGCTTCAAAATTAATTGGGTGCTGAATTGAATTTCAATACATCTTTTCATCCAAAATCTTCTAAAAAATCATAGCACAAGATTCCAAATTTTGAAGATATTCTTCAAGATTAATCATGAGATTACCAATGTAATTATGATAAAAATCTTTCATTAGTTTATGTTACTTATAATAATTTTTTTAATTTTAGTATATAGACGGAATTTTTGAGGCATTATATGAAAAATAGTGTCGAAATCCAGTATGTTGGGATAAATTCAGTGAGAGAAAACAAATTTGACAAAAAATGATAAAATAAAAGGTATAGAAGTTAAATATGATTCATTAGAGCATAAAGGAATCCCATAGTATCTAGAAGAGTTGTGCTATATCATAGTTATAAATACCTTTCATTATAGGTAGGAAATTATATCTTTCTTAAAATATATCCATGGAAAGGTGTTATATGATTTGGTAAAAAAGGGAAAGTTAAGTTTGTGGTTTATTATACTATATGAAATTATGGAAAATATGGGATAATTTTCTCACCAAGTAGATTTTCCTCTGAGTTTATCTCATGTTTATGATGTGTTTCATGTTTTTTATTAAGCAAATATGTGCCCGATGCCTCTAATGTTTTGAGCCCATAGGTGGTATAGTTAGATGAAAATATTTCTTATGAGAAAAATATGATGCATATTATATAACATAGAGAGAAAGTTTTATTTAATAAGGTAACACACCTACTTAAAATTTTATAAAATAACCATATTATTTTGGAATCAATTTGGGAACCAAAAAAGGTTATGGGGGGAATACCCTTACCTGTTTACGTTATGATTAAAATTATGAGGACGTAATTTATTTAACGAGGGAAGAATGTGAAAACCTAGGTAATGTTAATAATAAATAAATTTCATGTATTATTAATATTAATGATTATATTTTATGGATTCATATTTATTACAATAATTTTATAATGATTTTTCAAATCGAAGAAAGAAATTGTTTTATTCTAACTAAAGTGTTTTCCATATATTATATGATTTTATTTAAAAGTTAAATTTCTAAATATTAGAATTTTAAATTGATAAAATAGAATTATATTTTATATTATCGTATCAAATTTATTATAGGTATTTTTATTGTGATTTTTCTAAAAATATTATTTTCTGGGTGAATAGTGAAAATACCGATAATTATAAAAACTATTATTTATTTTAAAGAATTTGAAAGGTACCATTAAATTTTGTATTGGATTTAAAGTAAAATTATTACCCTTTTATTAAAAATAATCCCATTAATTTTATAGGAATTATCAGTGTGCTTGATTTTTTTATAAATTAATTTTTAAGCTAAAAAACACATTTTTCTAAAAAACTATTTTTTATTGAATTTTACTTTATTATATTAAAATTAATTTCTAAAACTTCTACATATTTAATCTTTAAAAAATTATTTCAAATTTGTAATAAAAATTTTCAAATTTATTAATGATTTCAATTTAATTTTTTTTCATTATGAATAGTAATCTTAGTAAAAATGTTTTTAGTACGGTAAAGGCGTAAAACATGTCAATTTTGGTTAAAACTTTTTGATAAGGTCACAAAATCTCATATTAATTCTTATTGTATAAGTTTATTTCAAAACTTATCACCTTATATTATAAATTTAATTGTTTTAGTTCCACTTTACCATGAGTAATCCACTTATAATATTTAAAAGTTAAGAATAATTACAAGTGTGCCACTCCACTAACTTATAAATTTCACCTACTATCATCACATATCTAAAACATTTGAGCACTATATCTCAACCAAAATATTCTCAAATACCTCCCAAACAATCCTCCCCATGCCTTAGAGGTTTTAGTATCACTAAAATAACATCCTAGAAGGCTAAATGTATCATCCAAACAATATGTATAACACTTAACTAAGTTCTTTGATCTTTATTTCTTCTTCTACCACCTTAAAAACAATTAAATGATGATTATATACTAATATTTATATCTATAATATAATTAAATTTTATTATTTTAATTAAAAAACCTATCTTCATATACTTTTCTATCTTATGGGAAATTAAAACATCACTTATGTGAATGTGTGGACTACTACCTCCATGAAGCGATGTGTTTAATTTTTAGTCATAGCCTCACATGGATAATTATTATGATAAATTTAATAAATATATATGATATTCATGAAATAATTGTTAATATATAAGGATATTATATTCTTTTTCTTATTACCCTTCCATACATTGGAAAATGATAAACTTTCTTGTGCATACATGTGGACCATAACCACTGCGAAGTGATTTGATTCATTATTCATGTCAGCCTCTTATAGATAGTTATAAAATTTTATTTTTTATATAAACATGATAAAAATTTCATTATTAATATTTTAGATATAATGTAACCATGACCCCTTTGACCATAGTTAAACTACCGAAGTTATTTGGGGATTATGAACTGAATATCCTCAAAACATTCGACATGAAGTTAATCGATTTAATAACTATATAAGAAATGGTTGTAATGAAAATAAACGGGATTATAATAAAGGTAATAAACCTAAAAATGGTTCTTAATCAATTAAATAAAAAATAAAAAATATTTTATATAGGAACTAAAGAATTTATGTGGTGATTCAAACTTTAGGTGATTGATTTTTCTTTAAAATATTATTTTAAAAGATTAAAAGTTTTTCTTATACTATCCACATTCTTTAAAAAAATTTAGAAATGTATTTAATATACTTAAATTTTAATTAAATTTCATTTTAAAACATGTTTTACATTCTCTATGAATATTTTAAATGAAATCTTTTTAATTTTTTCCAAAATAGGTGATTTTATAAATTTTTTGTAAAAGTGTAAAAGGGATATTATTTTTAATGCATGTGTAATTAATAGAATTTCCCACTATCAATATTATTACCCTTTAATAACATTACTCTAAAAAAATTCATGGCTTTTCAAAATAACTACATATTCCCTATTTATCTGGGGTTTTTTCATTTTATGATTTTTCAAAGGAAAAATTATTTTTATCCTTATTTTTACGTGATTCTTGAAAGTGATTATATGTGTGTGTTAAATAGGGTATTTTATGATATTTTATGATGGAAATGAAATATTTTGTGTTTTTTATGTATGTTTAAGTCCTTTAGAATTTTCATTATTGAGGATGAGACTGATATTTCCCTCCAATAAATTAGGTAAGGATTTTATTCTTTATAGGATTATGTTGGAATCAACCAAGTGGGTTATTCAAATTGTAAGGGTTATAATAAGGGTTATTTGAAGATGATGTCTAAAGGAAGATACTTAAATTTATTATTCCTTCAAAAGTTTTTTTATATACATTTTTTTATTTCACAAGTTAATAAAATAAGATTACATTTTAAGAAAATTTATAACCAATTTAAAGGTTAAAGTAATGCTTTTCAATAAAAAAACATTTATGGTTTATCATGTTTTCTGAGAAACCATCATGATTATGATTTTGACTTCATTCTTAATTATGGAATTTCTATTAATAACTTTGGGAAATAAAATTGATTTCATGAGTAAGTAAATGAATATTTTAGATTAAATTTTATTATGTAAAAGAGAAAATTTTCTTATGGATTTCATAGTTTATAAAATTTACTAATGGGTTCATTTCCTTTTTATACCCATTACTGTGCATTTTTTTTCATACCAAGTTTTTAATGGTTTTTCATAGGGCCTAATGATGAATAGGATCTATAACAAGGTATACATTTATATTATGGTGGCTCATTTATTAATAAATAATAAGTAAATTGGATGAAATAAAATTTTAAATTTAGAAATCCTATTTCTGTTAAAAAAATATTGAGTGGAAGTGTCCAATTTGTAATGTATATATTTGATATATTAGAGTTTTTAAAATTTATCTAAAACTATAAAAATAAAAGATTAGTGAAATATAAAAAATTGAAATCCTTGTTATTAAACTCATAATTATAGGTTAATAAAGGAATGGGTCATTGTATTTTAAACACCACATTATAGGATAAAATGATGTTCTTGAGAGTTATCCAAAACTTAGTATAAATATCAATACTATATTGATAGTATCCTATATAAAAACACCTTATAGACTCCCCATTTTCAATTCACTTCATGAGGGGTCATCAATATCTCCAATCATCAAGATCTCTTCACTTATGGAGTGTATAAATATGAGACTTCATATTTTAAGCCTTGTTTCTCTATATAAATTTTAAACTCAATTATGGTAAATCTGGTTCCATTTTTTGATCTCAAATATTTAATGGTCCTTATACATATTATTTAATAATTTATTTATATCTTTTGACACATCCCATTAACTCTATTTTTATGTGTATATCCATGATATATACTATTCATTTGTAACCGCCAATACATTGAATAAAATTTATTTCCTCATTTTCCTCATTTTAGATCATAGGACTATACACATCAGTGTGAACATGATCAAGAATATTTAAATCTCCCAAATTATTAGGTTTCTTGGGATTTCTCACCATATTTCTTATAACACCCCCTGATTTTATAATACATATATTCTTAAATAAATTCAATTTACTCGATATATTATGTTGCATGTAACACTGACCTTAAATGAACTGTGATATACTATTAAATATTAACATGACCATTGGAATAGTAATGTGACTTTTAGAATAATAACCTCACCTATGAAACTATAAATAAAATTTTTATATCTTATAAATGAATATATGATATATTTATATCATGGAATAAGTAAATGAATATTTTAAAAAGGCTAAATTATTGTTGGTATTTTTATGAAACATAAATGTTTATTTAATATTTTTTAATTAATATAATTATTTCAAATAAAATTAATAAAATATATTCATTAATTAATATTATTTTTTAATTATAATATAATTTTATAATACCTTAATTAATTTTTTCAAGTTTCATAAAATCAGTTATAACATTAAAATCGGAATTTTTCAAAATAAATAAAAATTTTAATTACAAATTAAATTCCTCATGTTTAGAAAATTATTTTTATAAAATGAAGTCATTTTTTGAAATCATCATGTCTAAATTTTCCAAGAGTTATTTTACGGTAATTTTTTGAAATACTTCAATTTCCTGATGAATAGTAAAAATATAGTTTTTACATAACCAGTGTAAATTAAATTACATCATTCATGATGTAATATTGACATAATTATTTATAAAACTTCAATTTTGGATATTATATATTTAATTTGAAAAATGATTAATTAAAATATAATAAACAAAATTTCTAAACCTAAAAAGTTTATTCCAAAACCTAATGTCAAAAGTGATTCTTTAAAATAAAAATTTTCTTTCTTTCCACTTTACTTTTTAATAAATTAATGAATTCTAATTATAAAGGTTTTTTAAATTATTAAAATCATTATATTATATTAATATATGATTTATATTTTCAAAAAAATCACTATTACAAGTCTGAACTTTGATATAATATTTTATTTAATATTTTATTCTAAAATTACCCATCCCCTCAAGTATAAATAACCCTTCTCCATTCCCTTGGAAAACCACTCATCCTACCCATTAAAAAGCTAAATCTCTGCACAAATATGATCTCTTAATCCTCTTATAATTCATAATCACATTCTGAAGTAATTCATCTCTAAAAATCAAAGGATCTATAGTATTGTACACCAGAAGCAACACTGAGGAAACAATAAGCCTCCATTAACTCTTCCCTCTTTTCTTCTTATCCTTCTTTTTCCCAATTCCATTCAAAAACATATACTCTAAAATTATTCTTGAATTAATTTAACATGATATTAATGATTTTAACCTACTTAAAGTATCATATATATGACATATATGAATTTCATACTCACTTTTCCTGCTCTTTCGTCAATATCCCGTTAAAGGTTGGTTAACCACCTACGAAGAAAATGCCAAGACAATTATTATAAACACATAATGGATTGATAGTATGAATTATATATAATATATAAATATATATTACATTTATTCTATGCTTCTGTAATTAATTGTACTAATGTATTATTTAAATTTAACAAAATAGAGGAATAGAGACAAATAGGAAATTTTTAAGAAAAACATGATATCAAAATGATTCAATTTCATAAAAAAATAATAATAAATTTAATCCGATTATTATAATTTCTAATTAGTTGTATAAATTACTATAATTAACTTCTTTATCAGTGTTTTAACAAATATAAGTTTTTTATTAATGAGGTGCAAAGGTGACAAAATTAAACAGGAATTAAGGTAAAGGACTTTATGTCAATTTACTTTTCATTGAAACTTACCTGGTATTGTGTACCTAATATTTTTATGTGGTGTATCTATTACCTATTTGATGTTATTTTTCATTTGAAATTATATTTCTCATAAATAACCATATTTATTGTATCATATATATAATTATTGTTTAAGTCGTATACCATTTTTACATAACATTTTTACTTTGAATGTCATTATAACTGGGGAAATATTGATAAATCAATATCCTATACTCAATATGGATATTTTGATAAGTAATAGTGTTCATGGATTAAATCTATTTATGAATAATGATTTGGAATTGCAGTGAAGGGTGGGGCCTGATTATAGATAGCCCCTCGATGCATCGAAATGTATCACGAGACAAAATAGTTGGTGACAAACCCTTTATTTTTGTTTCTAAGAATAATCTGATAGGTTTTTACCCATAGACTTAAACAATATTCATGTTATAATGGATCATATTCTAGATACATGATGTCTAATTATTAATCATTTTTTTCATTCAGTATTCATTTATTACTATCCATAGGATTTTCACTTTGACAAAATTTATGGATGTTTTTTCATTCTCGGTTTATTGATTAGAATTTTTTCAGATATTCACCATTCCATGCCTTATTGATTATGTTTCACTTATTATTGATTTGTGTTTTTTTGTAACCCTTAATGATTATTTGATATCACCCTTTTATTTTTTTTTTCCTTCTATGTGTTATGAATATGAAATCTTTGAATAAGTGTTTAGGAAACATTTTATTTTCATTTTTTATGGTCTATGTTTAATTACCAATGTAATAAGGGAACTATGTACATATCTAGTTCTTCAAGACTAATAAATTGGTTGATCCTTGGTGATGTGATCTCTTTTATATATTTCTTTGTAATAAAATAACCACCAACTCTAGGATACTGGGGTCGAGGTTGTTACAGTTGGTATGAGATAAAGTTTAGAAGAAACCTTGGGAACTAGATATTAAGTAAACATGAGAATTATAATAATTCCTTATTATAAATTTTGGGCTCAATAATCATGATTATTATGATCTAACTTAGTGTGTGTCATTATTTAGTGATGGATCCTAATAGAGGAAAGGTAATCAATACCTATAGACAATATAGGGATTTCCCCAATGAGTAAGTTAACACAGTTAGCATTGGATCTGATCAGATCATGACTATATTATAACATATTACTTAGGCTATGATGAATTACAATACGAAACCTATGTTGGATCATTTCATACAATAGAATCCCCTATATTTTAGTAGGACTAATAATCCATTTGTAGCTGACCAGTGGATCAAGTCCCTTGAGAATATATTTCTAGCATTGGGATACAATGAAAATGAAAAGGTAGCGTTGGTAGTATGTTTTATCAAGGGAGATACTAATCAATGGTATTCATTTATTCAGAATAAAAATGAGGAAAATAAAATAGAAGACATGGAATGAATAACTTTTAATGAAACATTCTTCGAAAAATATTTCCCTCATGAGTAAAAAATTGAAATGAAGAGAAAATTACTTAGATTAAAGTAAATGGAAGAAGAGAGTGTTGCAGAGTATGAGGCCAACTTCAAAAGACTATACAAGTATTATATAGATCACATACGTGGTTCAAAATACAATGTTGATCATTTATTTTAAGGTATTAAGACAAATCTTTGAAGGGCACTGGCTTCTCAAACATTTTCATCATATGATGAAATAGTATTTAGTGCCATCAAGACAGATAAATAATTTTCTTGATCCTATATGTTAAAATGAAATCAAGATAAGAAATGGTATTTTAATAACCATGGAAAATGTTAAGCATCAAATAAGAATAGGGGAACTAAGAAATTCCCATTGTGAAAAAAATGTAGAAAGAATCATCTTAGAAATTTCTTGAAAAGCCTGAGAGTTTGTTATAAGTGTGGAGAAAAAGAACATAGATCTAATGAATGTTATGGGAATAAAAAAATCAATGATGTTTAATGCTTCAACTATAATGAAATGGGTCATTATTCAAATCAATTTCCCAAGCATTGGGGAAATCTACCATTAAATATCCCAAGGGAAGATGGTCAAGCTTATGTGATCCCCACGGTTGAAGTAGAATTACCCAATGATGTGGTGGAAGGTACAATAATCCAACTTTAAATTCATCCAATTATTTGTTTTATTATGGATCATCACACTCATTTATATCTACCCAATTTTCCAAGAAAATTAGATATTTCCATTTTGATTTAATAAGGGAATTTTCGGTCAAAACCCCTAAGGGAATTATTATTATAAAAAAATGTGTCGGGTGGTTCCCATTATGGAATATAAATGTGATTTATTTTATAAACTTATCATTATACCTATGTTTGACTTTGTTATAATCCTTGGTATGAACTAGATTTTAAAATATTATTTTCTAATTTATTTCAATAAGGAAATTATGATTTGTGAGGAATATTTAGAATCCCTTATATTTAGAGAAAAAACTTCATCATATGATTCTTATCAAGATCCACCCTCAATAGCTATACTGAATGAAACTCTTAGGGAGAAAGAGAAAACAACATCTAGGTATGAGGAAACTCATTTTCAAATTGAGTATGTACCAATTTTACAATAATAAATTAATGTATTTTCTAAGGAATTACCTAGAAAACCCCCAGAGCATAAAGTTGAATTTACCATTTATTTAATCTGTGATGCAATACCAATATCAAATAATCCTTATAGAATGGACACTATGGAATTAGCAGAGTTGAAGAAAAAACTATATGAGTTGAGTAATAAGGGATTTATTCTCCCTAGATTTTTTTCATGGGGATCCCTTGTTCTCTTTATTAAGAAGAAATATGGATCCTTGAGGCTATTCATTAACTATAGATAAATAAATGTCAGTACAATAAATAAAAAGTGTACTCTACCTCACATTGATGATTTATTTGATCAAATTCATGTAGATCAATATTTTCGAATATTGACCTTCATTCTAGTTATCATCAATTGTGATTAAAGAAGGAATATATTCTGAACATGGCTTTTTAGATGAGGTATGGACATTACGAGTTTACAGTAATTTCATTTGGATTGACTAATGCACCCTCTGTTTTCATGAATCTAATGAACAGAGTATTCAATGAATATCTTGATGATTTTTTGTAGTATTTATCTATATTATTTTGGGGTATTCTAAAAGATATTAAGACCATGAGAATCACTTTAGGGTCATTCTTAAGACTCTCATAAGGAAAGAGTTATATGTAAAATTTAGAAAGTATGAATTTTGGCTTCAGGAAATTTCTTTTCTTGGACATATTGTCTCTAAGGATGTAATCTTAGTTGATATTGTGATGTAAAAGGCAATACAATAATGTTCTATACCAACAAACAAAATTGTGGTACTTAGTTTCATTGGTTTAGCAAGTTACTTTCAGCGTTTTATTCAAAAAAAATTCCTGATTGGCTAACCTATTAACCAAAATTGCACATAAATGGGTTAAGTTCATATGGACAAAATAATGTGTAGAATGTTTTGAAGAATTGAAGATAAGATTATTCAATTCTCTAATTTTGATTTGACCATCAAGAAATGATGATTTTTTTATATACATTTTTTCATTGAAGAAAGGACTGGGTTGTGTCCTTATGAAAAATGATAGTGTTATTTCATATGCATCAATGTAGTTGAAGACTCATGAACAAAATAATCCAACTCATGAAAAGAATTATCTAACTCATGATCTTGAGTAAAAATTCATAATATTTTCACTGGATATATGGAGGCACAGTCTCTATGGTGAAAGATGTGAGATATATATGGATCACAAGATTCTAAAATACATCTTTACATAGAAATAAATAAACATGAGGAAAAGACTATAGATCGAGTTACTCAAACATTATGATTACTCAATACACTACCACCCAGGAAATGAAAATAAGGTAGAAGATGCATTAAATAGGAAATATCATGTACTTTTGACCCAAATAAGGATTGAGAAAGATCCTATATTAATGGATTTAGTAAAGATGGATATGGTAATTGTTAAGGAAGGGGAAACATCACTCATTTTTTAAATGATTTCTAAACCATCATTACTGGAGAAGATAAAAAAATTTAAATCTAATGATGAGAATTTTCAAAATAATATAAAGCTGTTAAGGATAGAAGATTAGAAAAATTTGTGTATAAGGATTGAATTTTGAAATTTGGAAAGAGGTTATGTGTTCCATCAATACCTAAGCTAAAAATATAACTATTAAATTATGATCATAGATAAAAAATTTCTATACACCCTGGTAATATCATGATATATAGAGATATAAAGGAATATTTTTGGTGGGATAATATGAAGTGGGAAATTGCTAACTATGTTTCAAGATGCCTAGTCTTTCAATAAGTGAAGGCTGAAATATAGCATCCTTGAGGATCCATTCAACCTCTAGCTATTCCTATGTAGATGTGGGATGACATTACTATGGACTTATTTACAATTTTAGAAAATAAACCCAGAAAGAATGATGTGATATGGGTTATTGTTGATCACCTTAAAAATTCAGCACATTTTCATGGTATAAGAGAATATTTACTTGTTGAGAGACTAGAAAGAATATATATTAATGAATTTATGAGAATTCATGGTTCACCAATATCGATTGTGACTGATCGATATCAATATTTCAGATCAAAATTCTGGAAGAGTCTTCAGAAGGATTTGGATATTGAGATTTTTTTGAGTATTACTTATCACCCTAAAATTTATAGATTATCTAAAAGGATTATTAAAACATTAGAAGACATTTTGAGATCATGATCACTTGACTTTTAAGGCATGTGGGATCAGTATTTACCTTTTTATAATTTTCTTAAAATAATAGTTTCCATTATAGTATTAAAATGGCACCATATAAAGCATTATATGGTAAGAGATTCCATAATCCAACTTGTTGGTATGAAGTTGGTGAGAGGAAACTTTAGGGCCCAAAACTTAGTGAAGAGACCATGAAAAAGGTAAAGACTATTCAGGCTCGTATTAAAGTATCCCAAATTAGGAAAAAGAGTTATGCTGACAACTGAAGAAAAGATTTGGAATTTCAAGTGAGTGATAGTATCTTTCTTAAAGTATCTTAATGGAAGGGTGTTATAAGGTTTTGTAAGAAAGGTAAATTGAGCCCAAGGTCCATCAGACCATTTCAAATTTTGGAAATAATTGGATCTATATCTTATCGATTAGCAATGCCGCCAAGTCTCTCCAAATTTCATGATGTGTTCTATATATCATTGTTAAAGAAGTACATTCCAGACCCAACGCATGTACTCACCTATGAAGAAATAGAAATGGAAACTGATTTTTCATACTATGAATATCCTATTGAGATTATTGACACTAGAGAAAAACTATTGAGAAATCAAACAACTTTACTGGTAATAGTTATTTGGAGAAACTATAAAATTGATGAAGCAATATGGGAACCTGAGGATGTTATGAAGAAGAACCGCCCTCATTTGTTTGGAAGTCAATACTCATGAAACATTTTGAGGATAAAATTTACAAAGGACATAATAATATAATACAAAAATATTTTATGTTATGTATCTTCTTAAATAAATTCAATTTACTAGATAGCTTATGATGCATGAAACACTGTGCTTAACAAACTATGATATACTATTAAATATTAACATGACTATTTTAATAGTAATGTGATCGTTAGGAATAGTAATGTGACTATTAGAATAATAACATCACCTGTGAAATTATAAAAAAAACATATATATCTCATAAATGAAGATATGATATATTTTTATCATGGAATAAGTAAATGAGTATTTTAAAAATGATAAATTAAGTATTGGTATGTTTGTGAAATGTAAATATTTATTTACAATTTTATAATTAGTATAATGATTTAAAATAAAATTTATAAAATGGATTCATATATTAATATTTTTTTTAATTATAAGATGATTTTATAAGACCTTGATTAATTTCTCAAAGTGTCATAAAATCAGATATAACATTAAAATCGGTATTTTTTTAAGAAATGATGATTTTCATTAAAAATTAAATTCCTCAAATTTAGAAAATTGTTTTCATAAAATAGAGTACATTTTTGAAATCAACAGTTCAAAATTTTCCAAGGGTGTTTTTTCTGGTAATATTCTGAAATACTTTAATTTTTTTATGAATAGTAAAAATACAGTTTTCACATAACAGGTGTAAATTAAATTACATCACTCATGATGAATTAGTCAGATAATGATTTCTAGAACTTAAATTTTGGATATTATATATTTAATTTTAAAAATTATTCATTAAAATACAAAGAACTCGATTTTCAAAACTAAAAATTATTTTCCAAAACCTAAAGTCAAAAGTGATTCTTTAAAATAACAATTTTTCTTTCTTTCCACTTTACTTTTTAAAAAATTATTAATTATAATTATAAAAAGGGTTATTAAAATATTAAACTCATTATATTATATTAATATATGGTTTATATTTTAAAAAATCACTATTAAAAGTCTTACCTTTGATATAATATTTTATTTAATATTTTATTCTAAAAATACCCCTTTCCTCAAGTATAAATAACCTCTCTCCCTTCCCTTATAAAACTACTCATCCCACCCATTCCAAATCCAATATCTACCCAAATATTCTCTCTTAATCCTCTTATAATCTATATGCACTTTATGGATTAATACAACTCCAAAAATTAAAGGATTTATAGTGTCATACAAGAGAAGTCAGGCCGAGGAAAGAGTAAGTCTCTATTAACTCTTCCCTCTTTTCTTCTTCTCCTTATTTTTTCCGAATTAATTTCAAAAAAATATAATCTAAAATAATTTATTTAGTAATTTAACATGATATTAATAATTTTAACATACTACAAGTATCATATATATGATAGATGTAAATTTCGTACTCTCTTTTCCCGCTCTTTCGACAACGTCCTGTTAAAGGTCGGTTAACCACCTACGAAGAAATTACCAAGACAGTTCTTATAACCACCTTAATTGATAGAGAGTAATAATTATATATAATATATAAATATATAATTACATTTATTCTATTCTTATGTAATTAATTATACAAATTTATTATTTACATTTAACAAAATAGAAAAATCGAGGCAAACGGGAAATTTTATAAAAAACGTGATATCAAAACACTTCAATTTCATCAAAAAAATTTAAAAAAATAATTAAATTTTTATAATTGATAAATAGTTTTATAAATTAATATAATTCACTTAGTTATAAATGTTTTAATATACATAAGTTTATTATTCAAGAGACGTAAATGCGAAAAAAAAATAAATGGGAATTAAGGTAAGGGAATTCATCTCAATTTGTGTTTCATTGAGTCTTACCTAGTATTGTTCACCTAATAATTTTTATGTGGTGTATCTACTACCAATTTTATGTCATTTTTTATTTTAAATTATATTTCTCTTAAATATCTATATTTCTTGTATCATGGATATGATTATTGACTATTCTGTATACCATTTTTACATTTGGTTTTTACTTTGAATGTTATTCTAACTGGGAAAATATTGATAAATCTGTATCCTCTTCTCAATAAGGATATTTTGATAAGACATATTATTAGTTAATTAAATCTATATATAAATAATTATTTGGACTAATGGTGATGGGTGGGGCCTGATTATAGATATCCCCATGATGCATTGACAGGTTTTATGAGATAAAATAGTTGGCGAGAAATCCT
The DNA here is from genome assembly GCA_963277665.1 of Viscum album. Classification (NCBI taxonomy): domain Eukaryota; kingdom Viridiplantae; phylum Streptophyta; class Magnoliopsida; order Santalales; family Viscaceae; genus Viscum; species Viscum album. Next base: position 288,499,923 of record OY728139.1, read on the forward strand.
TCATGTTTGTTTCCAAGAAGAATAAAATGGGTTTCTACCCATAGACTTAAACTTCCATGATTTTATAATGGTTTATATTCCAGATACATGAAGTCTAATTATTAAGTATTTTCTTCATTTAGTATTTATTTATTACTATCTAGAGGATTTCACTATGACAAAACTTTTGAATTCTTTTCATTCTCAGTTTATTGATTGGTATGTGTTTTTTAGTTATTCACCTTTTCATGCCTTATTGATTATGTTTCAATTATTATTGACTCATGTTTCTTATGTAACCCTTATAAATCATTTAAGACCACCCTTTTATTTTTTTCCCTTCCCTGATTTATGAAGATTAAATCTTTGAATAAGTGTCAAAGAAGCAATTTATTTTCCTTTTTTATGTTATATGTTTAATTAACAATGTAATAATAGAACCATGTAAATATCTACTTATTAAATACTACTAAACTGATCAATAATTGGTGATGTTTTCACTTATATCTATGTTGTTGTAATAAAATAACAACTGACTCTAGGCTAATGGGGTCAGGGTTGTTACATTTCTTATCATAAATTCATTTTAATTCTTCTATATTTTAGATTTCAAGAATAGTATATCAATTTTATATTTTTATTTAAATCATTTATCTATGATTTATTATTGTAAATATTTAAAAAAACAGGTACCTTGATCTATTTTCCTCATCAAGAGTTAGTATACAACTTTTTTCAATGTAATTAACCTAATAAATATTACCATTAGTCCTCCTAATCTGCCTCAAAGATCCACTATCAGATATATTAATAGATTATAAATTTATTTTAAAATAAACCACTAAACCCTTTTCACAATGTTGACTCAAAAATTAGATATTATGTCTCAATCCAACAATAAAAAATAATTTGATTTTTATAACACATTTCCTATTATCTTTTTTCATCTAATTTAATTTATTTATAGAGATGTATCATTTCCAAATGTATTATATCCATTAAAATTATTATTTAAATTCCATAGGAACAATATATTTTAATTTATACATTTTTTCATCTAATAATAAGTATCCAAGTTTCATTGTTTTTTCATGCCCCCAATGGCACTTCTACTATATTTCATTTTATTTTTTTTCTTTTTTTCAATAAAATAATTTATGGTTTCGGTTTTTTTAGCACATCATTCTCCTTCTATTGTATATGAACTATAACCATTATATGACTTATAATTAAATATTTTTTTCTCAATGTAATAGTTTATGTTTGTTTATTTTCATATTATTTTAGAGAACTTCCGCTTATAGAAACAACTTTTATCTTATCAAAATTAAATGGTTTTGGTATACTTTGGTTTTGTGAGATTATAAATCTCATGAATGAATTTTGGAAGGGTCTTACATCACTTGAGACATTTAATAAATCTCTTATTAACTTTATTTTGAAATATAATAATGAATTTTTATCTAAGTACACTAACCTAATAAGTATTTATAATGTTATTTATATAATCATTTCATAAATTTCTATGAATTTATTAAGGAGGATTTTACCATTGAATTTTATAGATATTTTCAGAGTTTTCATTCTTTTGGTCCTTATTACATATAATTCTATTATTTCTCATAAATTACTTCCAATAACTATAAATAGAGATTTAGATTTATAGAATATATGATAAATACGTATAATATGGTTGAATGGAATTGTTTTATTTATGTAATTATAATTATGGGATTTTTTTATTTTAGTATTATTAATAATTTCATTTATATTTCATTGGTTTTATACCATATTAATATTAACAAGAGTTTTTTATAAAAACTTATTATTTATGATGTTTATAATTGGGATACTCTATCTAACCTTATTTATTAAACATTATTTATAATTTATTTTTCAAATAATATCCAATTATGAATATATTAATTATCATATTTATGGGATTAAGGAAAGAATAAGTGTCTTGATTATTTCTACTATATTTTTTTGGATGATGTTTTTTTATTTTCAAGATCGTCATAAAAGTAATAATGATTTATTTTAAATATTGTGGATAATTGTGAAAAATATTTATGAAAAATGTTACCTTTTTATAAATTTGAAAACAAATTAGTATATGGGATTTACTAGAAAGAAGATATGAATTATGTTATTTTATTAAGATAAAACATATATATTTCTATAATAAATACCAAGGAATTCATATTTTCATTGGTATATCTGATAAGGTATGAAAAATGTTTTGTGGTTCATTGAGGAGAATATTTCTATGGTTGGTAATTTTTTTCTCTTGAAATCTATTGATCAATCTAATCCAATTTATTTCATTTATTTATTTTAACTTCCTTAATCTCTTTTAAATGATTTTAATTATTTATATTCAAATTTTTTAAAGTTTATTTTAAATATTAGATTAAAAATCATTGAATTTATTAGGATAAATTATATTAACCTAAAGATGTTAGTGGTATTGGGTTTAAAAATAGTAGTTAGTTTAACACAACATATCTAGAAAATAATTATTAGATATTTTTTTAATTTAATCCCATTCTTTTCATGAGTTTTGTAGTCAATGAATTATCCATATTGTTGATATTTTTCATTACCATATTGGTGAAATACCAAGCTACTTCAGGCATGGTATTTTGTGATCAAAATATTTTTTAATGGAGGGAATTTATTAGTGAAATTCTAGTGGTTCTATGTTTGGAATATGTAATGATATTATGTTGTGGGATACTTAAGGTATTTTTTTCAATTATTATCTTCATCCTTTTATGGGGTGGTTATTATTAGAGGATAGTTGAATGATGATATGTTATTTTTTTGTTTAGATAAAATTAATTTGATCATTAATAGTAAGAAAAGAAAAAAAATCTAAGTATCAATATTTGTTTGTAATTATCATATGCTAAATGATTCAATATTTTTACTAAATATGGAAGTTGTTTGATTTATTTAGGATATATATAGGAATCATAAGGTGAGTGATAATGTTTTTAAATCTATAATAAGAAAAAAAATCCCCTCCTAAAGTTCTTAAATTTTTAATGAAACTGTAAAGTTTTCATATACATAAACTACAATTTGATTCAAAATAATTTTTCATTTATAATAATCGTTGTTTTTTTTAGTTATGAATTTATAAAATTGGATAGGAATTAAATTTTATTGTTTATAAATTTCAATCCTCAAGTGGTTAAGTGGGGTAATCATCTTCATTCTATTTCATTTCAGGATACTAGTGCAGCACAAGTTATTATTATATGGAGTTTGGTTCAAGATACTACTATTTTATCATTGGTATTTTTATTTTTGATGGTGTGTATAGAGAAGAATGATTTTCATTTTAATATAAAAAACATTATAGATGATTTTTGAATTTATCATACTATTAATTTTCATATTTTTGGGAAGAGTGTGCATAAAGATGTTTTGTATGGTGTATTCCCTATGAAAGATATTGATAGTCGGAAATGGGGTTTTTTATCAACTAGTTATTTCAAAGATAATAAAGATATAATGATTTCTAATGATTAAAAGTTGGGTGTTATAATGGTTTTTTTAAATAGCATTATACGTTTGGAGGCCTCATTTCATAGATAATTTCTCACCACATGGAGTCTACTGAGTTTACAGTCATAAACTATCTATTCAACTCCAATGTTTTCTAATGATCACGAGTATAGGAGGATAATTATTGAATCATACTTAAATTAATCTATCAATATGAATAACTATTTTGATCTATTTCCAAGTCTAGTCAGTCTTATATTATAGGATATTTTTATTTTTTCTAGAACTTTTAATCACTCTTATTTTTCTTTTATTTAGAGTGTTGGTAACAATGTTTCTCACCTTTAGGAAAGATTTAATTCTATGCATGATAAGAACATTTAGTTTGGTAGTGTTCTTTTTTATTACATGTAAATATATATTTAAATATATTAGGTTTTAATTTAGCATGTTTTATTTTACAAAAATTCATGTTCTCAACACATTAGTAGGTCATTTAATTTTAAAAAATCATTAAATTACTCTGCAAATTTTTAATATTTATCTTTTTCCTCCTTGAAAATATTCTATCCAAATAATCAATTAATTCTATATTTTCAAAATTTTAATTCTATTTCATATTTCTTTTTTATGTTAGCTACTTCACGTTTATGAGGTTCAGTACAATTTTCCCTTTTTCTAACAAAATCATAAAGATCGTCTATAATAATATATTATTCTTCAACATTCAATTTGAAATCAACCATATTTTTTAATTTTCTTAACCATTATATAGTTCCTTATTAACTTGCTTATATACTGTAAATTAAATTCATGATTATTTATATATTCATTTGATTATCTCACCAAACACATTATCTTTGTATTTTTCTTCATTAATATATAGAAATACTTAGGTGAAGTTTCTATGTCACTCATTAAGTTAAAAATAAAAACATTTTAGCATGATTTATTATCAATAATTACCCCCAATGACTTCTTCAACATGAAATAAAAAAATACTCTACTTTAATAAGATCTGATTCAATATCATATTCATTCTAGAAAACATAACTCCTTTAAATATTTTTCATGATATAGTAATCAAAATTTTATTTATCCTTTTTCTCTAAAGAAAATATTCTTGATTAAATTTTTAATAAATCATCCTCCACTTATCATTTTTCTTTTACCCTTAGATATCTATCTATAGAGTGTTCCAATTTTCCTTATTTAAAATATATTAATTATAATATACCTTTAAATATACCATTAAATAATTTCTTCCTTAAAAATAAATAATATATATTTATTAGTCATACTTTCTTTATTATTGACTTGATAAAACTTTAACTTCTCCACTGCTTCAAAGTAAAAATATGGTTGAATGGGTGGAACAAATTTATTTTTTTACACAAATTATATAAGAAATTATTTTACATTGATAATAATTAAGAGACACATGGTGTAGCTTCACCGACCTGATTAGCCACCTGAATGGTGCTATCGGGCCGGGTGCCACTGGCATTAGGTACACCATCCCAAATGCCAATGGCTACTGGCAAGCGGTGAGGGTGTAATAAGGGATAGTGTGGAGGCTATAACCTTGGTGTTAAGATATAATAATGGTCTGAGTATCTATATGTAACATGCAGTGGAACATGAAGATTCATAATACTCGAACCAGACCTGACAAAGGTGAAATCACAGTAAATATCAATAACTAGAAGAATCATAATAAAAAATAGTAGTGTAAATGAATTAGGAAAACAAAAAAACACCACTTATAGAAATTAAAACTGGGAATACATTCAATATAGTTCATACATGTCAATATACAAAAAAAAGGGTCGCTCATGGCAGACCATAGTATCCACATACGGATAATCATGTTGAAACGGAAAAGTAAACCAAAAGGAAAACTCCAACTAGTATAACCTCAAGGTCCCTTTATAACACTCATTCTAACTCAACTAGTATCCATCTCCAAATCCCAAACCCTTACCTGAATATAAAAGAAAAAATTCTACCCACATCCTGAAGGGACCATGTAGGGTGTGCAAATGATTCTCGGTAAGATACCACCCAAGTGTGTGTACCCAACATATGTGTTTAAGAAAATGAAATATAAATAAATAAACAAAAAATCATTCCATTTAAATAAAACAAAAAACTTATCTAGTTCTCAATAGCCACCAAGAAGTTGTCACCTACTTCATCCAATGTCGAAATCACTGAATAGGAAAGGGCCCTTGGCCCATGGCCCAAGGTATCCCCTGATGTCAAACAACCTAGTTGAACCCTCATGTTCCACCTTCATGTAAGGAATTTAGAACCTCATGCCTCCTGACACCTCGTGTCTCAAATAAATCACTGACATCCTGAAGGCACGCCCAAGTAAAAGTAGTTGGTCCCTTGGACCCCTGCTCAAAAGCACTCGTCAGCTCAAAGCCTGATATCTTGAGGTATAGTGATATCTGTCCTCAAATGAATATCACCATCAACTCATAGAATGATATCCTAAGGAACGGTGATCTCCATCCTCCCAAAGTAGTCCAGGACCATAGCCTCAATGCGGCAAGCCACATCCCCCAACTCATAGCCTCAACACTATCATCTGAAGGCTCCTCACATTCCCTATGGATTTCTATGAAAATAACCCCCAACACATTTTACTAATTCTCACTACTAGGGTCCTCTACCCACATGAGTGGTCAAAACCACCTCATCACTAAGTCAACTTATGTTCACACGACTCCAATCGGTGCTTTGGCCATTATGTGTGAGAGGATATCACTGAAATATTACCTAATCCACATCCAACTGGCACCTCATTCCCCTACAACCATGTCTCTCAAGTATGATGGCCATGACATCCAATACCATGGGACATGCCATCAATATGATGTCTTAAAAAACTCAAAATGACATCCACAATGCCCAACCGGTGATCAAATCACCCAAGTAACTCGGTCCAATCCCAACCAGATGACCACGTCGCCTTAATCCTGATGGCCATGCAATCCTAATTCCTCAGGTCGATCATGTCACAAGACAATATATCATAGTAGTAACTCATATAAATTTTAATCAATTCAATTTAATAACAATTCAATTTAACACAATTGAATTGAATAATTTAAATAAACATAACAATTTTATTTAATTTAATTGACTAACTCAATTTCAAATGATACAATTTAGGCTAAAAACTCACCTATCTAAACTACCCAAGTGGTTGATGGCCTCTAACTTAGCCCCTCATGAGAGAATATTGTTTGGTCATGTCCAAAAGCATCCCACAAGGTTGTATAATTAATTTAACATCAAGAAACCAATTTAAAAAGGGTTTCTCTCAACTACCCAATAGTGTACTAAAATATATGCCCCCCCCCCAAGAAACCACAAAAATATGAACAAAGGTATGCACCGCTTACCTTAGACTCATAGAATTTGGTATGTCTGGTATTATCCTCTAACTTGAAGTGGTTTTGAAGAAATCAAAAATTCTGTTGAATGCCCTGAAAATATGGTAAAATGAATCACATAGATTTAGCACTCTGTGAGGTGAGATAAAATAAGAAAGGAAGCATGGGTTAGGATACCCTTACTACTACGGTTCCAACGCACCCAACGAATCTAAAAAAGGAGCACCGAAGATGGAGGGAGAGCATTCCCTAGGGGAGGAAGAAAGTGGTGCCTCCCACTACTGTACGTGTGACTGAGGAGGAGGAAGAAATGAGAAAATGAATAAATATGAGAGGATGTAAAAACGTAATTTTCACACATTTTTAAGTTCATATGGTTAGATCGTATATTTTTTCAAACTGTGTGGGCTACAGTACATAGGTATTGCCTAAGTTTCACTACTCATATGGCTTGCCGCACAGATTTTTATAACCGTGTGGAATCTCTCTGTAAAAATAGTAGACATCGATGCACATCCATGTGTCCCAAACACATGGTTTCCCCCAAACCGTGCTTAGTAAAAAAATTGGTCTCACAATAATCTAAAATAGGCCAAACGGGTTTTCCCCAAACTATACGTCATGACCTACAACTCCAAAAACAGGACATCAGGTCTTCGATGCTCTTGAAACCCTTATGAACCCCCAAGTATTTGGATAAACCCCTAAATCCATCCAAAATAAGGATATTGTATTGTGGAAACTCTCATAATTGAGTTTTTATTCTTGTAAAATAATTTGGCATACCCACCAATTTAAAAATTCAAAATGTGTGAGGCTTTTTACCCGATTCAAAAACTCAGGATGTTACAATCTCCCCACCTTAACATAGTTCATCCCTGAGCTATATAAAACATGGAGATGGTACCAAACATATCCATACCATTGAAAATAACTTGAACTACCCTAGTCTTAAGGGTTTAGGTTGACTACCTCAAGGGGATCCCCAACTTAGGAGTGACCTACCCTGATTCATCCTGACCAAAACTCAAATCAAGAAATTGGACCATCAACCAATTATGATAACTCAGAAGTCCTCTCAAGACACATCATCACTCATGTACTTCATCAGGTGCTCCTGTGTCATATCTGACACCCTTTAGCATCCTGCACCGCATTGGTGTCCACCTCGTTCCCATGTCACACATGGAACCATCGAGGTTTGACATCTCAATAGATTCTCAATTCAGTCTTATTGCCTCTCACCTCGATCAATTCTTGCATATAATGATGCCCAGATTCCAATTCACCTCAAGTAACTCACATCTTCTCAATGCTCTTATTCCAAGCACCTCAAAATCTCACACCTAACAGTGCTCACATAAAAAACCTTGTGTTACCCACCTCATATATATATATATTGCATCTAATTTGATTCCAACTTACTAAACAAAATTTGTTTTGCCCATAATTACATATTTTTTACCTCGTACACCCAAAACAGACATGCCTCAACTGGCCATGCCAAAAAAAACAAAGGTAACAATGGTCATGCCCATGGTGTAAGTATGACTGTCATCGGCTCACCAGTACGCTTAGCACCTGGCATCTCCACAGCATGCACCTGTCCTGAAGCTCGACTACCTAAAGTCTAACCTCCCTATAATGCTATACCATACACCGTCCACTGACCCCACTATTGGGTCTTGATGTCTCTACCATGGCCTCTTAATGTAGTTAAATCTTAGCTACCCTCACCTAGTACCGATCTCAGTCCGATCTCAGATACTTGAGTTTTCCCCGGTCCCTGACTACCATCTATCCAAGAAGGGTTCCTATAGAACCTCTTGAGATTACCAACCTATCCACATGACTAAAACTCTTTGGGAGGATTCTCACACTAATTTTAGACATGTCCTGGCTACCCACACTGGAAGAAAACTATCGAAGATCCACAATGAGGTATTATGCTCAATTCATTGGCCCGATTGCCCTACTAGAACTAATATCTACCTCACTTCCTTCCATCTAAAGGGTCACCACCAAATTCACCTGACATTGCTTCCCAACTTAAGTATTACCAATACATCAGGTTTCCCTCGGCTAGGAGCACCTGGTTCACCACCTTGGAGAATGATTTCAACCTAAAGATATTTATTTCCTCTTGAATGGCATGCTATAAACCATCCTCAAAGTTCCTCACCCTCAAGGTGTATTCACTCAAGATATCAGGTGCAAAGAAAGATAGCTCATTGAATGTTTCTGAATAGTCTATGATGAACATTTATCCCTGGTGAAGGCTCAAGAACTACTGAGCTCTTTCCTCCCTCAGCATCTCCAGCAAAAAATACTCAAAGAGCCTATCCTCAAAGTCCTTTCTAGCCAGTCCCAAGTGTCTAAATACTTACACCTACAGATCCCACCAGTGCTTAGCCAATCCTCTGAGCATGTATATTTTCAATTTTCCCCTACACCATGTACGCCTCTCTAGCTTCTTGAAGATCATATGCATAGCCTCAATCCAGTTCTCAGTTGCCTACGGACCACCCTCAACCTGAAAAAGTGGTAGGTACTATGAATGAAACTCCTAAGTCAAGTACTCCATAGAAGGAACTACTCCTTAATCACCCCTATCTATACCATGAATAACTCAGGCCAAACTCTCTCTGAGCTGCTCATCAAGCCACAACTCAAAATCTGCCAAGTTTTGTGGTTTCCCCACCTGCACTAGAACCTGTACTTGAGCCTGAGAATATACCTACTCTACCTGACCCTTAGGGTTCTCAACCTTCTCATACTCCTACAGCACCAATCCATCACCCTCTTGATTCTCCATCTGATCCTTCTAGGAGGAACCTGTTGAATACCATCACATGGGTTGACAGCCCAAATAACATACATATATATATCACACATATAGGGAAATTAGTAACATGAAACTTCAAATAACTACCCTTACTCTCCCAAATCATAACCATGCCACATGGAATCCTGACCTCATGGCCTCCTTACCCGCCCTCAATAGAGGAAAGTATCAAGTATTCCCCAGGACACACCCATCCTAATTAATTATGTCACCTCAAACCAATGACCATGTTGCCCAACCTGGTGATCAACACCACCCTGTGTCATAGTACCTGCTTACTTCTAAAAGATCCAATCTCATATCACATCACATGACATTTTAATATTACAGGCACATTTTAAAAGAAATTTTCACAGGTTCATGATGATACATAATTAAACATCCTACTAGACATAATTAAAATCTTAAAGAAGCATACAATCATCCCCTTGTCCTACCGGGCCAAGGATCCAAACATTCTTTCTTGTCATACCAGATAAGGATCGCAATTCATAACAATTAACATTCACATTTCAAGAATACCACTCAAGTTGTAAATGATATAAATTATAAAATTAGAAAAAATAGAAATGAAATTACCACCCCTGGTAACTTGGTTTATCCCTCATGAAAGGGGTTGTAGGCACCCAAGCACATGTTATAAACCCAGTTTTGAAAATACTTAGTCTTCAATCTATCATAACCTAATTATTAATACCAATAAATATGTAAAAGAAACTCTTTTTATACCATTTTTAGTGTCCCTGACCTGATTAGCCACCCAAACAGTGATATCAGGCCGGGTGCCACTGGCCTTAGGCACACCTCCTCAAATGCCAAAGGTTTCCGACTAGTAGTAAGGGTGTAACAAGGGATAATGGGGATATTATACCCTTAGTTAAAGATATAATAATGTTATGAGTATCTATATGTAACATGAAGTGTAAAATAAATATTTAGAATGCTCGAACTAAATCTGCCAAAGGCATAAGCACATTCAATATCAAAAACTAGTGGAATCAAAATAAACAACAATAACAGAAATGAATCAAGAGAACAAAAAACATACCAATTATAGAAATTAAAACTAATCATGCATTCAATATAGGTCATACATGTCAATATATAGAAAAATGTTCACCCATGGTAGACCATAGTAGCTACATACAGATAAGCATGCTAAAACATAAAATTAAACCAAAAGGAAAACTCCAACTAGAATAACCTCAAGGTCCCTTGCCAACATGCATACCAAATAAACTAGGATCTATCTCCAGATCCCAATACCTTACCTGAATGTAAAATCATAAAGTCTACACATGTCCCGAAGTGCCCATGAAGGGTGTGATAATGAGTCTCTGTAGGATACCACTCAAGTGTTCATACCTGACATAAGTGTTTAAGAATTTGAATTATAAATAAATAAATAAACATATCATGCCATTTAAATAAAACAAACAAACTTCTCTGGTGCTCAACATCCACCAAGAAGTTGTCACCTACTTCAGGAAACACTGTAATAACTGAAGAGGAAAGGACCCTTGGACCATGTCCCAAGGTATCCCCGGATATAAAATAGACCAAGTGAACCCATGGATTCCACATCCATGTAAGAAACCCAACACCTCATGCCTCCTGATACCTTGTGCCTCACATAAATCACTAACATCATGAAGGCACGCCCAAGAAAAAGTAATCAGTACCTAGAACCCCTGCTCGAAAGAACTCATCGACTCAAATCCTAACATCTGGATGTATAATGGAATATATCCTAAAATAAATATCACCATTGAATCATAGCACAGTGTCCTGAGGAACAAAAACCCTCATCATCATAAAGTATTCTAGGCCCATAGCCTCAATACGGCAACCCTCATCCCCAAAATGATAACCTCAACATCATCATCTGAAGGACCCTCACCTTCCTCATGGCTTTCTACATCAAGAACCCCCAAAAAATATTCCTAATTCGCACTACTGTGGGGCCTCTACCCATACGAGTGGTCAAAACCACTACATCACTTAGTCAATCTGTCTTCACACAGCTCCAATCGGCGATTTTTCCATCATTGGGGAGTGGTAATCGCTAAAATAGTACCTAACCACATACAAATGGCACCTTATTCCCCTAAAACCATGTCACTCAAGTTTGATGGTCATTCTATATAATAACATGGGCCATACGCTTAATCTAATAACCTCGCTGCCTCAAACTGATGTCCATGTCACCCAACTGGTGATCACATCACCCAAGTAACTTAGTCCAAGCCCAACCATACAACCATGTCACCTCAATCCGGATGTTCATTCCATCCCAATTCCTTAGGATGAGCTCTTCACAACTCAATGGATCACTGCAGGAACTCATATAAATATTAAGAAATTCAATTTAATAACAATTCAATTTCACATGATTGAATTGAACAATTTAAATAAACATAACAATTCAATTTAATTGAATTGACTAACTCCATTTCAAATAATCAATTAATTTTTTTAAAAAAATGAGACAATTTAGTTTAAACAACCCACCTGGATAAACTAACCAAGTGGTTGATGGCCTCTAACTCAACTTCGTATGAGAGAATGTGGTTTGGGCATGCCCAATGGCATTTCATAATGTCATGCAATTAATTTAACATCAAGAAACCAATTTAAAAATTCTTTCTATCAACTACCCAATAGCATGCTAAAATCTAAACCCCCCCAAAAAACTGTGAAAACATGAATAAAGGTATACACCGCCTACCTTGGACTTGTAGACATAGGCACGTCTATTATTAGCCTCTAACTCAAATCAGTTCGTAATAAATCAATGATTCCATTAAACGCCCTAAAAATAGGTTAAAACCACTCGCATGGATTTGGAGATCTATGAGGTTATAACAAAGAATAAAGTAAGCATGGTTGAGGAGATCCTTACCACTACGGTTCCAACACACATTATGGGTCTAAAAATGGATCACCAATGAAGGAGGGAGAGCAATCCCCAAGGGAGGGAGAGCAATACCTATGGGAGGAAGAAAGTGGTTCCTCCCACTGTTGTATGCGCGACCCAGAAGGAGGAATAAAGGAGAAAAAAAAGTAATATGAGAGGAGGTAAAATGGACTTTTCACACATTTCTAAGGTCACGTGATTAGCTTATGCAGTTTTCCAAACTGTGCGCAAATCGTGTGGGGTATAGTGCATTGGTATTGTCTAAGTGGCACTACATGTGCGGCTTACCACAGGATTTTCTCTAACCATGCAGAAGCCATGTGTAAAAATGCAGAAATGGACACAAGGTCATGAACCCCGTATGTACAGTTTCCCCTAAACCATGCTCAGTTAAAAAAATGGGCCACATAATTAGTTGGAAGAGGCCACATGGTTTTTTACCAAACTGTGTGCCTTGACCTATAACTATAAAAACAAGCCTTTGGGCCTCTGATGCTCCCAAAACCCTTATAAACTCCCAAGCCTTTGACTAAACCCCTAAACCCATCCAAAATAAGGATATTGTATTTGTTAAAGTCTTGAAATTTCATTCTGGTTCTCAAAAAAGAATTTGGCATAACCACCAATTCAAAAATTCAAAATGGGAGAGGTTTTTGAATCAATTCAAAAACTCAGGACATTACACATGGCTCATGTATTTCTCTTAAAATTTTGAAACCATAGAATTATACAATTTTTTTATTCTCTTTAATATATTATTTACAAATATAAAATCGTTAATTTTTTTATCTTGTTCTCTCATTGTACAAACCCAATCAATTATTTTGTTAGGGAATTATTCCACACATTTATTTAGAATAACTCTCAAATATTATAAATTATTTCTTAAATTTTGAATTTTTACATCATTCACCTTATTATCTCCATCAAATATATTATAAAACTTTACCAAAAATATATTAAGAAGAAGTGAAACCCATTTCTACCATATAAATATGATTTTAGAGAGATCTAGATAATGTATTAAATTCCATAGAATTTTAATTTAATAAATTCCTTTTTTGGTGGACTATTTATTTAGTACTATAAATAGTGAAAAAATTTATATCCATTCCAAGAGATTAAAAATAACACTTCATCCTATTCAAAATTGATAATATATATCATCAAATATTTAGTCACCATTTTTATTAACAAAATTTTTATTGATAATATAAATTTAGAGGGAAACTTTATCTTTGTCAAATTTTCTAACATTAAACTTTTTAGATTTGATATTATTTTTTATTACAAATAATCCACTAGGATAATGTGATCGGTAGTGATTCATGGTATCAAATATTTTCATAATAGTATGTTTTAAAATGAATCATGTTTATGTTAGAAAATAACACCTTATAGTGGGTTTTGGGTTGTGTTTGTTGATGTGGATGTTGAAGGGGTTTTCAAAACAACTGATAAAGGCATGAGGAACACATAAAAAAAGGCTATAGCAGCATTTAATGTATTCTGGTGGAATTATAGTGTCAGGACGAAGTTGTCTTTTGATTGTATTTATTGCCAATCGATCATTGTGTTAAAGAAAGAAAGTATGTTGAGAAATATGTTGGATGGATATCTGGATTGAAGAAAGTTTTCAATTATATCTAGAACATTTGGATGATTCAATATGATTCATCATATTGTAATATTGATAAAAAGTTATAAGCAGCTGGAAATTTTATTCATAATCATAATCAAGAAGAATTTTGTTAGTGATCAGTTTTGCTGGAAAAGAAGAAAGGAATTCTGAGTCACTTTTATTTTGGTGAAATTTGGACTGGCCATCATATTGTTTTCTAGTAGTTGAAGTGGTTAAAGTATGTATTGACAAAAAAATATAAAGGGGGAGATTGTTAGGTCCAAGTTGTGTTTTGATTGTATTTTTTTTGTTAATAGATCAGTATGTTGAAGAAATAAAGCAAGATGAGAAAGATGTTGGATGGAAATCCGGATTGAAGAAAGTTTTCAATCAGATCCAAAAAAATTTAGATAAGTCAATACAATCCATCATATTGGGATATTTATAGAAATTAAAAAGCTATTATAAATTGAATTTACCATCGTAATCAAAAATAAGTTTGTTGGTGATCGGTTTTTCTAGAAAAGAAGAAAGGAATTCTAAATCACTTTTATTTTGGTGAAATTTGGACTATCCATCCTATTCGAACAATCAGAATGGGTGATTATAATCGGAATGGAATTTGAAAAGAAAATATGAAGAGAAGTTAAAGTCATGGATAATATTTCAGAAGAATTGATAAGCATTGAAAAAGTCATAAATGAACCTAAAATTCAAGGTAAATCAAGATTTGGGGCAATTTGGTTGAGCGGGAAAGTTTTTTTAATTCCTACCAAACCTCTTTTGGGTTGCCTATAAAAGTGGTAAAGTACATTGTACTTTTAATAGGATTGATAATGGATTTACTATTCACAAGAAGAGAGAGAAGCTCCAACTTTCTAGGGATAGAAAGAGTTTTCTGTATTGATCCATTATTGAACAAGTTTTCATGGAGATAAGTGAAAGGATAAGAGACAAGATTGCAACATTATTAATATGATCATCATAATCATTTTTCTATCGTATTCTTCTTGTCGTCATATTTGTCTAGTCACTATATCGAGATGGATAATCGGATTGGGATTTCTATATTGGGATTTCTAGATTGAGGAGTTATGAATTGTCTCAATTGTATTCTGTCAAAGTTATATCCCTCATATTGAGAAATCAGATTTGAAGATTGGATCTGAAGAATCGGAGTGGGAGAATCAGATTAGGAGAATTGGACTCAGCAATCGGATTTTAATTCTATATTAAATTCCTTGAAGTTAATACCATCTTCTGGGTAAGAAATTGAAGAATTTTTTTCTAAAGAATACATCTGTGGAAATTGAAAATAAGCATAGGTAACATGATTTGTTACATAAACATTATTTTACCCTATTTGTTTTAAGAGGGTTTCCATGCACTATTTAATTTTTTTCATAATGCTACACGAGTGAAAGGGTATATCCTAATCATTTTATTCCACCAAAAGGATTGATTTCTATTAGATTGTGTGGTATTGAATAATTTTCAAACCATACTAAGTATGTAGCTATTCTTATTGAATAGCGAACCATGTAAATACTTGTGTTCTTATGGATGTGTGTTTGAATTTTTTTCAACAGGGGTTGAAATATTTAATAGGAGGCGAAGGTTGTTTCAAGGAAACATAAAAGAAAAAGTATCACTGACTCACCCCCTCCCCCTCTTAGTGATACAATTCTCCTGACTGGGCACTAACAACTAATATCAGAGGTTAGGTTCCCTTATCTTATTCTTTGAAGAAGTATTTTAATAAAAAAAATTATAGAAAATATGAGTTATTTGAATAGTAAGGGGATTTTGATCTTAAATGATAGTAATTATCATATCTAGAAAGAAAAAATTATGCCATGTTTTTTTCTCATGGGTATGATGTTTCAAGAGCTATTACTGATGGTTTACCTCCTCATATTGAGAATGATCCTCTCCCTAATATTTATAATTATATAAGATCTAATAATTCTTTACTCTTATCACTTTCTAAAAGTGAGTTTCTAAGGTTAAAAGTATTTTCCACTGCCAAAGGAATCTAGGATAAGTTTAAAATCATTTATGAAGGAAATAAAAAAGCAAAGAAGGAAAAATTAAAAATATGGAGATTGAAGATGGGTGAGAATGAATCTATTGATAAATTATTTACCAAGTTAAATTAAATTTTGAGCACTATTAGATGTCTTAGTGAAAAGTTTTAAGATTCAACTATTGTTGAAAAGATATTTAGAATTCTTCCTAACATGTTTGATGCCAAGGTTTCTTTGTTGGGAAATAGAGATCTAGAAAAATTATCTTCTGATGATTTACATAGTAATCTCATTACTTGTGAAATTAGAATGGAATATGCTATGAAAATAAAATAAAAGTTGATATAAAAATGTATTTCAAGGATTATAAGAAAGAAAATTCAAATAATATTCTTGAAGAAGAGAAGTTGGAGATTCTTATTCTGAGAATGAGGTATGTAAAAATCTAAATGAAATTTTATCCTTAAAAATGTGAAAAGAGGTATAGGAAGGTATAAAGGGAAACTTCCATTAAAAATGTTTGGATATAGAACCATTGGGAATTTCATTTTCAATTTTCCTCAAAGAGTTAATGAAGAAGAAAGTGATGAAAAATAAAGAGAATAATAAGAAATAAGGCCATGAATATCATGGAATAAAAGGGTTGATAAAAAACATTATATTATAAGAGGGAAGATAATAAGTTATCCAAGACCAAAAGGATACTCTTTTTTCTAAGTATGATGATGGTGAGGAGGTTATAAATGGTGTTAAAGAGAAAACTTTTATTTTAATAGTTAATGAGGAAATTTTTTTCAGCAGTGAATGTTGTTGTTTTGAAGAAGAATAATAAATTGAAGATGAATCATAAAATTTTGTTGAGTATAGTGTTAAGAATATTTTTATTACATAAATGTATGATGATTAATTTTTAAGCATTAGTTCTAAAGAAGAATAAACTCAACTTCAATTTTATTTTAAAGAAGATTTGAAATAATGTCTGAGAAATATTAGAAGACTTGAAAAGAAAAATAATAAGTTGGAAGACGAATGTTCCTCAAAAATCATTCAAGAATTTTTTCCTAATGAGAAGGTTGAGCTGGTTAAATAAATTGATAATTTAAAAAAATATCTTTAGGAAGAAAAGAATCATAATGAGGACTTAGAATTGAAGCTAGAGGAAAAAGAAGAAGAGTTATAACTTGTTCAACAAAAAAGCTGAATAGAGAAATATAAGTTTCATGAATTTTATCTATGAAGTTGGTGAAAGTTATCATAATGGGAAACATGAGAAGGATCAACCAAATTTACCTTCAAAAGGTTAGAATAAAGATTGAATTGTTTCTAAGAAGAAGAAATCTGGGAAAAATTATGTATGTTGTCATGATTAATAAAGTTTGAAATTCAAAAGTATCAAAATACCCTGAGTCCAAAAAAAATTGGAACATTTTGAATCCAAAAAGTTTTCCAATACTTCTGGTTATAATAAATCTAAAAGGAAAAAAAGAATACTTTGATTGATAATATAAATTTTGGTGTCTAAGAAACGGAATAGAATAAGGTAGCTGAGAATCATATTCACAATTCCATTCAGTATGGAAGTTTTAGAGGTAAGTATTCTTTCTATGGATACTATTGGTTTTGGGGTGGATTCAAACATACATAAAATATGTGTGGTTAAACTAGAAACATTACTATTATTATATAGGATATGAAAGTAAAAGTTTGAGGAGGATTCAATCTACTCAATGAAATAATTTTGATAAGGTTATTTTGAAGAAACCTGATAAGGTTGGAGTAAAGATTGAAAATAGATTCCAACCATTGGAAACTATTTGTAAAAGATGTGAGAAACATGGACATATTTCTAAAGGATGTATTATTTTTTTACTTGAACTAAAAAATTTCTAAACAATTCTCAGAAGCCGGATGTTTTAGAAGTTAAGAAAAACAGATCTACTGAGTTCAAAAATAAAGAGTGCTTAGTTATCTAGCTAGAACACATTGACTTGGCTAGGAAGTTAGAGGAAGCACAAAAATCAGAAAAAGATTAGTGGAAGAAAAATACTTTGAATTATAGAAGAAAATTTGACAAAAAGGTATCAAAATATTTTGAATATAAGCAAGGAAGTAATGATATCAAAAGTTGTTCAACTATCTTTCCAGAACAAAATACAAGCATGGGAAGAATGTTACAAAATGATTATAACAAATATGTTTCTAAAGATGAATAAAAGTAGACATCCTCATTAGAAGATTCTATAGATAAAAACAAAGTTATTACAAAATCTGAGAAGGATGAACTGAAGTAATAAATAACATCCAATGAAAAATCCAAGAAAAAGAAGAAAAAAGAAAGACTAAGAGAGGACTCTCAATCTGATTATTGTTTCTAAGAAACAATTGAGGTTCCTCCTTATTCCCAAAATATTTTTGTACTTGTACTAACTTACAAGGAATTGAAGGAGTGGAAATAAGGTATATGGAATTGATGATTCTCTTACTATTCTTTCAAAAGAAAAGTAATTAGGTTATGAAAATATGAGTTTGAAAATTTGTTTTTTTATACACCTGATGTTTTTGATATATTTTTCAAGATGGGTATAGGTTACTCTTATCTTAATGAAATTCTTTCAAGTATTTCACCAATCATGATAATTTTTAATGGGTATTTCATGAAAATTTTGTTATGGACAACATTGATCACATTGATTATACACTCTTGTTTTTTACAACAAGTTCACCCATGTAGACTTATAGTTGTTTAGTTAAAGGTTTTTATTTAGAAACTCATATGATACCTATATTGAAGCAAATTTTCAAGATTCAGATATGAAAAGTTACAACCTTCAGAAATGAGATCATTTGGGAGAAACTTGTCTTGATGGACCCTTTGAAAAAAAACAATAAGGGGGATAGATAATAGAAAGGGGGAGAGATAAAATAAATGGGGGGAGAAAGAAAGGAATAGAGAGAATAAAAATTGAGAAAAAAATAATTCCGATTATTTTTTTCAAGTGGTTTAAGTGGTTGAAGTGGTTGAAGTGGGTATTGAAAACAAATAAAAAGGGGGGATTGTTAGGACCAAGTTTTATTTTGGTTGTATTTGTTTTCAATCGATCGGTATGTGGAAGAAAGAAAGTATGTTGAGAAAGATGTTGGATGGAAATACAGATTGAAAAATGTTTTCAATCGGATCCAAAACATTTGGATGATTCAATATGATCCATTAGATTGGTAAATTGATAAAAATTAAGAAGTTGTTGGAAATTGAATTCACCATCATAATCAGGAAGAAGTTTGTTGGTGATCAGTTCTATTGAAAAAGAAGAAAGGAATTCTAAATTGCTTTTATTTTAGTGAAATTTGGATTGGACATCATATTCAGACAATCGAACTCACAATGCTTGAAAATTTCATCGTATTCAAGTGAAGATGGATAGAAAAAAAGGTTCATCAGATTCACACTGAATCCAGAATGAAAGGATTGATCGTATTGAGGAATAATCTTACTCGAAGTAAATTCTCATTAAATTCACTTTGAATCTCGTATGAATGGTTTGATTGTAATGATGGAGAATCGGAGTTTTTATGACTATGATAAAATATTTTTAATGATTTTTTTCTATTTTGGAATTCTTATAAATCAAAAGTAAGTGGTAAAACTTGTGATTCAAGCCAGATAAAATAAAGGGGGAGTGAAAGATATGTTTTTAATCATATTCAGACTAATCGGATCTGGATGAAAAGAGAAAAGTTGATGGTGATTATTTGCAGCCTTATCATAATCATACTGATCGTATTCATGTCTATTATATTTAGGTCAGTTTAATTCTGGATAATCGTATTCAAGATGAGTTGTAAAGGAAGTTTTTTGATGAAGGAAATGTAAGTTACAATACTTTCCATTGAAAGATTGGTGATTCTAAAGCTATTATCAAATGTATTCAAAATCATGAAGGAAGTCATGATATAAGCACAACTTTGAAATTTATGGAATTTTTTGAAGTTGAAGATACTGAAACGGGACTATCATATTTAGCGTACCATTGTATTCAGAAAAAATTGTTTTAAACAAAATCAATTGTACAGGAATTGAGATGAAGCTGATGCAAATCATAATAAAAAAGACCGATCAACAATATAGTCAACCATTTAAGATTTTTGAATGAATTTTTGAAGTAAGAGTTTCGAATTTTAAGACTAGGGAGATTTGTGTCAAATGAAAGAAACCGAAGGTACTGGTTTTTAGTCATACCAAAAGCCAAAAGATGTAAACCATCAGTAATTGAAGATGATTAAATATGATTTGTTTTCAAAATAAGATTTGAAGGAGATGGTTGGATATTTTATCGAGGGGGGGTTTTAAATTTGAAGAATATGTTTCATTTCCTCAATTGGGTCAAGATCCATCGTATTCAAGTGAATCTGTTGTTCGTAATGGCATAATCGGAATGGAGCTTGCGGAGAAGATGAAAGTTGTCCATTTCTTCATAATTTTACAATCAACTGTATAGAGCATCGTATTGAAGAAATTATATTGATCTAATTGTTATGAGATTGTTGGAAGTATTGTCAAGGGGAGTATAGAATTCAGCAATAGGAATGGGTGATCAAAATCGGACTAGCATTTGAAAAGAAAGTCTGAAGAAAATTTGGAATCATGGAGAAGATTTGAGAAGAATCAAGAAGCATTAATGAGGTCATAAATGAACCTGAAATTCAAGGGAAATCAATATTTGGGGCAATTTGGTTGAGCAGGAAATTTTTTGGGATTCCCTCGAAAACTTATTTTAGGTTTCCAATAAAAGGGGTAAAGTACATTGAACTTTTCAAGGGATTGACAACAGATGTACTATTCATGGGAAGAGAGAGAATGTCCAACTTTCTAGAGAGAGAAATATTTTTTATTATTGAGCCTTTGTTCAAGAAGTTTAAATAGAGATAAGTGAAAGAAGAAGATATAGGATTGCAACACAATTTAGTTGATCATCATATTCAGTAAAAATCATATTTAGTTTTCTATCATATTCTTCTTTTCATTGTATTTAGCTGGTCACCATATTGAGCTAGATAATTGTATCGGTATTTCCATATTGGGATTTACAGTTTGAGGAGTTATGAATTCTATCAATTTTATTATGTCGAATTTATATCCATTATATTGAGCAGTTGGATTTGAAGATCAAATCGGAAGAATCAGAGTGGGAAGATCGTATTGGGAGAATTGGACTGGGGAATCCAATTTGAGTTCTATATAAAAGTCCATGAAGTTCTTACCATCTTCTGGGTAAGAAATTGAATAATTGTTTTAAAAATAATACATCTATAGAAATTGAAAAGAATCATAGGTAACAATATTTGTTACACAAACATTGTTTTACCCTATTTGTGCTAAGAGGGTTCACACACACTATTGGATTGTTTTCATAGTTCTACACGGTTGAAAGGGTATGTAATACTCATTATATTCCACTAAAAGGATTGATTTCTAGTGGATTGTGTGGTATTGGATCATTTCTAAATCATACCAAGGACGTAGCTATTCTTATTCAATATTGAACCATGTAAATACTTGTGTTCTTATGGATGTGTGTTTGAATTGTTTTCAATAGGGATTGAAATATTTTATAGGAGGTGAAGGTTTTTTCAAGGATACATAAAATAAAAAAGTATCATTGATTCACCCCCTCCCCCTCTTATTGATACAATTATCCTGACTAGGCAATAACATATAGAAAATTATAGCTTGTATAGGATGCTTAGAATTTTTCTAAGCCTATTTCGTAAGGGTCATTTTCTCTTTGTGTTATAGTATGTTTTGGGGGATACAAAGGAAACTGGATATGTCTTAGTGTTCCAATACTATTATACAGATTAATTTTTTGAAAATTATAATATCTAAAGGTCTATTCATAATTTTTTGAAGAGTGACCCTAGAATTCATAAGGGTCACCAGGAAAACAAGCAAATAAAAAATGGTAAATGCCTGATTTCATAAGGGTAATTAGAAACTTCATAAGGGATGGAAATTATTTTAGGGTTATGGTAAAAATCTATATGGGTTTTTATAAAATTAGTAAGGATCATTAGAAGTTTTTTATGTGTAATTGGAAATTCTATAAGGGTCATTGTAAATTTTATAAGGGTTATCAAAATCATTTTTGAAAAAAATCATTTCTAAACCATGTAAGAGTAATTTGAGATAAATTTAAGGGTAATTATCTTAGTTGGTTAAAATGAAAACTCATCCTATAACAATTTTAAATATACACATTTAATCATGGGAATATGAATTTCATTCCAGTCAAAACATGATGGAGACAAACTTTACTAAAATTAAAAGAGGAATATTTCATGATATTCTAGTGATTTAAGTTCAATAATTTTATAGATTTCATGGATCATGTACTTTACTAAGATTCAAGTTTTGGATAGTTAAATTTTGACTTGTTGATAATATTAGAAGCCTCATTTTAATTCCAATATAGGATTTGATGAAAGATTGTAAAGATGATTATTTCCAAAATATTAAGTGATTTGGTTGGAATTGAATATTAGGGGAAATATCATTTCTAAATTCATATTTTCAAAATTCAAATATGGAAATATTTCACAAATACATATTCATGGAATAAAAAATAATAATAGAGAGATAAAAAAGGATCATATATAATCTCTTATAATAGTGGACAGATATCCTTAAATTTGAAATAATTGGAAATATGTGACATAGATTGAAGATTTTTGTTTTAGATAATTAAAGGGGAGGAATTATATTATTGAATTGGAATATTGTAGGAGGAGGAGAAGGTGTTCTAGGAATCTATATTTTTGTAATTTCATGGAAGTAGTGATAATTATTACACCATCTTGGGAATAATTTCTATATGTTTTTCATGGAAGGACAAATAATATTACAAGTTGTGTAATTCATTCTATATTTTTAAAAGATAAGTGTGTTCTAAATTTAATGGGTGAAGTTTTTATACCTATAGTGTCGGTGTGGTTGTTATTTATTATAATAGAAAAAATAGTATACTTAATATTTTAATTGCAAGGACACAACATCATTATATACTCTATGGATTATCCTAGATTTAGTGAACAAAATAAATTGATCATGTTCATTTTATTTACTTCTTTAATTATTTATGTATGTTTTAATGGAGAGAGAGTGTTCTTAATAATTATGGAACAAGATTTGTGGAAAGTATCGGTTAAAAAACTATCATACAAAAAATCATCCCACCCCCTCCCTCAAGGTATCAACCTTTCTCAGGACCAATATATGGTATAAGATAAAAGTATCCTAGTGAGGTTTTCCTCTCTATTATGGAATGTAAGTAGTTGTAAACCATAAATCAATTCTAATTTTTATGGCTATAATTTATAGTTATGAAAAAATCTGATGTAATAGTATTTCCAATCATTGGGAATAGACGTATTCACATAAGTTTTTTATGGTATTTCATCAAGAATGGAAAGTGACTATTTATAAAATAAATATATAATAGAGCTTGATGAAAATAAAAAAATTATCAATGCACTAGGAGAAGAAATATCCAATACTTTATACACGAATGTGGTTCCATGTAAATCAATAGAAACCATTTGGGAAAAACTTATCAGCATTTATGAAGGTGATTCTAAGGTACATAAAGTTATGTTTTAGGTACTTTAGAATGCATATAAGGGCTTTAGAATTCACTTGAATGAGTCAATCAAAGAATTATTTGATCAAGTGAACATAATTATAGAAGATAAGAATGGACTTGGATAAAACCTCAATGATAACAGAATCGTCAAGAAGATATTGAGAATATTACCACCACATTTAAAATTGAAGATCATAGTGCTTGAATAAAAGGACCCAAAGGAGGTGACATTAGATAGTCTTCACAACACACTCATTTTATTGAGATGAGGAAAAATTATATTGATAATTTGATAAAGGATAATTATTAGAAATTATAACTCACGGAGATAAATAATCTCACGATAAAGGATGATCTTAAGGATAGGGATGTTGATGAGTTAATGTATTTTATTTCCAAAAATCACAAAAAAGGAAAGAGAAAATTCAATGGGAAATTTTCACTTTCTTATTTTTTATGTCTAAAATCTAAGATCCTTTCTACAAGATGTCCAAATATATTCTGAGATAATGATGATGAGGAAGAACCCATTAATATATCATTTAAGGATGATAAATGAAATGGAATACAATCCTATAGGTTCTTAAAGAAGAATAACTCTCTTTCCCAATTAGATGAAATCTTGGAAGATATGGAAGTAGAAGAAATAGTGGACTAAACATACCCAATCAATGAATATCTTATGGTACTATAGATAAACTCTAAGTATAGGGTAGTGATGATAAAGGTGCAGAATTTAAGGGAATATTTTTCCTAAACACTGAACAAAAAGCTTCTCTAAAAAATACTGACATCAAGATTTCCAAATCAAATATTGAAAATGGAGTGTTCTATAACTTCAAGATTTATATGTAGATTTATGAATAATAGAATTATTAGTTTCCATTGGATATTAAATAACTTAAATTTAAAATTACTAGAAACATAGAGAAAGAATTTGATCATAATATCAAAATTAAATAATAATCCTAGATCATTGATGGTATGGATGACTCAATTAATGATTGTATCAAAATAATTGATAAAATCTAAGAGGAAGTAATGATAATGTGATGAAATATTTATTATGAAAAAAAACTTCAAACCCCCAGAATGAAATCATAAAGTTTAAGTTCATCTGCTACTAAAGAAACTAAGGAGGTATAATGAGAGTTAATAGAAAAATTAGTTTTATTCTCATAGGTGAATCATTTTGAAGATAAAGTTAAATCGGGTGAGGGGATTTATCACTAAAAAATAATTGTGATTGATGTCATACCATAAGCATTGAATCCTCTAAAGAAGTTTATTTTGATTGAGTTGCTATATATTCAAAAAGATGTTGTTGGAATAATAAATACACGCAATAATGAACCATGTATCTGGTGTTATTATTGTCAAAATATGGAGCATACCCAATATAAGTTTTCTATGGAAAAAAGAAATTTTAGGGCTCAAGAGGAATAAGAAAAGATAAGAAGAATTATTTATAATCAGTTTAATTTTATTATATAGGGTTTTTTGTGTGAAGGTTTTAGACACAAAACCATGAATTGTGTATCAAGAGTGAAAAGGGGTGTACCAAAGGAATCCTATAGAAGGAGGTCATAATAATCAGAACCATTATCAAGTAAGATAAAAAATAATAATAATTCATATCCTTTCAAGATGAATCTGATTTAGATTGGTGGAATAATATCATTTTCTACCGAAGGAAGGACACCAATGAACATAGATCAAGAAAGAAAATGTTAATAAGGCCAAAGGTACTAAAACTGCATTAAAGGTGATAAATCAATCTTAAATGTAGATTTTGGACAATAGTCATACTTTTCACATTATAGGAAATAATGATCTTGTCATAGGAATAAAATGAGATAAAAAAGGTGTTGTTTTGTTTGGAAAAAATGAAAGGATGAATATTGTTGGCTTAGGAAGAGCCAAAGTTTTAGGAAGAGACTTAATGTGCATTAATTTATTGGTTGTTGAAGACATTATTCACAAAATACTAATTTTACAATAACTATGTGACTTGGGGATGTATTTGATTTCAAAAAAGATTCTCACATCATAAATTGAAGATATTTAACTATTCTTATAAAAGTGAATCACACAAAGTGTAATCACTATTGGAAATTATGGTTCAGCCCACTAAACTATACCAACCATTTTCAAAAACTATTGATATAGGTGGTCCTATCCCAATGGTTCAACAAACCCATTAAGATGGGTAGTTTATGTCAAGACTATCCCAACAGTTTAAAAAAATTGGGATAGATATCTCTATACCAATGATTTTTTTAAACCGTTGGTATAGAGTTGGATATACAATCATTTTTAAAAAATTATTGGTATAGGATTTCCACATGTACCATTGCATGTGGTCTCCCCTCCTCCCATCGCATTTGCATCCAGAACCCTAGTAACATCTAGTGTTTCGATTTATTCTCTACCCACAATGATCTCTCCTATCTTATTTTTTTAATTCCATTCTTCTTCAATATTAAATCCATGAATTCTAAATCATTCAGGTACTCTATCAACCATAAATTTCATTTTTATTCTAGATCTAAAATACCATGTTAGATTCATTTTTTTTTAGAATTTAATTTCTTTTGATATGTTTAAATATTCTTGTGGGTGTTGAAATAATGGTTTTACATACTTATACTGAAAGAGAATTTGTTAATGTTATGGTTATTCATTCTTTATTTTTATTGTTTTCTACATGGACTACTTCCATATATATAATTTTAGTTTTTTAGTGGATTATTTTCTTACCTCAATCCCTCTGTGGGACTTCTTTAGTGATGGGGTTCTCATCATAATTATTAGGCTTACATTTTTTATATATGGAAACTAATTTGAATCTATTTGGTAGTTTTTTCACTTATCATTTTTTATTTTTATTTTTTCACTAACATGTGAAAAATTAATCACATTAAAATCCCTCAATATGAGGTGGTTTTATCACTATAAATATCCCACAGGACTGTAGTTTTTCAGTTATCTCTTATATTTCACTATTTCTTGTTGAAGGGGAGAGTCACTAAGGAACCTATCTGTAGTTCCTTTATGCCTGATCAATTTATTCACTCAATTAAACCTCATTTAAATAACACCCCTAGGTATTTATATTTCATAATTCATATTATCATAATTAAATCCTTAACCCTCGATGGATGAGTAATCAAGTTAGTGATCATGCCCCACCATGGATTTGGTACGTTATTTGATTCACCTCTATATATATCATCAAAAAATATATAATTCATTATTTTTAAAAAGGGTGAATTTCACAATGTGGATAGACTATAAATATCACAATCAATATAAAAACATGTGTAATACTAAGGGGGTAGGTTTAAATGACCACTAATCTTATAATCAAAGAAATTCCCACTTCAAACACCACATGGGCATTGATTTATTGGCATGTACAAGTAAACTGATTATTTGACTCACACATGGGGCCCTATCTCATGCCAAGAACTGCTAAAAAAACTAATTAGAAAATTTATAATAACGAATCAATTTATTATTAATTTTTATAAATATATATAAGTCACCGAGCGATCGTACTAAACAAAAATTGTGACTAACCACTTATGGATGGCCTATAACATACCCTCTGAACTATCCTGGTAAAAATTATTATCACTCAAAAAAAACCATGATCACTTTAATTTAATTTAATTTAAAATACAAAGAAAAAACATCAATCCATATACCAAAAATGGATGTTCTCTATTCCATAGCACAACATACGCCTTATGTACAAAACACATGAAACTTCAATATCATTTAAACATTAATGGTTTGAACTCCCATGATAACCAATCCATATTCCATATGGAAAAATGCATTCCATGTGTTTGATTTCCACCTATATTACATCAAAACTCAATGGTTTCACATATGTATCTAGATAGAAAATCTAGTTTCACACTCTAAGAGGCACATGAAACTGAACCTATGATCACTCTATTAAACTAATAACCATGATCACCATTCATGTTAGTCCTATCTAAAAAACATTACTTATCACTCCTATTCAAAATTGGATCTCTCTCTCATTATAAATTCTACCACATATACACCCACTACCCTGGAAATGTTTTATAATCCATAGCATCAACCCATACTTTCTCCACTTGAGACCTACCTATTTAGAGTTATCATCCACCATCCCATTGAAAAATATTAAACAAAAAGGTCTATAGTGTTACGTATCCAAATTATCCTTCCCTAAAAATCATCATTGATACCAAGACACTTGCACTAAATGTGCATTCCTCATAGAAATCCAAGGCATAATCATAACTACAAAATATATAGAAGCACCTTTTTTATTGATCTCAATGAAAGAAAGGATTTAAATTAACATCCCTCAATATGAGAAACCAATAATTATGGTTTTATCCAACCTAAATTCATAATTTATGTTTGCTTTAGAATATGGTTACCTAGAACTAGTAATATTTTATACATGAATTTATGGAATATGAATAACATTAGTTAAAAAGTGAATAGAATAAGAGAAAAAAATAAAAACATCAATTATAAACACAATATAATGTAGTATCATGTATCATTATTACTCATTGATATAATTGAATTTAATATCATGGTTTTATATTTATAGAATTTTGTTATATATATAGTATTTTTTTCCTTTTATATTATGATTCTCATATAGATTAGTGTGTCAGTTATGGTTTTATATAAAGTTAACAATTCTCATTTCCTTAAATATATTTTCGATTTAACTTCAATAATATGTAATTTATTTTACAACAAAACATATAACAATTTTTTACAGAATGTATATAAGTTAGATGTATGAAACTGATCAGATCTCAAGTGATTACCAAAATAAGTTATAGATATTTTTAGATTTTTCATTTAAAAATGCTTCAGATAGTGGTCATATATACTGACCGTGTTATAATTGTGTTAGAATATCTTGGTTATGTCATGAAGAAGTTAGCTGCCATATAAAAAAATGGTTTTCAAAAAAACTACTTTGTCTGGTATCATAATGGGGAGAAAATTTAATATAAACACCGTTTCAGCACAACAATATACACACCATTTCAACACAACAAACAGATTGTTAATATTCCTAGAACATAAAATTTGAATTTTACATACTCTCATGTTAGCTAAACATTAACATTATTTAACCAAATAAAAAATAAATCCAATTATTTCATGTATCTTTTTAACAAAAACAAACACCAATATTGACTATGTTCTTTCATCAATATCCGTCAATGAAAATTTTGCCTTGATTTCCCAATTTTAACCCCCTTTAAATTGAGTCATAGAAACATAGAAATAACCAAATAGGAACACATATATCATACATTTCACCTTTCCATTTTACCATATTATACATTTATTTAATCTTGATTAGTTATTTTCAATAAAGACATTCCATTTTCACTATTCTATAATTACATTGCCCTTATATTAATGGAAATAATATATATAAAAAAGAATCTTTAAATTAAACTTTATGTTAATTTATCAAACCATTATTTAATCATTTTATCAATTCTATGAGTTTATTATATAAAATTTATTTTTTTAACCAACTCATATAATACTAGAACAAATTGATCAATCATTATAGAAAATCATATTTTATCATCAAGTATATCTATTTTATTTTAGTTATGAAATTCAATATTAATAACCTATTTTGAATTAATGTTTTCTACGTTCAATGTCATTACAGAGGGTGGTTTTGAATATTTAAGGATGTATTTCTTGAGAAAAAATGTTTTTTTAAGAAAGAAGAAAGATGGAAGCGTGGTAAACAAATAAACACCACAGAAGATTGTAAGTTTTACATTGTTGATTTCAAATTTTAATATCTATTTTGTAACTAAATAGTCCATTAATATTTTTAATAGTGTGATTTGGAGGCCCTTAATTTGTAAGAATCTAACAACTTTGGGCCAAATGATCATTTACATTAGGTTTTCAGATATGAGAACCATGGTAGAGTATGCTATTGAATAGGGAATATTTTTGACCTTCTATATATTTTCCCACTTCAGGTGGAAGTTATGGTAGCACCAAGTTAGAAATAGCTTATACATAGGTAGTACTGGCTCAAACTAAGATAGAAGAGGCCAAAAAATGGTTATATAGGAGCATGAACATAGTCAAAAGTCCAATGATGAATTTATGAAATTTATAAAAGTATTATGTCCATCACTTCAACCAAATACTTACATGTCTTGTGATACATATGTTCCATTGATGTGTATGTTATAGTGCATCAGGTGATAGTCCTAGTGGTGGTTGGGATGATGGTGTTCCTGGAGATGGTGATGGTGGTGGTGATGGTCATGGAGATGGCAATAGCGATGGTGATGGAGATGGATATGGTGATGGCGATAGTGATGTTGAGGATGATGGTGAGGATGATAGTGAGGATGACACTGATGTTTATGGTGAGGATGATGGTGAGGATGATGGTGAGGATAATAGTGATGATGGTGATGGTGATGGTGATGGTGATGAGTGAGGTATCGATCCTTTGCATTTTTTACTTATATTTATGGAATTTGATGTTTGATGATTAGTTCTGAATGAATATATGTGATGTTTTGAATGTTTTTTATCACTGTTTAAATTAATTAATTATTTTATTGTGTTATCATTATTTCTATATTGGTTGGAGACGTTTGGTGAGTTTTTTGGTGATTTTTTCAAGTAATTGACCAAGGTGGGGGAACTTATATGATTTTGTCTAGTTATTTGAGCAAGGTAGTGGTTTTGTTGCCTAGGAATATATGGGAGGTATATACCAACGGTTTCAAAATCATCGGTATAGAGCTATACCAATGGTTCCATAAAACCATTGGTATATATTATAGTCATGGAAGTCTATTCCAATTATTTATAAACCATTGGTATAGCTCTATACCAACAATTTTTTAAACCGTTGGTAAATACTTATAACAAAGGTTCTATAATAACCATTAGTAACCTAAAATTCAAGAATTGCAATGCCAATGGTTTACTAAAAACTATTTTTATAGGCCTATACATACGGAATCTTAATCAAAGGTTTGTAAAACCCTTTTTATAAGATATACCAATGGTTCCCCAACCTATACCAATGGTTTTGAACCATTGTTATATCCTATCTTTCTAGTAGTGAGTCTCTAACTCATTAGTGGAAAATAAGATAAATCATTTATATACAAGGAATAAGAGAATGAGTTATAGAGCCAAAGGCTTGTCCAATTCATCCAAAAAATACTTGGAAGATTTAGTAAAGAATGAAGTTTCAAGTGATGTCCCTATACTCTCATGAGATATCACTCACACATGTGACACTTTCCAAAAAAAATGAGATCATTCAGAAAACATACAATCTAAATGAAAAAAAAAATTGACAAGGATTATTGATTTGGTGTGTATTGATGTATGAGGTCCAATATCACCCAAATACTTGGATGGGATGAGATATTATATTATTATTATTTATTACTAATTTATAAAGGCATGGATTATGGTTATCTCTCATAATTATAAAGTGTTTTGGTGCAATGCATGTTATCGAAGATTGGAAGAAAAAATGCTTAGGCTAAAAATCTAGATGTTAGAGGCTGATAATGGTATATAATTCCATAATAATATAGTGTAATAATATCTTAAAAATAATATGATATGGAACCATGTTTTTTTTTGCAATGATTATTCATTAAAACATAGTTTTTTAGTGGGGGGCTGAATTATAAATTACACGGACAAAAAAAATTATCCTTCAAAAAAATATTCCAAATTCATATTAGAAAGAAGAAATAATTATATTAGTTTATATCTTCAATAGATATTTTTTATGTAAAAATAAATTGAATAAACCCTATTATATGTGGTATGGGAATAATCTAATATATAATTACTTTTGAATCTCCAGAAGTTGATTTTTTATTCTCCATAAGGAGAAGACCTATAAGTTTAATTCTCATGGGGATAAAGGTAATTTCTTTAATGATTGATCTAAAATAAAAGAATAAAAACTATATAATAAAATTATTGGGAATATCATTAGAGTAAAAAAATTAACTATTTTTTAAAACAAGCATATTTTACTAAAAAGAGAGCATATTTTTCAAAATTGCAAGCAGATTTTGCAAAATAGAGAGGATATTTTGTATCAAAATAGTGGTGAAATTTTTGAAGAATGTGATGATAGAGTGAGTAGACTAGGGGTAAATGGGGATATATAAGGATCATAGGAAGAAACTAAATATGGTGAAAACATAATAGGTTTAGTAGGTACCAAGACAAAATGAAGTGGGGAAATCTATGACCTAAATATTATTGGTGACTGGAAATCTCTGGTACAGTCATAGGGAATAAAGGATTTACAACACACCTCTTTTTTATCTTAGGTAGAGAATAAGAGTTTTTAATAGGATATAAATTATTATAATTGGTTCAGATAAATAAATAAATAGCTTGACCAAATTGAAAATAATCAAACATGGTAAGTTTTTATAATACATAAAGATAAAAATGACATCAGAACTGAGTTTGTGTTCCAAAACATGCTAAATGAAGATGATAAGTTGACTCAGATAAAGGAATTTTTGGTGTACAAGGTATATTATAAAATATAATTCATTTATTTATAATACATTTTCTCTTATATCCCAACTAGAAAAAATCATACATTTCTCATAAATATTAGTACAAAGGGACTTCAATGTGAAACAAATAGATATTAAATCCACATTTTCTAATGTAGTCCTTAGTAAGGAGGTGTAGATTGAGAAATCATATATATTTCTCATGGATGAAGATTAAATTAAAGTGTTCTAATTGATGAAGTATTTTTATAGTCTAAAATAATCACTAAGATATTAGTATTATAAGGTTGATCAATACTTGACAAAGTGTTCATTCCAAAGAGGTGGATTTGATCACAACCTCTGCATTAAGAAGGAAAATGGTAAAATAATGTTATTGATAATTTTTTTTGTGATGTAATTTTTATTTTATCACATAATTAACAATGAAAGATGTTTTCATAAAATATGAAGTGTGAATTTGAGATGTCAGTGATAATTGAGTTAATATTTTTCCTTATCTTATAGGTTACTCAAGTAAAGACTGATATATTTATTGAAAAATGAAAATATACCATAGATAATTATTAATATATTTCCAATGAATGATTCCAAGACAATGAAAACTTTGGTGAATATCTGGATAAAATTTTCAAGATATGATGGTGGAAATGAGGTCAATATCATGAAGTATATAAAAATTATTGGAAGCCTCCAGCACCTGATAGAGACATGTCTTAATATTTTGTTTTCCATATTCCAATACATAGTGTACCAAATCTATCCCATATAAATCCACATTCTTAAAGTGAAATTATTTCTCTGGTATATCAATAATATGGTATAATTTGGGCAATTTTATCATAGAACATCACAACAAGGGTTTTTGAGATACACTGATAATTATTAGGTAGGTTATATGGATGATTGAAAGTTTACATTGAGCAATGATTTCTATATTTGAGGTTCTTTCATTTCATGGATGAGTAATAATCAAGAATATATTCCTCTTTACACTGCATATATTGAAGAAATTGTGACTACTCAGTCATATACTCAATTATTATAGATTAAATATCATATAGAGGGTATTGGAGTTAATGTGAAATCTTTTTTTTCAATCATATGTGATAACTCAAGTGTTTTAATATTAGTAAAAATAATATACATCATTCAAGGAAAAAATTATATTTAGATAAAATATCATTTCATCATAGAGAAATTTAAATAAGGGCTAGTGAGGTTATAGTATTTGTTAACACAAAATCAAGTTATGGATATCATGATAAATGCACTACCCAAGGCTGGATTTAAAAGGTTTCAGTTATCTCTTATAGTTTAACCTCTCCATCCACCTACCTAGCTTAGAGAAGGTTCCCCCACTTCCCCGTGGTATTTACTATGTACCCATGGTATGATTTCTATCTTGAATTAAATTTTTATATTCCTAACCCGCAATTGTAAACTTTCAAAGAGTTTTTATTTGGGTTCATTGGTAAAGGGGTAGAAATAATCCATAAATTACCTAGTATTGATCTTTATTATTAACAATGGAGAAATAAACATTTACTAGTTCTTAAAATCATGGGAAAGTATTTAACTATTTAATCAAGTGGAGTATCTTTTTAAATAAGTTAAGGATTATAAAGACCAAATAAGTGTTTTCATGAGGATATTTTCATTTAAATATGGTTTCTCATGAAAATATTGAGTCATGTGGCCATAGATATATTGTTTAGTGAATCATTGAAACCCTATTTGAAGGACAGAGATTCAGATAGTGGTGTTGTAAATATATGGTTTGTTTAGATGTTTCTAAGAGAATAAGTGTTAAACTTTTTTGAATTTTTAATAGCCCAATGAGGGATATTATTAATAAAAATCCCCTTAAAATGGTTCTTGGGTTTTTTTCACATGAATGTTGATGAGTTTTCTAAAACAGCTCATGAAGTCATGGGGAGCACATAACAATAAGGTTGAAGAACAATTGAATGTATTCTTGTGGAATTTTGGACAATTCTGTTTTGTATAAGATTCCTTAAATTCTTTTAAGTCTATTTTGGAAGAGTAGTTTTATCTTCGTTTAAGAGTAAGTTTTGTAAGAAATAGAGAAAAATAGATCAGTCCCAATTCTCCCTTTTTATAATAAGGGTCATTTTGTGGGAAAGAGGAGAATTGTAAGGGTAATCCCTAATTTCTTAAGGGTCACCCTTGATTTTTGAAGGGTGACCAAGGGAAAAAAATAAAAAATGGTAAAATCGTGACTTCATAAGGGTCATTGGAAACATTTTAAGGATCATTGGAAATTTTCCAAGGGTCATTGGAAACTCTATAAGGGTCATTGGAAATTTCTTAAGGGTCATTGGAAATATTTTCAGGGTCATTAAACTCATTTTAAA
Source organism: Viscum album (assembly GCA_963277665.1). NCBI lineage: Eukaryota > Viridiplantae > Streptophyta > Magnoliopsida > Santalales > Viscaceae > Viscum > Viscum album. The sequence goes on from OY728139.1 coordinate 288,534,847, forward strand.
AGAGTAATTTATAGGTCATGTAATATTCATTTAGGATAAATATAAGGACCTTTACCTTATCCATTTCAAATAAATACGCATCCTTCAGTAGTTTTAAATATACACTTTTAATAATGCAAATACGATTATCATTTTAGTCTGGCTATGATGAAAAAAATCTATCCAAAATTTGAGAAATATATCATGCTATTTTTATGATTTAGATTTATTATTAGTGTGGATTTCATGGTTCATGAATTTGAATGATCTCTATACAATGAATTTTTGCATTGTAAAAAGTTTATAGAAGCATCAACATCATGTTTCAATTCAATATAAAATTTTACCAAAGATTATTAAGCCTATTACTTCTAAAATATTAGGATATTTTATTGTCATTGAATATTGGAGGAAATATCATTTCTCACATTGGAGTTTTCATATTCAGATATGAAAATATTTCTCAAGAGGCTTTTCATTGAATAAAATCTAAAAAAGAGAGATATAAAGGGATCCTATAAATGCTCTCAAAATAATATTGTGATAACTTTAATTTAGAATGAACTTGATACAGGTGGTGCATATTGAAGATCGTTATTTTATAGAACTAAAGTAGAAGAATTTTAGTCCCACACCAGAATGTTGTGGAAAGGGAGTAAGGTGTTCTAAGAGGCCATTACACTGGATATTTGTGGAAGCAATGTTGATTGCTACACTATATTTGGTGTAATTTATATTGGACATTCATGGAAGAAAAATTCATATTAAAATTGGAACAGTGTGTTCCATCTTATAAGAATATTAGTATATTATTTATTTATTTTGTGAGGGTTTTAAACCTAAGGGTTGGTGTGTCCACTACTAATTCTAAAAGAAAATGTAGTATGTTTAGTATTTTTGGTGCAATGGAACATCATTATTTCATGATCCATGGATTAGCTTGATTTTGGTGAACCAATTAAATTTCCCATGTCCATATATTTTAATGCATTAATCCTTCGCATCAGTTGTAAGGTCTATACACTAGTAGAAAAATGATCTTTAATGTCAGTTTTTTTTAAATTTTAATGTCAATTTTTAATTAATGTTGAAGCCACTGACATAAAAAAATATGACTTTTGATGAAAGTTTTTGTAAACTGACACCAAAAAGGATTCACATCTATTTTTTGGCATCGGTTTTTGACAAAACCAACGCCAAAAATACCCATCGGTGTCATTTTTTGCATCGGTCTTTAAATAAATTAAGGCTAAAAAGTTTAAAATATATATATTTTTGGTGGTGTTTTTTCAAAATATTGACGCCAATAATGAATTTATTTTTCTACTATGTTTTATATAATTTCCTAAGCTTCGAATTGACTGGTCGTGGAGCTAAAATGAAGTTACAGATCAAAAGTTATGACTGTCGGATGGTGAACATCTCAAAATTTCGATAGATACAACTCATTTCAAAGAAAACATGAGAAAATTGAATGAAAATTACATACACCAAATAAAATAAAATAAATTTAAGGCTTCGAACATGTTTCAATTATTTTAGGAGTTCCCATCAAAATGATATGTTGTTTATCATCATGTCTCTTAGTTTTAGGGTAGAAATCATGCGGTAATGAAAATGGTGATCGATAATAAAGTTTTCACCTCGATTGGTAAATCTCATCCACATGTTTTATATTTGTAACAGGATCATAAGAATAATTCAACATTATAAACAAGATTATTGAGGTGTTTAGCAGTGAAGCAAAATAATAATAAATAAATTAAATTATTAGAATAGATACCATGTTCACATCATCGATTGAACCTATCTTGAAAACATGATTGAATCGAAGAGGTTGAAAATGACGAATGAAAGAGGAAATGGATTTATATAGTAAATTAAAATATATTCAACGGTGTTGAATTAAAATTTAGGTGTGATTTTAAAAATTGAAATGGACATTGTGAAAAAAATTGAAATACCAATCCTGTATATTTGTGGATACTTTTTAGCATTATTTTTGTTTAAAACCGATAAAAAGGAGAATTTACATTGGTTTTTTGGCATTGTTTTTTAAAAAACTGACACCAAAAGGTAAAAAAAATATTTTTTATGTCGGTTTTTAAAAAAAACCGATGCCAAAAATCAAAAAAATATTTTTTTTATATTAGTTTTAAAAAAAACTAATGCCAAAAATTAGTTATATTTTTTTATAATGTTTTAGATTGTTTATTAACATTCAATTTGACTGGTTGTGGAGCTAAAACGGGGTTATGGATTAAATGTTATGGCCTTCGAAAGTTGGACTTCTTTATGACTTCTCTTAGAGAAGTTCAACTTTCGACATCCATAAATTTTAATTCGTAACTCCATTTCAGCTCTATGACCAGTCAAATCAAAGCTTAGGAAATGATCTAAAACATAGTAAAAAAATTTAATTATTAGTGTCATTTTTTCTAATAACCGACGCCAAAAAAAAAATATTTTTGGCGTCGATTTTATTGAAAACCAACGCGAATTTTTTTTTTACTTTTCGGTTTCGGTTTTTTTAAAAACTGACACCAAAAATGATATGAATGGGTATTTTTGGAATCTGTTTTAAAAAAATGACATAAAAAGTATCTACAAATATATTTTTCATCGATTTATAAGAAACCAACGTCATATTTTTGATGTTAAAGATAATTTTTCTACTAGTTATATAGTTTTCTTTATGATAATGGATAAATATCATTTGTGAGGGTTCTTTAAAAATATCCATACCCTGATTCACCCCCCCCCTTAGGGTATTGACCTTTCATGGTACCAACATCCAGTCTTGTCACTTACCATACAAAATTTATGAGCAAAACATTATACAAAAGAGTAAAACTATAAGAAAAAAAGACACACTATATTTATATGATTCACTAAAATGAGCTATCTCCAAATTTCATACACATAGAAGTTTTTTGGGTTACTAATTAATAATTTTCTCCCTTATGTTTTGATTTCATGATTTAGGCTAGGTTACTCTTAGACAAAGATCATTTCCTTAAAAAATTTGAACTTTCATACTGTATCCAAAAGGGTTAATTCCTATTTTTCTATCCCTACACATTGTAAAGAATAGTGATAATTTAAATTGAAACATTGGTCATAGAATGAATAAGAATTAATTTCAAAATATACACCTATATAGCTTGGTTGTTTCTTCTTCAGTACGTTGATATTGTTAACATCATATTATTTCCTCTTTAAATTCTAGATATCTAAAAACCTTAGTTTTTAGCTCTATTCTTCTTCCATATGTTTTCTTTATTGATTTTATTTATCATTCAAGTCATCTCTATCCTCTTATCTATTTTTTCTTTTCTTCATTAAAATAAAACAAAAATTTCATTCCTACTGAAAATTTTCAAAATTATGAAAAATAAATCCAAATGAAAATATCTTTATATTATATCTTCTAATAAAAAAACCCATAAATTCTTCATCATTGATCTATAAAATATAGAAAAAAAATTTAATCATTCAAACATCCAAAAATCACATTCAAAATTTCTTTTATATATTCCATGAATATTGTTTGTGGTTTGATTGTGAACAAAATAAAAGAGTGGGTGAATTGTAGTTTTAAAATACACTTATAATTTTCATACTCTTTAAGAATTTATATAATCAGATTTTCATTTTACCAATGAAATCATAGATTTATTGGTTTTTCAAATTACTGATGAGATCAAATATCAGAGTAACTGAAATAAGTACTATACGAAATAAAATTTTCACAATGAAAATAAAATTATCGGTATTTTAAACTACTAATGAAAGAGTTAAGGAATTGAAACTTTTAACTATATAAATTACATAAACTAAAATTCAAAAAACAACACCAGTGGATTTTTAATACTAAAAATGATATATTGGTTAGAAAACCAAATACTCCTTTAAATGATATTTATTTAAACATCGCTTTTCAACCAAAGTGAAAGGTAGATCTGTAGACCTGATCTAAGGTATCCGTGACTTTTAACCCATTATAAGGTATCCCTAATTTTATACCAATCAGAAGGTCTGTCTCCTTATCCTTGGAAACCTTCGACTATACATGTTAGTAACATCTCACAACTGAACTTCCAAACACCATAATTCCCTGATCTCTGTCTTCCTAGCCATGGAATTCCTTGATAAGATGATTAGATATTCCATTGTATTCCTATCCCTACAAGCTCTCGATAGCACATGATTGGATTAAAATGATTACAATGGAAATTCTAAGATCATTACAAGGAAAACCTCATAAAACGGTAACTCTTATCTAAAACACTCAGAAAGAATGTTACATTGATCAGAAGCGCTCAATGCAACAAAAAATTACAAAGGTTAAAAATGAATTGAAACTTTCAAAATGTTCCATTATACAATATTTTTATGTCTAATGATCAATGTGAAGATTTATTTAAGACAATGTTTCAACAAACTCTAGCGATAAAATTCCAAAAAAAATTGGATAACCTATAACAGCATCAGTAAAAACATCTTCAAATGAACTCATTATTTTTCTTCATTTATCACTATACTATTTTAGAATCTCTAAAGTACTTCGAAATCTGATATAAGTGACATGTTATTGTAACTTCATATTAATGGATTTTTATAAATCGGTTAGTGTTATGTTATTTCATAAACTTGTTATTATAGGTTCATTCTACAAAAACATAAGAAATCAAATACAAACTTAAGTTTGATCATTTTCATGTGAAGTGGATTGTGGTTTAAAAAATAATGAATTAGGTGAGTAAAACTCACCAATAATATCCCCTTTTTTATAAAGCACAAAACATGAAATAAAATTTGAATTAAGGAACTGGATTTAAAAATAAAGGTCTTTGCGTTATTCATGGTATGGAATTTTTCTTCTTTTATTTTTCTCTATTTTGGAATAAGGACTGAAAAGGCTTTATTGGTGAAAAAATAATGTTCCCCAACATTCACCATTGTATATATATATATAAGATAAATAGATAATTATAAGTAAAATAATTTCTCCACTTTTGTAAATTTCTCTGCATTGAATAGAAAATAAACATATAACATAAATTAGAAATTTTCTAAAACTTTCTCCCCGATATATGTAAAATTTTTCTCCATTTCTCCCCATTGATAAAAAAAATTAGAGCTATAAATCCATGAAATTTTTTGTTTATAAATGAAAAAGGCTTGTTTCCTTATTCTTCTCCTTGTTTTTGGGATGAGCAATGTTTGGATGGAGCCTTGAAGGCTTTGAGAAAGTGTGTGGATACTTAGTGTAGTTTTTATGACATTACTAGCCAAAATGGGAAACACCACGACATAATAGAAGTCATGGTGGTCCCTTTTGTGTAAAATTTTACAAGGGTAAAATTGATTAGTTTTATGCCCTAAGTTTTAGTGGTAATTCAATTTTTCATGAAGCCAAGGATTCTATGGCCACCTCTAGGCTGTGGTGAAATCCATTTCGGCTTTGGGAATTTTGGAGGGCGTAGTGAAGGGGAAAACATCTTGTCTCCCAGGACCACACCATAGGCTTGGTCATTTTGTCCTCGGTGCATTCAATAACCACCATGACCAGGCTAAGACATGGTACAAGCCGTTTTCAGTTTAGGAATGATTTGAAATGGCCAATTTAATGTGTTTTTCTTCAGATCTTGGCCTAACTAAAATGGTGTAAATGAATCGAGTTTAATTAGGGGTTTTTAATGAATTCATTAATCGATTCTAACCCCTTATTAATCGAATAAACACCCAAACATAGGGGATTATTTATTCCTAGATTCTTTGGAAAAACTTTGGAAACCCATAGAAAATTGTGGTTTTCATTTGATTAGACTCAATTTCTCGATTTTTTGGTTATTTATTGCCAATTCGTTGGTTGATCTAAGACCTCCTATTATCCCTGATTACTGGCATTACAGATTTGGGTATTTCAGTGGACAATTTTGGTGATTTCTTTTTTGGATAAATTCTTCCCCCTTTCCCCATTCTTGGATGATCCTCTGTTGTATTACTAGGGTTATTCCCATATTACTTCAGGTAATATTTTGGGGTTTTAATCAATATTATTGGATAGAAATCCTTTCTTGAGGATTGATGATGTTCTTCAATGTCATGGTGGTTAATTCTCCTCTTTTCATTATCCAAGAGAGATAGATTCAACTTCCTTCAACCAGACTTGGATTCTACCATCATCGGTAGTCATCATTGGGTAAGTGATGTTTTTCCTCTTGTCTTTTTATTTATTGTTCCTTTATCTAAAAACCATATAATCTTATGTGAAACTAGTTCTAGGATTTCTTTTCTTGTGAGAATGGTCCAATTGGTGTGTGAACATGAATCAAGAGATGACACCCTAGATGAAAATTAACAACAATGTTGACAATCTTGAGGTAATGAGTCTATTACTATTTAGGGACTTTTATATGACATTGTCATGAATTGATGAATATTCTTGATAACCCGTTCTTGTTATGTATTGCATGTGGGTGTGTGAGTGGCTTGAGACTTGCCTGATTGTGTTCATATATTTGTGTGTAGCATCTTGGGAATTGATCTTGATATTAATTGTTGTTCCTTGCTATGATACATATTGCTTTTGGTGTTGTAAAGGATATATTAATTTTCTTCAGGTTCCAAGGTTCTCATGTTACTCAGTTTTAGTTAGAAGATCCATTAGAGGGGGTCATGATGACATATTATGGATACGGACTATAACTCATTGATGGTATAGATCATGTCACAAAAAATGAATGTTTATACGGGAGTAGACCATTCATGGGAACAAATAATTCATCAGATACTGGCCGAAGTGGGAGAATTACACTCATGGGTGATGTGTTATCTAATACATCAATATTTTAGGTGGGAATTACCATTTTTTGAGGATAACAACCACCATCAGGGTAGGGTGTGCAGTGTTCTTGATAACGACCACCATCAGGGTGGGGCATGTAGTGTTAACTTAATAGAGGTACTTGGTTTGACAAACACTAAAATATTTACCATAATCATGTAAAATCAGGTGGGGTCGGGGTTCATGGATTCTTGGTTAGTGCACAATGACTCAACACATGTGTGACTATGTTTTATTTGATATCTTAATTATTTCATAAAACAAGATTTTTTATATTATATTCACTTGTGTTAAGGATACATTGATGGTGTCATGTATAGTAATGCGAAACGGGCGGGCCGGGGCGGGGTGGGCCAAACCCGAACGGGTTTGAGCCCGTGCGGGTTTGTCCACAAAAGCCCGCATATAATGCGAACAAAAAATTTCAAGTCTGCCCCGCCCCGCATAAACCCGCGGGTTGCCCGCGGGCTTACCCACATTTAAAAAAAATATTATTCATAATAATTTAAATACCGTATTTTTTATCATTCTTAAAGGTGTTTGAGAGGAGAAATATGAATTAACAATAATTAGAGTTTTAAGAGATGCGATTGAACATTTTTTTGTGGGTTAATGGTGGCATGCAGCAACACTGATGTGGTGGCGAACTGCTGCGATAAAAAGTAGGTGAGTGATCGGTGATGGGTGATGAATGATAATGTTGGTTGCGTGGTGATGTGAACAACCAAACATGTGAATGAATAAAGTCTCTTCAGGTAACAATCAGTTTCAGAGGAAGCTATTAGTGTTTCCACGAGTTCCTATCCTATTCTCTTAATAACAAAATAAAATTAAATAATAATAAAATTAAACCGACCTAAAAAATATTATGATTATAATAACTCTAATAGAATTGAAACCATGCGCACAGGTGATGAGTTCCATTTTTCGAGAGATGGGTTGACACACCATGTGAATATGGTTAATAATTATGATATAAATAATATAATATCATTTAAAACAATAAATATAGGCCTATTTAAAATTCACATGTGAATAAATGGTGAATTAGTATGACCATTACGATGAGAAATTATATGTCACCGTTTAACCATGATTTTTTTATTAAAAAACTAAAATGTTAAAGAAACATATATTGTAAAAATAACATATTTTTTTTAAATCAGGCCCGAAGGCAAGCCCGCACCCGCGCGGGCTCAACCCGCATTGGCCCGCACCTGCGCGGGCTAAACCCACATTGGCCCGCACTCTAAACGGTCAAAATTTTTAGGCCCGCCCCGCCCCACATCCGCCCCATACCCGCAAAGCCCGCGGGCCGCAGGCCCGCTTTGCATCATTAGTCATGTAGGGATTATACTCACACCCTTCATGAACATCTCGATGCACATGAAGACATCATAACCAATGGTCTAATGAAGGGAAAGGGACCTATGACAAGGATATAAGGAGATGTGGGACTAAAGTTGGATTGGTACCGGTATGTACTTTATAGGATACCATAGTTGTATTTATTATTTACTCACACTATATAATTTGGCTTTACATTCCACTTTGGGAGCCCTGTTTTCTCTGTATAACTGGTATTCCATTTACATAGTTTCCATATGATTACTCTGATTATTTTATTTTATTATTTTCTATTATTTTATTATTTGTTCTAGAACAAGATACTGAGGGTATATTCACCCCACTGATAGACTTATACCCCCACTACTAGTTGAAAGCCTCTTGCATATGGGGTGGCATGCATGAGGTCATGTGGTATTCTGATTTGGACCCAGTGGTTCAGGTCGGGGCATTAAAAATAGTATTTGAGCATAGTTTTTATTCTTTTATTCTGGACTAACCTAGGTCATGGTAGAAAGGATATAGTTGTGTGTGACTTGGGTAAGGGAGTTTTCATGTACCAGGTCATCTCATGTGTAATGGACCTCTGAGTTACCATTTATGGGATCATTGTTATAGTTTTTTGATATTTAGGGTGTGTTCATGTGTCGTGACTAGGCATGTGGGATCATATTCCATATATATATTAATTTTTATGTTGCATATTAGTTCTTTAATTTAATTCCTTGATGTGTATTCATGTGTGTTCATGTGTGTTCATGTGTGTTCATGTGTGTTCATGTGTGTTCATGTTTGTTCATGTGTGTTCATGTGTGTTCATGTGTCATGCCTAGGAACGTGGGATAACATGCCATATATATACCTATTGTTGTGTTGTATATTAGTTATTTAATTTAATGCCTTTATGTGTGTTTTGTGTTTGGAATAGACTTGTTTTTATGACTATGTGATATATTTTTTATCTTGTTGTTGTGATATATATGTTCTGGAATTAATTAGTAGAACTTGATCATACTATTATGTTTGTATATATATGTGATTGTGACTAAAGTTTAGGGATGGAGGACCATGGTTAGTTTTAGGATGGATATACCATGGGTTATGGGTAAAATCTTAAAAGAACCTTTTTTGATCCCTTAGACTAATTAGGATTTATCCTAATGACTATGGTTCATTTCCTAAATGTTTCATTCATATTATAGAAGATGCCTCCTCATAAACATTTAATGGGACCTCCAACTGAGGAAACTTAGGATTCTCCCATGCCACCACTAATGGTACAGGAGTATGTACCCCAGCATGCACCTATAATAGCACCATTTATTAAGGATACAAAAATGGTTCAGATGGGACTCTTTTAGATCATCTCCATTCAAGGAAGAAACATCCAAAATATCATGACTGATCAAGCTTAGGATTTTTAGTTCCAGCATCCTCTAGTCATTCAAGGTACTAGAATCCCATAGGATATAGAGGAATGGATGTATATTATCAATATAATTTTCAATCTGGTCTAGAACCCTGAGGATGGGCAAGAGATCCTAGAAACCTTCATGTTCTAAGGACCTACCAAAAGGTGGTGGACTACCATGAACCAAGCTATAATGCGAGAGGGTCTTACTTGGGAGACCTTCAAGGAGCTGTTTCTCGAGTAATATTTTTTAGACATGATAGATTTGGACCATAATTAGAATTTTAGGGAGTTGTATTAGGTCTTTATTACTATCTCTATATATTCATCTTGATTCATGGATTTTCCTAGGTTTTCTCCTATGTTGGCAGGGAACAAGGAACAGAAGGATCGGATGTTCCAGATAGGCCTTTGACTGGATATCATACATTGGGTTAGGGGATTTGGTCTAACAACATATACTCAAGTGCTTTGAAAGACCCTGGACTTTGGGAAGGTATTAGAGGAGGACATGGTAGCAACCTTACTTCTGGTCAATAATACACTAGTGACTAAGTTTCCTCTCCTTACAACTTGAACCTCTTCTGGTAGTAGGAATGAGAATAAATACTATTAAAATAAGGGTATTAGGAATTGGTGTTAGATCATGACTTCCTTAGTATCATCTACGGGAGAATATTCTAGTAGGTGCTTTAACATCAGGTGTATGGGGAATTATAGAAATGCTTGCAGGAAGCCGCTTATGGAGTGCCACCATTGTGTCAAGGATAGTCATCTTCAATGTATTTTCTCAAGGAAATCTTAGAGGAGTGGTGGGAAGTTAGGATAGTCTAGGATTAGAGTAACATAGAATAGGATGAAAACTTCTCATAATATAGTGACTCAGGGGTAAGTTCATGGAGCTAAGGTGGGACAGGTCTATGTAAGGAAACAGACTTTGATGGATGGTGGGGAGGGACCATATACAATGAGAGGTACGGTCCTAATCACTTCAAAATTATCTATATCTATGTTTGATAATGGTGTTACTCATTCATTTGTTTCTACAAAAGTTATTGTTGGATGTGACTCACTGGTCAAGTTTTCATCTGAGTTATTTTCCCTTGATACAACATTAGTCATGAAAGTGGATTGTCTTAAGTGATGCCCAGAGTATCCTATAGTCATTGATGGTTATAGGAATATGTGAGGCTTTATGATTCTAGAAATAATGACCTTTTATGTGATTCTCAGCATGGACTGGCTGACCGAATTTTGAGCTCACATTGATTGCTATCAAATATAGGTATCTTTTACATCGCCAAAGGGAGAGATGTACATGGTGATTGGAGAATGGAAATTGGGAGTAGGTAGAGTTAGTCCAAACTTGATCCATCTCAGGATGATCACAATGCAAATGGAATTCTTAGATCTTTCAGCAATATTTTTAGTATCCCCCTAATCTTTTCCTACGTTCATGGATCTTAATTAGGAAGTCTTTCTAGATGACTTTACAGGACTTCCCCCTAATAGAGGATTAGATATTGAGATAGATCTCATACTGATTACGCAAACTATTTTGATGCCCCCTTATCATATGGCACTATTCAACCTAAATAAGATCAAGGCACAACTCATGGACTTGAAAAAAAGGGATTCCTTAGACTGAGTACTTCACCATGGGTTGCGCCTATGTTGTTCTCCAAGAAGGAGGGTAGTAGTATTTGACTCTACGTTGATTACCAGAAGCTAAACTAGGTGATAGTGAAGAATAGATATCCTTTACCCAAGATCCATGATCTTTTTTATTAGCTATGGGAAGCCTGGTGGTTATCTGAGATTTATCTTTTGTTCGTCTATCACAGGCTATGGGTTAGAGACGAGTACATCTTGAAGATAGCATTTTAGAGTAGGTATAGATTATACAAGTATCTTGTGATATCATTTGATTTGAAGAATTTTCTAGTAGTGTTTGCGAACCTTATGAACAATATTTTTCATCCTTATCTAGACTCATTCATCATAGTGTTCCTTGAAAACATCCTTATCTACTCACTGACCCCAAATATACATGATAATAATTTCAAGATGGTCATGTGTACACTTCAAGAACATCATCTTTACACCATGTTTTTGAAATATAACTGTTGTATTCAAGAGGTGATGTTCTTAGGGTATGGGGTTACTGAGATATGTATATTCGTATACCTAGATAAGGTTGAGGCAGTGGTGTCCTGGGCATGTCCCTAGAATGTGTTTGAGATCAGAATATTTATGGGATTTTCTTGATATTACTGACATTTCATCCAGGACTTATCCCCTATATCAGCACCCATGACTGCATTGATGAAGAAGATAGTGAAGTTTTAATGGTTAGACCAGTGTAAATATTTGTTTCTTAAGATGAAGAGGAGGTTTACTATGGATCCAGTTTTGATCTTACCCGAGCCTAGGATCAGATATGCTATGTACTGTGATGCATTAGGGATTGGTTTGGGAGTAGTATGGATACAGAGGGAGTGGGTAGTAGATTATGGTTCATGTTAGCTGCAACCTCATGAGTGGAACTATCCTACTCTCAACATAGAGCTGGTGGTGGTGGTCCATGCATTGAATTGTTATATATATTATCTCTTTGGTTAGGGGTTCATTTCCTACACTGACCACAAGTGCCTCTATTATATCTTCACATAATGGAAACTGAATATAGGGAAAAGACGCTAGGTAGATTATCTACATACATTTGACTTTGAGATTTCCTATGGACCTTGTAAAGGTAAAATCATTTCAAACTCTCTTATCCATAAGATATAGGTTGGGTAGGGGATTGGTGAATGGCCTTTAGAAGAGAAGTGGCACTTAATGAGCTTGTTGGTTGATTATAGGATGGATACTTTAGAGGAATAGGGATCGATGACTTGTACTCCATTGGTGATCACATCTTCTCTTATTGATTGGGTGAAGATGGAATAGGAATCCAACCCTATGTCTAATGTGATGTGGGAATGTCTTGAAGAAGGTGTCCTAATATCATGGTGTTCAATGGATGGTGACGATGTGATCATGGTACATGGGAGATTTTTAGTACCTTCTTCTATTAGGGAAGAGATTATGAGATGCTTCCACACCTATAGGTGGGTGGTATATCCTTATGTGGAAAAGAGTTATCACAAATTTAGCTGATGGTTCTGATGGTTAGTGATGAATAGTGGTATTTTAGGTTTCGTCTCTCAATGTCTTACCTGTCATAGGATAAAGGTTGAACACCAGCATCTAGGTGATTTTCTCTAGCTACTTCTTATGCCCTTATGTAATTTTGAGGATGTCATGATGAATTTTTTTATGGGGTTATCCAAGGCCCCAAGTAGTCGTGACACTTTCTAGGTGATTTATTATTAGTTGTCGAAGGTTTCCCACTTCTTACCAATCTGTGAGACTCACTCAGTAGATGCAATGGTAAACCTATATATCCATGAGATATTACACTTACATGGAGTTCCCTTGAGCGTTGTATCTAATAGATATGAACATTTCAAATCACAATTTTGTAAGGTCTTAAAAAAGGCCTCAGGGACTCAGTTGAGATTGAGCAAAACATACCATCCATAGATATACGGAAAATCAAATTGGATGATATATATATTGGAGGATATGCTCCAAGCTTGTATTCTATACTTCAGTGTAGCATGGGATAATCACCTAGATTTGGTGGAGTTTTCTTACAATAATAGTTTCCAGGATTCTCTTCAGATGGAACCATTTGAGGTTCTCTATAGATGGTCATGCCTCTCACCATTGTATTGGCATGAGGTAGGAGAGGCAGCAGTTGTTGGGCCAAGTATGGTACAGGAGACCTCAAAGAGGGTCCATATGATAAGTAAGTGATTGGTGACTGCTGAGGGAAGGCAACGATCATATGAAGACCATATGAGACAACCGTTGGAGTAATCTATTGGTGACAAGGTTTTCTTGCAAGTGTCACCTTGGTTGGGGAATCATAATTTATGAAAGTAGGGGAAGCTAAAACCATGGTTTATTATACCCTTCAAGATCACAAAATGGGTTTGGAAATTGACGTACCATCTGGACCTTCCTCCATATTATTGAGGCATGTGTGTCATGTGTTCCATTTTTCTTAGATTTGGAGGTACATTCCTGATCTCATGCATGTCATATACTATAAGGCTCTTAAGCTAGATCTTGACGCATCATATAGGGAGTGCCTAGTGTGGATCATAGACCAGAGCGAGAAGGTCTTTCAAGGGAAGAAAATACCACTTATCTAGATCTTATGGTGACATGGGCGGATCTAGGAGGAGACATGGGAGAAAAAGGCTAACGTTCGATCTTAGTGTCCGGATTTATTAAGCAATAACCCTAGGGATGCTTCTCGAGGATGATAATTCCTTATAGGTGGAGATTATAAAACCATGAAAAAAATTATTCATAAATGAAAAAGGATTGTTTCTTATTCTTATACTTATTTTAGGTTGAACCATGTTTGGGTGGAGCCTTGGAGGCTTTGATAAAGCTTGTAAAAGCTTAGTGTAGTTTTCATGACTTTACTGGCCAAAACGGTCAACACCATGGCATAGAGGATTTTTTAGTGATCACTTTTTTGTAAAATATCTTGAGGGTAAAATGGATTAGTTTTATTCCCTATGTCATAGTGGGCATGTCATTTTTCACGAACCCGAGGACACCATGGCCACCGCTAGGTCGAGGTCAAATTGATTTCGTCTTTGGGTGTTTTGGAGCGTGTCATGATAGGGAAAATGGATTTTATCCTAGGTCCATGACTTAGGCTAAGTTGTTTCAACCTCAGTGCATCCAAGAGCCACCATGGCCATGGCTAGGCCATGCTGCAAGATGTCTCTTCTTTGAGAATGCTTTGAAACAGTTGATTTAATGCCCTCTTCTTCAAATATTGACCTAACCAAAAGGGGAAAACGTGATGGGTTTAATTAGGGTTTTTTACTGAATTCCTTAATCGATTCAAACCCACTATTAATCGAATTGACACCCAAACTTAGGGTATTATTCATTCTTGTGTGATTTGGGTGAACTTTGGAAACCCTTTGAAATTTGAGTTTTTCATTTGATTAGCCTTTGTTTCTCCCTTTTTTGGATAGTTATTTTCCCATTGTTGGTTGATATAAGACCTCCTCTCATCCTCCTTTTCTGGTGTTCTGAATACGGGCCTTTTGGTGAAGAATTTTGGTGAGTTCTTTTTTGGTTGAATTCTTCCCCTTTCTCCCTTCTTTGATATTCCTCAATTGAATTATTAGGGCTATATACATATTACTTCATGTAATAGTTTTGGGTTTTAATCATTATTAATGGACATCAATCCTTTCATGGGGATCATTGAAGTTCTTCAACGTCTTGGTGATGACTTATCATCTTGTCGCTATCCAAGAGTGATAACTTCATCTTCCTTCAATTGGACTTGGATTCCACCGTCGTCAGTAGTCATCATTGGGTAAGTGATGTTCTTCCCATTGTCTTGTTTGTTTTCATATACCTTGCTCTATAAATTGTATCATTTTATGTGAAACCGGTTCTTAGAGTTCTTGGCATGCGAGCATGTTCTGGTTAGTGTGAGAACATGTTTTGGGAGACAACACCCTAGATGAACCTTGAAATCGACATTCACAACCTTGAGGTAGGAATTTCCTTACCATATAGGGCCTTTCATATGATGTTTCCATGAGTTAATGAGTATTCTTATTAATACATGTTTGTTATGTGTTTTATTTTGGTATGTGAGTGGATTTATATTTTCTTGATTTTGAAATATGTTTGTTTGTAGCCTCTTGAGAATTGATCTTGATATTCCTTTTTATTCTTTGATATGATACGTATTTCTTATGGTATTTCATAGCTTTTGGAAATTTTCTTTAGGTATCGAGGTAATCATATTGCTCAGTTTTTGTTAGATGACCCCTTGGAGGCGAAGCGTGGTGATATAAGATGGCTACAGACTATGACTTGTTGATGGTATGGATCGGATCACGAAGGTGTATTTTGAAGTGGGAGTAAACCATGCATAGGAATAGAGTCTATCAACTACAGATCAAAGTGGAATAATTCCATGCAGGGGTGATTTGTTATTTAATACTTCAACATGTTAGGTGAGGCTTACCATCATATGAGGATAACGACCATCATCAGGGTGGGGCATGTAGTGTTCTTGATAATGACCATCATCAGGATGGGGCATGTGGTGTTACCTTAAAGGTGGTTCTTGGTTGGACAGACATCAACATCCTTACTAGCATCCTGTCAAAGCAAGTAGGGTCGAGGTTCATGGAGACTTAGTTAGTGTATAATGACTTGGCACATGTGTGACTATGTTTCTATTAGATATTTTACTTATTTCATGACATGAATTGTTATATATTTTGTTAACTTATGATAGATATTTTACTATAGCAAGGAAAGATACTTCTGATATCTTCTTTAAAAATGTACTTATGATGGGAAACATTTTAGTAGAAAAGATGTGTTAAAATGATTGTTTAGATAAAAACTCTTGAGATTGAAGTCCTTATATAGGCAAATGAGATTTCTATCATCTAAAGAATTGTCTTTAATGTATGAGTGGTTCACAAGTTTGGATCATAAAGTGAAAGGCCATAATTATATAGCGTATAGACTCTCTTAAGAATTAAATTTAAAATTTCTTTGAATATAGAAGAAAAGGTTACCTTTTTGAAAACTAAAAGTAACTTCTTTTAAGAATTAATTGTACAATTTTATTAGATTGAAAAAAATAGGTCCCCCTATATTAAATAATAATTTAAATGTAATATTGAAAGATATAGGTAATGAGATTAAACCATCTTGGAGTTATCTTCCAAAAATGATAGATGGTCTTCCTCTTTCAAGGTTGGTTCAAGAACATATTAGAAAATATATATAATCCTTCAATATAAAAGTAATTATAACCCATAAATTTGAAATATAGTTAAGTTTTAAATACATTTAATTTCAATTATAATGAAGTATGAAAGTATGATTAATTTTTAAAATCATATAGTTTTTGAAAATCAGATAGATTTTGAAAATCATAAATGTTTTTAATTTCAGAAAAGTTTTGAAATTCAGAAAAGTTTTGAAATTTAGAATAGTTTTGAAATTTAGAATATTTTTCAAATTTATAAAAGTTTTGAAATTAATAAATATATGGAAATTCAAAAATGTTTTCAAATTCAGAATTTTTTTGAAAAACATATAAATTTCAATTTAGATAAATTTGAAAAAAAAATTATCCCATTTTTTCTAGAGGATTTTATAATTTAAGGAGATGGATGAAATAGGTAGTGGATTAAAGATAACTTAAAATTGATCATTCCCAACTTATTTTTAATGAATTTGAATCTATCGAAAGTAAAAGGTTTGGTAAAAATATCATCAAGTTGAGTTTCGATTCTGATAAAGTTGAGAAAGATGTCTCCTTTTTGTGTGTGCTCCATAAGGAAATTGTGTCTTGCATATATGTTCTTAGCTCGTGAGTGATGTGTTGAGTTCCTAGAAAAGGAAATGTCGCTAATATTATCACAACTAATTGGAGTTTGAGTAAAACTCAATCCAGAATTTGTGAGTGTGTTTTGCATCTACAATACTTGAGCACAACAACTTTCAACTGCTACATATTTTGCTTCAGCAATGGAATGTGCTAAAGAATGTTGTTTCTTTCTATAATAAGATAATAAAGCTTCTCCTAAGAAATAACATATTCCTAAATAAGATTTTCTATGTAATCTACAACCTCCAAAGTTAGGGTTTGAGTAACTTTCTAAAACAATATCATTTCCAGAGTAATAGAATAATCCAAGTTCTAAAGTACTATTATGGTACTTGATAATATGTTTTGTTGATTTTAGATAAGATTCTTTTGGATTAACTTGAAATCTCACACATAAACTTACTAAAACCATTATGTATGTTCCACTTGAACCAATATATAGTAAACTTTTGAACATACTCCAATAATTTTTCTGATCTACCGATGTACTAGTTTCATCAAGGTCAAGTTTGATAGAAGTTGCAACATGAGTACTAATATTTGATGCATTATCAAAACCAAAATATTGAGAAAATCGTTAGTATATTTATGTTGAGTTAAAATATTTCCTTCTAGTTTTTGAAAAATCTAAAAACCAAGAAAAAAGTTGAGTTCTCCCATCATGCTCATTTCAAACTCATTTTTCATAAGTTCAGAAAAGTATTCTAAAAGGGTTTTATGAGTTGAATCAAAAATGATGTCATCGACATATATTTGAACAAAAATTGTGTTTTTGAAAATTTTATTTATGATTACAGTTAGATCAGCACTTCGTTTAAGAATGTTATTTTGAAGTAAATATCTAGAAAGTCTTTCATACTAAGATCTTGGGGCTTTCTTCAGTCCGTAGAGTGCTTTAGTATGTTTAAATACTTTTTTTAAGAATTTAATATCTTCAAAACCAGGATTTTGTTCAACATAAACTTCCTCCTAAACATATCCATTAAGGAAATTACTTTTCACATCCATTTGAAATAAAGTAAAATTCAATCAAATGATAATAAGATTATGATAAATTCTAATCTAGCTACTGGTGAAAAAAAATCCCCATAATTTATTCCTTCTTCTTGAAAATAACCTTTAGCAACAAGTCTAGATTTATTTCTAATAATAATTACATTTTCAACACACTTGTTTCTAAAAACTCATTTTACTCCAATTACAAATAAATATATATTGGACGTTCAACTATGATCCAAACTTGGTTCAGTTCAAATGGATTAAGCTCTTCTGGCATGACATTTATCCAAGTTTTATCACCTAAAGCATCATATACTATTTTAGGATAGAATTGTGATATAAATTCTTACAGCTCACAATGATTTCTCAAGGAACTTCTAGTTTTAACCAGTTGACTTACATCTCTAATAATATAATCAGAAGAATGATGCCTTAAGATCGGATAATTTTTGGGTGAAGTGGTAAGATGATCTTCATTTATCAGATGTAAATCTTCTATTGAAGTAGATTTCAGATATTGAAAATCCATTGGACTTACTTCTAAAGGATTTACAATTTTTAGTTGTAGATTATCTTTCAAATAAGGAAACAGGTGAATTTTTTAAAACATCATAGGTATTTTGAAATTGTGATTTTTTTACAAAAACGAAAGGATCGGTTTTATCAAAATTTATATGAACCATTTCTTCAACAATATTAGTTCTTTTATTAAAAGATCTATAAGCCTTACTAGTTATAGAATAACCATAAAAAATTATTCATCGGTTTTGGAATCAAATTTATGTAACTGGTCTTTTGTATTCAGGATGAATATTGTACATCCAAAAACCCTAAAGAAAGTTTTGGCTTTCTTCCAGTCCATAACTCTTAATGATTTTTATTAAAAAAAGGTTTTAGTAAAACAAAATCTATAGTATAACAAGAAGTACTCACAGTCTCAACCCAAAAATGTCTTGCAATAGAATACTCACTTAGCAAAGTTTGGGTAATTTCTTGAAGAATTATATTTCTTATTTTTACTACACCATTTTGTTGTGGTGTTCTTTGTGCATAAATGTTATCAGTAGTTCCCTTTTTACTACAAAAATTTTAAAAAATAGAATTAACAAACTCACTACCATGATCACCCTGAATAATAACCAAAGGTGGGTTTTTCTTATTTTTAACTGAAGCATGAAAACCCATAAAATGTTTAAAAGCTTTGGAATTTTTAGTGAGAAAATAAACATAAGGAAATCTAGTGTAATCATCAACCAAGAAATATACATAGTATTTTCCTCAAATACTTCCAGTTTGTGTAAGACCAAAAAGATCCATATGTACTAATATTTGGTAGTTGAGACTTTACTTTAAATTTTAAACTTGACTTATGTTGCTTGCCATGTTGACAAGGATCATAGACTCTAGTTGAATTAATCTTAAGTTATGGTAGATCCCTAACATGTCCTTTCAAAAAATGTTTAAATAAAGTCTGGAAGTTACAGTGTTCAAGCCTCCTATGTCATAACAAAGATAATTCTTCGGTTGTACTTAATCAAGGAAAATTCTGATTACTTAGTTCTTCTAAGTCGAGTGTGTAAACATTTTCATACCTATCAATAGATAAAATGAAATTACCTTCTGAACTTTGAACATTACATTTTACATTCCTAGAGTTCACAAGATATCCCTGATCATATAAATGACTTGTGCTGATAAGGTTGTTCTTAAGTCCTATAACATATAAAACATTTGAATTAAGATATTTTCTAAGAAAAAAATAACACTGATTCCGATGATTTTACTATGTGAATTGTCTCCAAATGTAACTTTTCCTCCTTTCAACTTGTTAAAATTTTGAATGTTTAATTTTTCTCCAATCATGTGTCGAGAACAACTATTATCCATATACCATTTTTTATGCTTCTGGTACTCAGTATCTTTTCCTAGAAATGATAAAATTAAATTCTTGGTACCCGCACATGTTTGGGTCCAGTTATGTTATGAAATAAAATTTAGGAATACACATATGTCCAACCCTTTTATGTTGTACACCTGTAATTTCTTTTGTAATAAAAGATTTATGAAAACCAAAAGATTAAACTGTGTTTAAAGAACAATATTTACTTCAATGACCTCCTCTTTACACTTTTAGGTATATAATATTTTTATTGAAAATAAGTTTTATCAGAAGTAAAACCTATTCCATTAGAAGTTCTAAAGGGTCTTATTTGTTTATATATTTTATCAAAAAATTATTTACTATAAGTAATGTTAGATAAAAAAAAATTTAAAAACTTTGGATATAATTTGAACAACCAAATTCCAATTGTATTCATCATATTTTTGATAAAAAAATTCCGATTAGAGAAATTATGATCACTAAAATTAGATCATATGGATTTCTATCAATTGATTTTTGATCTATTGGTTTTTTATGAGAAGAATTAGTTTTTGAATCTAATTAAGATGAAATTTTTAAAATTTATAATGTTAATTTTGAAATCCTTTTATTTTCTTAAATAAGCTTTGCTTCAGCAAATTTTCAAGTATTTTTCAATTTATTATTTTCTTGACTCGTTAAGGGAAATATCTTATTATTTTAGCTATAAAAGGTAAAGTTTATTCATCTTCTGATGAATCGACTTTTTCAACTTCATATGGATTATCTTTTTCATCTTCTGATGATGTTGAATAATCATCTTCGATATTGTAAGTAAATTTTGAATCATGGATTAAATTTGTCATGGATTTTGTAGTTACCTTTCCCAGTAAGCACTTTTCATTCCTTGGAATGTTTGAATTGAATCCAACAATTTTCTGACTTTTTATTACACTATCTTCAGATGAACTATCTAAATATGTGTCACTTCCACTAACACTCCAAGCATCTAAAACTTTCAAGCCCTTCTTTCCCTTTCTTTTAGAATACCTTCTCAACTTTCTATTTTGCTTCTTTAGTTTATGAAAATCAAGTATGATATGACTTTCCTTCTTACATTCATAATATATAACTTAGGAAGAAACATTTTCTTTCTCGTCTTTCCTATCTCCCTTGACTTTCTTGTCTTTCTTGTATTTATGGTGATCATTTCAAAAGTTTTAATTTCCGACAAGTTTATTCTTCCTTCTTGCAATTTGAGAAAGTTCGCTATTATTATCTTCTCAATCACTTAGATCTGAATGTTTAAATTTTATCTTTGAAACAAGAGATTTAGAATTGTTAGCATAATTATTATAAGTAATTGAATTAGTATTACCTGAAGTAAAAGCAAAAACTACTCCATTTTTTTTTCTTTTCAGCATCCTGTTTAAGTCTCCTCTCATACTACAATTAACTAATCTAGACTTAGATTTTTCAAATGGTTCATATCATCAATTGATGTCCTCTTGGACTACCATTATTTAGTTATAATATCGATAATCTTGTCAATGAGTTGATCTTCAAATAACTCTTTTTTAACCAAGGATTATATGTTGTTGACTATTTTCATAAATCATTGATGCACCTATGTTATGGTTTCTCCAGGTAGGGAATGAAAACATTGATAGTCACCTCTAAACATGGATCATAGAGTTTCTAAAACATTGGTAGTTCCAAAATGTGTAATCACTGACTTCTTTCAACTTTCATTTGTAGTTTCACTTTATGATATCTGGCTGTAGATATTCCTGGTCATAGAACAAAGTAAAGTTATTTCGAACATTATGGTTTACTTAATATTCTTGTTTTTCTTTGAGAGAAAATTCGACTACATATTTCTCTAGAACTTTGTAGTTTCCGAACAACATGATAAAGTTGTCAAATCCAAAATTAATGATATATGGATTCATACGATCGCGTTAGTAATAATAATCAGCTCCATCAAAAATAAGAGGTCTGAAAAGATTAAAATTTTCATGTGTTCCAACTGGTACTTCTGCCATCACAAAAGATCTTTCCTCTACCAACACAGTTAGTGTATGGAAATTGAATTGAAATTCTTATAAAACTAACAAATATACCAAATACAATTTTCTAAAAGCAAATTTGGTTAGACTCCTTTGATACCAATTATTTGTGGGTGTGATGATGAACAATATTCAAGAGGGTGAATAGTAATTTTAAAACAAACTTGTAATTTCCTCTTCAAGTATTAAGATAATTGGATTTTCATATTAATGATGAAATCAGAGATTTGTTGATTTTTCAAATTACCATTGAGATAAAAGATCGGAGTAACAGAAATAAGTACTATAATAAATAAAATTTTCACAACATAAATAAAATGAACGGTGTTTTAAACTACCGATGAAAGAGTTGAAGCAGTGGAACTTTAAAATTTCTTAATTGCAAAAACTAAAATTCAAAAAACAACACAACTGAAGTTTAAAAACTAAACACAGAGTATTGGTTAGCAAACCAAATACTCCTTTATACAATATTTATTAAAACCTCATTTTTCAACCAAAGTGAAAGGTGGATCTATAGACCTGGTCTGAGGTATCCACAACTTTCAGCCTATCGTAAGGTATCCTTAATTTTATACCTATCGGAAGGTTTGTCTTCCTATCCTTAGAATCACTCAACTAGACCTGTTGGTAGCAACTCACAGATCCCAAGCATCAGAAGTTCTCGAGCTCTATCTTTCTAACCATTGAAGCCCTCTATCAGATGATCATAGTTTTCTCTATCTTCCTATCCCAACAAACCCTTGGCCACACATGATCATAATAAAATGATTACAATGGAAATATTAAGAGCTTTATAAGGCAAACCTCACACAACAGTAGCTCTTAACTGAAACACTAAAAAGAAAATTACAATGATTAGAAGCGTTGAAAGCAAAAAAGAAATTGTAAAGTTCAAAACGAACAGACTTTCAAATTGCTCTATTCTCACATATTCGTACGCATGATGTTCAAGGTGCGGCTCTATTTATAGGCAACGTTGTAACAAACTCCAACAATCGAATTCTGCAAAACTCAAGATCAATTGTAATGACATCAGTAACAACTTCTTCAGATGAATTTAGCATGCTTCTTCTTCTACTAATGGGTTGGTTCAACACCACTACAGTGCTTCCAAATCTGATGGAAGTGATCGGTTGTTGTAACTCCACATCAATGGATTTTCATAAATCAATTAGAGATCCACAATTTCAAAATACAGTTACGAGAGGTTCATTATGAAAAAACATAATAACTTAATGAAAAAACATAATAACTTCATAAACTTAAGTTAAATCATGTTTGTAGGAAGTATATTGTGATTTCCAGAATAAAGAAATGAGTACAACTCCCTAACAAATATCTCTATTAAATTATTCCCTTAAATTAGCCTTGAAATGCTTTGAATAAATTCCCACAATTTTAATTAAATAACTTTTACATACACTTTGGTGAAAATCCATACTATTATGTATCTATTATCTATTATTATGTACATTTATTAAACACGTAAGAAAACTTTGATAAACCTAAATTACTATTACTTATAGTTCAACCAACCCATAGTGAAAACATTCATCCAATATTATACACATTGAAAATTGCTAGTCATTGTCACGCATCAATAATTCCTCAGTGAAAACACTTTTGTGGTTAGTTTAGATTTAATGTGTAATTTATGAAATGACTCTTCTATAGCTTTAGACATGATGTAAAATTCTGATGTAGTGCCTTCAACTATTTTGAAACCTTTAAATTTTTTATTTCCAATTTATTTAGTTATTGTAATTTTTTATCTACAATTACAGTGAAAATATTTTCTGCAAACAGTTGGGCGTCATTAAAACTATTGTAACACAACCTTCGAATAAACCTTCATTAAAAAAAAATTGAACAATTATCTGAACAATTATCCATAAAATATCAATGTCGACAACTTCAACCTTCATTAAAAAATATATAAACTTCTTTGAGCATTTCAAAACTTCACCTGGATAATTCTATCCATAAAATATCAATGTTGACAATAAATATACTCAATATCTGAACAATTATCTTGATTTGTAATTCTTTGAACACCATACACTATTTCTTAGGTTTTCATAATCACAACATACCTTCATTTTTCTTTAATATGATTACTTCGTAGAATTTTAGAATATTTTTTTAGATATAGAAGAATTTTATCTATACAAAATATCACAAAGAAGAAACTTTTCCACACACAGTTTTCATTAACATTCCATTTAAATATCGAATGGAGAAAAAATTTGGTAAATGCAGCTAAACCTATAAAAAAAAGTTTTCGAATGATAGGTAGATATGATCTACCTACTAATGAATAAAACTACCAAGAATAATCTACTTTGAAGATTATGTTGAATTGTTTATTGTCTAACAACTATGTATAGAGACAACTCAGATGAAAAGTGAACCCCAAATCCCAAAGTTATTACAGAGACTTCTAAGAATCCAAAGAAGACATTGTAGTGTAAATATCTATAATGCGCCAAGGAATACTTTCTACGATTGTCATATTTGAATGTCAATATAAAGGAACAATTAGATTATTCCAAAGGTTGTTATCAATTACAAACTCACATGTTGTTTATTTTGTGAGGTAATGTTTTCCTCTGAGAGGTGTACCCCTTCTTAGAACAAATTTTCATTTATAGAGCCCACATTCCTTAAAGATAAAAATCATTAGGTTTAATATTTTATCTTAATGTATTCTTCATATTTCATAACAGGATTTTTTAGTTGTTTTTTTCATCAAAATGGCACAAGGTCCCCATCTTTAAATTCCCCCGTCGCTCTATTTCCATTGTTTTGAATAAATGATCTTTCATTGAAGGCTTTTCAAAAAAATATTTTCACTACTTCTATATTGGTGAAACTGGCCTTGGCATACCATCCTTCCACCGTTTTGGATTAAAAGCAATGAATTTAAAGGTATATCAACTTATATATCCATTAGTAGTAATGATAGGCTAAGTAGGGATTACTTATCCAAAATACCTTTATCACTTGTTGAGTTTTTTACATTATGCTTTTTAGTTTAACTATCTCCAACATGTTTTAGAGTTAATTTTTTTTTAAAGGTACACCTATCGTTTCAATCAAAATTTATCTTTATATTATTTTCATATCCCATATTTTAAAATTCTATTCTTCTTTTCTATTTTCATAATAATTAGACTTTCCACCCATAGTAAAATCTTCTATCTTCATTCAAAACATTTTTTTTTTTTACTCAATTAGGCCCCCTCTTGAATTTTGCCTACCAAGGACAACAATTGTATCAGAGATGTCCTACATATTACTGTTTTTTGACACCAACCAACAATTGAGAAAAGTAATTTCAATTGCTATGTTTATTCTTACTTGAATCCATGAGTTTTAGAATGTCATCAACCATTCATTTTTTTTATGGAACCGACTATAACTATAAATAGACATTGAATGAAGAATTATAACATCAATATGAGCTATTGGCTCATACTCCGAAAGGACAATAGAATTAAGGAAAAGGATCCTAAGACATGATGAAACAAAAACAGATTTTTTTTTTTATCATACCTTTTACGCAATAAATAATCTTATATATACTACCTCACATATCATGAATAGCTATGTTTCCACCTGCAATAAAACTCTTGTATGTTGATAAAGCTGGAGACTACAAAATTTAGAATTGAGGATGTTCTTCAAACATATAGTGTAATGCTTTATGCATAATATGAAAGCACTTACTTTTGACCTGGTGAATCAGTGGAAAGCATGTAAGAATGCCTCAATTCTATCATCAACCATTGTGGTGCCTTAGCCTCACCCCATAGACTCCTGCCCTTCGGCTCTGATCATTGCTCCCCCTAGAGGTGCCAGACCCAGCTTCCCTCCCCATATCTGGCAGTTCATCAGGCGTCGGCTTGTTGGCATCGCCGGTCCGTTGCAGCTGGAGGTTGTTTTCTAGGGTTCGTGGCAGCTTCACTGGCGGAGGCACTGCAGATTGGGGCGGCCAGATCAGTTAAATTCTAGATCGGTCCTTCCGCTTCTGTTCCTGATTGGTTCGAGTCCGTTGATGAGTTCTTCTGGTGGTTGACCGTGCGTGCTTTGTTGCGAAGGCCCTTCATCCCCGATGGATTCGCATCTGGGGCTTTTGATTGTTCTTCTTTGCAGGTTCTGTCACCCTGCAATCGCCCCGTTTTGCCACTCTGCCTTTGATACGTGTTCGTCGCCCTGACCTAATTTGGCCGCTGCCTGCCAATCTTCGTTACCGTCTAAAATCGGACCACTGCTACAGATTTAGCTTTATCCGCCCTTTTTTTAGATGATAAAATCACCCTATGCCTTTTTTATTAGCATTTATAAAACTATGTCTTTTATCAGTATTAAACCCACTGTTTTTAGTGATTAAAAAGTATATTTCACAAAAAAAAATTATATATCATTAAAATTCATATATTAATATAAAAATATATTTATATTAATATAAATATAATATATTTTATAAAATATGATTTATATAATATGAAATATGTAATCACACTTACTATATAAGATATTTAATGGAAAATTGTATATAAAATAATTGAAAAATAATATTAATTAAAAATTTGTTAATTATTACTGAGTAATAGTCATTTAATAAAAAATTGAGGATAAAAAAATTCAATAAATTAATAAACAATCTAAAATAAGTTGAAAATGTGACTCGAACTTTAAACGACCATAATTTTTCATCCGCATGTCTGTTTGAGCTCTACCACATATCAAATCGAAACTTGCAAAAAGATCTACGTTGTATTGACCTGAGGGAACCCCAGTCATTGTTTTTTTGGTCAAAAAGGCTCAGAAGGCCTCCAAAACCGAGTCTCTTGTCAGGGTAGCCCTATTTTTTAACATTTGATGAATTTTCATCCTCATTTAAGAAGATCTTGTAACACCCCAGTTAAATAAAGAATATGACATTTTCATATTTATCCATATTTGTGAAAAAAATATTAATATTACTTTAAAAGGGGCGCTATGCTCGATGACGTACCCAATACGCAACAATGAGTTTCTTGAGAATCTTGCGTTGCACTCTAATAATAATATAATATTATTTTAAATAGTAGTTAACGCCTAGTCGTTGTAATGTCGGGAATGAACGTAACTAATTTCAAAATGATTATATATGTTTGTCAAATATTTTTACTTTTATCCAATAAATGTTAGAGGCATAAAATGTGAATGAATCCAATTTTAAGCGTAAATATTCTAATATTCTTTAAAAGGTCGATTAACCACCTTTTGATGGTGAACGCTTTTTAAATCCACTTTTTGACATTTTCATATGTTATATTGGACCAAATAAAATTATTCTTTAGAATCGGGACATCAAAATTTACATTGTGTAAATTTTTGGTATTTTTCCGATAAAATTCATTTTTTTAATGAATAGTGAAAAATGTTGTATTTTAATTCAAAACCTCTTTTTAATCTAATTTATTTATATGATTAGATTATCTTTTGAATTAGTTTTAAAGTGAAATTAGAATATATTTTTACCATTTAATCCAATAGTGGTCGTTGGAATTAATTTAATCTTGAAATTGGACTTAAACTAGTGTCAATCTTTTGATACTTATTGTTTCATAAAAACACGCTATTTGCTCTGACAGCGGGAATTAATTATTAAATTAATTAATGTAACTTATATGTTCTGAATTTTTTAAAATAGACATTATTTTTGAATTCGGAATATCAAATATAGCTTATGGTGAATTTTTGATATTTTTCTGGAAAACTTCAATTTTTGATGAATAGTGAAACCACTAAGTGGTACTTAAAAAACTGATTTTTCATTTAAATGAAATTTTACCACCTCTGTGTTTTCAATTTCAAAAAATCCGATATACATGGTTGTCATTAAGAAGTAAAATGTGGTTCAATGAGATTAAAATAATTTTTTTTGGTGAATAGTAACTTTTAAGTTTTAATCGCGATTAGAGGTAATTAGTGTAGTTTAAGGTATAAATAATATTTTAATAATATGAAATGATCTAGACACATGTCCTACCCTCATTGGATGAGTCATGGCCGACCAAGACAATCCATGGGTCAACTTGGGGACCCCATGGAGCCACTTTGGTTGGAAAATGACATAAATACCATTTTATTTAAAGTTAAAATTAAAATGTCACAAACGTCTGTTGTTTTACTAAAATATTTTTTAAATGGGGTTATATAAGTCATATCTTGGACTATAAATATTCATTTGAAAGATAAAAAGATTTCCTACATCATGATATTTTTTTTATAATTTTTAGGCATTAAATAAATTAATTTATTTATGACACCGTGATGATGCAGTGATTACCTCATAAATGAACGATTTAAATAAAATGAGAAGATAGGGTGAAATCTAAGTCTTACACTTGTCCCAAACCTATTGGATGGGTGGATTTCAAAACCTTATCACCTTATCCTCGAAATATATCCTTTTGGGACCCTTAAAACCCGAAAAAAAACATTATATAATAAAGTAATATTTTATAACTTTCCAAGAGTGTCATCCTCTCCTCTTATAAAAGGCCCCCACCTCTACCACCTTACCCACACTTCCAAAGCCTTTGGCTCAGTCAACCCCTGCCCATTTTGTCTGTCCACATCACTCTCTAACTCTTAGAAGCCTAACTTTGGGGAGAAGTCTTCCCAAGGAAGCCTTTGAGCTCAAATCAAAAAGAGTTACCCGGTTTAAAGGTAGTGTCTTCTCTTGTGTTCTTATGTTTTATTTTGCTTCTCCAACCCCCCTAAACTCTTTTATTCATTTATTTTGTAACAACACCAGTATCATCCATATACCAGGATGTTGTTATAAGAAGGATTCGAGCTACACTTACACGCACCTTCATCTAATGGTTAAAGAACATACTGTTTCTGTGGATGGCGAATTTCTGCCTCACGAAACGATGATTGTTCAACACTCATATAACACCTTCAAAGGTGACCATTAATATGTCACTATATTTATATATGATATATAATTTGTTTATGTTTTACTTAAGCTTCTGTATTTTTCATTTATGACATACCTTTATGGCTTCCATTATGGGTATATGCGATAATTTCATACGAGGAAGTGTGGACTACCGCCCCCTCAAGTGATGTGACTCGTTCATGCAATACATGGAATGTATAAAGAATGAAATTAATTAAAATATGTGACCTATATAACATATATATTATATTGGAATTATAATATACATATCTCTCAATTATGTTTAATTACATTAATATGACAAAGAAATGATAGTAGCGTTCATGCGTACGTACGATCTACCGTCTCCATGAACGGTGCATTTCATTTCTTTTTATCTCCAGATGTTATGGAGTAGTATAAAATGAATATGTACTGGATATATATGATATTTAAATCATTAATACTATTCTAGAGATGATTTACTTATAACTACATGGACAATCATTTTCAAACAAGTTCATTTTTAACTCATGTACCAAACATTGACAAAAACGTCTGATATGAACTCACATTATTAACCAATTATTATAACATTATAACATGTGATATTAACTGAATAATAATATTTAAAGTAGGTACTTAAGAAATTATTAATTTACCAAATTTTATTATTCAGGAGATTAAAGAACGATCGAGTAATGTCGGACACGAGGTAAGAGATCCTACCCCTCTCTTTCTTTTTAAGTACACTCTTTTATGTCATTCCTTTTAAGCTCATCTTTCTTATGATTGGGATGTTCTTTTATATTACTCCTACTATACTTTTTATGTTCATATGATGAGAGACCCTATTTTCTCTCATCAATCCATTTTGGAAGTTTTGATTGGCGCCGTTAGGCTGCCGAATTTTCGTAAGGGATCCAACCTCTCTCTTTCTTTTTAAGTACTCTCTTTTATATCATTTCTTTTAAGCTCATCTTTCTTATGTTTGGGGATGTTATTTTATATTCCTCATACTTTACTTTTTATGTTCATATTACGAGAGACCCTATTTGATCTCATAAATCCATTTTTGGAAGTTTTAAGTGGCGCCGTTAGGCTGCCGAGTTTTCGTAAGGGATTTTTCATCTCACTTTTATTCCCGTGACATTTATGCTACATTTTCCACTATTTCCTTTGAGTGGTGTATGTACTTCCCATTATTATACACTTTGTGTAGTATAATTTCATTTATGTGTATTTACATCTTCATTGTATGACCCTTCTTCCATGGGGTGTACGTTTCGAAAGTTACCCAACTCGGTAAGGGGACCTTTCACACTCCTCTTTTTAAAAGACTTCTTTTGTTATGTCTTTTAATTCACATACTATTATGTTGGGATATGTTCTCTATATCCTTATTTATGTATATTTTATGTCGAAGTGATGAGATACCATTTTCTCTCTCATCAACTCATTTTCTGAATGTTAAAGTGACGTCGTTAGGCTGTTAGATTTCTGTAAGGGAAATTCTTAACCCACTTTCAATTCTTTGGGTTAAACCTCTACATCTTGATTTTATTATGCCAAGATTATGTTTGAAATATCTATGTTGTAATTTCCACAAACCTTTTTGTGGATATAGTATTTCTACACATAATCATCTCATTGATAAATTCTTACAAACTTGTATGGGAAATCATAACTCAATCTCATTTCATTGAGTTAAATATCTATGTCATTGGTTTTGTTTTTCCAAGATTATTTGTGAATGACCTATGATTATTTCACACTTAATATCCAATTATATTGAGTGTATTTATATTTCTCACACATAATTATGTGATAGATTTATCCTTAATTTAAGGATACCATCTTTATAATGGATTTCATCTCAATTTACATTTCCATTGAGACTTCATTGTTGTTATGCACCAATTCACTCTTATATGGTGTGTATACTGTCCTTTGACATATTATATAATGAATCCCTTTATTATCATGATATTATAAATCTCGGATTACATGTTATTCCGCAATTATTTGTATTCAAGAGTCTCTCATTTTGTTAAAAACTCTTTAACAAAAATATCGTTTTAAATGTTTTAAAGATTCATTATTCTAAATCTTTATCTTTAATGTCCATGTTTTCAAAATGGTTTTCAGTATTTATTTATATGGATATTAATGTTTTAAAATTATAATTCCATTAAAAGCTTCAAAGTGGTATTGGACACTTTGATTCAAAAATCTCTTTTAAATGGTTTTTGAAAACGGATTGCTTAATTCAATATCTTGGAATTACTTATTGTGATTGTAAATGAAATGTTGTTATTGAAATGCTTATATTTTCAATATTTTATGTGTAATGATGGTACTTGGACATTTTACGGGTGGTTACGTGATAAACCATATGACGGGTGGTTCCGTGAATACCAGGACAGGTGGTTACGTTATAACCTCCAATGCATTGGGTATGGAAGTCGGCCGTATGGATATTCCATTAAGTATGTGTGGAAGCCGACCGTATGGTTATTCCATTTAAGTATGTTTATGTCCCAAGTTACCTTTTTTATGTTATGTGTTCTTTATATGGGTTTTATGGTAATCGTTTGGTTACAAAAGGGTAAGTAATGAACTTTTATTCAGTGAAGAGTTTTTACTACTTCATTAAGGTGAAAAGTATTACTTTGATAAAGTATACATGGTTTACTTGTTGTTTTGAAAAACTAACAGTTTTCATTCATTGTATATCCCTTATTGAGCTTTTTATGCTCACCCCAAGTTTTTGAAATGTTTTTCACAGGACTTAAAGATGAATAGAGTCAAGGATGGGATCAAGGAAAGACATGCTATCTAAAACATGGAACTAGACATGTTTCTTTTAAGAGTTTTGTTATGGAAATTTAGTAGAAGTGTCTACTTTGTAATCTTTTGAGATGTAATAGTTATTTCCTAATTCTCTAAAACTCTAAACCTGAAAAGATACTCAATGTGAATTATTCATTTAATTCAATATTAAGTAAGGTTTAAGGCCGAGGTCTTATAGTTGGTATCAGAGGTCGGTTTAGATAACTTTATAGGTTAGTGTATTCTCTAGGCATAAGTGACATTACCATAATGGTTAGGATTTCAGAAAGAGTCCTAGTTTTAGATAAAGTGAATGAGTAAGTATATCTTAGTGTTTATCTTCCTCATTAGTACATGATTATTTCATTGATATACTCACACTGACATTTCTGTTTTTAGTGAATGGATGGATCTAGCAGGCACCAAAGTGACAATAGGTTTGAAGGAAACTATGGTGGTTCTCTGATTAAGAGACTGGAAGAAATGGGGGATTCAATGAGGAAACTTGTGGTTGTTCTAAACCAACTATCAAGGAGTCATGATCAACCACTTGTACCTTGGTATGTTTTGTAATGCATCATGTACGAGATGACCAATCGATGTGGAAGTTCAGGTAATAATTATAAAGGTAACCATTAGGGTTTATATGATCCTTGCTTTTGAGGTAATTATGGGTTATTATATATTATGATGGAAAATGAAAGGCATGAGATAAACTTTATGTTAAAATATGTTATGATTATTTTTGAAGATTTTATCTCATTTTGGGGAATGTTTTAAGAAATATATAGTTTTGGAAAAAGGACAACACCCAGACTGTGTGACAACCCATCGCGTCGGACAATGCTGCGGGAATCGAACCCACAACCAAAGTGCGACTGGTATTTATCGCCTACCACTGGACTACGTGAAGTCCCTAGTTAGTTTGACTAATTATGTTTAGTTATATGATTTTAGGAATCAAGAGTAAGTTTATTTTGGGTTATCTATGGAAAGGATTAACCTATCATCGAGGATATGTGATTAGGTTAATTACTTTTCAATATGAGAATTTAAGAGCAACTGATGTTATTTGGAGATAAAAGTTAATTTGTACCTTGGAAGACTATGTGATTAAATCCTTCAAATATTTGGGTTTCAATCTTAGTTTAGTTTACTTTGAAGAATTTTATGGATAATAGTTTATCAAATGGTCTTCGTTGAACTTTGGGTTTTTTTTGAAAATTTTTGAAGATTAAGAATAGATTTTCTTTTTATAATGGATTATACTTTTGTCGATTATCTGATCTCATACTAACAATTTTGGTTTTGGATTTTGTCT
Organism: Viscum album; assembly: GCA_963277665.1. Lineage (NCBI taxonomy): Eukaryota > Viridiplantae > Streptophyta > Magnoliopsida > Santalales > Viscaceae > Viscum > Viscum album. Next base: position 288,567,972 of record OY728139.1, read on the forward strand.
AAAGAAATGGGAAATATATAGTTCTCTTTTGTGGATTAGGTGATTCTCAAGAAGTTGATTATAGTACTCTTAATGCGAAAAAGTCTTCCTAAATACTCATCTTTTGGAGAAAATATGAGTTTGATTAAGGAATCTTGTAAAATTTGAAAGTCTACGTGACAAGTAAGTATGTTTCATTATGATTTAGTTAAGCTCAAAAATAAATTCCTCAATGAAGAGTAACTTAAAACAAAAATGTTGTTTGTTAACTTTTCCTACTGGGGAATCTAATACCGTTTAACCCATCACAAGTTTGTGATTTTCTTATGGTTAACTTTCTCCTAGACATGTTTACTATCACTCTCCATCAGAACATGACCCTTTTTTTTCCTCCATATCCATATTTTCATACTTGGAATCCTAGTATGGGTTAACTCGGGTGACCTTTGTACTTCTCTTTCTTTAAAGTGTTTGTTTTACTGACTCTTGTTCCGATGCAGGATTTTAAATGAAGTTTCCAAGCCCAATTTTAAAATTGCGAGGATGCAATTCCCAAAAGGGGGGAAGGATGTAACACCCCAGGTAAATAAAGAAAATGACATTTTCATATTTATACATATTTGTGAATAAAATATTAATATTACTTTAAAGGGGATGCTATGCTCGATGGCGTACCCAATACGCAACAACGAGTTTCTTGGGAATCTTGCGTTGCACTCTAATAATAATATAATATTATTTTAAATGGTAGTTAACGCTTAGCCATTGTAATGGCGGGAATGAACGGAACTAACTTCAAAATGATTATATATGTTTGTCAAATATTTTTACTTTTATCCAATAAATGTTAGAGGCATAAAATGTGAATGAATCCAATTTTAAGCGTAAATATTCTAATATTCTTTAAAAGGTCGATTAACCACCTTTTGATGGAGAACGCTTTTTAAATCCACTTTTTGAAATTTTCATATGTTATATTGGACCAAATAAAATTCTTCTTTAGAATCGGGACATAAAAATTTACATTGTGTAAATTTTTGGTATTTTTCCGATAAAGTTCATTTTTTAATGAATAGTGAAAAATGTTGTATTTTAATTCAAAACAACTTTTTAATCTAATTTATTTATATGATTAGATTATATTTTTAATTGGTTTTAAAGTGAAATTAGAATATATTTTTACCATTTAATCCAATAGTGTCCATTGGAATTAATTTCATCTTGAAATTGGACTTAAACTAGTGTCAATCTTTTGATACTTATTGTTTCATAAAAACACGCTATTTACTCTGACAACAAGAATTAATTATTAAATTAATTAATGTAACCTATATGTTTTGAATTTTTTAAAATATACATCATTTTTGAATTCGGAATATCAAATATAGCTTAGGGTGAATTTTTGGTATTTTTCTGGAAAACTTCAAATTTTGATGAATAGTGAAACCACTAAGTGGTACTTAAAAAACTGATTTTTCATTTAAATGAAATTTTACCACCTCTGTGTTTTGAATTTCAAAAAATCCGACATAAATGGTTGTCATTAAGAAGTAAAATGTGGTTTAATGGGATTAAAATAATTTTTTTGGTGAATAGTGACTTTTAAGTTTTAATCGCGATTAGAGGTAATTAGTGTAGTTTAAGGTACAAATAATGTTTTAATAATATGAGATGACCTAGAAAAACATGTCCTACCATCATTGGATGAGTCATGGCCGACCAAGAAAATCCATGGGTCAACTTGGGGACCCCATGGAGCCACTTTGGTTGGAAAATGACATAAATACCTTTTTATTTAAAGTTAAAATTAAAATGTCACAAACATGTGTTATTTTACTAAAACAATTTTTACATGGGGTTATATAAGTCATATCTTGGACTATAAATATTCATTGGAAATCTAAAAATATTTCCTACATCATGATATATATTTTATAATTTTTATTTATTAAATAAATTAATTTATTTATGACACCGTGATGATGCAGTGATTACCTCATAAATGAACAATTTAAATAAAATGAGAAGATAGGGTGAAATCTAAGTCTTACACTTGTCACAAACCTATTGTATGGGTGGATTTCGAAACCTTATCACCTTATCCTCGAAATATATCCTTTTGGGACCTTTAAAATCCGAAAAAAACATTATATAATAAAGTAATATTTTATAACTTTCCAAGAGTGCCCTCCTCTCCTCTTATAAAAGGCCCCCACCTCTACCACCTTACCCACAATTCCAAAGACTTTGGCTCGGCCAACCCATGACCATTTTGTCTTTACACATCACTCTCTAACTCTTAGAAGCCTCACTTTGGGCAGAAGTATTCCCAAGGAATCCTTTGAGCTCAAATCAAAAAGAGTTACCCGGTTTAAAGGTAGTGTCTTCTCTTGTGTTCTTATGTGTTATTTTGCTTCTCCAACCCCCCTAAACTTTTTTATTCATTTATTTTGTGACAACACCAGTATAATAAATATACTAGTATGTTGTTATAAGATGTATTTGAGCTACACTTACACACACCTACATCTAATGATTAAAGAACATACTGTTTCTGTGGATGGCGAATTTCTGCCTCACGAAACGATGATTGTTCAACACTCATATAACACCTTCAAAGGTGTCCATTAAGATGTCACTATATTTATATATGATATATAATATGTTTATTTTTTACTTAAGATTCTGTATTTTTCATTTATGGCATACCTTTATGGCTTCCATTATGGGTATATGCGATAATTTCATACGAGGAAGTGTGGACTACCACCCCCTCAAGTGATGTGACTCGTTCATGCAATACATGGAATGTATAAAGAATGAAATTAATGAACATATGTGACCTATATAACATATATATTATACTGGAATTATAATATATATCTCTCTCAATTATTTTTAATTACATTAATATAACAAAGAAATGAAAGTAGCGTTCATGCGTACGTACGGCCTACCGTCTCCATAAACGGTGCATTTCATTTCTTTTTATCTCCAAATGTTACAGAGTAATATAAAATGAATATTTACTGGATATATGTGATATTTAAATCATTAATACTATTCTAGAGATGATTTACTTATAACTACATGGACAATCATTTTCAAACAAGTTCATTTTTGACTCATGTACCAAACATCGACAAAAACATCTGATATGAACTCACATTATTAACCAATTATTATAACATTATAACATGTGATATTAAATGAATAATAATATTTAAAGTAGGTCCTTAAGAAATTATAAATTGACCAAATTTTATTATTCAGTAGATTAAAGAACGATCGAGTAATGTCGGACATGAGGTAAGGGATCCTACCCCTCTCTTTCCTTTTAAGTAGACTCTTTTATGTCATTCATTTTAAGCTCATATTTATTATGATTAGGATGTTATTTTATATTAATCATACTTTACTTTTTATGTTCATATGATGAGAGACCCTATTTTATCTCATCAATCCATTTTGTAGGTTTTGATTGGCACCGTTAAGCTGCCGAATTTTCGTAAGGGATCCAACCTCTCTATTTCTTTTTAAGTACTCTCTTTTATGTCATTTCTTTTAATCTCATCTTTATTATGTTTGGGGATGTTATTTTATATTCCTAAAACTTTAATTTTTATGTTTATATTATGAGAGGCCCTATTTGATCTCATAAATCCATTTTTGGAAGTTTTAAGTGGCGCCGTTAGGCTGCCGAGTTTCGGTAAGGGGTTTTTCATCTCACTTTTATTCCCGTGACATTTATGCTACGTTTGCCACTATTTCCTTTGAGTGGTGTATGTACTACCCATTATTATACACTTTGTGTAGTATAATTTCATTTATGGGTATTTACATCTTCATTGTATGACCCTTCTTCCATGGGGTGTACGTTTCGAAAGTTACCCAACTCGGTAAGGGGACCTTTCACCCTCCTCTTTTTAAAATACTTCTTTTGTTATGTCTTTTAATTCACATACTATTATGTTGGGATATGTTCTTCTATATCCTTATTTATGTAAATTTTATGTCCAAGTGATGAGATACCATTTTCTCTCTCATCAACTCATTTTCTGAATTTTAAAGTGACGTCGTTAGGCTGTCGGATTTCTGTAAGGGAACTTCTTAACCCACTTTAAATTCTTTGGGTTAAACCTCTACATCTTGATTTTATTATGCCAAGATTATGTTTTTAATCTCTATTTTGTAATTTCCACAAAACTTTTTGTGGATATATAATTTCTACACATAATCATCTCATTGATAAATTCTTACAAACTTGTATGGGAAATCATAACTCAATATCATTTCATTGAGTTAAATATCTATGTCATTGGTTTTGTTTTTCCAAGATTATGTGTGAATGACCTATGATTGTTTCAAAATTAATATACACTTATATTGGGTGTATTTATATTTCTCACACATAATTATGTGATAGATTTATCCTTAATTTAAGGATACCATCTTTATAATGGATTTTATCTCAATTTACATTTCCATTGAGACTTCATTGTTGTTATGCACCAATTCACTCTTATATGGTGTGTATAATGTCCTTTGACATATTATATCATGAATCCCTTTATTCTCATGATATTATAAATCTCGGATTACATGTTATTCCGCAATTATTTGTATTCAAGAGTCTATCATTTTGTTAAAAACTCTTTAACAAAAATATCATTTTAAATGTTTTAAAGATTTATTATTCTAAATCTTTATCTTTAATGTCCATGTTTTCAAAATGGTTTTCAGTATTTATTTATATGGACATTAATGTTTTAAAATTATAATTCCATTAAAAGCTTCAAAGTGGTATGGGACACTGTGATTCAAAAATCTCTTTTAAATGGTTTTTGAAAATGGATTGCTTAATTCAATATCTTGGAATTACTTATTGTGATTGCAAATGAAATGTTGTTATTGAAATGTTTATATTTTCAATATTTTATGTGTAATGATGGTACTTGGACATTTTACGGGTGGTTACGTGATAAACCATATGACGGGTGGTGCCGTGAATACCGGGACGAGTGGTTACGTTATAACCTCCAATGCATTGGGTATGGAAATAGGCCGTATGACTATTCCATTAAGTATGTGTGGAAGTCGACTGTATGGTTATTCCATTTAAGTATGTTTATGTCCCAAGTTACCTTTTTATGTTATGTGTTCTTTATATGGGTTTTATGGTAATCTTTTGGTTACAAAAGGGTAAGTAATGAACTTTTATTCAGTGAAGAGTTTTTACTACTTCATAAAGGTGAAAAGTATTACTTTGATAAAGTATACATGGTTTACTTGTTGTTTTGAAAAACTAACAGTTTTCATTCATTGTGTATCCCTTACTGAGCTTTTTATGCTCACCCCAAGTTTTTGAAATGTTTTTCACAGGACTTAAAGATGAATAGGGTCAAGGATGAGATCAAGGAAAGACATGCTATCTAAAACATGGAACTAGACATGTTTATTTTAAGAGTTTTTTTATGGAAAATTAGTAGAAGTGTCTACTTTGTAATCTTTTGAGATGTAATAGTTATGTCCTAATTATATAAAACTCTAAACCTGAAAAGATCATCAATGTGAATTATTCATTTAATTCAATATTAAGTAAGGTTTAAGGACGAGGTCTTATAGTTGGTATCAGAGGTCAGTTTAGATAACTTTAGAGGTTAGTGTATTCTCTAGGCATAAGTGACATTACCATAATGGTTAGGATTTCAGAAAGAGTCCTAGTTTTAGATAAATTGAATGAGTAAGTATATCTTAGTGTTTATCTTCCTCATTAGTACATGATGGTTTTGTTGATATACTCACACTGACATTTCTGTTTTTAATGAATGGATGGATCTAGCAGGCACCAAAGTGACAATAGGTTTGAAGGAAACTGTACTGGTTCTCTTATTAAGAGACTGGAAAAAATGGGGGATTCAATGAGGAAACTCGTGGTTGTTCTAAACCAACTATCAAGGAGTCATTATCAACCACTTGTACCTTGGTATGTTCTGTAATGCATCATGTACAAGATGAAGAATTGATGTGGAAGTTCATGTAATAATTATAAAGGTAACCATTAGGGTTTATATGATCCTTGCTTTTGAGGTAAATATGGGTTATTATATATTATGATGGAAAATTAAAGGCATGAGATAAACTTGATGTTAAAATATGTTATGATTATTTTTGAAGATTTTATCTCGTTTTGGGGAATGTTTTAAGAAATATATAGTTTTGGAAAAAGGACAACACACAGACCATGTGACAACCCGTCGCGTCGGACAAAGCTGCGGGAATCAAACCCACAACCAAAGTGAGACTAGTATTTATCGCCTACCACTGGACTACGTGAAGTCCCTGGTTAGTTTGACTAATTCTTTTTAGTTATATGATTTTAGGAATCAAGAGTAAGTTTATTTTTGGTTATCTATGGAAATGATTAACCTATCATCAAGGATATGTGATTAGGTTAATTACTTTTCAATATGAGAATTTAAGAGCAGCTGATGTTATTTGGAGATAAAAGTTAATTTGTACCTTGGAAGAATATGTGATTAAATCCTTCAAATATTTGGGTTTCAATATTAGTTTGGTTTACTTTGAAGAATTTTATGGACAATAGTTTGTCGAATGGTCTTCGTTGAACTTTGGGGTTTTTTTGACAAATTTTGGAGATTAAGAATATATTTTCTTTTTATAAAGGATTATACTTTTGTGGATTATCTGATCTCATACTAACAATTTTGGTTTTGGATTTTGTCTAAAGACATGGGAAATATATAGTTCTCTTTTGTGGATTAGGTGATTCTCAAGAAGTTGATTAAAGTACTCTTAATGCGAGCAAGTCTTCCTAAATACTCGTCTTTTGGAGAAAATATGAGTTTGATTAAGGAATCTAGTAAAAGTTAAAAGTATACGTGACAAGTAAGTATGTTTCATTATGATTTAGTTAAGCTCAAAAATAAATTCCTCAAGGAAGAGTAACTTAAAACAAAAATTTTGTCTGTTAACTTTTCCTACTGGGGAATCGAATACCGTTTAACCAATCACATGTTTGTGATTTTCTTATGGTTAACTTTCTTCTAGACATGTTTACTATCACTCTCCATCAGAACACGACCCTTTGTTTTTTTTCCTCTGTGTCCATATTTTCATACTTGGAATCCTAGTATGGGTTAACTCAGGTGACCTTTGTAAATCTCTTTCTTTAAAGTGATTGTTTTACTGACTCTTGTTCCGATGTGATATTTTCAATGATGTTTCCAAGCCCAATTTTAAAATTGCGAGGACACAATTCCCAAAAGGGGGGAAGGATGTAACACCCCAGGTAAATAAAGAATATGAAATTTTCATATTTATCCATATTTGTGAATAAAATATTAATATTACTTTAAAGGGGATGCTATGCTCGATGGTGTACCCAATACGCAACAATGAGTTTCTTGGGAATCTTGCGTTGCACTCTAATAATAATATACTATTATTTTAAATGGTAGTTAATGCCTAGCTGTTGTAATGGCGGGAATGAACGGAACTAACTTCAAAATGATTATATATGTTTGTCAAATATTTTTACTTTTATCCAATAAATGTTAGAGGCATAAAATGTGAATGAATCCAATTTTAAGCGTAAATATTCTAATATTCTTTAAAAGGTCGATTAACCACCTTTTGATGACGAATGCCTTTTAAATCCACTTTTTGAAATTTTCATATTTTATATTGGACCAAATAAAATTATTCTTTATAATTGGGACATCAAAATTTACATTGTGTAAATTTTTGGTATTTTTCCGATAAAGTTCATTTTTTAATGAATAATGAAAAATATTGTATTTTAATTCAAAACCTCTTTTTAATCTAATTTATTTATATGATTATATTATCTTTTTAATTGGTTTTAAAGTGAAATTAGAATATATTTTTACCATTTAGTCCAATAGTGGTCTTTGGAATTAATTTCATCTTGAAATTGGACTTAAACTAGTGTCAATCTTTTGATACTTATTGTTTCATAAAAACAGCTATTTGCTCTGACAACGGGAATTAATTATTAAATTAATTAATGTAACTTATATGTTTTGAATTTTTTAAAATATACATAATTTTCGAATTCGGAATATCAAATATATCTTAGGGTGAATTTTTGGTATTTTTCTGGAAAACTTCAATTTTCGATGAATAGTGAAACCACTAAGTGGAACTTAAAAAACTGATTTTTCGTTTAAATGAAATTTTACCACCTCTGTGTTTTTAATTTCAAAAAATCTGACATACATGGTTGTCATTAAGAAGTAAAATGTGGTTCAATGGGATTAAAATAATTTTTTTGATGAATAGTAACTTTTAAATTTTAATCGCGATTAGAGGTAATTAGTGTAGTTTAAGGTATAAATAATGTTTTAATAATATGAAATGACCTAGACACATGTCCTACCCTCATTGGATGAGTCATGGCCGACCAAGAAAATCCATGGGTCAACTTGGGGACCCCATGGAGCCACTTTGGTTGGAAAATGACATAAATACCTTTGTATTTAAAGTTAAAATTAAAATGTCACAAACATGTGTTGTTTTACTAAAACAATTTTTACATGGGGTTATATAAGTAATATCTTGGACTATAAATATTAATTGGAAATATAAAAATATTTCCTACATCATGATATATTTTTTATAATTTTTAGGCATTAAATAAATTAATTTATTTATGACATCATGATGATGCAGTGATTACCTCATAAATGAACGATTTAAATAAAATGAGAAGATATGGTGAAATCTAAGTCTTAAACTTGTCATAAAACTATTGTATGGGTGGATTTCGAAACCTTATCACCTTATCCTCGAAATATATCCTTTTGGGACCTTTAAAATCCGAAAAAACATTATATAATAAAGTAATATTTTATAACTTTCCAAGAGTGCCCTCCTCTCCTCTTATAAAAGGCCCCCACCTCTACCACCTTACCCACACTTCCAAAGCCTTTGTCTTGGCCAAACCCTACCCATTTTGTCTGTCCACATCACTCTCTAACTCTTAGAAGCCTCACTTTGGGCAGAAGTCTTCCCAAGGAAGCCTTTGAGCTCAAATCAAAAAGAGTTACCCGATTTAAAGGTAGTGTCTTCTCTTGTGTTCTTATGTTTTATTTTGCTTCTACAACCCTCCTAAACTCTTTTATTCATTTATTTTGTAACAAAAACAGAATCATCCATATGCTAGGATGTTTTTATAATAAGTATTCAAGCTACACTTACACACACCTATATCTAATGGTTAAAGAACATACTGTTTCTGTGGATGGTGAATTTCTGCCTCACGAAACGATGATTGTTCAACACTCATATAACACCTTCAAAGGTGGCCATTAAGATGTCCCTATATTTATATATGATATATAATATGTTTATTTTTACTTAAGCTTCTGTATTTCTCATTTATGGCATACCTTTATGGATTCTATTATGGGTATATGCGATAATTTCATACGAGGAAGTGTGGACTACCGCCCCCTCAAGTGATGTGACTCGTTCATGCAATACATGGAATGTATAAAGAATGAAATTAATGAAAATATGTGACCTATATAACATATATATTATACTGGAATTATAATATATATATCTCTCAATTATTTTTAATTACATTAATATGACAAAGAAATGAAAGTAGCGTTCATGCGTACGTACGGCCTACCGTCTCCATGAATGGTGCATTTCATTTCTTTTTATCTCAAAATGTTATGGAGTAGTATAAAATGAATATTTACTGGATATATATGATATTTAAATCATTAATACTATTCTGGAGATTATTTACTTATAACTACATGGACAATCATTTTCAAACAAGTTCATTTTTGACTCATGTACCAAACATCGACAAAAACGTCTGATATGAACTCACATTATTAACCAATTTTTATAACATTATAACATGTGATATTAAATGAATAATAATATTTAAAGTAGGTTCTTAAGAAATTATAAATTGACCAAATTTTATTATTCATGAGATTAAAGAACGATCGAGTAATGTCGGACACGAGGTAAGAGATCCTACCCCTCTCTTTCTTTTTAAGTACACTCTTTTATGTCATTACTTTTCAGGTCATATTTATTATGATTGGGATGTTATTTTATATTAATCCTACTGTACTTTTTATGTTCATATTATTATATACCCTATTTTCTCTCATCAATCCATTTTGGAAGTTTTGATTGGCGCCGTTAGGCTGCCGGATTTTCGTAAGGGATCCAACCTCTCTCTTTCTTTTTAAGTACTCTCTTTTATGTCATTTATTTTAAGATAATCATTCTTATGTTTGGGGATGTTATTTTATATTCCTCATACTGTACTTTTTATGTTAATTTTATGAGAGACCCTATTTGATATCATAAATCCATTTTTGGAAGTTTTAAGTGGCGCTGTTAGGCTGCCGAGTTTCCGTAAGGGATTTTTCATCTCACTTTTATTCCCGTGAAATTTATGATACATTTGCCACTATTTACTTTGAGTGGTGTATGTACTGCCCATTATTATACACTTTTTATAGTATAATTTCATTTATGGTTATTTATATCTTGATTGTATGACCCTTCTTCCATGGGGTATACGTTTCGAAAGTTACCCAACTCGGTAAGGGGACCTTTCACCCTCCTCTTTTTAAAAGACTTATTTTGTTATGTCTTTTAATTCACATACTATTATGTTGGGATATGTTAATATATATCCTTATTTATGTAAATTTTATGTCCAAGTGATTAGATACCATTTTCTCTCTCATCAACTCATTTTCTGAATTTTAAAGTGACACCGTTAGGCTGTCGAATTTCTGTAAGGGAACTTCTTAACCCACTTTCAATTCTTTGGGTTAAACCTCTACATCTTGATTTTATTATGCCAAGATTATTTTTGGAATCTCTATGTTGTAATTTCCACAAACCTTTTTTTGGATATAGTATTTCTACACATAATCATCTCATTGATAAATTCTTACAAACTTGTATGGGAAATCATAACTCAATCTCATTTCATTGAGTTAAATATCTATGTCATTGGTTTTGTTTTTCCAAGATTATGTGTGAATGACCTTTGATTGTTTCACACTTAATATCCACTTATATTAGGTGTATTTATATTTCTCACACATAATTATGTGATAGATTTATCCTTAATTTAAGGATACTATCTTTATAATGGATTTCATCTCAATTTACATTTCCATTGAGACTTCATTATTGTTATGCACCAATTCACTCTTATATGGTGTGTATACTGTCCTTTGACATATTATATCATGAATCCCTTTATTCTCATGATATTATAAAGCTCGGATTACATGTTATTCCGCAATTATTTGTATTCAAGAGTCTCTCATTTTGTTAAAAACTCTTTAACAAAAATATCGTTTTAAATGTTTTAAAGATTCATTATTCTAAATCTTTATCTTTAATGTCCATGTTTTCAAAATGGTTTTCAGTATTTATTTATATAGACATTAATGTTTTAAAATTATAATTCCATTAAAATCTTCAAAGTGGTATGTGACACTTTGATTCAAAAATCTATTTTAAATGTTTTTTGAAAATGGATTGCTTTATTCAATATCTTGGAATTACTTATTGTGATTTCAAATGAAATGTTGTTATTGAAATGTTTATATTTTCAATATTTTATGTGTAATGATGGTACTTGGACATTTTACGGGTGGTTACGTGATAAACCATATGACAGGTGGTGCCGTGAATACCAGGACGGGTGGTTACATTATAACCTCCAATGCATTGGGTATGGAAGTCGGCCGTATGACTATTCCATTAAGTATGTGTGGAAGTCGACCGTGTGGTTATTCCATTTAAGTATGTTTATGTCCCAAATTACCTTTTTATGTTATGTGTTCTTTATATGGGTTTTATGGTAATCTTTTGGTTACAAAAGGGTAAGTAATGAACTTTTATTCAGTGAAGAGTTTTTACTACTTCATAAAGGTGAAAAGTATTACTTTGATAAAGTATACATGGTTTACTTGTTGTTTTGAAAAACTAACAGTTCTCATTCATTGTGTATCCCTTACTGAGCTTTTTATGATCACCCCAAGTTTTTGAAATGTTTTTCACAGGACTTAAAGATGAATAGGGTCAAGGATGGGATTAAGGAAAGACATGCTATCTAAAACATGGAACTAGACATGTTTCTTTTAAGAGTTTTTTTATGGAAACTTAGTAGAAGTGTCTACTTTGTAATATTTTGAGATGTAATAGTTATGTCCTAATTCTCTAAAACTCTAAACCTGGAAAGATCCTCAATGTGAATTATTCATTTAATTCAATATTAATTAAGGTTTAAGGCCGAGGTCTTATAGGTCTTCTTAACTTTTTTTGGTGGAGACTCAATTTCTTCTCAAGGTTTACCCTCATATGGATATTATGATGTTCAAATTTTATTATTTTTCACATTTTACTAATATTTATAATTAAATATATAAACATATATACATGTTTGTATATATTCACACATAAAAATTTAATTTTATAAATAAATATGTAAACATATTTACATATAAAATATCTTTATATATATATATAAATCATATCTAGATTAAAAATAATATCCATTTTATTTAAAAAATTTATGAAAACTTATATACCTGTACAATTAATGTGTATATATATATATATTTGTTTGTGTTTATTGACAAAAATATATATATTTATCTACATATTCTAATATATGTATATAAATATTAATATATAATATATGTAAATAAGTATAAATAAGTATAATTATATTTATAGACACACACATATATAAATATATATATATATGTATGTATGTATTTATAAACACACACACAACATATTTTATATATGTATTTAAAAATAATTTTATATATATATGAATAAAAAAATGTAACGATATATATTTAAAATAAATAGATATATCATAAAATATAGGACAAATCAATGTAGAGGAATGGTAATGGTGTAGATCCGTGAGAGGGAGGTCTCAGAATCAAAACCCAATGAATGCAGGGTTTGTGGGCTCTTTTTTTTAGCTCTGATAAAAGACACTCACTTTTTAACAATGCTTAGATTATCAACGCTTTTTAGCGTTGTTGATGGATTTTTATAGTGTTGTTAAAAATTCGTTCTGTAGTAGTGTATATTTATCTATATATTCTAATATATGTATATAAATATTAATATATAATATATGTAAATAAATATAAAAATGTATAATTATATTTATAGATACACAAACACAAATATATATATATATATATGCATGTATTTAATTATAAACACACACATAAAAAATATTTTATAAATGTAATTAAAAATAATTATATATATATATGGATAAAAAATGTAACGAAATATATAGAAGAGTGGTAAATATACAGATCCATGAGGGGGAGGTCTCAGGTTCGAAACTAGGTGAAGATAGGGGTGCGTGGGGGTGTGCAGCAAGTGCTCTAGCGCTAATAAAGAGTAGGGGCCTCCTCTAGCGCTGATAAAACTCTCCTTTAGCATTGATAAAAGGGAATGGACGTCCTCTAGCACTGATAAAAGGGTAAGGAGAGGGCTAATTGAGTGCTGACAAAAGTGGGGTGGTCTCGCCCTCTGAATTTACTAGAAAAAGAATATTATTATTATTTATTTTTATTAACGCATTTTTCCGTGTTTTTTAGCATTGATAAAAGTGATCTTTATTAGTACTAAAAAAAATGCTGATAAAAGTGACCCCCTTTTAACGACGCTTAGATTAACAACATTTTTTTAGCACTAATAAAAGTGATTTCTAATGATTTTAAAAGTGTTATCTATAGTAGTTGACACTACCATTGCAGATGTTTTAAATACCTATTAACATCAATTATATAAAACCAATGTGGAAAGGTATTGGAAAAGCAATTAACAGATGTGTAAAAACACTTTCCACATTGGTTATCTATATAATCGATGCAGAACAACACTTTTCACATCTATTATACACATAACTGAAATGGAACAACACTTTTCATGTCAGTTGTATATATAACCAACGTGAAAAGTTATAATTTTTTTTGAAAATAAAATTTTAGTACAAATAGTACAACATCAATCAAAAAATAATATAACAATCAGAACACAGTAATGGCCAAATGAAAAAACATGAGTTCATATTTTTCCATCTTTCCCATAATTGCGCTCGTTTTTGTAATGACCCGACTTTGTATGATGGTACAGATCATTTGTTTTTCACTTTAATTCCTTGGTTTTGATCTCATATGAATGCCTAGTGAGTCTATGGAGAAACAAGGGAGTTTGAGGATTGTTTGGAGCCCAGATCCCCGCTTTTTGGATAAAAAATCTGGTCCGCACGGTTAGTAGAAACCATTCGGCCTAGTCTACACAGTTAGAGTAAACTGTGCAGGGTGTCTCAATGAACAATAGAGGGCGCATGGTTCTCCCTAACCGTTCGACCCAGGCCGCACGCCCGTGCGTTTACTACAAACTTTTTAACAGAGAAAAAGAACATGGTCGATGTACGGTTTGTCTAACCATGCACCATGACCATGCGATGAGTCTCTTAAGGTAGTGCATGGTGCACAGTTTGGCCAACCATGCAACCAAACCATACGACCCCTTTTAGTTGGGTAAAATGACCATTTCTCCTTAAGGGATTTAAATGATTAAACTCTCTCCCATTTTCTTATTTCCTCTAGTGGCCATTCCCTCTTTCCCCCGTTTGAACTTCCATTCAAGGTTCTCATAAGAATTGAAGGAACTTCTCCATCCGACGTTCGATTAGAGTGCCATTCATCTCGTTGGATAGCCACTGGTGAGTTATTCATTCCTTAGGCTCTTTTCATCGTTTGTCTTTCTATCGACAACACTATTTTTGTGCGAGGTCATATTCCCTATTTTCAGGGAGTTCATCCATTCTTTTTTTTTCTTCTGATCCATATCGAATTAGAGGCTGAGACTAGATGAGTAATCCTTTACGAGATCAAGGTATAAGGTATATACCTTTTCCCTAAAAGTCTAGTTGTTTATAACTTGTTTCCATTATGCCGCAGCTGAACATTTCGGGCGATGCTTCCTAAACTAAATGAACCTAGATTTAATTGATAAAAAAATGTTTGAGACATGCCATGACACCTTTCATCAAGTTCGAAGGTTCTTGACCTCAACCTGAACCGCCCATGGGGTGGGTTATACCTTTTTATCATGATTATGCCACCCTTGGGGTGTGAGGAGCTTGCCTTGAATAATTGAGAATTGAACGGGGTATTGAAGTGAATAGTTAAAGGTTTTAAGCACCTTGTAGCACCTTGTCATTTGTATATGAAAGGTATCAATTATTTAATCCCTTGGCCTGTATATGACTATGAAGGGATTTATGAAATGGTGACTGAATTGGTTAGGATGCCTTGGACATTTCTACTCCTTATATCCCATTGAATTAGCTTACTTGGATGCCATGGGAATTTCTAATCCTTGGATCAAATTACTTGATTTACTTAATATTCTAGGATGCCTTGGACATTTATACTCCTTAGATCCAATGACTTAGGATGCCTTAGAAACTTCTACTCCTTGGATCCTATATATTTAGATTACTTGGATGCCTTGGACATTTCTACTCCAAGGATCAGGTTTTCTTGGTTGCCTTGGACATTTCTACACCAAGGATCCAGTTTAACTAGTTTACTTGACATGTTAGGATGCCTTGGACACTTCTACTCATTGGATCATGTTTACTTAATTTACTTAGCTTACTCGGTTGCCTTGTACATTTGTAATTCTTGGACCCTGGCCCATGTAGGCCTAAAACACGATTACACATAATAGGCCAATGCTGATGCTTGTTATGCTTTATATATAACCCTTAAGATTTAGTTTCTTGATCACAATGAGACTTGATAGACTGGATAGTATCATTTCTGCTTTTAGCACTTGTAATCCTATTATATCTACACAATGCTACAACTTATATGCACAAGTTGTACTTATTATAGACACCGTTGACGGTGGCATATTGAGTGTTATCTCACACCCTATTTAGGCTTCCGTTGGGTACCAGAAAAGACTACATGGATGTAGGAAGGGATAGGGGAAATCACCCACTTAGTGATACTTGATTCATTATTACATAGAAGTAGGGGAGCACATGACCAGGATATGTCTCATGATGCTATATGGGATAGTTTCTTTTTGGTCTTTTTGTACTTTTGATACATTTATAGTACTGGATGCCTATTTCCATGTATTACCCGTCTTTTGTATAGCTCCATGAAATGCTCATCATTTTGTATATGATACTTCCTTTAGCTTGATTATTATTATTGTTTTTTGGAATATTTACCTTCTATTTCTAGTTGATATTATTCTTCCTCCTTTTTATTCATTATGATATCGTTGTGTTACTATGATTATGAGGATATAGTCTCCCCACCATACCATCACAAACCCTCACTTCTATTTGAGATCCTCTAGCGTACTGAGAGGCACGCTTGAGGCCTTGTGACTCATTAGCTTGAGGCACCGTTTAGTGGCTCCCAGGTCAGGATGTTATACTTTCCTCCAACTTTAGATATCGTTTCTTGATATTCATTTGATTCGTGATGAAAAACCCATGAGGCATTTTGAACACTAGATTATAAATCTCATGTGGAAGCTTAATCATCATTAAAAGCATCATCTTCATAAAAAAAATGAAAACTGTCATATATATATATATAATGAAAATAAATCAACAAAATAACTATAATATGGATATATTACCACTTAAAATCTATCGAAAGGTGAGATAAGAGTTGATCTAGAAATTGAAAAGTGAGATAATTAAAAATCCCAATCAAAATGATTAATATAGACCGAGTTGATATATTTATAGGAGAAAAGAAGAGTTTTCACTTACGTAGTGAATTCATAAGTTGAAAGACAAATGTCACAAGCAAGCAGTGTTAAAAATTGAAAATTAACAACCCACGCATTTTAAAAATTTTCTCCTCAAAATTTTAACATCGATTTTACTAAAAATCAATGTTAAAAAACATTATTCACATATATTTATCATTGGTTTTTAAAATACTAATGGTAAATGCTACTTTTAACATAATTTTTAATAACCTAATGGTAAAAGATACTTTTAAAGTTGGTTTTTAAAAAATCAATGTTAAAAGAATATTTCTATCTTTTATTTTATAAAAATAAATGTTTAAAGTAGCTTTTAACATTGGTTTTTTTAAAAACTGGTGTGAAAATCCTTTTTAATGTCTATTGTTAAAAACCAATGTTAAAATCCTGACACATAAAACTAATTCTCTACCAGAGAGGTTTTTCATCGTCAATAGGTGTACTTGAGCAAATTTTAGACAAGAAAATAATACACTATAAAAGAAATATTCTAACTATAAAAATCAAAATGCTCGAAATACTAATGAAACAAAATGTTTATCATACTGAAACTGTTTCCATGGTCAATATACACAACCATAATATCATACACATGAAAAAAATACCATGGTATGTAAACGAGGCTAAGAAAAAATATATATAAGGGATACAATACAATAATGTGATAGTCAAACATATTATACGTCAAGGTAGTGGACAAGATCATAGAGACATTACCAACTAAATCAATCAATTTTCTTGATAGTGTAAAGCAATGACATGCATGAAATAAATAAGTGACAACATAGTTGTTATATTAAAATCGTACCCATGCTGGATATACCCAACAACACAGTAAAATTTGAGCACAATTTCTACCAATATGGAATATATGCATGGAAAAGGTAGTAGGATAATACATGAATATAATTCAATAATTTAATGGTCAAACATGTCGGTCTAGGTCCAAGTGACACATAGGGTATGACCCACTCAATATCTAATACATATTAGGAAAATGAAAAACTAGGCACTAACTAGAGCATAATCATAGCAGTGCTTTGAATAATATAGGCAAGGCATAACCAAAGAGAATTAGAAAACCTATATTCACATTTACCTTTATATTTCAATATTTATAGTTTATACCCATGTAATAATAATTCAAAAGAGAGAAGGTTAGTGTGTTTGAAAACATCTTTTGAGAAATCATTTAAAATAGGGATGAAACTCAACCAAGTGGTTGTGATTCTAAAAGGAAGGATTCATAAAAGATAGGTTTTACATAAAACATCCCCACCTACTAACCCTTATGAAAATTATTTTAATTTTTCCTATATTTAATCTTTGAGTGACTACTAAACCAATAGGTTTTTCATATTAAATCACTTCTTCACAGCTAACAATACAAAAAACCACATCTATATCAAAGCACTCACTCAATAAAGGATTAAGTGGGGTTTTTGACTTATAGTTCCTTCATGTTCTTTGTGTAAAGAGGTTATTTCCATTATATATTATAATTAAGATATAAGGAAAATCACATCAATTATATTATTAGGAGCTAATAATAATTTAACAAAATTAAACACTTAACTTAAAATTTGCATTCATGGTGGATTGAGTAAAAGAGAGCCCTTAGGTTCCTATTTAAACAAAAATTAATAATAAAATAAAGTTTATAAAAAATTGATATAAAAGGGTTATATAATCAATGCTAACATGAATTAATCCATTAATATTTTAAGGAAAACTCTAGAAATAATGATAGGTATTTATAGGGGAACAACAAAATACAAACTAGTATAATAAAGTTCACAATATAAATAAGAGGGAATTAATACCTCTACCTAGTACAAAATGAACCCATTGAAATCATTTTAGATGTTATACCAAAATAATATTGGAAGTCATCCATTCATTTTTTCAAAATATAAAGTACAATTTATTAATAATATTGGAAAAAGTATGGTATGCAGGTTACAAGCATAACTTGAGAATCACTTGGAGGGTTGAGACTACCTACCTTAACCATTGTGAATATTTAAAAATCTTAATGATCATCAAGTAGCACCTATAAAATGTTAAACCATAATTCCGTGAATAAATAAATGTAAATAAACAGACACCACCATCAAAGAACAACTAAGAACCAAATGAAACCAATGCGATCAACCTATAAAAATTAACCAAGTATATAATGGTCTAAATCCATAATTATCTCTAACATATTAATATATAATTTTATCCTTATATAATTAAATCCCTAAAATAAATCTTGCCTCAATCACATTATAGGAGAATAATAATTAATGAAAGTAAATCAACCAATAGAAACTTACATTAACCAAGAGAAGATAAATCATTGGGCTATAAGGTGATTCCATCATTTTTTGGTGAAATAAAAACTCAAAATCACTAGTAAAATAAGAAAAAAAAATCAAATTATTAGTTAAGTATAGGGAGCATGAGGTGAGGGGGAGATATACTACCTCGAATCATTGGAATAAATTCCCTTGAAACAACCTTGATCTATGGTAAAGTGGTAGGAGAAAGAGAGGACCATGGAGGAGCTCCCAAGGTGTGTATAGTGGCTGAGGAACTATAATTTGAATGAACATTAGGGGATGTTTTCAATTCATACTCTCTCCCAAGTTTTTTGATTTTATGTAGATATTCTTTCTAAAGGTATTTGGTCATAAGAACATACTAGAAACACTTTGAATTGTGCATTGGTCAAGTGAATGCGAGGTTAGATTATCCCTTAAAGGGTCTTATTTCCTAGTCTGAGACTCTCTTATAGATTTATATCATGTTTGTAAAATACTTACAAGTAAAAATACTGGTTACCTTAGTACGAGTGATCAAACAAAACCACGAATAAATGTGAACATCTACATGTATAATATGTTCTCTATTTATCTCATACCAGTTGGTTATAATATGGTTTAAATTTTCACAATTGGGTACACTCTGGAATTTATCTCTATCCAAGAAGTCGGTAGGAGTTATGGAGTTGGGATCAGGGCCAAAAGAGGGGATTTCTATATATCCCTTTGAAGGGAATCAAAATCCATGTTGTTTAGAGCCACTTAACAAGACATGTCATACCTTTTAAGGTTGTATGATAACTATGATTGGGAGGCCTTTTAAGATTGTGCATCTAAGACCTATTATAAGTAGTTTAATTTCATGAAGAATAAACTATATTCTATGTAGTTTAATGTCACGTAGTTAGGAAAAAAAGGTGAAATGTGCCTAATAATGGTTGGGGTGGGGATTATACATGGTTGGACCTTTTTGGTTCACCTTTTCCATTGGTAAATAAATAAGAGGGGATTTGAGTAGTGTTTTCACCCGATAGGAAGCCCATATATGCATGTTCACCTTATACTTATGGGTAACTAGGCTAAGAATACTAGACTCATGGAGAATATGGACCATTGTGGAAGGGTTATGGATTACACTAGATAAAAGGTCCATTTGGAGGTATATGGCTCATTGAGTAGACCAAGGATAAGGTTGTCAATTAGGATGGGGGTTACACCTAGTAGGTGGCCCCTGTGTGTATATATACACGCGTACTTAGTTCATAAGGTAGCCAACAAGATTCTTGATATAAGGTAGTTTATATTGGAATATTATGCTAGGGTATGTTTTATCAATCACCAAATTATAGGTGTTTTAATTATCAAGTGAATACAAAAATTTCAACACCTTAAGGGTCTAAACAGTTAGGGAGGATTTCTTAAGTCCTTTCAGAAGAATCCCGATCCTCATTATCAAATGAATACATGATCAAAGAAGAACAATCTTTAAAAATAACCTATTCATGTATTTTGGGAGATCATTGAGGATTCCTAAGTAGATGGGTGTGTAGATAGGTGACTTGGGAAAAGGTGGCACCCAGGTAGGTGACCTAGGAAAATTGGAACCTAGGTAAATGACTTAGTCATGGACCCTTTGGTAGAACATGAAAACATGTACACTTGGGAATACTAAAGAACTATATGAAGGAGGGATCAAGGGTATAACAACCTTCTTCCCTATATATTTGAGATAATGGGTGATTTTTTGGGTGTCCTGTAAGAATCAGGCGTGATACTTTAAGGATATATTTGCCACAACCCCTTTGTGGGTAATTGGGCATCGAAGTAGAATTCCATAGTTTTTTAGGAGCACCACTTGAGGTGAGTACTTCTAAATGGTGTTAATGAAGAACTTGTAGGAGTCATCCTTGAATGGTCATACCCTTAAAAAGACACAAATACCCCTTTATCCCTTTATTTCCTCCTTAGTTTGGATTTGAAACCCACTTAATGGGGAACTTGGAGGTCCTATGTGTAGATGTTTTAAGATCAAGTACTTTTGGGGCTTTTAATTTTCACTATGTTCACACTCCATCATACTTGGGGTCAAAATCGGGTGTCTAGGTGTCCTTATATTGGTATCAATAACTAGGCGATGAAGTAACTACTGGTAGTTTCTCAGGAAGCCTATTTATTTTGAGCAGGGCACATGACACGGTCATGGAGAGGGCTAAGTGCATGGTGCAACATGATTCTAAGGAAGGATAGGTTGCATGAAGTTATTGTATCACATTAAGGGTGACACACACTGGGGGGGGGGGGTGAGTCAATGTGTAAAGTTATTTCAAATCCCTTCACTCTCATACTTATTCAGTACCTTTCTCCCAAGTTTCTCACCAAATTAGAAATAAGATAGACACCATATTTATGATAACAAGGTTCACCTCCTTTAAGTATGACTACATCCACACCGTGTTGTGGTTATTATTCCATGCACATGGTCCCATTATTATTATAAAAAGGAATTATAGCAAGGGTATTCCCTTGAACTCATACAACTGCTGGCAGCAAATAATTATGATCTCACACAAATCAAAGAAAATAACTCCTTATAAATAATGATCAATGATGATTTTATGAACCTACACATGGACTCTGGATAATGATCTTCATCTTCTCCATTTCATAGAAATCTCATGTAGCTATACTTAGTATTTCTGCCTTTCCTTCTATACAACAATGTATTTGTTTCTCCTAACCTTATTCAACGCTTCGTCTATTTCTTCTTTTCTAGAAATTTATATTCACCCAATATTTCATGAATATTGTTTCCATAATTATTGTGTGGTCCACCGCAGGGCATCCACCAAACAAAATTTTAAACCCAAGTAAAATTCATTAAAGTAGGGATTGAGTTATCTTTGGAGAATACAGTTCTAAAAACATGTTTTATCTTGTTTAATGGGTTTGAATTAGTGAAATAGTAGGTGAGATTGATTAGTTTTAATATCAGTTTAAAAGATATTGGTCTAACCTTGGATTAATATCCTCACTTACCCATGAATAACTAGAGACTATTTTTTTATAAGACTTTGAAATATATTAAGAAATATTTTCAGAGTTAGACGCTTAGACAACACATGAATCTAAGGCCCAAAGAGCCCAAAATTAATTTTATAAAAATATTAAATATATTTTATATCACAAGAATGTGGTATTTCATAATTAATTTAATATCTATTGAATGGAGTCTCATAGAAAAAACATGAGACCATAGTTGTATCTGATGCACAGAGTTTACCCTAGGTGTGGCCTAAAGTTGATTGGTGTTGGACGTTACAATAAGGTAGCTATTGGAGGGTATATTCAGTGAATAAATTAATTAATTAATTTAATTAATTAATCTAATTTCCAAAACCATTTTTCATCTATAAGTACCATATTATGTCAAACCACTAGGGTTAGCCACATAACCCTAGGATTGTTGAGATGAGGTTCCATCATTATTCATTGGAGTATTGAGATCATATGACAACCGACGATCGATTCAAGGTGGATTGATAGACAATGAACACAAAGGATCTTACCCATCACCGGTGAATGAGTTCTTCACCAAAACATTATCCAATATCAAGGTAGGGAATGTTATTTTTTGGATTTCCACACTTATGAATTAATCAAACTTGGATTAAATTATCTGCTTTGAATTATGGAATTTTCTAACCTTCGCATGAGCCCATTCTATAATTTTAATTTTTAAAATTAGATTATTATATCTATTCCATGTTTCTAAACCTGTAAATCCATAATCCATGCTCATTGTCCAAGAAAAATTAGCTAAAAATTGATGTACCTTTGTTCTTGTTCCTTCCCCCACCTGTTCTTCATGTTCTTCATCATTGGACTATGGGGAAACAGTTCAACACTTTTGGGAATTTCCAAGAACAATCGAACCTAATGATTCATGGTGTATGTGTGCATGAGGACCATATTGGTGTTTTTTGGACATATCAAGATGGATTTTGGATTATACTTTGTGAATTCAGGACCTGGAGTGGCTATGGGAGATGGCGGGGGGCACTACGACCTCATACGGGTGATTCAAATTCTCAATATCTGGCCATCAGAGCCTAAAAATCGATTATCGGTGATAATTACTAAATTTTTGGTAGATTTCAATTGTCAACCAGGAATGAATGGTGGCATAAATGGAGGATCTGGGATCCGTGTGATGGAACTGGATTTCTACAAAAAAAAATCAGTTACATGGTGTGTACTATGAAGAACACACATCATGTAGTCCCCTAGATGCAGAAGCTAGGGTTTCTAGGTGAGATAAGTACCACACACCATGTGGGACCCCCACATGTCGTGTGACCCCATGTTAGTGGCCTGAAATGTACTCTGGGAGTACATGAGCACAGACATGGAAAAACACATGGACATAGCCTGAAGGACACAAGCATTACCAAGACCACACGACTTAACCCTAGGTGGTCGAGACATGTCGTATAGTACCATTACACTTTGTGTAGTACTACATGTCTAGTGATCCATGTGATGGAGAGGACATGACTGGGAGTCCAGGTGAGGTCACACATCATGTGACCCACCTTACACGTCATGTACTTCTTTATAAAACCTCCACCTCTCATATTTACTTCATTTCAACTCATATTTTGGCCTAGGAGTAGCCTATTCTGAGTGTTTTTATACATAGAATGTAATGGTATCCTTTATGGTGGATTTCAAGATATGATGTGTAATGTTCTAGCTATGAAGCTTTTTTAGGATACACTTGACGACAATAGTGATTGAGAATGGTCATTAGAGAGAGGTTGGGGTTGGAAATCCCCCTGTTATACTAGTGTGTGGGTACCCTATAATCCTCGCACTAATTTGAGTGGAAACCCATGAAAGATTAGGGCATGAGTCCTCCACCTACTGAGTGGCACCCCCTGACAGACTTAGGCATGGGTCCTCTACCTATCTAGTGGAACCCCTTTGATGGACCGGGGCATGGGTCCTCTACCTACCTAGTGGCACTCCTTAAAGGACTAGGGCATAGGTTCTTTACCTACCGAGTGGAACCCTCTAGTAGACTAGGGCATGGGTCCTCTACCTACTTAGTGAAACCACCTGATGGACTAGGGCATCAGTCTTTTACCTAATAAGTGGCACCCCTTAATAGACTAGGGCATGGGTTCTATACCTACTAAGTGGAAGCCCTGACAGACTAGGGCATGGGTCCTCTACCCACTGAGTGGAACCCCTCTGACAGACTAGGGCGTGGGTCCTCTATCTATCTATTGAGCGGAACCCCCTTATCAAACTAATGAATGAGTACTCTACTTGGATATTGTTCACCCTAAACTATGTGACATAGTGTCAAGGTGTGGGCCCTCCACACTATTACTTCTTCAGACAGACATGTGAGATACTTGGTATCAATGATGGACCTTTAGAGCTGCAGGGAGACTCATCATCCTAGGCTAAGATATGAGAGTAAGATCCCATTTCTCTCTCATATGTGTTTCTTATATGAGAACACACACACACAAATATATATATATATATGGGTTTCCCCCCTTTCTTTGGGTTAAGATGACTACTTCTATCATGTCTCCTATTTCTCCCCCTTTGTTTTTAGGGTGTCCTACTGGGTATGTATATACTCACCCCTGCATGGGATTTTCCCACACGAGTCGTGTCTTATGCATACAAGAGATAGGATTAAAGTTATTTTATAGGATCATAGGGATACTCGGGTGCATATATCACATACGATGGTCAGGCTTGGAGATCTGGAGTCAGGCTTTGTCTATATTTATTTTCCAATATTTTTCAGGTTGGGACATATTTTCTAGTTGGGAATTTATTTTTCATATTACATTTCATATTTCACTATTTCACTCTTTTGAATTCCCTAAAGGTTATTACATGCATGGCTTTAAATCTAGATGTTACTATCCTTCATTATTATTCTTATACACTTCTTCATGGATATGGTTGGGTGCATGTGTATAGGTATTTTAGGTAAAGGCCTCTCATTTTTAGTTATTCTTTTTTAGCATTTATTGCTAGCCCCTGGCCTATAGAGGAGGGATTGGGGTTAGGGAGGCCTGGTTTTCCACCAACTAAGTGGACCTTGATGGTTCAGGTCATTATAGATTGGTTTCAAAGGTGGTTCAACATCAGGATGGTGATTTGAGTTTTTCACCCTTATGAGGTTTGGTTGGGAATTTAGGGAAATAATGTAAAAGTGTCTCGAGTGTGGATTTCAGTCTAGGGAACCCAGTGTTGGTGTGGTGATCTATGTATCTATTCACTATGACTCTGATTACCTATTTGTTGACTTTTAATACCAATAATTTGGTTGTAGGGATCATTGGTTCACACATCATATAGGATTGAGTCCTTAATCTATCTTTCTTGAGTCACCTCCATATATATATATATTCTCATATGACTATGGTATGTCTTGATTACTTTTAGTATGGCTCCATCAATGTAGCCAACCAGGTGACCGATTTAGGATCTTGATGATGATCCGATGAGTGACGAGGCCACAATTCAGGGACCATCTCATGAGATCTTTCCTCTAAGAGGGAAGGTAGAAACAATTATGCATGTTGAGTATTATATTATGCCATAAAAGTAGGATGAGGATGCACACAAGCATAGAGAACTCAGTGAGTTCTAGCACTAGAGGCCATTGAGGTTCCGCAATGATCTAGATCCCCGGGAAGTAGGGGATTGGATTGAGTTAGTGATCCAAGTTTTCAGACTTTTGTGGACCCTGAATGATCAGATAGTTATGCTAGAAGACAATATTTTCCATAGAGAAGTAGGGAACTAGAGGAGTTAAGTCACATATACGCATGATTAGTTGACACTCTCATGGCCCGACTTCCAACAATTTTTCTTGTGAGGAGTACTACCCCTCATTCTTGTTCTCAGTTTATATTCAGAAGCATTTGGAGTTTCAGTAGGGAGGGATGATAGTTGTTCATTATGCTGTGAGGTTCATTGAACTTACATGGTACTCCCTAGATACGATTCAAGATAGTTACTTTCAGGCACATAAGTTCAAGAAGGGTCTTCGTAGAGGCATCCGTGCTAATGTGGTACCTCTATGAATTCCCACATATGTTGGATTGCTAGAGCGAACACTAGTGATAAAGAGATTCCTATACGAGGGACTCCATGTAGTTGGAGTTGACAGTGAGCATAATATGGATGATTTTTCTATAACATCCAGAAGGTTCCGGTCAACAGGGTCTTGGCATATAATATTTTCTCATGGAAGGACTCAAGAACATGGTCATGTGAATCTAGGACTACACAGAGGAACAAGGAAGATTATATAGGAGATATTCTATGCATGTGAGAAGTGAGGTAACATGACACAAGATTTACTAACCCGAAGTGCTGAGGAGGGAAGGTAGGTGGTAGATGGACTGCTATAATAAATGAAACACCATGATCATGATTCTCCTAGGTGTGGCCATGGCAGCCCATAGGGAGGTAGAGATGGCAATGGAGAAGGAGGGGATCCATGAGGAGGAGCTTCTAGTGTAGGATGACATTTTGAGAGACTTCCACCACCCCAACTAGGTGGCCCATTCTAGGCTTAGGGAGCTATCGGTTGGGGTCGTGGGAAGCTACAGGCTATGGAGGATTATGACCCGAAATCTCACAAGATGATTAGAGGTACGATTTGTGTTTATTATAATATTACTTCAAAACTATTATAAATAGGTGTGAGTCACTCCTTCATCTCCTTACTCATGGTATGATAGTTGGAGATCTTAGTAGATACTTTAGCCTAGAATCTTTTCCTTGAGGTTCCTATAGGGAACACTCCATTGATATCGCTTATCTACCTGTAGTGAGAGCTATTGATTGGTGGATAGATTTTCTCATGATAACTCTTAGTTATCATGATGGGACCTTATGATGTCATATTGGGTATTAATTGGTTTTCCATGGTCTAATACTAGATTAACTGTCACCACAGATGAGTTAGATGCCTTCAGAAAAATGAGATGAGATTCTCCTTTGTGGGAAAGAGAGATCTTATAGCGGAGCGAGTGGGTATTGTGAGAAAGAAGCTGTATCCCAAAACCCATAAGTTGGAGAATTTAGCCTTTGGAACAACAAAAATCTTCAATAATCTGAGTTACTTTAGTCATGGTTTATTATATGTACGTCTTCCCTGAGGACATTCTAGGACTAACTTCTATGTGGGAGATGGGTGTTTTCATTGGATTTCACCCTATGACCACTCCGATATATTTTTTGGAATATTATATGGACCCTATCGAGCTCCGAGAGCTGAGGGGTCAGTTGGAGGACTTTTGAGAGAATGGTTTTATTAGTCCCAGTGTGACCCACTAGGTAGGTCCAGTTTTGTTTGTGAAAAAGGTAGATGAGATCTTGCAGATTTGTGTTGATTATCATCGCCTGAACTAGGACACAATAAAGAAAAAGTACCGATTTTCAAGGATTGATGACATTTTTTACCATTTAAAAGATACGAGATGGTTCTTGAAGATCAATCTTAGGTATGGATACCACCAGTTGAGGGTTTGTGAGGCTGATATTCTAAATATGACATACTGATTTCACTATAGACACTATGAGTTCCTAGTGATGCCTTTCAATGTGATGAATTCCCCCTCTGTATTTATGGATCTGATGAAAATGATATTCCATCCATACTATGACCTATTTCTTATTGTCTTCATTGAAGAAATACCCATCTAATCTTTGTTAAAGGAGGATCATGTAGAGCACTTGATGATGGTTCTAGGATTGATTTGAGAGCACCTAATTTATAGTAAGATCTCAAAGTGCTAGTTTTGGATCCATGAGGTTTAGTTTCTTAGACATGTCATTTATGATCATGGATTATCTATGGAACCAGTGAACATTGTTGTAGTTCTTACTTGGGATCCACCTAAGAATGTGTTAAATGTGTAATGTTTTCTTGGATTAGTTAGGTACTAAAGGATGTTCATGGTGGACTTCTTTATATTTCACCCCTTTGACCGCCCTGACATGAAAAGGGAATCCATTTACCTGGAATGAGAAGTGCCATAGATCCTTTGAAGAGTTGAGGATATGGATGATGAGTGATCTTGTTTTGAGATTACTGGAGGAGGGTGTAGAGTATATAGTGTATTGCGATGCCTCTGGATCTAGGCTTGATTTCATGTTGATATAGAGGATGATAGTGATCGTATATAGTTCAAGATAGTTGAGACCCCAAGATCAAAAATATGTGACTTGTGACCTTGATTTGGAAATAGTAGTATTCGCACTGGGGATGTGGTGTCACTATCTTCTGGTAGAGAACTTTATTTTTTACTCATACCATCAGAGTATCAGGTATGTATTTGCGCAGAGAGATCTGAAATTGAGAAAGAGGTGCTGGTTGGAGTTCCTACAGGACTATGATTTTTAGTTAGTCTATAATTACAGGAAGGAAAATTTGGTGGTAGATTCCCTTAATAGGAAGTCTCGTTATCTCCTAGTGGAGGAGGCATCCGAGTAGTTGACTTCCTTATAGATGACCTTGTTAGAGGAGAGGGGTGTAGCTCATCTTTAGTCGATGGTGTTGAATCCTCTTCTTATTCAGTGTGTTAGGGAGGTTTAGTTAGGTTACATCGACTATGAGGTCCTACATGACCAGATATCCTTAGGAGATTCACCAGATGAATTCTCTAAAGTAGGGAATCATGTCATTATTTTATAGGGACAAATAGTGGTTCCCGTCACATTTTGAGAGGAGGTGATTAGGGAGTTTCACACTTCTTATTTGGATGTACATCCCAGTGTAGGTAAGATGTAAATAGACCTTTAGTAGTAGTTTTTATGGGATATCATGAGGCAACGTGTTTTTGGAGTTCATCTATTAGTGTCTCACATTCTAGTAGGTGAAGGCTGAGCACCAAAATTTGA
This sequence comes from Viscum album, assembly GCA_963277665.1. Lineage (NCBI taxonomy): Eukaryota > Viridiplantae > Streptophyta > Magnoliopsida > Santalales > Viscaceae > Viscum > Viscum album. The sequence goes on from OY728139.1 coordinate 288,597,098, forward strand.
TAGCTTTTTTACAGCCTCTTGATATCCCAAAGTGAAAACAATATGACATATCCATGGATTTTGTGTCAGGGATTCCATAGATAGTGATAATCCACAATTCCATCTTGGTGATAGTTGAATGACTTACCAAGTTGGCTCACTTGTAACACCCCAAACCCAGTTACACAGAGTCGGTGTATTATTACATAACATTGTCATGATCACAAGAAAGATCAAATCTCGAAAGACCGATTAGTTTAGTAGCCTTGGAAACACTAGATATATTCATAAAGTTTTAAATTAAATCATAAAATGAAAACTACAACAATATAGTCTCCATATACCACACTCTTATCCCCTCAAACTATCCCTACAGGTCATTCATAATAACTTCTTCACATCCTGGAAAAAATAAAACATAGAAAAGGGGTGAGCTCAAATGCCCAGTAATGATAACAATATAGCAGAAACATTCTTAAATATGAATAAACATTTAAGGCAGTGTATAACTAAAAAAAAATCCTTTTAAACTTGAAATTCAACATAGTATAGCAAAAATAAAATGAAATAATTCCATTTACTTATTCACATGCATATTATACTAATCGAATAATCACATGAAATATCAATAACCACTTTCATAATGATGGAATGCATAATTCCAGACTATCATAACCACATAGCCAAGGCCTCGTGCCAAGACTACAAATAAGATTTTATCAAGGACTTGTGCCAAGACACTAGTTTGTCTCATGAGACCTACCGATGCATCGAGGAGCTATAGCGGGCTCCAATCGTCACATATTAAGTCCAATGCATTCCTCATATGAACAGGTTTAAACATAACATAACCATTCGTATTAAAACTAGCATACGAAATGTCAATACTTTCTCCATAAACCATGAATGGTATAAAAATAACACATCCACAGTCAAACAAATCACAAAACCTTAAATACAAAATGGAAGTTTTGTATCATAATAAATCAACTTCAAATAAGCTTAAAATCCATCAAAGGATGTTGACATAGATGAAATCAAAACTATTTGAGAGAAATATCCTTTTTTTTTGAAATCATTTAAAAGTCGCATAATTATAAAATAAAACATTTACTTTGAAAATTTTCTTATAATCTTGTAAGGGAAGCTTCGAAGATTTTATAATGGCGGAAAATAGCCGCACCCACCGTATAAGTTAAAAAAAACATTCTTACCTTAATTCTGTCGAAAAGGTTAAAAAGGACCTTGTTTGGAAAATGACAGAAATATTCCATTATAAACCACTTATAAAAGTAAACAAGGGTATAAATGACTTTAACCCATATTCTAGTAAATAGTAAAAATGTTTTGAAATACATTTTTAAGAAACATGGATGTGGATGATAAAGAAGTCCCAGTAGATTATTACGTATAAACAACCTCGGATAATGAAGAGATTGCGAAATAAACCCTTACCTTGTAATTTTCCTTGGTTGGGGGTAGGTTAACCTACTGTATAATGGTGAAATAATTGTTATTAAATTATAAAAGAATCATATACATAAATATGATATCATAAATGATCTTTTAACATTGCTTTGTTAATAATATCTTAATACTATCGTCGTTTCAGGTGTTAACTTACTCATTTTCTTTTATATGTTTTGTAACGTAAGACGTGTTTGTCATGGATAGGTTGTATCTTAATCATATCTAGAATGATATCAAGTCCTTATATACTATTATTAATCATCAAATGAGAATTAGACTTGAATGGATACGATGGAGAATGAATCTCATCGCGTTCGTGGAGACGGTAGTCCGTACGTACGCACGAGCGACAATATCATTCTTTTGATATTAAAATAATATATAATTGGATGGTATATCATATATACAGAATAATTATCATGTTATATTTATTATTTACATGAATTACACATCATTATTATACCCATCCAAATAATAATTTATTGAATAACAATTACACCACGACGTGGAGACGGTAAGGCGTACATACGCACGTATGGTGACATGTTATTCAAAGGATGGATAGAATACTGAATATGGTTGTACCATATTTATAACAATATTACAGTATAAAATATATACTGGATTCATTATTTTAGAATGTGAATAACAAATAAAGAAGAAGTTGAAGAAGAAATGAATTTGAAAAAGGGTGGTGAAAACATCACCTCTTCTTCGGGTTCTTCCTTTTGATTTGATCAAAAGAGCTCCTTAGGTTGGATTTCTGATCAAACTAAGGCCTCTAGGTTGTAGTGAGGGAAGTTTAGAGAGTATTTGGGCAGGGGTTGTCCGAACAAAAAGGCTTTGAAGGTGTGAATTAATGAGAAGGGGGAGTGCCCTTTTATAAGAGGGGTGAGGAGCACCTTTGGAAAAGCTAGAAATATTATTTTATAATAAATTTATATTCGGTTTCTAATGGATCAAAAGTGGATTATTTAAAGGTTAAGGTGGGTATGGGTCCAAAACCACTCAACCAATAGAATTTATACAGGTTTGGGTCATTATATTAACCTTATCTTTTAGTTTTAACTCTTAGTTAATTAGTTTGACACTTACCATGTCACTTTGTATTTTTATATTATATAGTTAATAAACTTACTATATACCTCCAAGAGACCCCCAAGTGGTCCATTAATGAAAAAACTATCATGATATAAGTCTCTTGGACGAACCTTAAATTTTTAGGAATTTAATATCAATTAATAATATAGTATTTGTTTTAAAAACTCTTTTTTGTCAATTTTGACACTATTTGGAAAATTGATTTTTGTGAAAATCATAACCGAATGATTACTTCTAAAAAAGTTAATTTAATCCTTCCTAACATGTCATATTAACCTATAAAATTAGTGTAATTAATAAAAAGTCTCAAATTATATTTACTTGGGTATTTATAATATCAATTATTTTAATTTATCACTATTATGGTAATTACTGCATCATCATTGTGTCATAATTAAATTATTTAATGTCTAAAAATTATAAATAAAATATAATTAAGTAGGAAATTTTTTTATCTTTCTAATGAATATTTATAATTGAATTTATCTTATGTGTAACCCTATATTAAAAATATTTTAGTAAATAAACTTTGATTTTAACTCTTTTAACTCTTCTTTGAATTAAATAACAATAAATGTCCTAATCTAATCTAAGTTGACCTAAATGATAATATTTTATTCCTAAGGTTGTTTTTGGTCGAGATACACTAGTCCAATAGAATTAGGACATGTGTTAGGGTAATATTAATATTATTTTTACCCTTAATTACCCTATTTACTTTTAACCGTGGTAAATAAAAGTAAAAGTTACTATTCACCAAAAATTATTTTCATCTCATTGAACCACATTTTACTCCTCGATATTAACTGTGTCTCTCAGATTTTTGAAATTACACCCACAGAAGTGGTAAAATTAAGTTTTATGAAAAATTCAGTTTTTTAACTACCACTTAGTGGTTTCACTATTCATCAAAAAATGAAAGTTTCAGAAAAATACCAAAAATTAGGCCTAAGATATATTTGATATTATGAATTCAAAAATTATGTCTATTTTACCAAATTAAAAACATATCAGTTGCATTAATTAATTTAAAAATTAATTCCCGTCGTCAAAACAAATAGCATGTTTTTAAGAGATAATAACTATCAAAAGATTGACACTTGTTTATATCCGGTTTAATTGTGAAATTATGTACAATGACCAACGTTGTATTAAATGGTAAAAATATATTCTAAATATACTTTAAAACCACTCAAATTCATAATTTATCAATATAAATTATTTTGATTAAAAAAGTTGTTTTTAATTAAAATTTAGTAATTTTCACTATTCATCAAAATATAAATGTTATCTGAAAAGTTCCAAAATTTCACCTTAGGCTAAATTCGATACTCCGAATACAAAAATGAAGTCCATTTTGAGAGATAAAATTTATAAAATTTCAAAAAGTAGGTATTACTATTCATAACGGCTAGTTTGATTGGTTGTGGTGTGTGTTAGAACTCGAAGTTTCTTACAATACACGCTACTGTATTATTCAAAGGAAAGCGTACCATGGAAGCTTGGGATGTTTCATTGTAAATTTTTGATGTCTCCATTCTAAAAAGTAAATTTATTTAGTCAAATTGAATATATAAAAGTTTAAAATATTGGATTTAAAAAGGGTTCACTATTAAAAGTTGGTAAAAGTGCAATACTAAAAATGAATTTGTTCTTACATTATGTCTAAGAAACTCAAAATATGGATTCTAAAATTATAAGGATTATATAAAGTTTAAAATTTAGTTAATACTATTCGTAAACTCTTTTGAACGGCTTGTTTGGTAAGTCGTGGTGCGCTTGAAATCGGTGTTGTAGTGCAAGTTATTGAATTATTTTGAAGAAATAACACACTATGAAATCTTGGGGTGTTACATTCTCCACTCCTTCAATAAATTGTGTCCTCGCAATTTGAAATTGTTCTTCGAAAATAAAAGGTTGAATATAGAAAATATCTTTGTTGGAAAACCCACATCGGAAATTGGGTTAATAAAATTTAGTCTTAATAAGAGGAAAAGAGAAATGAAAGGGTCACTACCAAATTATGATCTCTATTCGGAGAACATTGGTGGAAATTAGAGACATATAATTGGAGAAAAAATGTAAATATTTATAGGTAGTGATTGAGGTCATCAATCACAAACAAGTGTAAAATTGAGGGCCTCAAATTCATCAATCTATGATGATTTAAAATACCATCGGTTCAACAAAACATATGGTATTAAGATAACACATTTTTTGTTTTACGATCCCTTCACTAAAGTATAAGAATTAATTTCTTCATTGAATAAGAGAAAAAGAAAAATATATACTTGAAAAGTAGAGTCTCATCCTTTAACTAAGTTCTACCACAAACTCATCTTTCACTCTAAAAGATAATAGAACTTAAAAATAATATTCTATTTATCATATTCGTATAGGGTTAAAAAAATGAATTTATAATTCATCTAGAAGAACCATTAAAAAAAAACAGAATTATTCAATCCAGGATATCACGTGGGTCAATGGTAAGTGATACACCCTTGTCGCCCTTCGGTTGTGGGTTCAAGTCTCGCGGCCTTGCCGGACGAGACGGGTTGCCGCCCAACCTCCGGGTTGTCCTTTTATGGCAATCCAAAATAATCCAAACTAGAACTATCCAAAATACTTCATTCCAAAATTTATAAGGAAGGTAAACACAATGAAGATACTTTTTTCCATGTAATAACATGTGAACACCTTCATCATGTATTCTTTTAAAACACTGCAATATCCTGAATTATAATAAAACCTTATTGATTACATTCACGATCCCTTATTCCTTAAAGAATAATAATTATACTCCTTCAATCCAAAAATGTTGTAAACCCCAACAATGATGGAATATACAAATCATTAATCAGTTTCAAGGTAGTCAAGAATATCCAATATAATTTATCCAAATCAATCATATATTATTCTAAAATCACTACCTCGGTATCATAACCATATTATGGTTTATCTTTCTCTCAACCATATATTTTCCAAAAATTTAACCTGCTATTGAGTCACTTTTCTTTGTTCCACACAATCTCAAGTCCTTAATGAAATAGTACTGTAGTACAATCCCTATATACTCCATAATTATTATAACAATTACATTGTTGATACAAAAATCAAATGACATAATCAACATAAGAAATCTAATCATTCCTCTTCATCTGTGGTAGTATCATAACTTGATTATTATCTAATAGCATCATTTGCGGCATAGTCTGATGACTGGGACATAGGTTCGCGTAGTGTCCAAACTCCTTGCAAATGAAGCATTGTACATTTGAAACCATTTTCTTACCCTTGAAGTCACGTACTTTGTGCCATTTTCCTCCACACTTATAACAAACTCCCATTCCTTTCAGACAATTTCCAGGGTGTTTCTTCCCACAATTATCACATATGGGAAAATTCTTCTTTTCCCTCTTCCCTTTATCCATCTTTCTCTCTTCCATCCTTTTCTTCTCTTTCTTCCGTTCAAAGACATAGGAATCAGTAAACTCTTTACTTATCTTATCAACACATGATATTATTTCTTCATATGATGATAATAAATGGGAGATTATTTCTCTTATAAATTCTGTCTTAAGACCATGAAAGATATGATCCTTCTTTCTCTTTGGATCATGTGCATTGCTGGAGTTCTCATTCCTTCTACTAGGCACCATTTCTAAACAGTGGCATACACTAGATTAGTTTATGAATAACAATACCTAATCCCAAACTTGTAAAACACATAACATAAATTAAATAGTTTATGGATATAATCCATAATCATAAAAATGTCTCCTTTGAGGAAGTACATACTCATAAACCCTTCATAATTGTTTGTAAAGAAAATGAAAATTATCCTAAGCATATCCCTTGGGAGTGTCATAACCAAGAGTGCAGCAAGGCCCGTTGTCATGCACCAGTTCCCGTTTGAGTCCAGATCAAAGCGGTGTTTTCAATTTTTACCCCTAGGTACATCTGTGCCAGAGCCGCCTCTAACTGCTCGTATCCAGACAGGGATGTATTTCTTGGAAAACTCACAAAATCTCTATAATACCAAAATTCTAGGAAGTTCTTCTATATTAATCATCAAATTCCATCTTAAATTTATGTGCTCTAATCAGAGTTTATCTAAATCTAGCTTCCAAGGTCTGTACTAAACTTCCTTTGATACCAACTGTAACGCCCCGACCCCAGTTACCCAGAGTCGGTGCATTATTACATAACATTGGCATGATCACAAGAAAGATCAAATCTCTAAATACCGATTAGTTTAGTAGCCTTGGAAACACTAGATATATTCATAAAGTTTTACATTACATAATAAAATGAAAACTACAACAATATAGTCTCTATAGACCACACTCTTATCCCCTCAAATTATCCCTGCAGGTCATTCATAAATTACTTCTTCACATCCTGGGAAAAATAAAACATAGAAAAGGGGTGAGCTCAAATGTCCAGTAAGGATAACAATATAGCAGAAACTTTCTTAAATAAGAATAAACATTTAAGGCAGTGTATAACCAAAACAAAAGCCTTTTAAACTTGAACTTCAACATAGTATGGCAAAAATAAAATGAAATAATGCCATTTACTTATTCACATAGATATTCTACTAATCGAATAATCACATGCAATATCAATAACCACTTTCATAATGATGGAATGCATAATGCCAGACTATCATAACCACATGGCCAAGGCCTCATGCCAAGACTACAAATAAGATTTTGTCAATGCCTTGTTCCAAGACACTAGTTTGTCTCATGAGACCCACTGATGCATCGAGGAGCTATAGCGGGCTCCACCCGTCACATATTAAGTCCAATGCATTCCTCATATTAACAGGTTTAAACATAACATAAACATTCGTATTAAAACTAGCATACGAAATGTCAATACTTTCTCCATAAACCATGAATGGTATAAAAATAACACATCCACAGTCAAAAAAAATCAAAAAACCTTCAATACAATATGGAAGTTTTTTATCATAATAAATCAACATAAAATAAGCTTAAAATCCATCAAAGGATGTTGACATAGATGAAATCAAAACTATTTGAGAGAAATATCCCTTTTTTTTGAAATCATTTGAAAGTCGCATAATTATAAAATAAAACATTTACTTTGAAAATTTTCTTATAATCTTGTAAGGGAAGCTTCGAAGATTTTATAACGGCGGAAAATAGCCGCACTCGCTGTATAAGTTAAAAAAAGCATTCTTACCTTAATTCTGTCGAAAAGGTAAAAAATGACCTTGTCTGGAAAACGATGGAAAGATTCCTTTATAAAACACTTATAAAAGTCAACAAGGGTATAAATGAATTTAACCCATATTCTAGTAAATAGTAAAAATGTTTCGAAATACATTTTTAAGAAACATGGATGTGGATTATAAAGAAGTCCCAGTAGATTATTACGTATAAACAACCTCGGATAATAAAGAGATTGCGAAATAAACCCTTACCTTGTACTTTTCCTTGGTTGGGGGTAGGTTAACCTCCTGTATAATGGTGAAATAATTGTTATTAAATTATACAAGAATCATATACATTAATATGATATCATATATGATCTTTTAACATTGCTTTGTTAATAATATCTTAGTATTATCGTTGTTTCGGGTGTTAACTTACTCGTTCTCTTTTATATGTTTTGTTATGTAAGACGTGTTTGTCATGGATAGGTTGTATCTTAATCATACCCAGAATGATATCAAGTCCTTAGATACTATTATTAATCATCAAATGAGAATTAGACTTGAATGGATACGATGGAGAATGAATCTCATCGCGTTCGTGGAGACGGTAGTCCGTACGTACGCACGAGCGACAATATCATTCTTTTGATATTAAAATAATATATAATTGGATGGTATATCATATATAAAGAATCATTATCATGTTATATTTATTATTTACATGAATTACACATCATTATTATACCCATCCAAATAATAATTTATTGAATAACAATTACACCACGACGTGGAGACGGTAAGCTGTACGTACGCACGTATGGTGACATGTTATTCAAAGGATGGATAGAATACTGAATATGGTTGTACCATATTTATAATAATATTATAGTATATAGGAGATAATGGATTCATTGATTTAGAATGATAATAACAAAAAATAAGAAGTTGAAGAAGAAATGAGTTTGAAAAAGGGTGGTGAAAACATTACCTCTTCTTCGGGTTCTTCCTTTTGATTTGATCAAAAGGGCTCATTAGGTTGGATTTATGATCAAACTAAGACCTCTAGGTTGTATTTAGGGAAGTTGATAGAGTATTTGGGCACAGGTTGGCCGAACCAAAAGGCTTTGAAGGTGTGAATTAATGAGAAGGGGGAGTGCCCTTTTATAAGAGGGGTGAGGGGCACCTTTGGAAAAGCTAGAAATATTATTTTATAATAAATTCATATTCGGTTTATAATGGTTACAAAGTAGATTATTTAAAGGTTAAGGTGAGGATGGGTCGAAAACCACTCAACCAATATAATTTAGACAGGTTTGGGTCATTATATTAACCTTATCTTTTAGTTTTAACTCTTAGTTAATTAGTTTGACACTTACCATGTCACTTTGTATTTTTATATTATATAGTTAATAAACTTACTATATACCTCCAAGCGACCCCACGTGGTCCATTAATGATACACCTATCATGATATAAGTCTCTTGGCTGAACCTTAGATTTTTAGGAATTGAATATCAATTAATAATATAATATTTGTTTTAAAAACTCTTTTATGTCAATTTTGACACTATTTGGAAAATTGATTTTTGTGAGAATCATAACAGAATGATTAATTATAAAAAAGTTAATTAAATCATTCCTAAAATTTCATATTAACCTAAAAAATTAGTGTAATTAATAAAAAGTCTCAAATTATATTTACTTGGGTATTTATAATATCAATTATTTTATTTTATCACTATTATGGTAATTACTGCATCATCATTGTGTCATAATTAAATTATTTAATGTCTAAAAATTATAAATAAAATATCATTATATAGGAAATATCTTTAGATTTCTAATGAATATTTATAATCTAATTTATCTTATGTGTAACCCTATATTAAAAATGTTTTAGTAAATAAACTTTGATTTTAACTCTTTTAACTCTTCTTTGAATTAAATAATAATAAATGTCCTAATCTAATCCAAGTGGACCTAAATGATAATATTTTATTCCTAAGGTTGTTTTTGGTCGAGATACACTAGTCCAATAGAATTAGGACATGTGTTAGGGTAATATTAATATTATTTTTACCCTTAATTACCCTATTTACTTTTAACCGTGGTAAATAAAAGTAAATATTTACTATTCACCAAAAATTATTTTCATCTCATTGAACCACATTTTACTCCTTAATATTAACCGTGTCTCTCGGATTTTCGAAATTCCACTCACAGAAGCGGTAAAATTATGTTTTATGAAAAATTCAGTTTTTTAACTACCACTTAGTGGTTTCACTATTCATCAAAAAATGAAAGTTTCCAGAAAAATACCAAAAATTAGGCCTAAGCTATATTTGATATTATGAATTCAAAAATGATGTCTATTTTACCAAATTCAAAACATACCAATTGCATTAATTAATTTAAAAATTAATTCCCATCATCAAAACAAATAGCGTGTTTTTAAGAGATAATAACTATCAAAAGATTGACACTTGTTTATGTCCGGGTTAATTGTGAAATTATGTACAATGACCAACATTGTATTAAATGTTAAAAATATATTCTAAATATACTTTAAAACCACTCAAATTCATAATTTATCAATATAAATTATTTTGATTAAAAAAGTTGTTTTTAATTAAAATTTAGTAATTTTCACTATTCATCAAAATATAAATGTTATCCGAAAAGTTCCAAAATTTCACCTTAGGCTACATTCGATACTCTGAATACAAAAATGAAGTCCATTTTGAGAAATAAAATTTATAAAATTTCAAAAAGTAGGTATTAATATTCATAACGGCTAGTTTGATTGGTTGTGGTGTGTATTAGAACTCAAAGTTGCGTACAACACACGCTACTGTATTATTCAAAGGAAAGTGTACCGTGGAAGCTAGGGATGTTTCATTGTAAATTTTTGATGTCCCCATTCTAAAAAGTAAATTTATTTAGTCAAACTGAATATATAAAAGTTTAAAATATTGGATTTAAAAAGGGTTCACTATTAAAAGTTGGTAAAAGTGCAATACTGAAAATGAATTTGTTCTTACATTATGTCTAAGAAGCTCATAATATGGATTCTAAAATTATAAGGATTATATAAAGTTTAAAATTTAGTTAATACTATTCATAAACTGTTTTGAATGGCTTATTTGGTAAGTCATGGTGTGCTTAAACTCGGTGTTGCGTGTAGTGCAAGTTATTGAATTATTTTGAAGAAATAACACACTATGAAATCTTGGGGTGTTACATAACTTCCTTTCTATTAGGGAGAAGATTTTAGTAAATATTTTATGGTAGTTGTATGTGTAGAAGATTGTCTGACTTAATGGGGTTACCTTGATGATTGTCTCCAACTATGATGTGTGGTTCACATCACAATTGTGGAGAGGAATACATGGGGTAATTAGGATCCAGTTGAGGATGAGTACAACTATTCACCCCTAGATGGATGGGAAGATTGAGTGCACTATCCAAGTGATGGAGGATATATTGAGTTATTTCATGTTAGGCTTCGGTCCGATCTGGGAGGATCACTAAAACTTGATAGAGTTTGCTTATAATAATAGTTATCAATCTAATATAAACATGACACATTTCATGGCCCTATATGGGAGACCCTTCAGGTCACCCTTATGATGGAATAAGATCAGTGAGGAATCTTTTTTTGGTCCATAGATGGTGTAGGCAACGATGGAGAAGGTCCAAGTGTTCTGTGAGCAGATGAGGAAATCCCATAAACAATAGAAATATTATTCTAATCGATATTGTTAGCCCTTAAACATTGAGTATAGAGACCAAATTTTCTTGGGAGTCTCCCCATAATGAGGATTGTAGAGATTCGATTAGGGAGGAAAGTTATCTATGAGGTTCATCGGGCCATTCAAGATCTTGTAGAGGGTTAGTGAGGTTTCTTACCACCTTGACTTACCCCCATAGTTAGAGAAGGTTCATTATGTCTTCCATGTTTCCCAATTGAGGAGATACATGCATGATCCTATGCACATTATTGACTGGGGCAAGCTGTACTTTGAGGATGGAGTCAACTTCAAGGAGTACCCAATGGTGATCAATCCTCAGCAGGAGAAAATATTGTATGTATGGACTATTCCCTTGGTTTATGTGTTATAGTAGCATGAGATCATGCAGGAGAGCTCCTGTGAGTGGGAGTTCAAGATACAGGTTTAGTATCCCCACATTTTTGCTTAGTTTTTTCTTTTTGGAGATAATTTTTTTGAGGGAATAATATAGATACTCTTTTTTTTCCTTGTAAGACTTTTTAATATATTAAGAAATATTTTCAGAGCCATGCACTGAAACGACACATGATTCTATGGTACAGAGAGCCCAAAATTAATTTTATAAAAATATTAAATATATTTAATATCATGCTCATGTTGTATTTCAGAATTAATGGAATATATCTTGAATAGAGTCTTGCATAAAAAATATGAGACCATGGTTGAATACGGAGCATGTGGTTTAGCCTAGGCGAGACTTAAAGTTGGTCGATATTAGAATTTTGGATAAGGCATCCATTTTTGGGTACATTAATGGATTAATTAATTAATTAATTAAATCATTTAATTCCCCAAACCATTTTCCCTCTATAAGTATCTGGTTATAGAAAATCTCCATGGTTAGCTAAATAATCTTGGGATCATTGAGAGGAGGTTCCATTATTATTCATTGGTGGATTGAGATTATACGACAACTGAGGACTGGATCAAGGTGGATTGATAGATAGAGAATATATTGGATCTTTCCCGTTATTGGAGAACACGTTCTTCACCAAAAATTGATCCAATATTGAGGTAGGTCATGTTATTTGTTGTATTTTCACCCTTTTGAATGAATAAATCACGGATTAAATATTTTACTTTGATTTATGGTGTTTTCAACCTTTTCATGAGACCGTTCTATAAATTGATTTACTTAAATCATATTTTCCTCACTATTCCATTTTTCTCACCCTAGAAGTCCCCAATCTATGCTTGTAGGAAAATAACGCTTGACTAATGATTAATGCACCTTTTTTTTCTTTCCCCCACTTGTTTTTCGCATTCTTCACCATTGGCCTAAGGGGTCACAGTTCGACATTTCTAGGTGGGTCCAAGCATGATTAGACCCTAGGATTCATAGTGTATGTGTGAACTATGATTGGATTAGTATTTGTAGGATAGATCAGGATGGATTATGGTTGTTTTTTTAGGGATTTAGGACTTGGAGTGGCTATGAGAGATGATGAGAGGTGCTATGGCCTCATAAGGGCGATTCAGATTCCTGATTTACGGACACAAGAGCCCATAAATATATTTCCAATGATGGTTTCTCTATTTTTAGTGGATTTTTGTTGCCTAATAGGCATGAACATCAACATTAATGATGGATCTGGGATCTGTGTGACAGATCTGGAGTTCTGTAAAAATCCCAACTACACGGTGTGTACTATGAAGAGCACAAGCTGTGTAGTCCCCTAGTTGTGGTGACTAGGGTTTATGGGTGAGATAAGTATCACACATCATGTGGGACCCTCAAATTCCGTGTGACTCCATGATGGTACCCCATTGTGTACTTCGGGATTATATAGGCAAAGACATGATTAAACACATGGACATGACCCGAAGGACACGAGCATGACTGAGAGCACATGGCTCGACCCAGAGAGGCTGAGACATGCTATGTAGTAACCTTATAATCCATTTATTACTATATGGATAGATATTTGTGTGTTGTAAAGGACATAATAAAGAGTCTAGGTGAGGTCACATGCCATCTGACCCACCTTACTCACGATGTACATCTTTATGAAACTTCTACCTCTCGTATCTCTTTTGTTTGGACTTGGATTTTAGTCCACAAGTAGTATATCCTGAGTGTTTTCCCATGTAGAACATGATGGTATCCTTTATAGTATATATAGAGATATGTCATGGAATGTTCTAAGTGTGGATATTCTTTAGGTGACACTTGATGATGACAATTATCGACCAGGATCATCAAAGAGAGGTTGGGGTTAGCAATCCCCCTATTGTACCAGGGTGTGGGTACCCCATTATCCTCACACTGATTTGAGTGGTACCCCCTAACGTACTAGGGAGTAGATCCTATACCTATTGAGTGTAACCCCCTAATGTAATAGGGAATGGGCCCTTTACCCATTGAGTGGAACCCCACTGACGGACTAGGGTGTGAATCCTCAACGTATTGAATGGCACCACCCTAATAGACTAGGGTGTGGGTCCTTTACCTACTGAGTAGAATCCCCATAATGGAATATGGCATGTGTGCTCTACCTACTAAGTGGAATCCACCTAATGGACTAGGTCATGGGTCCTATACCTACTAAGTGGTACCCCCTAATAGACTAGTGTGTCCTCTACCTACTGAGTGCCACCCCTTGACGGACTAAGGTGTAGGTCCTCTACCTACTGAGTGAAACCCCCTAACATGCTAGGGTATGGGTCCTCTATATTTCTACCGATTGGAACCTTCTTATATTACTAATTCATGGATACTCTACTTTAATATTGTGCCCCCTCGACTATGCAACACAGTGTCGAGGTGTGGGTCCTCCACATGGTTACTTCTTTGGAAAGACATACAAGACGCTAGACAATAATGATGGACCTTTGGATCTCTTAGAAGAATCATCATCCTAGGATGAGATGTGATATGGAGATCTCATTTCTCTCTCATTTTAGTTTCTTATATGAGCATATAAATATGTTGTTTTTGGGTTTTATTTCCCCCTTACTTTGGATTGAGCTAACTAATTCCTTGTGTCTTATATTACCCCCTTTGGTTTTCAGGTAATCCTACTAGGTATGTATATAATCACCCCTGAATACACTTTTCCCACACATGTCATGTCTTATGCAGATGACAGACAGGTCGTCGGTGATTTCTGAGGAGTATAGGGATACTTGGGTGCATAGACCACATATGGTGGTCGGGCTTGGAGATCTTGATCCGAGCTCTCTCAACATTTCTTTTCTAGTTGTTGTTAGGTTGGGAAATCTTTTTTAGTTTGGAATTTATTCTTCCCTTTACATTTCAGATTGCACTGCACACTCTTTTGTATTCCATAGAGGTTATTATATTCTTGGTTTTTACTCTAGATATTACTATTTTTTTATAATTATTCCTCTTCACTTAAAATTTGAAATGGTTGGGTGTGTGTGAGTAGGTACTTTAGGAAAATGACTCCCATTTTTAGTTATTCCTTCTCAATGCTTGTTGTTATCCCCTAACCTATGGAGGAGGGCTTGGGGTTGTGGCGGCCTAGTCTTCCACTGGAAAAGCGACCCCTGATGAGTTGAGTCGTTATAGAATCAATATTAAATTTTGATCTTCTTTCATTATCTAATCAAAGGAAATATCCCAAATTATCCTATCCTAGAAATTTTAGTTTGTAAAAATAAATATACAATAATCACTATATTCTCTATCCTCACCTAACCTAGTGATTGGATACCACCAATCACTCTTTAGTTTTCCTACCTCTAACTATCATAGTAGTGAAAGAATTCCCAACTAGATGGTGTGTGAAACCAGTGAAAGAGGAAATAATAATTAAAATGTGAAGAAAAATGTAAATCTACTATAATATATACATTTAATCACATATAGAGAATTTCACAGAGAATACTTATCCTTGAAAACTAGAAATCATCATAGGGGTGGGAGATTTATCCTTTGCTCAACCACTATTTTCCTAGTGTGTTTTCACTAGAGAGTATATAATAGATAGAAATTAAAGGGAATAATAAAAATAGTAATAGTTTGATCTGGTGATTATGGAATAAGTCATTGAGACAAATAGAGGGATATGAATCAATGAACAATTATCCATATATAGAATATCAATAGTTGTTCTTTGGAGAAATTTTAAATTCACAATGTGAGAAACATGAGTTCTTTATTAATCCCAGAGTAGTTCCAATACCTTTAGAAATATTTTTTAATTTTATAACTAAGCTTAATTGAATTCATCCAAAGATCCCTAACATGTGTCTCACTCAAGGGATGCATTAGGTTAGATTGGTACAACTTATTTTCATTCCTCCCACAATCAAACTTCATACCATTTATAGAATAATAAAAGGTGCAAAGTTCTAGTGTTAGATAGTTTTAGTTTACATGGAATTATGTTTAGAGGAGTAATATGATGTATGTGTTGGATTTGAACATATATTTTGGGCATTGGAAAGTGGTATTGTGTGGAATTGGGATTTATCTTTGGGTTTGGTTGACTTGGATTCAAATCTAGATTCTAAGTTAGATTTCTTAAGTATCTTATTTAGAAGAAAATAATTATTCTTTGGGAATTTATGTAACTTGAATTTAAAGTTTCTCTTGATATGGATGAATAGAGATAGTCCACTTCTACTATATTCGATTCACAAAATGGTAGGTCTAGAATGGTAAAATTGGTCATGGGTTGAGTGGTGTTCTCTACTTAAATTGGATCTTGAGAATGATATTTCAAGGTGGGAGATGGTCTTCATAGTGAGCTTGAGACTGAAATTTATTTGAATAGATCACCTAAGGTGTTGGCCTAATATGAGATTTTGATCCAAATTTGGGATTGAAATCTACCCAGATCACAACTGAATGATGAATTTAAATAATGTTGGTATGACTAGCTGTATGCATGTGACCCGAATGTCAAGTATACTAATTGTAACTTTTAATGTGTCTAGGTAATGAGTATGAAGGAGGGGAAGCCATATTTTGGAGGATTTTCATTGGTTAGGTTGTCTAAATCTTCAATTGGTGCTATGTGGTGGAGTCAAGTCTAGTTAGTGTAGGGTTGGGATGGGGTGATATGTTCTTGGTCTTCAAGAAGAAGAGTTCTCAGCCCAATCTTGGTGACATATTCATTTGAGAAATCTTATAGCACATTGTGTGGGTTTACCTTCATTCTTATGATAAGAACATTGAGTATGGAGAGCCCCTCTCCAATTAGAATTGTATAGGGTAGGTGCGAAATCATGTTTTCTTCAAGTTTGGCCAACACTTATAGATCCAATAACAATAGTACAAATCATAAACTAAAAACTTTTTCAATATTGGTTTGGCCTTAGGATTTGGTAGTCTCTATTGGTTTGGAAGTGTAGTTCCATGCCATCTTTTCTTCTGGATCAGTGACTTGAAGTACTGGATTAAAATTAATCCTGAGTGAGATTAGGGTTCTTTTTTCAGGAATCAGATATAGTTTACAACATAATTCCTTCATCGGTGAGAAAGAGAGGCATCATTGTCTTGGGGTTCATATTCTCCAATTATAATAGACATGGTGGCCTCAACCATGGTTTCATTTGTTGAGGGTTCTATTTTAGGATTTCATCAGGTTGGTATTCTTCTAACTTTTATTGGTGAAGCTCAGATATTATTCATCCATTAGGCTTAAATAGTGGCTTGGGCATGTATTTGATCATCCATCACTGATTTTGTGTGAACTTAGGGAAAATAATTCTTTCGGAACCCGAGCTTGAGATCATCACCCTCTAACATTCAGCTTTCCCCATATCTTTGGGTTGGTTTTTCTATTTGGATGAAGGGTAAAACTCAGGATCAGCTTCGGTTCATCTAGATTAAGTGGTACCATGGATGGTAGATGGGTAGTGTATAGGGAATAATAGAATGTTGGTGGTAGAATGAGGTAACTTTCATGGAAGAAACATGGGTTTCATGGTAGAAAGGAATTGCGATGATAATAGAATTGGTTACCAGTATCAATGGAGAAATATTAGTAGAAACAGAGGCTCATGGCAGCAGCCTTTTTGTAGCATAATATGATACCATTACAAATTTTCCTCAAGGTAGCAGTAGACAATAGCAAGATATTGTGGAATTAGGGTGTCGTGGTGATGCAAAAATGCACAAACAGAAAGAAAAATGGAGAACATGAAGAATTTATGTGGTTTAGAAATGGTGTTGCCTACGTCCACGGGAGAAGAGGGGGGACTTTCTATTACTTCCTCTCCGGATGAATTTGTTAGTGGATACACAATGTTACAATGAGTTTTTCCAGATTATAAAATTCATGGGATCTTAATCCCATTTTAAAGATTGAGAAAAAACACCTTTCTTCCGTTGTTAGTGGGTAGCTCATCTACCCTTGATAAATCGTCTCACCACCGGCTGCTATGTGCCAACTACATTGGCTACCAACCATGGAGAGGACGGTGCAATATTTGTTGCCGTCCAGAAAAAACAACCAATCTACTAACAACTCTTTTTTCCTCCCATTGATTTCTCCCCCAAATGGGAGTGACCCCCACAAATCTCCCCCTTATGATCAATTTGGGGTAGAAGCTAGATCCGTCGTCTCCTTATAAGCATCCATCTTCTCTTTTGATAGAACCTTTATCATCATGTCTGCTCCATTATCACTGGTGTGGATTTTATCAACTTTCAACAATCTTTATTCCCACACATTAAGGGTCCAGTGATATCGCATGTCGATGTGTTTGGAACTGGAATGAAATTTCAGGTTCTTGCTAAGATGAATAACACTCTGACTATCAAAATAGAGAATATAATTCTCCTGATTTTGTCCCAGCTCCAATAAAAACTTCTTTATCCACAAAATCTCCTTGTATCCCTTAGTTACCGTGATATATTATGCTTCTGTGGTGGATAAGGAAACACACTTCTGAAGTCATGATTTCCATAAGACTACTCCCCCTACAAATGATATCAGGTATCCGGATATAGATTTCCTCATGTCTACATCTCCATCCATATCTATATCTATGTATCCTTTCAAAATAGGTTTATCACTTCCAAAACATAAACAATGACTAGATGTACCTCAAAGATACCTCAATATCCATTTCACCGCTATCTAATTCTCTTTTCCTAGATTTGATAAGAATATTCTCACAACTCCAACAATGTGAACAATATCTGGTCTAGTTAACACCATGGAATACATAAGACTGTCAACTACTGACTGATAAGAAACAGTTTTCATTTCTACTTTCTCCTTATCAGTTGATGGACTCTGACTTTTCATGAGCCTAAAATGACTCGCAAGTGGAGTGCTAACTTGTTTCGCCTTACTCATGTTGAATATTTCAAGAACCTTCTCAATGTATCACTCCTGAGATAGCCAAATATTGTGATTCCTCCTGTCATGAGTAATCGTCATACCAAGAATCTAAGTGGCGTCTCCCAAGTCCTTTATTTCAAAAGACTTGTTCAACTCCTTCTTCAACCTATCAATATTGGTGATATATCTACAAATAATCAGAACATCATCAACATAAAGCAACAAGATAATGAAATCAACATTAGAAAACTACTTGATGAAAACATAGTGATCAGTAGTTTTCCTCCTTTACTCATTTTTCTCCATGAATGAGTCAAAATTTCTATACCATTTCCTCAGTGCCTATTTCGGACCATATAAACTTTTATTAAGCTTGCATACCAGGTTTTCTTTTCCTTTTACCTGAAATACATTTGGATGCTCTATGTATATCTCCTCATCAAGATCACCATGTAAGAACACTGTCTTTACATCTATTTTTTGAACCTCTAGGTTTAGACTAGACACCAATCTAAGAATAACTCTGATATAAGACATTTTAACCATAGGCGAAAAAATTTCCTCAAAGTCAATACATTTCTTTTGATCGAATCCCTTCACAACCATTCTGGCATTGTAGCATGGCTGTGAGCTTCCATCTTCTCCTTTAATTCTATACACCCATTTGTTCTTGAGTGCCTTCTTTCCATGTGGCAACTCTACCAAATAAAATGTATGGTTCTTGTTCAATGATCTTATCTCCTCTTACATGGACTTCTTCTATTCCATCTTCTATTATATCCTAATCGTATTATCATAATTTTTTGGCTCTCCCCCATAAGTAAGCATCACATACTCATGTAGTGAGTAT
Source organism: Viscum album (assembly GCA_963277665.1). Classification (NCBI taxonomy): domain Eukaryota; kingdom Viridiplantae; phylum Streptophyta; class Magnoliopsida; order Santalales; family Viscaceae; genus Viscum; species Viscum album. The sequence goes on from OY728139.1 coordinate 288,616,739, forward strand.
CTACGACTCAGTTGTCGTTCTATGGTGGATCTCCTCAACTGTGCTCTGGGGGAAATTTTCTAGGGAATATCATATGATGGATACATATCAACAGATAATAACATATTACTTGGTAGTGATGTATCATCATAGTTACGTATCTCTCTCATGCTAGCTAGTACTGATGGTGGTGAGGTTGGTTCTAGACTAACTGAAATTTCCTCAAACTACGAATTCTCTACACTTTTTGAATTCTCAAAATCTTTAATCATCTGATCCTAAAGAAATACCATATATCTCCTTATTATGATCCTTTTTTTGATTGGATCCCAGAGTCAGTATCCAAACTCCTCATGATCATATCCCAAAAAGATACACTACTTTCCTTTTCCATCCAGCTTCGCCTGCTCATCTTTCAGGATGTGTACAAATTCCCTATAGCCAAATACTCTTAAGTGTTTGTAAGAAACATCTTTAAATATCCACACATTTTCTGGAATGTCATAGTTCAGTGGAATTGATGGAAAAATGTTGATAAGATCAATTACAGTAATCATTGGCTCCCCCCAAAAGGTGTTTGGAAAATTTTCATTTGAGATCATACATTTGATTCTATCTCAAATTGTTCTATTCATCCACTCAGCAAGACTATTATGCTAAGGCATCTTTGGTACTAATTTTTCTGGCATGATGTCGAAAATCCTACAATACTCCTCAAACAGACCACAATACTCTCCTCTATTGTCTGATATCACACACATTAACCGTCTTTCTGTTTCTCTTTCCACCTTCACATGAAACTTCTTGAAAACATATTGCACTTGATCTTTAGTTTTCAAAGAAAATGCCCAGAATTTTCTAGAATGATCATCTATGAAGGTAACAAAATAAATAGAACCTCCCATTGACTTAGTGCTTATCATGCAGACATTAGTGTGAATAAAATCTAAAACATTTGATTTTATGGATGGTATATAACCATGAAACGATACTCTGTGTTGTTTTACCATGATACAATCAATACAAGTATCTAGATGTGTACCTTTTATTCCTAGCAAGATATATTTCCTGGAGAGCATTCTGATTCCTCTCTCACTACTGGAAAAATACCCTATACCAATGGTTTGGAACCGTTGGTATAGGCCTCCAAACCATTGGTATAGGCTATACCAATGGTTTGGAGAACCATTTCCAAGTAAGCCATGAGGATAGGTCTATACCAAAGGTTTTAGGAAAACCATTGGTATAGACCTATACCAATGGTTTTGAAAACCGTTGGTATAAGTAATATGAAAATCTATACCAATGGTTCCATAAACCGTTGGTATATGTAATTCAAAAAATAATCATCCAGTTGGTTTTGATCCCAGCACCTCCCGTTTATGATTGAATGACCTAACCACTAACCTAACTTAATTTTTTGAACATAATTTCATAAATATATATATGTATTATTATAATTATTTTAGATTTTGATTTATTTAATGCCCACTGTAAGAAGATTCCATTAAAAATACATGTACCTATACCAACAGTTTTCAAAATCATTGGTATAGGTCTATACCAATGGTTTTGAGAACTTTTGGTATAGGTTATTTGATTTTGGGACCTATACCAATGGTTTTGGACAAACCATTGGTATAGGGGGGACCTATACAAACGGTTTGGCCAAACCGTTGGTATAGGGTCTCTATAATAGACCTATACCAACGGTTTTGGCCAAACCGTTGGTATAGGTACCCTCTATACCAACGGTTTGTCTAAAACCATTGGTATAGGTCCAGATAAGTGACCTATACCAATGGTTTTCACCAAACCGTTGGTATAGGTCCAAATTAGTGAACTATACTAATAGTTTTCCCAAAACTATTGGTATAGATCATATTTCCAGTAGTGTCTCACTCATGTGACCTAGCTGCCTGTGCCAAACTTCTACAAGAACATATTTTCTGGATGCATTTACTTCTCCACCATACGGTCTTGCATATGTGATATATAGAGAATTATCTTTCTTTACTTTAGTAATTACCAAGTTACCTTTGGCAAGCTTCCATTTCCCATCATTGAAGGAACTTAAATATCCCTCATCTTCAAGCATTCCAGTGGATATCATATTGAGGTGAATATTAGGAACATGCCTCACATCCTTCAACAATAACCTGAATCAAATGTTAGTTTCCTAAAAAATATTACCAATACTAGTAATTTTATACATGCTATAATTTTCCATCTTCACATGTACAAAACCCCATGAATGGTAAGATGAGAAGAAATATCTTCTGGCAGTGACATGATAGGAGGTGATGGAATCGATCACCCATGTCGAGTCTTGGCTTACAAGACTGACCTGATTGTCTTCCTAAACAATAAAAATATCTTCATTAAAAACTACAACATCATTATTTTGGATCTTACCATACCAATTCTTCTGATTTGCATTCAAATTTCTACACTCCCAGATGAAGTTTCCGGGATTTCCACAGTGGTGGCACTTCATGTCATATCTTGATCGAGATTTAGACTGCTTCCTCCTTTGAAGACTTTGGTCATGGGGTTCTCTTCCTCTGCTTATTCTCTACTATTTATGGTTCCCTTGTCTTTCAGTGAAAAGAGCCTCTAATTCAAGTGAATTCCCCTTGTATTTTCTTCTATAATATTCATTCAACATTATGTGTTTCACCATCTCTATGATGAGATTTCCATCCAAAGTTGAATTTCTAATCGACATAACTAATGTGTACCATATCTTTGGTAAAGAACTCAACATTAATAGTTCCTTCAACTCATCATCAATCATCATTTTCATGGAATTCAACTGATCAACGGTACCTTAGAACTCACTCATGTGCTCTGATATGTTGGTCCAGTCTTTATATTTCAAGTTGACAAGACGACATATTAGTTTTTCTTTGTTTTGCATGATTTTACTCACATACATATTTTCCAATTTTCTCCAAAGAACGGAGGAATCATGTTCATTGGAACTATTTTTAGAAGATGATCTTGTCGATCCACTATCTGATTTGGGTGGCACACTTTCTATTGAGTACGACCCACTCTGCATCAACTGGCGAGATACTAGCTGGAATCTTCTCACCAAATTAACCGCTTGATGATTCTTTTTCTTGTGCTACAACAGGCTTAGTGGTCTCCACTATTAGTTTCCATAAACCTTTAATATAAAAAATATCCTCCATTTTCAGTTTCAAAATGGAATAATTAAAAGTGGTAAGTTTAATAATGTTACTGATATTTTATTCCATTTATGGAGTGATAATTTTAAAAAACTGACCATACATATGTGTTCAGAACAGTTAAAATACCTATAATAGACTCCTAGATCGCTAAAAATAGGCTCTGATTGGCTGAGGTATGACCAAAACAGTTTCAATGGTCTGAATTAACCGCTGACATGGCGCTGATGTGGCTCGCCAGAACAGTGGTCGGAAAAATCACTGAAATATTGCTGCCTTCGTGAATAGTATTGTCTTCTCTGGCAAGGGGGTACTATAGTACCCACGGTTTGACCAGAACTTTGACCGACCTTAACGCCTTCATTTCAGCTCCATTTTTTATAATGCTTGCGCCGTTGGAATTGTCTCGTCATGCTCTTCATAGATCTAGACTAAAAAAATGGCCATGTTCAATTTGTTAGTCACCAGAAAACATTGATGCTATTTTTCCATTTTGAACCCGAACCCTTTGATACCACTTTGTTGTGGCAGTGGGGTATCCTGGTGATGCAAAAAATCACAAATAGAAAGAAAAATAAACAACACAATGAAATTATGTGGTTTGGAAATGGTGTTGCCTACATCCATGGGAGAAAAGGGGGGCCTTTATATTACTTTCTCTCTGAATGAATTTGTCAAAGGATACACAACATTACAATGAGTTTTTCCAGATTAAAAAATTCACAGGATCTTAATCCCATTTTAATGATGGAGCAAAAACAGCTTTCTTCGGTTGTTGGTGGGTAGCTCATCTACCCATGATAAATTGTCTCACCACCAGCTATTGCACATCAACTGCGTTCTCACGATAGCATTGCAAAACAGTAGACCCAACAGAAAACAAAATAAAACATTTTTTTAGTGAAAACATTTTTTATAATTAAGCATACAAATAATAAAACAATTAAAATACAAAATTTAATGATTTTGTAGAATTAAATACAAGGTTAATTTTAAATTCATTTTAAAAAAGCTATTAAAAATAGATTTTGAAAAACCTAATTAATTATAAGTTCATTATTTTAAAATCTCATTTTAAAATTCCAGAATGACATTTTACTTTTTTTAGAACAATTTCAATTTATGGATTTCATTAAATTTAAAAATGAATAAATAAATTAAATTTCAAAATTTATTCCATTTGAAAATTAATTCTATATTGAATCAAACAATTAAATTTCAAATTACAAAAAAATTTATGGTTTCAGTTGAATTCAAAAATTGGATAAATTATTAAAATTAAAAATATTAAGATAATTTCCAATAAATCCTAGATTCTTAAAAATCACAAAAGTGAATGATTACTGAATATTTTAATTAAAATAGGGGTTAATTATCATTGATTTTTTTTTTGAGAATTTGGTCTTACATCAATAATAGTTATGGAAATATCCGTAATTCATGGTGGACCGACTTGACTCATTCAACCTCATCCTATAATACAGGTTGAAGACTTAGCTTGTTTCCTCCATGAAATATTTGAATTATCATAGTGTTCCTCTTCATTTAAAACTACAACAAAAACTATAGAAAATTTTTTTCTTGATATTTAGACATAGGTATGGTGATGTAGTATCTCAATTTGTGGCATGAAACTATCTCAACAATCAAATCCTTTTGCATCTGGTTCACCACCTTCGATATGAGATTTGATCATGATCATGTGTTTGATCACGATGTTTGATTCATGAAGAAAATATCACTTTCTTTGTATGATTTATTTATTCTTTTATTTATTAAAAATATAAAATCTAGAATAATGAATTTTCACTTAGTAGGATCCTAAGAAATTTTATAAGTATTGAATATAAGTCCCCGACCTTAAACCTTACTTAATATTTAATTAAATGAATAATTCACATTGAGGATCTTTTCAGGTTTAGAGTTTTAGAGAATTAGGAAATAACTATTACATCTCAAAAGATTACAAAGTAGAAACTTCTACTAAGTTTCCATAAAAATAAAAACTCTTAAAAAGAAACATGTCTAGTTCCGTGTTTTATATAGCATGACTTTCCCTTGATCCCATCCTTGACCCTACTCCACATTAAGTCCTGTGAAAAACATTTCAAAAAAAAAAAAATTTGGGGTGAGCATAAAAAGATCAGTAAGGGATACACAAGGAATGAAAACTGTTAGTTTTTTTCAAAACCACAAGTAAACCATATATACTTTATCAAAGTAATACTTTTCACCTTTATGAAGTAGTAAAAACTCTTCACTGAATAAAAGATCATTACTTACCCTTTTGTAACCAAAATATTACCATAAAACCCATATAAAGAACACATAACATATAAAGGTAACTTGGGACATAAACATACTTAAATGGAATAACCATACGGTTGACTTCCACACATATTACTTAATGGAATATCCATATGGCCGACTTCCATACCCAATGAATTGGAGGTTATAACGTAACCACCCATCCTGGTATTCACAGCACCACCCATCATATGGTTTATCACGTAACCACCCGTCAAATGTCCAAGTACCATTATAAAATCATAAGACATAAAACAAATATAAAGGAAAGAAAACATTTCCACACTTTGATCACAATATATCACTTAAATATATTGACATAACAAATCCATTATAAAAACCATTTTCAATACCAAAATACATAAAAGAGTATATGGTATTTATTTCATTTTAAAAACATTACGACTTATTGAGGAAGCCAAAGACCAAATAATACTCGTGGCGGCGGAAAAGGTTGTTGTCACCGCGTATGTTAAAAGAAACATTACTTTTTGTCATTTAGTAAAACACTTTGTAGAAAAAGATTCCTTTTGTATATAAATAAAAGTCAAAGGGGTTTATACACCGTATAAAAGAAAGTTGTGTATAAAACGAAATATGTCTCAATGAAAGGAGATTGAGACGAAGTCCCTTACCTCCTGTCCGACGTGACTCGATTGCTCTTTAATCTCCTGAATAATAAACTGAAGTTAATCTCTAATTTCTTAAGAACCTTTTTCAAGCTTATTATTCCTTTTATATCACTTATTTTTATGTTATAAACATTATGTAATCATTTAAGTTAATAATGTTTGTTTTGTCGATATTTGGTTCTTAAGTTGAAAGTGGACTGCTTACAATCACATGTTGTTTGTGTGGTAAAAGGTTCATTATATCCAGAATGATATTCATGATTTGGATATCATATATATCATATATATCCATCATATACATGTATTTATAATAGTATATAACATTTAGAGGTAAGAAATGAAATGCACCGTTCATGAAGACGGTAAGCCGTACGTACGCATGAACGTTACTTTCATTTCTATTTCACATTTAATGGAGTGAAATCATAATGATATAAATGTATATTATAATTTCAGTATAATATCATATATAATATCATTAACTCCATCCTTTATACATCCCACGTATGGAATTAACGAATCAAATCACTTTGAGGGGGCGGTAGTCCGCACTTCCTAAAATGAAATTATCGTGTTTACCCATAATGGAAACCATAAAGGTATACCAAAAATGAAAAATGGAGAAGCATAAGGAAAACATAAACATAATATATATCATATATAAATATAGTGACATCTTAATGTCCACCATTAAAGGTGTTAAAAGAATATTGAACAATCATCATTTCGTGAGGCAGAAATTCGCCAACCACAGAAACAGTATGTTCTTTAACCATTAGACGGAGGTGTGTGTAGGTGTAGCTCGAATACTTCTCATAAAAACATCCTAGTATATTGAAGATACTGGTTTTGTTACAAAATAAAGGAATAAAAAGAGTTTAGAGGGTTGGAGAATCAAAATAAAACAAAAGAACACAAGTGAAGAGATTGCCTTAAAATCAGGTAACTCTTCTTGGTTTGAACCAAAAGGGTTCCTTGAAGAGCTTTCTGCCCAAGATAAGGCTTCTAGAATGAGGAGAGGGATGTGTAGAGATACAATTAGCAGGTTTTGGCCGAGCCAAAGGCTTGAGAGGTGTGGGTAAGGTGGTAGATGTGGGGGCCTTTTATAAGAGGAGAGGAGGGGCACTCTTGGAAAGTTATAAAAGTTTACTTTATTATAAAATGATTTTTGGATTTTAAAGGTCCCAAAATTATATATTTCGAGTATAAGGTGATAAGAGTTTGAAATCCACCCATACAATAGGTTTTTGACAAGTGCAGGTCTTAGATTTTATATTATCTTTTCATTTTATTTAAATCGTTAAATAATGAGGTAATCGCTGCATCATCATGATGTCATAAATAATTTAATTTATTTAATGTCTAAAAATTATAAAAAAAATACTATGATTTTTTAAATCTTTTTATATTTCCAATGACTATTTATAGTAAAAAATCTGACTTGTATAACCCCATGTAAAAATTGTTTTAGTAAAACAATACATGTTTGTGTCATTTTTACTTTTACTTTAAATAAAAGGCATTAATGTCATTGTCTTACCCAAGTGGCTCCATGGGGTTCCAAAAATAGACCCATGTGTTGTATTGGTCGGCCAGGACTCATCCAATAGTGTTATGACAAGTGTCAAGGTCATTTCATATTATTAAAACATTATTTTTACCTTAAACTACACTAATTACCTCTAATCGCGATTAATAACTTAAAAGTTACTATTCACCAAAAAATTATTTTAATCCCATTGTACCAAATTTTATATCCTAATGACAACCATGTATGTCGAAATTTTAAAAATCAAAACACAGAAGTGGTACAGTTTCATTTAAATGAAAAATCAGTTTTTTTTAACTGCCACTTAGTTGTTTCACTATTCATCAAAAATTGAAGTTTTTCAGAAAAATACCAAAAATTCACCATAAGCTATATTTGATATTCTGAATTCAAAAATGATGACTATTTTACAAAATTCAAAGCATATAAGTTTCATTAATTAATTTAATAATTAATTCCCGCTGTCAAAACAAATAGCGTGTTTTTATGAAACAATATGTATCAAAAGATTGACACTAGTTTAAGTCCAATTTCAAAGTGAAATTAATTACAATGACCACAATTTGATTAAATGGTAAAAATATATTATAATTGAACTTTAAAACCAATTAAAATATAATATAATCATATAATTAAATTAGATTATAAAGAGTTTTTGAATTAAAATACAACATTTTTCACTATTCATTAAAAATGGACTTTATCGGAAAAATACCAAAAATTTACACAAAGTAAATTTTTAGGTCCCAATTCTAAAGAAGAGTTTTATTTGGTCCAATAGAATTTATAAGAGTGAACAAAACTATATTTAAAGAGGGTTCTCCATCAAAAGGTGATAGTTCGACCTTTTAGTGAATATTAGAGTATCTATGCCTAAAATTGAATTCTTTTCTTATTTTAAGCCTTTATCTTTTATTGGATAAATGTAAAAACATTTAAAAAACATATATAATCATATTTTAGTTATTTATATTCTTTCCCGCCAATACAACGGCTACGTGTTAACTACCATTTAAAATAATATTATTATATTACTAGTGTGCAACATAAGATTTCAAAGAAACTCATTGTTGCGTATCAGGTACACTATCGAACATAAAAACCCCTTTAAATTAAAATTAATATTTAATTCGCAAATATTAATAAATATGAAAATTATTTATTCTTTATTTACCTGGGATGTTACATCCTTCCCCCCTTTTGGGAATTGCATCCTCGTAATTTTATTAACTTATCAAAATATGTGGGGGTATTTATCCCTCATAGAATTTTCAGATTCCCATGTTGCCTCTTCAACCATATGGTTTTTCCACAAAACCTTTACCTGGTGAATTACCTTATTCTGCAACACTTTCTCTCTACGGTCAAGAATCTGGACTGGTTGTTCTTCATAAGAGAGATTCTCTTCCAACTGAACTACCTCTGGGCTCAAAACATGAGATGGATCTGGCATATACTTTCTCAACATCGAAACATGAAAAACATTGTGTACCTGAGATAAAATCGGAGGTAAAGCCACTTGGTAAGCAATTGATCCAACTTTATCCAGAATTTCATATGGTCCAATGAACCTTGGACTCATCTTTCCTTTCTTACCAAACCGCATCACACTTTTCCGTGGTGAAACTTTGAGAAAAACATGATTACCTACCTCGAAAGATAGATCCTTCCTCCGGTTATCCGCATAACTTTTCTGTCTGCTCTGAGATGTTCTCATGTGTTTCTAAATCGACTGAACTTTTTCTGCTATCTCTTCTACCAATTCTTGTCCCATCAGCTTCCTTTCACCTACTTCATCCCAAAAATCCGAAGTTCGACACTACTTCCCATATAATACTTCAAACGGAGCCATCTGTATACTGGAATGAAAACTGTTATTATATGGAAACTCAACCAAAGAAAGATGTTGGTCCTAACTTCCCTGATAATCCATAGAGAAAGCACGTAGCATATCCTCCGAGGTCTGAATTGTTCGTTCTGACTGCCCATCTGATTATGGATGAAAAGCTGTACTAAAATTTAATTCAGTACCCAACGACTTTTGAAGGCCTTTCCAAAAGTTAGAAGTAAACCTAGGATCACGATCAGATACAATGGAGAGGGGAACTCCATGCAACCTGGCTATCTCTTTAAGATACAACTAAGCAATTTGATCTAGAGACAAAGTATCTCGAATAGGAAGGAAATGAGCAGAATTAGTCAATCGATCAACAACAACCCAGATTACATTATTACCTCGAGATGTCTTCGGTAATCCCACAACAAAGTCCATGGATATATTTTCCCATTTCCACTCTGGCACCAGTAATGACTGAAGCATCCCTTTCGGTAACTTCCGCTCTGCTTTAACCTACTGACAAGTCAAACACATCACAGTAAAATCAGCAATATCTCTTTTCATTCCATCTTACCAGTAATACTCCCGCAGATCTCTGTACATCTTAGTACTGCCATGATGAACTGAAAATGGAGAACTATGAGCCTCACATAACAACTCATTCTTCAACTGTGAATCACCAGGCACACATAATCTCTTCCCAAACCTCAAAACACAATCATTATCAATGTTAAATTTAGATAACTTACCCTTCTGAACCAGCTCTACCTTTTTCTGCAACCCATTGTCTTTCTTCTGCGCTTGCTTAATTTTGTCTGATAGGGATGATCTCACTGATACCTGAAACAAAAAAAAATAACTTCCTGCACCAACAACTTCTATTCCAAATTTCATCAAATCAAAAACCAAAGGATCTCGTTCCAAACGTAGCATGATTAATGAAGCATTACTTTTTCGACTCAAAGCATCAGCCACTTTATTTGCTTTTCTCGGATGGTAATGAATTGTACAATCATAATCCTTGATTAATTCTAACCATCTTCTCTGTCTCATATTCAATTCTTTCTGAGTGAATATATACTTTAAACTTTTCTGATCAGTATATATTTCACACTTTACTCAATACAAATGGTGCCTCCAAATTTTTAGAGCAAAAACAACAACAACTAATTCCAAATCATGTGTAGGGTAATTTACCTCATGAGTTTTCAACTGACGTGAAGCATAAGAAATTACCTGATCATTCTGCATTAGGATGCAACCAAGTCCTTTCAATGAAGCATCACTATAGATAACAAACTCACCATTCCTGGAAGGAAGTTCCAAAACTGGAGCATTCACCAATCTTATTTTCAACTCCTAAAAACAATCATCACATTATTTTTTCCAGATAAACTTAACACCCTTCCGAGTTAGCTTAGTCATTGGACTAGATAACCGTGAAAATGTTTCAACAAACCTTCAGTAGTAACCAGCCAAACCAAGAAAACTATGTATCTCAATTACATTTTTGGGTCTTGGCTATTCTTCAACAACTTTTGTTTTAGCAGGATCAACAGTTATGCCATTTTTTGAAACAATGTGACCAAGGAAAGAAATTTTTTGTAACCAAAACTCACACTTTCTGAATTTTCCATACAGTTTATTTTATTTTAAGGTTTGTAAGATAACCCTTAAATGACTTTCATGCTTATCTTTACTTTTAGAAAACACCAAAATATCATCAATGAAAACAACCACAAACTTATCCAAGAACTCATGGAAAATTCTATTCACAAGGTCCATGAATACAACAGGTGCATTGGTTAACCCAAAAGGCATAACTACAAATTCATAATGGCTATATCTAGTACGAAACACAGTCTTTGGAACGTCTTCTTCTTTTACTTTCAACTGATGGTACCCCGACCTCAAGTCAATCTTCGAAAAATACTGAGCTCCCTGGAGCTGATCAAACAAATCATCGATATGAGTCAAAAAATAATTGTTCTTAACAGTGATATTATTCAAGGCTCTATAATAAATTCAAAGTCTCATTGAACTATCTTTATTTTTAACAAACAAGACAGGAGCACCCCATGGTGATGTGCTAGGTCAAATGAAACCTTTATCTAATAACTCCTGCAATTGCTTCTTTAACTCTAAAAGTTCAACTTGATCCATTTGATAAGGGGGTTTTGAAATTAGCTTAGAATCAGGAACTAAGTCAATAGTAAATTCAACTTCTTGATCATGAATAATACCATGCAACTCATCAGAAAAAACATCAAGATACTTATTTACCACTGGCACATCATTAATCTGAATAGTTCCCTTTTTTTCAACGATATGTGAAAGATAACATTCATTTCCATCTTTTACTAGTTTCTCAACTTCCTAATATATTATCAAAAGCAAGGGTTCATTCTTGTACACAAACTGAAAATATTTCTAAAAAGAAACCATTTTAGCTCTGCATTCAATCTTAGCATGATAAATAGAAAGCCAATCCATTACCAAAATAACATCAAACTCTACTAGAGGTAAAAAAATAAGGTTTTCAAGTACGTTCTTTCCACTGATAAGGATAGGAAGATTCTTATAAATTATTTTTACCTCAACGTTTCCCCCAGGTGTTTTTACCACATGTTCAGGAGTCATTTCTTGAGATGGTATTCCCATTTTACTAGAAAAGTTTTCAGAGATGAAAGAATGTGTAGACGCCGAATCAAACGACACACTGGCATAATCTAAAAAAACAAAGTACCTGATACTAATTTATTTGATGGCCCAACATCTGCTGAAGTAGTTGCAAAGGATTTCACTACCCCTTTCTGCTTGTAGTCTGGCTGCTTTCCCTCAGTTGATTTCTTCATTAGACACTCATTTGCATAATGACCCATTTCATTACACTTAAAACATATTACCTCTGGCTTTGAATTGCCTACTTGATCATCTTCCTTACAGTTACGAGCAATATGACCAGACTTACCACACCTAAAGTACTTTCCAGACTTGGATAAACATTCTCCAGGATGAATTTTACCACACTTCTCACAGGATGGATATTTGGTTTTCTTACCTCCTTGCTTCTTTGATGAATTCTTCCCTTTATCCTACCAACTGGACCTCTTATTCTGTTGTTTTTCAAAGAACACCTGATCATCGACAAAATCCATTTCCACCTTCTCCACACATCAAAAAAGCTTTTCATAACTTTTGAACTCACGAGAAGATAAAGCCCTTCGATACCTTGTCTTTAACCCTGAGTAAAAACGGTTGATTTTAATATCAATACCCCGTATAAAATTTAGAGCATACATTGCCAGTCGAGTGAACTTTGCTTCATAAGAAGCCACTGCGTCATCCTCCTTCCTCAATTCTAGGAATTGTTTTCCCATCCTAAGATGAACCACCTTAGGAAAAAATTTATCAAGAAACATACCTTTGAATTCGTCCCAGTGAAGATCATCAATGTCATCACTATCCCTGATATTTTTCATCATCGACCACCACTGATCTGCTTCACCTTCAAAATAGTAACCAATAAGACTAACCTTTTGATGTTCTGAACACCCCATGACATCAAAAATATTCTCCAGTGCCTTAATCCACCCTTCAACTAGCACATGGTAAGATGATCCTCTGAATGATGGGGGATGTTGCCTCATGAAATGTTTCACCACTGACATGTTCCTATGTGACTGATCTGGCTGATCTCATGCATGGATACCACCACCATTTATAGCCTGAGTCAACTGTGCCATCACTGCAACAAACTGTTCAGTTCCAATTCCGACCATCTGAGGTTACTGATTTGGAAGGTTGTCTTCCTCCTGATGTCGTCCCAACATAGCTTCCATGTTTCCTATGTGGAAAACCATTCTGAACACAGAAATATCTTAGTCGAAGCAACATGGTAGTCTTTAAATGCTATATCATTTCAGTCATATCATAAATTAATTTATAATTTAACAATTTTCTAACTCCTAAAGTTGTCTAAACCGACCTTTGATACCAACTATAAGGCCCCAACCTTAAACCTTACTTAATATTGAATTATATGAATAATTCACATTGATGATCTTTTCAGGTTTAGAGTTTTAGAGAATTAGGACATAACTATTACATCTCAAAAGATTACAAAGTAGACACTTCTACTAAGTTTCCATAAAAATAAAAACTTATAAAAAGAAACATGTCTAGTTCCACATTTTATATAGCATGACTTTACCTTGATCCCATCCTTGAAATTACTCCACATTAAGTCCTGTGAAAAAAATTTCAAAAAAAAAACTTGGGGTGAGCATAAAAAGCTTAGTAAGGGATACACAAGGAATGAAAACTGTTAGTTTTTTTAAAACCACAAGTAAACCATGTATACTTTATCAAAGTAATACTTTTCACCTTTATGAAGTAGAAAAAACTCTTCACTGAATAAAAGATCATTACTTACCCTTTTGTAACCAAAAGATTACCAGAAAATCCATATAAAGAACACATAACATATAAAGGTAATTTGGGAAATAAACATACTTAAATGGAATAACCATACGGTCGACTTCCACACATATCACTTAATGGAATATCCATACAGCTGACTTCCATACCCAATTCATTGGAGGTTATAACGTAACCACTGTCCTGGTATTCACGGCACCACCCTTCATATGGTTCATCACGTAACCACCCGTCAAATGTCCAAGTACCATTATAAAATCATAAGACATAAAACAAATATAATGGAAAGAAAACATTTCCACACTTTGATCACAATATATCACTTAAATATATTGACATAAAAAATCCATTATAAAAACCATTTTCAATACCAAAATACATAAAAGCGTATATGGTATTTATTTCATTTTAAAAACATTACGGCTTATTGAGGAAGCCAAAGACCAAATAATACTCACGGCGGCGGAAAAGGTCGTTGTCACCGCGTACGTTAAAAGAAACATTCCTTTTTTTCATTTAGTAAAATGCTTCGTATAAAAAGATTACTTTTGTATAAAAGTAAAAGTCAAAGGGGTTTATACACCTTATAAAAGAAAGTTGTGTATAAAATGAAATATGCCTCAATGAAAGGAGATTGAGACGAAGTCCCTTACCTCATGTCCGACGTGACTCGATTGCTCTTTAATCTCCTGAATAATAAACTGAAGTTAATTTATACTTGATTAAGAACATTTTTCAAGCTTATTATTCCTTTTATATCACTTATTTCCATGTTATAAACATTATGTAATCATTTAAGTTAATAATGTTTGTTTTGTCGATATTTGGTTCTTAAGTCGAAAGTGGACTTCTTACAATTACATGTTGTTTGTGTGGTCAAAGGTTCATTATATACAGAATGATATTCATGATTTTGATATCAAATATATCATATATATCCAGAATATACATGTATTTATAATAGTATATAACATTTATAGGTAAGAAATGAAATGCACCGTTCATGGAGACGGTAAGCCGTACGTACGCATGAACACTACTTTAATTTATATTTTACATTTAATGGAGTGAAATCATAATGATATAAAGGTATATTATAATTTCAGTATAATATCATATATAATATCATTAACTCCATCCTTTATACGTCCCACGTATGGCATTAATGAATCAAATCACTTTGAGGGGGCGGTAGTCCACACTTCCTAAAATGAAATTATCGTGTTTACCCATAATGGAAACCATAAAGGTATACCAGAAATGAAAAATAAAGAAGCATAAGGAAAACATAAACATAATATATATCATATATAAATAGAGTGACATCTTAATGGCCACCATTAAAGGTGTTAAAAAAAGATTGAACAATCTTCGTTTCGTGAGGCAGAAATTCACCAACCACAGAAACAGTATGTTCTTTAACCATTAGACGGAGGTGTGTGTAGGTGTAGCTCGAATCCTTATCATAACAACATCCTAGTATATTGAATATACTGGTGTTGTTACAAAATAAAGGAATAAAAAGAGTTTAGAGGGTTGGAGAATCAAAATAAAACAAAATAACACAAGTGAAGACATTACCTTAAAATCGGGTATCTCTTCTTGGTTTGAACCAAAAGGGTTCCTTGAAGAGCTTTCTGCCCAAGGTAAGGCTTCTAGGATGTGTATATGGATGTGGAGAGATAAAATGATCATGTGTTGGCCGAGCCAAAGGCTTTATAGGTGTGGGTAATGTGGTAGAGGTGGGGGCCTTTTATAAGAGGAGAGGAGGGGCACTCTTGGAAAGTTATAAAAGTTTACTTTATTATAAAATGCTTTTCGGATTTTAAAGGTCCCAAAATTATATATTTCGAGGATAAGGTGATAAGAGTTCGAAATACACCCATACAATAGGTTTTTGACAAGTTTAGGTCTTAGATTTTATATTATTTTTTCATTTTATTTAAATCGTTAAATAATGAGGTAATCGTTGCATCATCATGATGTCATAAATAATTTAATTTATTTAATGTCTAAAAATTATAAAAAAATACTATGATGTAGTAAATCTTTTTATATTTACAATGAATATTTATAGTCAAAAATCTTACTTGTATAACCCCATGTAAAATTGTTTTAGTAAAACAATACATGTTTGTGTCATTTTTACTTTTACTTTAAATAAAAGGCATTAATGTCATTATCTTACCCAAGTGGCTCCATGGGGTCCCAAAAATAGACCCATGGGTTTTCTTGGTCGGAAATGACTCATAAAATAGGGTTAGGACAATTTTCAAGGTCATTTCATATTATTAAAACATTATTTTTACCTTAAACTACACTAATTACCTCTAATCGCGATTAATAACTTAAAAGTTACTATTCACCAAAAAATTATTTTAATCCCATTGTACCAAATTTTAAATCATAATGACAACCATGTATGTCTAAATTTTGAAAATCAAAACACAGAAGTGGTAGAGTTTCATTTAAATGAAAAATCAGTTTTTTTAACTGCCACTTAGTGGTTTCACTATTCATCAAAAATTGAAGTTTTTCAGAAAAATACCAAAAATTCACCCTAAGATATATTTGATATTCCGAATTCAAAAATGATGTCTATTTTACAAAATTCAAAACATATAATTTGCATTAATTAATTTAATAATTAAATCCCGCTGTCAAAACAAATAGCGCGTTTTTATGAAACAATATGTATCAAAAGATTGACACTAGTTTAAGTCCAATTTCAAAGTGAAATTAATTACAATGAACACAATTGGATTAAATGGTAAAAATATATTCTAATTGAACTTTAAAACCAATTCAAAATATAATATAATCATATAAGTAAATTAGATTATAAAAAGGTTTTGAATTAAAATACAACATTTTTCACTATTCATTAAAAAATGAACTTTATCGGAAAAATACCAAAAATTTACACAAAGTAAATTTTGATGTCCCGATTATAAATAAGAGTTTTATTTGGTCCAATAGAATGTATAAGAGTGACCAAAACTATATTTAAATAGGGTTCTTCATCAAAAGGCGATAGTTCGACCTTTTAGTGAATATTAGTGTATCTATGCCTAAAATTGAATTCTTTTCTTATTTTAAGCCTTTATCTTTTATTGGATAAATGTAAAAACATTTAAAAAACATATATAATCATATTTTAGTTATTTATATTCTTTCCCTCCAATAAAACGGCTACGTGTTAACTACCATTTAAAATAATATTTTTATATTACTAGTGTGCAACGTGAGATTTCAAAGAAACTCATTGTTGCGTATCGGGTACGCTATCGAACATAGCAACCCATTTAAATTAAAATTAATATTTAATTCTAAAGTATTAATAAATATGAAAATGATTTATTCTTTATTTACCTGGGATGTTACATTGAAGCCTTACAATTAGTGAAAAAGACTTACGATGAAACTTAAAGACATATGATGAAGCATTACATTCAGCAGGTAAAGACATAAGATCATTACTTTTACATTTTTATATATCATATGAAAATATTATGATCACTCAAAAATTTATGATCAAGCTTTATGTTCTTGCATAGAGAAATGTGATGTTGTATAAAAAATATTTATACTTTTTTTAATTCAAACTTGAACTCCCTTAATCAATCAGTGAGAATTATCAATACTGAAATCTATTCTATAAACATCTCAAAAAATCATCTAATAAATCACAACTATCTGTTAATTACAGCTTTATCTTGGTGCTCATATGGATGAAACCTTCATGTCCTAACCAACTTCTTCACATGTTGGGAAACTATTGACTTCTAAATTTTTTTATTGATTGTACTTCTACTTCACCAGTACATATCTTTATCATGGTGTGTAGATCATCAAAATTCACACATAAAAATATAATGAAAACAATTACAACATCATCCAATAGGGTTAAACAATCTCACCCTTTGGATTTGTTATCAATACCCTAACCTTATCCCCCATTCATGATAATAAAACCAAAGAGAGTGACTGTAAGTGATCAAATAAAACTTATATTAGTAAAGGAATCATAAGTCAACTATCTCTAAGTCTACATGATAAATATTTTTATAGAAAAAAATGATTAAATCAATCAAAAATTTTGTCTATAAAACAACTCAACTCTGTTGGGTCGGAATGACAAAGATGAAGACACAAGAGGGGGGGGGGAGTGAATTGTGTTCCTTTAAAAACATGATAGAAACAATAATCCCCTCATGATATTAAAGAAATTATTTCCTTATCTATTAAATATGGTTAAGAAAAATAAAATAAATGAATAAAAGAACACAACGATGTATAGTGTTTTGGGGCACAAGAATCCCCTAGTCCACTTCACCAACACTATACTCCACGAGCTTGGTAATTTTCACCAGCAGATCCTTTTTCTAGGGACCTCTAAAACTGAGTGTAGATAGTCAAAACCCTTACAAAAATGACTTTATAGGTCCTTATCATTATTTTACAAGGAACTACAAATCCACAACTTAGTATGATAAGCTGACACTACACCATGACTAAGTACGAGCAGTCAAAATTTTCAATGTCAAACCGTATTTCTTTAAACATTAGTAGAGAAAACACTAGGCAGATGATCAAACATGCATGTCTCCAAAGTGTAGATCTGATAGGTTATTTTTTTTAACTAAAATAAAATATTAGAAAATAAATATAGAAGGAAAAAAAATCAAGTCAATCAATTAGATAGGAATAAAAACATGTATGTCTCCAAAGTGTAGCTCTAGAGGTGACTGCACATTATTATTTTCAAACACACACATATATTTAGAAGAATAAACTATCAGTATTTGTCATGATGGTTGAATTGATTCAGTTCAAAAAGCTCTAAAAATACCGCATGATAAATCAAAAGTATTTGAATTTAAAACATTCAAAGAAATTCATAACTTCCCTTATAAATAGGAATGATTTAATCTGTTGAATACGATCCTTTGAATCTATCTTTAAATAGCTCTAAAGAGATATTTAATTCTAGTACAACTATTATAGAAATCATGGAAATAATCCACAATTGAAAACTCCCTAATTTACCAAGTCAAACATAGGGTTTCTCTATATAGTGATAAACTTCAAAAGTATGGTTGATAATGTATGGTTTATTAAAAAATTAGGGATGATGAACCATACATTTGTTCCTCAAATGTAGGGTTTCTTCCAAAACTAATATTACTGATCTATACATTCATTCCAAATGTAGGGTATGCACACCATACATTATGATTAAAATATATGGTATAAATATTGTTTCCAAACTTCTAATAAACATGTACAAAATACCTATACTTTGAGAAATCAAATTACCTTCCACATGTTTAAGGTCAGGAAATGATTCCAAAATAAAATAATTATTCCAATGATTATTATCTTGAAATTCACTTAAAGTAAATTCATTAAAAACATATAATTGGGTGTTTGTGGGCATCAAAATAAAAAAGAAAGAATGAAATTGTCAGATCAACACATACCCAACAATCTCCCCCCTTTTGATGATCACAAAACCCATAAAACTAATATTAACATAAACACAAATAATAAATGAAATTTTACAAATATGAGAATAAATAAATTTCAAGAAAATTTATTCTTTATAAATAAAAATATTTTCAGAATGAAATTTCTTACATATATATTTTACATTTTTTAACATAGTTATTTCCATACATTTCTCATTTTTATTCATAAATTTTTCCTATTTTGACATCTCTCCCCATACATTTCTCCCCATGAATTTCTCCCTCATTTTGTGACATCATATTGAAATTAGGAAATATATTAATGTATATTGACATAGAAATAAATATATACAAAAATGATACTTAATAGGATATAAGGAGATATTTTTTTGAAAAATTATAATTTTATAATTTTTTTGTCTTTGAATTTGGATAGGATATGGTGGTGGAAAAGAATCAAGACTTTTGGAAAGGTTAAACAGTTCATCTACACTCTCTAAATTGTGAACTCTTTCACTCACAACAGTTAAAACTCCCGACGATAGTTCTATTCTCCTATGAAAATATGATGATTTTTGATCCATTGCAGAAAACAAGAACTATTTATCTAAATACACCTTTAGCTAATTAAGATTTGACTTAGTAATAACTTATCATATATTTTTCTCTATTTTACTAATCATATCCAATTTAAACACATCAAATTATTCTTTAGAAATTGAGCTTTTTCACAAACTTTGATACTTCCTTTGAAGAGTATCAAAATTTTCTTTTGAAAAAGTATAGTTTTCTAGCTCTTCATAAGATTTTCTAGACCTTTTTAGATCTTCATGAAGATTTACTACTTTTTAATTCAAAATATTAAACTCTAGAAAAAACACTATAGAGGGAATTCCATCATTATCTATTTGAGAAAATTGAACTTTTAGTTGTTAAAAACCAAGTATTTATGTATTTTTTCAGAATATTTTTCTAAGAAACCCTTAAAAAAAGAAACTAACTATTCTCTAGATAGATCAATCATAGAATCGGGAAAATAAATATTATTCTTAAAAATTTATTTTAACTCATTTTTTTTAAAATGAATCAAATGATTCAAACTTTGAACACATATCTTTTGAGGATAAAATTCTTATGAGATTGATATCTCAATTCTCTTTATGCCACTCAGGATAGATTCTTGAGAAGTAGTTGAGTTTGTAATTTCAAATAAGAAAGAAAAAAGGTTTAATAAGGTTCAAGAAGAAGTTAGTGTTTGAAAGAGGAAGGATAAAGGTTTCATTATGATAGTTTTCAGGCAACGTTTCAGGTTCATGATCCAAAATATAGAGTAATAATTTCATATTTATCAGTTGAAAAGACAATTTTATGTAAGAAATATATTATGAAAGAGTAAATTTACATAATTGAATAACATTTCTGAGAAAAATAAATTTTTAAAACAAGTTTTATAAAATTAGAGATTAATTAAGAACACAAATTTTCATTAAATAAACTTATCTTTCTTTATGTGATTTTAAATTAATATAAGAAATTAATACACACTCCCCTTAAATTATAAATTCTCCCATAAAACTATTCTTAATATAAAACAATGTTTACCGAAATAACAAAATAATAAAAATTTTACACATATTATAACAATTTAGCAATTTTCTTATAAATATTAATATACAATTAAATAATATTTAAGGAGTACGCATGATGTAATAAAATAATTTAACAGATTGATTCATAAAATAAAATAATTGAGTGAGAAAAGATTAATAGTTAAAATATAAAGAAAATTAAATATAGAGGGAAAAAAGATAAAACATTTAGAAGTTTTTTCTACCCTGTATAAAAAAATTAATTCAATTAAATCAAATATTAGAATAGAAATGAAATACTTCATGGATTAATAGTTCTATCTCTAATGAAGTTTCTATTTAAAAGAATAAGAAATATAAATGTAATAAATTTACATAATTTCAAAGAAGCTACTTAATGATATAACAATGAAGTCCAATGGCGTATACCTATAAAATATCAAATACAAGTTCCTTTTGGTACCCATATGCTTTTGGGTATGACAATGTTAAAAAATAAAGACTTCAGTAACCAAATCTATTTTCTTTGAGTAGAGACTCCATAATTAAGGATAGATAATTCTTTTGAATAATGAAGATGCTTGATACCACAACATTGGGGTTTTCTAAAATAGCAGTCATTAGTATAATTTCCATTTATTCCATATTGAAAACATTTAACAGTATATATTCTCTTTATTTTTAAACCAGGGAAAAAATAATTTCTATAAAATTTTGGGTTTTCTCTATTACTACCAATCCCAAGATTCCTTTTATGAATCATATTTTTATCCATAATTTGATCCAAATGGTTTTCTCCTTTAATAAACATTCTAGAGACTTATTTTAAAGTATTAACTTCTTTTAATAGTTCCTTAATTTTATTTTCATGAAAAATACAAGAACATTTTGAATAATTAAATCTTAAATATGTAACATGTTTTTATAAACATTATTTTTTAGTAGAAAGAGCATCATAATATTTTAAGTATCCTATGCTCCTTTTTTAAAGATTCAAATTTGTCTTGAAGCATAAAAATAT
Source organism: Viscum album (assembly GCA_963277665.1). Taxonomy (NCBI): domain Eukaryota; kingdom Viridiplantae; phylum Streptophyta; class Magnoliopsida; order Santalales; family Viscaceae; genus Viscum; species Viscum album. The sequence continues at coordinate 288,638,758 of OY728139.1, forward strand.
ATTTATTAAGTTCATTATAAGAAAATTTTTCTGAATTGGAATCTTGAGAGTAAGAAGACTGGACCTCATCAGTATGATCCATATGACATAGATTTACAATTTGATTTTCATGCTCAACTTTAGAGTTTGTAGTAGATTTATCACTTGAATCAGAAATAGCATTCTAGTTAGCCTTCATGACTTTATTACTTTTTTATTTTATAATTCGCTTTCCTTGGATATTTAATCATAAGATAATAAGATTTTATGTGACCTTTCTCCTTGCATTCGAAACATCTATCTTATTTATTCATTTTATTTATATTATTGTATAGTTTTACAAATATTTTAGTAGGATATAATATCTCTTTACTTGAATTTAGATAATTTAAATCAAATAATTAATCCATAGTTATTTCAAGTGAAATATCTTCCTTTCTAATAGAAATATGATTTTAAACTTTGTCTTACATCTCAGCTTCATATATCATCAAGGTTACAATCAGTTCTTTCATTTTTAATTATTTTACTAGTGTGAATTAAGAAATAATAGCAGATATTCCATTCTACTCAGAGAGTAAAAATCTAAGTACCTTTAAATCTTAATCTTGTTGTTTAATTGGATCTCCCAAGGAAGCAATATCATTAAGAAATTCTTTCAATCTTCCATTCATCTAAATGATGCTTTTTATATTGATTCATCCAAAATGTATCAAATTTCAATTTTATTTTGTTGTAAACTAGGTGTTTGGAATTATCAGTTCCTCCATAGGCAACAGAAATTGTCTTCCATATCTCATATGTGGTATCATACCAAGAGAATCGATTAAATTCATCAATTCCTAATCCATAAACAATAACATTCATATCTCTCGAATTAAGATCATATTATTTATCTTGATCAACATTCCATTTTTCTAGATCTTATTCAATAATTTCATAGGGATTTAATACCTTTAAATAAACTCTTATTTTTAGATTTTTTATATAAATAATCATGCATTCTTTCCAGCATCTATAATTATCACCATTAAAATAAGGCGCATGGATCATCAACATATATTCTCTAAGATCATCCATTGAGATTTATCTTCATCTCGATCTTTAACTCTAACATTTTAGATTCAAAACAAATATGACCAATTGAGTCTAAATTTTGATACAAATTATTGGTATTAGGTAGAATTAATAGAATATTCAAGGATTTCCAAAAAATAAATATATTTAATAGAGCCAACCTTTGAAACCAATTGTTGGTATCGAGAAAAAACACCAAGGATTTTTAGAAAGAGAAATATATTAATATAGTACTTCCTATGATACCAATTGTTGGGTCAGAATGAAAAAGATAAAGACACAAGAGGGGGGAGGGGTGAATTGTGTTCTATTAAAAACTTGATAGAAACAATAATTCCATATTGATATTAAAGAAATTATTTCCTTCCATCTTAAAGATGAGTAATAATTGGAAAATAAATGAAGAAAATAACACAGTGATGTATAGTGGTTTGGGGCACATAAATACCCTAGTCTACTCCACCAACACTCTACTCCATGAGATTGGTGATTTTCACTAATAGAAATTTTTTGGGGACCACTACAACTAAGTGAAGGCAGTTGACACCCTTAAAAAAAGGCTTTTACATGGCCTTTTGATTCTTTTACAAGGAACAAAAAATCCATATCTTAGTATGAGAATCTGTCACTCCACCATTAATTAGTATGTGCAGTATAAACTTCAATAGTAAATAGACTAAGATGAAGATTTTAAATACCGGTTCATCTCAAAGTTGCAGAAAAAATAGAAAAATGAAATGATATTCAATAAAACATAACAACTGAATGTTATTCAATGTTAAACAAGACTTCTTTAAATAGTAGTAGATAAAAAACTATAAAGATGATCAAACATTTATGTATCCAAAGTGTAGCTTTGATAAGTTATTTTTTGAATTAAAACAAAATATTAACAAATAAATACAAAAACAACAACCGTTGAGTCAATCAAATAGATAATAATATAAAGATGCATGTCTCCAAAGTGTATCTCTAGAGGTAGTGACACATTATTATTTTCAAAAACACATCTATATTTAGAAGAATAAACTCTCAGTATTTATCATGATGGTAAAATTAATTGAGGTCAAATAACTATAGAAATATCACATGATAAATAGTGAGTATTTGAATTTAAAATGTTCAAATAAAGTCATAACTTCCCTTAAAAATTAGAATGATTTAATATATTGAATATGATCATTTGAATTGGTATTTAAATGGATTTAAAGTGATATTTAATTTTGTCAAGGACATTACAGAAATTTCAAAAATAATCCATAATTAAAAACTCTATAATTGAGTAAGTCAAACATAAGGTTTCTATACGTAGCGATAAAATTCAAAAGTACGGTTGATAATATATGGTTGATTACAAAATTAAGGATGTTAAACCATAAATTTTCCCTCAAATGTAGGGTTTCTTAAAAAATTAGGGTTTTTGATCCATACATTGATTCCAAACATAGGGTACACAAACTATACATTCCACATAAAATGTAGGATATAAATAGCATTTCCAAACTTCTTATAAACACATCCATAATACCTATACTTTGAGAAATCAAATAACCTTTCATGGGTTTAAGTTTTGAAAATGATTCTAGAATAAAATAATTATTCTATTGATTATTATCATGAAATTCACTTAAATTATATTCATTAGAAATATATATGTGAGTGTTTGTGAGCATAAAAATCAAAAAGAAATTAATGAAATTTTTGGAATAACACATTCCCTAAAAAATCAAACCAAAAAAACCTCATGTACACACAACAAAAAAAATTAGTAAAATATTTCTTAGATACTTTCCTACACACCTCAATATATAGATTAAAATTATTCAAAATTAAGGGAAACAACTTCCCCCCTACAAACCACATCTCCCCAAGAATTTTAAGATGAAAGTACAGAGGAGAACACTCAAATAAAATATACCTCAATGAGACCGGGTAGTCTGTATTCCCTTTTTCAGAGTTATCTTCTTGAACTACTCATTTGTGTGATTTTTTGTTTGAATATCAACAATAGATTATTTATAGGGAATAAAATCTAGCCTAATAATTTCTTCTTCAACCTTCTTTTTTAGAAAATGGTACTTTATTTAGATGCAATTTGACCTAGAGTGCATCAATTTTATTTTCACAACCTATAATTAGTGGATAAGTTGCTTCAATATTCATTCCAATCAACCTTGTCTTCATCCATATCATCTTTGTATCTACTTGTGATGTAAGCATATATTTATCCTCTATAGTAATTTGTGTTACTGATTTCTACTTCTTTGAATGCCAATAAGCACAGTTTCTTCCAATAAAAAAAAATACTCTACTAGATGTGGATTTTTAGTCATCAAATACTGATATAGAGTCAACATAATTAAAACCTTTTAGTTCAAACTCACCTGTCTTCTTATACATCAACCCATAATTGAGAGTTCTTGAGATGCATCTCAAGATCCTTTTTTCTACCAAAAGAAGTGTTTCCTTTGGATTTGATTGATATCATACATATAGGGTGACAAGATATACAATGTTAGGTTTTTAAATTTTCAAGTATATAAGACTTATAATAAAACTCCTAAACCTATTCTCATTAATATATTACCCTTCACCATCCTTGTTCATATTTTTACCCACCTAAAATTGGTGTGGAAACTCCTCTAGCCTCCTGCATGTTAAACTTCTTCAAGAGAACCATTTCATATTTTTATCATTGAAAAAAAATAAAACCTTCTACTTTCATAATTTTTATCCCCAATAAGAATCTCATCTTTCACAATATTGACATTTCAAACATTTCATTCATGTGTATTGAGAATTCCTTATACAATCTTTACTCATTTCTAGAAAAAATTAGGCCATCAACAAAAAAAAAGAGTGTTGTGGTGTTGGTTTTATTCACCTACAAGTTGTTTTATACTATCAATTTACTATAATCCATGCTCTTCATATATTCATCAAGTTTTAAACACCAATATCTTGGAGCCTATTTTTAATCCATAAAGCACTTTTTCAGCTTACAAACCTTACTACTATCCGAGTCAAGAATAAATCTCTTAGGTTATTCCATATAAACTTCCTTATTAATTTCAACCTTTAGGAATATAGACTTAACATACATATGAAATATTTTAAATCTTTTATGAGCTTCTATGGCATGGAATATTATGATGGATTCAAGTCCATCTACTAGAGAAAAGGTTTAATCAAAGAAAAAACCTTCAATTTATGAGTATCCTTTGAATACCAGGCCTAATTTATTTTATACACCTCACCATTCTCATAAAGTTTATTTAGGAAGACCCATTTTCTCTAATAATATTATTTTCAGTGGTTCTAGGGAAAAGTTCCCAAGTTTCATTATTTTTTATTTGATCAAGCTACTCATTCATAGCCTAAACCCACTCCTTATAATCAAATGCTTCCTCAACTATCTGATGTTCAACCTTGGACAATAAATTAGAATGAAAAATTTACATAATCTTCCTTATTGTTTTTACACCTTGATTATGATCCCCAATGATATTCTCAACATCAATATGTTTTCTCAGTCTTGTATTTGTCTCTTTAGAATTCAGTTCTCCATATTCATCATTGGAAAATATAGAATCTTCATCTTTAGATTAAAATTATATGTTTTCTATATTCTCTTATATAGGTATTGAAATGACATCATCATCCTCATCATCTACAATTATAGTATGCCTAGTCTCTTCTTTATTTTTAAAAAACTATGATATAATAACTATTAATATTTCTTTTAGATTTCATATTATAACACCTATAAGACTTTCCTTTTGGTGTGTAACCAAGATATATTCAATCTCCAGCCTTTTCATAAAACATTCCTCCACTTCTATCCTTTTTATTGATCAAGAAAGGACTTCTAAGCACCATAAATTTTTTATCAGTTTGTTTCCTTTTAAACCACATCCCGTAGGGTTTATGTACATGTTTGGTCTTAGGAAACACCTATTACGAATGATTCCAATAGTTTTTATAGCCTATATCCAATAATACCTTGATGTGTCATGTTATTCTATCATAGATCTAGAAATGTCAATAAGAATCACATTCATCCATTCAACCACTCTATTTTGTTGATGAGTGTATGGTGAACTAAGTTTATGTCTAATGCTAGGGTTGTTAATATATTTATTGAACTATTTTTTGGCATATCCAGTTCTGTTATTTGACCTTAATCTCTTCATGTACAAGCATTTTTGATTTTCTATAAGTATTATGAAACTTTTAAATGTATCTAAGGCCTATGCTTTATGTGAAATGAACATGAAACATGCCATTCTTATGAAATTATTTATCAATGTGATGAAATACCTTTCTATATTTGTTTAATTCTTAATGATTGGTCCACATACATCAATGTGAATTAGTTCAATAGGATTTGAGGTCATAATTTAAACTCCATCATGATATTTCTTCATCATTTTTACCCTTTTTCAAGTTTTTAAAATAGTAATAAAGTATTATTTTAGTAAGGAAAAATTACTTATAGATTCTGAAGGACCCCGGGACACCCTGAGAGGGGAGGGGTGAATCAGAGTGTCAAATGTTTCTTTTAAACTGACAGATCTTATTCCCAAGTTGGTAGAAACTAGTTTAACTTGTATGATGGATATGAGAATAAATAAAACATTCAAATGCAAAGAGATGAAACAACAATTTTTACTTGGTTCACCACTAAGGGATACGTCCAAGGAGCATACACCGACAGGTTTTCGGTCATACCAAATTCCACTATTCTTCACTCGTTGTGGATTACAAAGGTTTGGGAACAGTCACTCTGTCCCAGGCTCACTACCTTTACAATTGTTCATGGATAGCCTACTGCATCCCTCGGGTCACTCCTGTTGACTCCCCCTGGCTCACTACCCTTGGTGAAGTCCCAATCAGTTTATAGACGTGAAGGTCTCTTCATCATTGTAAAATAATGCATCCTCTGTTGTATGCAGATGCTCTATTGAAGTCCAACTCTCACCCATAGACTAATCTCACTCTGCACCGAAGGTATCAGGCAATCTTCCAGCTTTCGTGTAGTTCCAAAAAGACCGATGTACTTCAACAACACCTGGCACGCTTCTCCAAGCCTGACGAGCAAGTTTCAAGACGATGCGCAAGTCTCGACGTGCAATTCCAAACCGACATGCAAGTTCACCTCAAAAACTTGTGCTACACTCACTTATTCAACTTCAAACTTATGCGACTCAAACCCTTTCTCGCCCAAACCACCTTGGACGTGCAACTAACAACTATTTTGCAACTTCAACTTGCACGACCCACCACCACTTGCATGACCACTACACCTGTGCGATGGGAGCTATGATTCTCTCTCAGTCTGAACTTCATACCGAATGAGGAGGGGTCAACCTATATTTATAGGCATTTGAACACCCTGCGCGACGGTGCGCAAGTCTACCCTTGGCATGCAATTTTCAGCGTGCAAGTTTCAGCGCGCAAGTCTCTACCCCCAAAAATCACTTGCGCGACCAACATCCAAACTTGGGCGCCCTTCTCCCTTTTCCATATTTTCATGTTCTGATCTTGAAAAAAAAGGCACACAAGTTTCCAAGCCTCCAAGTAATCGGCATGCAAGTCCCTTTTCCAAAAACACTTTTCTCCATTTGACAATTTTGAGGTCTAGAAATTTGGCAAACACTGCAAAACAGTGTCACCTTCAATACTGTTATCTGCTTGAATTGTAAGATCACTTTGCTAGCACATATTCTGAACGTCCACTGAGGATTGACAACAAACAAAAAACATACTCCAAATCATGAAAAGACAACCATGGTTCCAACAGATTCTTCTTGAATAAACTTATTTATATTAATTTTTCCAAGGTGACCAAGCCTTATATGTCAAATCTAATTTTTCCTCAATTTAATTAAGTAGTAGTCTACATTGGATTACCCAAATTGGATAAAGTTTCTTATGGTTCTTAGTACCATTGAAATAAAAACTCTATATTTTATTCTATTGGAAATGAGACCATTCTTCTTAAATATGACATATTTCCTAGAATCACATAGATTTTATACACTCTAATTTTTTTTCTTTAGGCCATCAATAAAAAAACACTATTTGAGATGATTTTATTTTCTTTCCAATGTTTGTAGTTTAAATCCCTTTGATCTTTAGTGATCTATCATTTCCAAATGTCATAGATTATCATTCACACTTTATAACATTTTTAATATTGTTTAAATCTTCTATCATGTGGGATATACACCAACTTTCCATGATCCAAGGATTTTTTGATTTTTAGGATTTAAATACAACTTCGACCATATTTTCTTGGTGCTTGATATGAATTTGATTCTGGTCATTCTAAAACCTATGATAGATACTCAACTGATCAGGTATAAATGCAACACATACATTTGAAGTATGAACTTCTTGATCACACCTTCTACACACCTCTTTCAAGCATTCAAAATCATTTATCACTTCATCCATTTTTCTAAACTATTGATACCTTGGATAATATCACACCTATGTTGGTTATCTTACCTATGATTTCTTATATCTTTTTAGTTTATAATGAGACATGTTGTACCAACATTTATAATACTTACATCCAAACTCCCCAAAATACAAAAAATCCATTGAAATATTCTATTTTGATAAAAGTTATGCTACTAGAACAGTTGCTGTATTTACCAATATTCATCCCTTAAATGAGTAGATTTGACCAGTTCCTTTTTTGGAGTTCTTACTTGAATATTTGGGATAGATGAAGGCCATTTTTCATTAATTTATTTCAATATTTGAGCATATTTTTATATCTCTTCTGAATATTCAGTTTTTCTAAATTATAATCTATCATGTGTTTCTTTAGTGAAAGCTATATCCCTTTTCACCATAACTATTGAACGCTTTCCATTTTCATATCTTGAATCTTTATTAGAGTATCTATTTGATATATGATTCTTATAAAATATTACTTATTCTTTAATAAACCTTTTTTATTATTTTTAATATTCTCATTTTTCTATTTTATTTAATCATTCTACCTTCTTAGTTTATCAATTTCTATATCTCCTAATAGTGGAAGTCATGTATTCAATGATTTAACCCCTTTTAGAAATATTAAGCTTCAACATATTAATTTCTTTGAAAATATTTTATCTTTAATACATAAGTTGTTTTTTCTTGTATAATCAATTTTTAGTTGAATATTTTCTTCTCATAGTCTTTCAATTTCATTTAAGCACATACCATTATCATAGTATATTCCTTACCAGTCTCTCCTTCCACCACTGTAAATTCACCATTTCATTAAGATTCATATTTTGATTTTTTCACCTCTTTTTCCTCTTGTTACATGAACACTCTTTGAAATACATCTCTAGGTGATTCTTCATCACCAAATTCTTCACTATTAGACACAATTTATTTATATTTTATAAATTTTCTTCAAAAGGAACTAGGTGAAAAATCCATCTTTCCTTTTGATTGATAAAATGTGAGATCTTTAGTAGTGGTTTTCCTATAATCTTCCTTAGTATCATTTACTATTCCATGTTTCATTGGAAATTTAGTAGAAAAATGGCCATCCTTTCTAGAAATAAATCATTTAATGGGTATTTTTACTTTATACTTTCCTTTTCATCCTCTTGTGAAATTTCATGACATTTGAGAAGAGTCTTAGCACAATATTCCATGTTTTACTCTTCATATAAGTAGTATTACTTGTATTCAATTTTTATACCTTTAAAATATTTAAAATTAATTTATTTTTTTTACTTACTATTTCCCCTAAGAGATATTACTCTTCTCATTTCCTAATTAATGATATTTCTATAAAGTTCATCAATTGTAAAGTCATCCTAATACTTATATTCATGTAATGAGATCTTGGCATCAAATTTTTTTAGAAGGATTCTCATAAAATCTTTTACAATAGTATAGTCTTCAAGAGTTTCTATGAAACCTTTGATAGTGATTACACTCTGATTTACCATGGTAAAAAATTTATCAATAGTTCCATCCACTTATATTCTGACATCTTCAAACTATTAACGACTAATAAACACATTTTATTCATTCACCTTGTTATTTACTTCATAAATTCTATGAATATTCTTCCAAATAGTATTATCAGTCCTGTACCCAAAGATATTTTTCAACTAATTTTATAATAATTAAGATAATAAATAATTCCTAGACTCCCCAACATTTTCAATATTTATTCTATGAGTCAGAGACCACATCAAGTTTTTGTCTGGAAAAGTGAATCCATATTTAATGGAATCCAAAAAATATTGCCCAAAGAAATAATGTAAGGTATCATTATCTCATTCCTACAATGAAACCCTTCGCCATCAAAAATTGGTATGCATTTACTATTAATATAGTTATATTGATCTATATTAGGAACTTAAGAGAAAAAGAGAGTAGAATTGGGCTATAATACTAATTATTGGATCATATGATGGGTGATACACACTGAGAAGGGGGAGGGGATGAATTGATGTATAGATTTATTTCAAACCCCTTCACTATTATACTTGTTTTGTAACTTTCTATCAAGTTTATCACTAGAGTAGAAATAAGATAGTCACAACAAGTTTGTTAATATGGTTCTCCTCATTTAAGTATTATTACATCCATGGTGTGTCATTGTTATTATCCTATTCATAAATTCCCCTTATTATTATCAAAAGGAACTCATGTAAGGGTATAAAATTAAACCTTTATAACTAATATCACCAACCACTTACAATATCACACTAATAAAATAAACCTCCTCTTTCAGAGGGATGATCATTGATGAGTTTATGAGCCTCTAAATAGACTCCCGATGATGATCTTCTTCCAATCAGTTTCACAAAAAACTCCTATGGTTATTCTAAGTATTTCTGCCTTGCCTTGGATAAAAAAATTCATTGGTTCCTCCTCCCTATATTCTAAAATTATTCTCTTTCTTATTACTATAACTTTATATTCACTAACTATCTTGTGAATATTGTTTTATTAACAGTGATGTAAATCTCCTTAATTCTTGTTAGCTCGACTTGACTCATTCAATATCATCCTCTAAAACTAGTTGAAGACTCAAAATGTTTCTTTCATGGGATATTTTAAATATAATAGTCTTCATCTTCATTTAAAACTTCAAAAAATCCATAGAAAATAGTTTTTTGATATTTCTATGTAGGTAAGGCGATGTCTCATATTAATCTTTAGTATGGAACTATCCCATCAATTATCTCCTTCTATGTATGGTTCATCCACTTTGTTCTTAGATTTGATCATGATATTGTGTTTGATCATGATGGTCGATTCATGAAGAACATCACACTTACATAATCTAATTTATTTTTTATTTTATTTATTTAGAATATAAAATATCGAATCATGACTTTACACTATAAAGGATCTTCAAAAATTCACAAAGTGTTGAAGCCTTATGATATGTTACAAAGTCTAATGATGGAACTTAAAGAGTTATGATGAATCCTTATGTTCAATATTTAAATAATTATAATCATTAATTTCACATTTTCCAACCTCATCTCAAAGCACTATATTCACTTAATGCTTTATGATGAAGTATTACATTCATGTATAAAGGATTATAATTCTATATAAAATATCTATAAATCACGTATTTCAAACAAAATATTTCTCAATCCATATCAGAGACTTATAAACACTACAAACCCATCTAGAAACATCTTAAAACATCATCTAATATATATTCACTACACTTTCATAGTAGATTTAGATTGGTACTCATATGGATGGAACCTTCATGTCTCCGCCAAATTCTTTAGATATTAGGAAAAAAATTTATTCTACAATAACTTATATATAGTACTTCAAATTCAATAATACATATTTTTATCATGAATATAAATTTATCAAATATTACACTTAAACATTTATTGAAAAAAATACAACATCATTTGCTATTGTTCAATAGAAGTGTCATGAATAAGGCACACATGAGCTTCATGAGGTTGGGAATGAGGAGCTAAGAACTTTTCTGATTTCTTTTCCCCTTGGTTACAATCTCCTCAAAATATGGATGGAATTATTATTTTATCAAAATCTAAAAGTCAAAAAACCCCCCTTTAGAATTGGATTTGATCTACACATAGAGGAAAAAATTTTGAGGCACCAATATAACCCATGCATGATCGGGAATCGGTATGCATGATCAGGTGGGGGGGATCACTGATGTGCTTAGGTAATGTATGTACTATTTGGCACATGTTACTCGACGTGCTATGTATGATACATGATGTGATAGTTGACTATATATAAAGTGTTCCATCTGGTTAATGAAAACTTAAAACCTGATAAAATCTTATAGATTTTGCTACCTATTTTTGATAATGTTATACACTAAACTCTTAATAAGTCTTGAGTTCCCCTTCCCTATTGTTGCTGGATGTGAGTGACTAAGCATGGGATCAGGGTGAAAGTGATAAAATTTAGTTGTTTGGGTGTGATTTTCTTATATGATTGATATAGGAATGTATGTCTAGGAATGGTTTCCTAGTCATTCGCATCAAGGAATGAACTACTAGGAACTGTGACTTGAGCACTGTAACCTATACATAAAGAGTTGAGTGAAAATTTAGATTTAGTGGAATTATTTACCACTTAATTTTTAACCTTATCTCACATTATTATTTCCTCATAACCTTCCTAATATTTTCAACTTTTATATTAGTTCTATCTTGTAGATTTATCTTACATGAAATGGATGGATATTAAAATAAAATTATCAAGGTAGTTTTATATGATTGAATCAAAGAGATGATTGAAAAGATCAAGCTAAGATAGATTAGAAAAAGTCAACCATACATATCGACTAATGTATAGAAATTATCAAAGACACACCAAAATATCCCATTATCTTATTTCATTCCCTTGTATGGATATAGAATATTTGTTGGGACCAAGTTGAATGGAGAAGAAAGTAAGAAGAGTTTGTTGTTATAGAGTGTTGTCTTTTGTTGTCAAAGAAGATAAATCAAATCACTTTGTAAAGAACATGAAAACTAGAAGATTATTTTATGAATTTTATTTCAAAAATATCATAAGTTAATATAACTTGTGATGAAATACTTATAAAGGAAAGGGGGAATAATTTTGCTGGAATTCATATTCAGTTTTGATTGGAAGGACAAATGCTAGTGGAAGATAGGGAAGGTTCAGTACCTTCCATTGAAAATCTAACGATGCTAAAGATGTTCGATCAAAGGATACATATCAAGATAGTGTATTTCATGATGAAAGCTGAATAATGGTTATGGAATGCAGTTAAGAGAGCAATGAAAAAGGAACAAACAATCTGGAGGCGGCACAAAAGAACATTTTAAGGTGGCACCGTTTTCCAGTGTTTTCCAAATTTTAGGGCCTGAAAATTGGGAGATGAAGAAATGTGTTTTTGGAAAAGGATGTTGTGTGAAAGTTTGAAGATGGCTTGGTATGTTGCATGCAAGTGAAGTTCCATGATCCAAACATCGAAATCTGGTAAAAAGAGTCTTGTGCGAAAGATTGGTTTTTTGCGTGCAAGATTGGCTTTTGTATGCAAGATTAAAGGGAGTTTGGAATCTTGTTTGCAAGGCATGATTCAAGGTCCAAACTTCAAAAAATGTAAATGTAATGACATGAACGAAATATTCAAGAAATACGTGAAAGATGAGGATGGCACGAAAGATAATTACGCGCCCAATGTGACGTCAAAAGGGGTTTTGCGCAATGTTTCAGGATCTTGCGCGACACATTAGGGTTTTTGTGCACAGGGGTCAATGAGGTATATAAATGAGAGGTGAACCCCTCACATTTTTTAAGCTTGAAACTTATAGAAATACCGATCTATGAGGCATGAAAAAATATTAAGAAAAGAAGAGTGCGTAAAATAATTAGAGTTGCACGCAAGAAGGAGAATTTGCGTGCAAGAAGAGAGTTTCACGCAATATTAAAGTTGCACACAAGAGGTGTTTTGCGACAAAAGTAAAATATTGCACGTGTGGCATAAAAGTTGTTCGTAATACACCTACACGTGTGCCTGAAAGATTTAGGTTTTTATCATATATTTAGTTGTGCGTAATATAGTTCTTACCGACTTCTGGACAGAAAAGTGAAGATTTGTTCTTTAGAGAATACACCTGTTCAATTGTAAAGAAGCACTGAAATACTGTAATTCCCTATTTGTGCTAAGAGGGTTCACACACACTTTCAGATTGTTTTCCAAGTGCTGCATGAGTGTAAGGGTATATCCTACTTGTTGTATTCCACATAAAAGGATTGTTTTCTAGTGGATTGTGTGGTACTGGATTATTTCTGTACCATACCAAGGACATAACTACTCTTGTTGAGTAGTAAAACTTATAAATCTTGTGTTCCTGTGGTTGTGTGTGTTTAGCAGGGAATAAAATCTTTAACAGGAGGTGAAGGTTGTTTCAATAATAAGGAAACATAAAAAGAAAAATATATCACTGATTCACCCCCTCTCACTCTCAGTGATTCTTAGATCCTGACTGGGAACTTCAATTGGTATCAAAGGAAGGTTGCCTTCGTCTGTTCTTTGCTGAAGTGTTGAAGAGATGTTGTGATGGGAAATCTGAATTACATGAATAGTAAGGGGATTATGATATTTTATGGAAAGAATTATCATATCTGTAAAGATAGAATGATGCCTTATCTTATGTCTCTTGGGTATGAAGTTATTGAAACTACAACTGATGGATTTCTTTCTATTGATGACAAGGTTACTCTTACACCTACCGATAAGAAGAATCTTGAGAATGATGGAAGAGATAAAAATGAATTACTCTCATCTCTTTTTGAGAGTGATTTATTAAGAGAGAAAGGTGTCACTACAGCTAATGGTATCTGGGATAAGTTGAAGAAAATCTATGAAGGAAATACAAAAGTGAAGAAGGAAAAACTACAAATCTGGAGGCTAAAGTATGAAGACTTGAAAATGGGAGAATTTGAATCTGTTGGGGACTTATTTACTAGGATAAATGATATTATCAGTACAATCAGATGTCTTGGTGAAACATTGGATGATTCTACAGTTGTTCAAAATATCTTGAGAATTCTTCCTGACAAGTTTGATGCTAAAGTGTCATCATTATAAGATAGAGACCCTGAAACATTATATCTGGATGATTTTCACAGCACTCTAATTACTTGTGAAGTGAGAAGGGAGAATACTATCAAGATCAAAACAAAATCTGATAGAGAAATGTCATTCAAGGCTGTAAAGATAGATAATTAAAAGAAGACTCTTATTGAAGATGATGTTGGTGAATCCAATTCTGAAGATGAGGTATGTAAAATATTTGATGAAATTTTATCCTTGTTTTCTAAGAATGTGAAAAGAGGTACATGGAAATATAAGGGTAAACTTCCATTGAAATGTTTTGAGTGTGGAGCCGTTGGTCACTTTGTGGCAAATTGTCCTCAAAATAATAAAGAAGAAGACAATGATGATGGTGATAGAAGGCCAAGAAGGTCATGGAATAAACATGCTGACAAAGATAAATATTTTTCAAAGGGGAATGATAAAAAGTTCTTCAAATAAAAAATAAGAAGCTTTTTATCTAATGATTAAGATGAAGAAGAAAGCAAAGATGAATCTGAGAAATAATTTGCTGAAAAAACTAGAGATAATACCTTTATTACAGCAGTGAACAATGAAGATCATGGGAGCAACAATTCCGAAGAAGAAGAAACTCTACTTGAATATCATCTAAAAGAAGAGTTAAAAGAATGTTTGAGGAAGATCAAAAGGCTTGAGAAGGAAAACAAGAAGTTGATAAATTAAAATTCAACATTAAACAATCAAGAAGGTTTTCCTGATGAGAAAATAAATATGGAAAAAAGATTGATGATCTAAATAATTCTCTTGAGAATACAAAGAATTTTAATTATCATCTTGAAGTAAAGATAAATGAAAAAGAAAAAGAGTTGGAACTTGTCCAATAGAAAATTTATAAATCTAATGAAATAAATATCAGTTTCAAACAATCTATCTTGGATTTTGGGTAAAGTTCGAGTAAAAATGAACCAAATAAGGATCCAAAAAATTTACCTTCAAAGGTTGATAGGAAAGACAGAACTGGTTCTGAAAAGAACAAAGCTGGAAAGACTATGTATGTGGCCAAAGTCAGTAATGCTGAAAAATAAGTACATAAAAATCCTGAGTCCAAAAATATTTCTAATACTTCTAGTACTGATAATTCTAAATAGAAATTTAAGCTAAAGAAGAAAGTTACGATTGAAAATAGGAAGGTTTATGGTCAATAAAGCTCTATTAAGAAGTTTGTTGAGAAGCATGTTCACAACTCCAGTTAGTATAGAAGTTTCAGAGGGAAATATTAATTCTATGGTTACTGCTAGTATTGTGGTGGATTCATACACACTGAAAACATATTTTGGTTCAATCAAAAACATTACTACTATTCCACAAGTTATGGAAGATAAGGTTTGAGGGGGAGTCAATCCTCTAAAAAAGGGAAGTACGAGAAGGAGGTTCAGAAGAAATCTGAGAAGGCTAGTGTGAAAGTTGAAAATAGGTTCTAACCATTGGAAACTATTTGTGAAAGATGTGAACATCCTTGAAATCTTTCTAAGGGACGTCTTGTGTTGTTTCCAGCACAAAAAAAGGTTCTTAACAAATCTCAGAAGATGGAGGTGAAGAATGAAATGGAAGAACAAAAATCTCTTATTTTCGAAACCTCCTTGAAAGCTACAAAAGGAGAACATCCATGAATTCTTGATAGTGGGTGTTATTCTCATATGACAGGAGAATTAAAGTTTCTAAATAATGTGAAATACTTCAAAAATGTAACAGTTACATTTGGAAATGATGAATCTATGAGGATCAAAGGTGTTGGATAAGCCATCATTGGGAAAGAAAAAAAATGAAATCTAGGAAAAAAATATATGTTGATGGGTTGAAACATAATCCACTGAGTGTTTCACAACTCTGTGATGAGGGAAACAAAGTTATCTTCAGAAAAAATGGGTTTGTTGTGAAAAGTGAAAATTATAGAAAGGTAGTTACAAGAGCCAACGTACAAAAGGGAACTTGTTCCAAGTTGGTGAAGTACAAAATTCTTGTTACATGGGCATGGTGGATGAAAATAAATTATGGCATAAAAGACTAGAACATATGTGTCAAGGAAACATGTTCAAGTTATTAATATGAGACAGTGTCTAAGATATGCCTGATTTACCAAGAAGAAGAGATTGGTGCTGCACTATTTGTGAAAAATGGAAGATTACAAACACCTTACATAAGAGAGTTGACATTAATTCAAAACAACCCTTAGAACTTATACATTATAATATATGTGGACCAATGAGAAATCAATCAATAAATGGAGATAAGTACTTCATTATTTTCATTGATTAATTCACTCACATTACTTGTGTTATGTACATGAGACATAAGTTCGATGCTCTAAAAATGTTTAAGAGTTTCAAGAGGAAAGCAGAGAAGGAATGTGAGTATTCAGTGAAGAAGTTGAGAACTGATAATGGTGGAGAGTATACGAATGAAGATTTTGAATTTTACCTCGAGAAACATGGAATTCTACATGAGTTCACTTCACCATACACACCTTAACAAAATGGGGTTGCTGAAAGAAACAATCCAAGTCTGGTGGAAATGGGGAGAAATATGTTACTTGAAAATAGTATATCTTATTATTATTAGAGGCAATCCATGAGCACTACTGTGTATATTCAGAACTGATGTTTCTATAGGCCAAACTCAGATACGACTCCATACGAAATGTTCTATTAAAAACACCAAGTCTGAAATACTTAAGAGTTTTTGGGAGTCCATGCATTATAAAGAAGAAAGGTGGAAACCTTGGAAAGTTTGAGAAAAGAGGAGATGATGGAATTTTTCTTGGATATGCTCTAGAAGGAAGAGGATATAAATGTCTCAATAAATAAACATGAAGAATTATTGATTTTTCAAATGTAAAAGTTGTTGACAAGGTTGATAAAGAAAAATAGTCATATGTTGATGTGGAAGTTGAGAAGGATAGAGAATATTTTGTTAACAATTCTGATGATGTTGCAGACCATGTTAATCATACTCAAGAATAGGAATCCGACATAGCAATCTCAATTGATGAGGATGAAGTTAAAATAACTCATCCTAGGTTGAGGAAACAAGTGGAGGATCAGAACATTATTGGAGATCAACATCAGAGGGTTCAAATAAGAACAACAAATTCTATAACACATAGTTATCTTTATTCAGAACTTGAACCAAATGATGTAAATGAAGCATTTGAGCATCTAGAATGGGTTCATTCTATGACTGAAGAGCTTGATCAGATAGAGAAGAATGATACTTGGGAACTTGTACCCAAGACAGATAATATGAACATTATTGGTACAAAGTGGATTTTCTTGAATAAGATGAATGAAGATGGTAAAGTAATAGGAAACAAAGCAAGATTGGTGTGAAAAGGGTATTCACAAATTAAAGGCATTTATTTTGATGAAACCTTTGATCTGGTGGTAATATTAGAAACAATAAAAATCTTTATTGATATTTTTTCACAAAGAGGTTACAAAATATTTCAAATGGATGTAAAATCCGCATTCTTGAATGGTGATCTTGACGAGGAAGTTTACATTGATCAAACTTGTAGATTTGTTATTGGAAAGGATGAAATTTATGTGTGCAGGTTGAAGAAGGATTTTTATGGGCTAAAATAGGCTTCTAGGTCATGGTATTCTAAATTAGATACTTGCTTGAGGAAGATGAATTTTAAGAAAGTTAGAGTTGACAACAATCTTTACATCAATGAGTGTCATGAGTTTTCACTGATCATTATTGTTTATATCGATGTCATTATCTTTGATGAGAATGATGAAAGATCATGTGAAAGATTTTCTGAGGAGATGAAGAAGTTATTTTAGATGTCTATACTGGTAGAGATGAAATACTTTCTTGGGCTACAAATTACACAAAAGAAGAATCACGTTTTTATGTTGTAAGAAAAGTATGCTAAGGAACTTCTAAAGAAGTTTGGCATGAAAAATTCGAAACCAGTTTCCACACCAATTTCAGTGGGAACCAAGTCGTATAAATATGGAGAAGGAAAGAAAGTTGATTAGAAAGAGTTTCAGAAGCTGATTGGAAGTCTGTTGTATTTGACTGCCTCAAGACCCGACATCGTCTATGCTGTCACTTTATGTGCAAGATTTCAGAGTGCTCTTAAAGAATCAAATTTTATTGATAGAAAAAGAATTCTCAGATATATAAAAGGCACAATTTTCTTTTTGGAATCAGGTATGATGGATCAGGAAATATTGATCTATTTGGGTATTCAGATGCTGATTGGGAATGAAATGTTGATGATCGAAGATTCACATCTGGTGGAGTTTTCCTTCTCGGGAAAAGTTGTGTTAGTTGGCATACCAAGAAACAAAATTCAGTAACACTTAGCATAGATAAATATGGGTATGTTTCTGCTACTCAAGATGTAACTCAACTAATTTGGATGAAGACTTAGTTGGAAAATCTACTTGTTGAAGTAAATCTACCCTTACTCTTGGGTTGTGATAATTAGAGTGCAATCAATCTTACAAGGAATCTGTTACAACATTCTCATTCAAAACACATTGAAATAAAGTACCACTTCATCAAAGAGTAGGTGGATAAGAATGAATTGAGGCTGGAGTACATTCCTACATCGGAACAAGTTGCTGAAATATTCAAAAAACCATTACCGAAAGAACCATTTGCTAAATTGCGGTTGAATATGGGTGTCTAACCTCCTTCTCATCAAGGTTGAGGTATGCGTATCGGTCCCCACTCTCATCTTACCTTTGGATAATGTTTTCAAGGGGGTTAATTATTTCATAAATCTATCCTTATGAAGGCATGCATAAAGGGGGAGTTGTGGGTAAGCTATGAATCCAGCATGTAAGCATGCATAAAGGGGGAGTTGTGAGTTATCTGTGAATCCAGCATGTATGTGTGTGAACTATTCTAACAGTTTGTTGGAGTGGTTGTAGGAAACAATGTTGTTGTATTCCAAGAAAGTTGAATAAGTGAATAATGATGAAGTAGAAGCTTGAAAGAAGTTCTTAATAAGGATGAGGAGATATGATCATGAAATTTCATATTCACTACTTTTTGACATATGGTTTTGGCTATCAATAATTATTGTTTCCTACAATGAGTTAGCTCACGTAGGCTTAGAATTTTTGATAAGTAATACATTGTATGAGGTTACAAAGTTCAGTGATTTATGAATCTCGGTTGACAACAAAATCCAAAGGGGGAGATTATTGGTACCAAGTTGGATGGAGAAGAAAGTAAGAAGAGTTTTCTGTAACTGAGTGTTATCTTTTTTTGTCAAAGAAGATAAATCAAATCACTTTGTAAAGAACATAAAAACTAGAAAATTATTTTCTGAATTTTATTTCAAAAATACCATAAGTTAGGAGAACTTGTGATGAAAACCTTATGAAGGAAATGAGGAATAATGGTGCTTCTTCATATTCAGTTTTGATTGGAAGGAAAGATGCCAGTGGAAAACAGCGATGATTCAGTACCTTCCATTGAAAATATGACGATGCTAAAGCTGTTTGATCAAAGGATACATATCACTATAGTGGATTTAGAGATGAAATCTGAATAATGGTTATGGAATGTAGTGAAGAGAGCAATGAAAAAGGAATGTACAATCTGGAGGTGGCACAAAAGAATGTTTTAAGGTGGCACCATTTTTCAGTGTTTGCCAAATTTTAGGGTCTGAAGATCGGGAGATGAAGAAATTTGTTTTTGGAAAATGATATTGTGTGAAAGTTTAAATATGTCTTGTTATGTTTCATGCAAGTGGAGTTCCATGACCCGGACATCAAAATCTAGAAAAGGAGAGGCTTGCACAAAATATTGGTTTTTGCGTGTAAGATTGGATTTTGTGCGCAAGATTGAAAGGATTTTGGAATCTTGCACACAAGGCATGATTCGAGGTCCAAAATTAGAAAAATGGAAAAGGAATGAAGTGCGAGAAAAATTAAAGAAGTGTGTGAAAGATGAGGTTAGAGCGAAAGAGACTTACGCGCCCAATGCGACGTTAAATGGGGTTTTTCGCAACGCGTCAGGATCTTGCACGACACATCAGAGTTTTTGCACACAAGGGATGATGAGGTCTATAAATAATAGGTGACCCCCTTACATTTGTTAAGATCGACACTTAGATAAATCCTGATATCTGAGGTGTGAAAAAATATTAAGAAAAGGAGAGTGCGTGAAATAATTAGAGTTGCGTGCAAGAAGGAGAATTTTCACACAAGAAGAGAGTTGCATGCAAGATTGAATTTGTGCGCAAGAGGTGTTTCATGACAAAAGTAAAATCTTGCGCATGTGGCATAAAAGTTGCATGCAAGACAACTAAAAGGGTGCGTGAAATATTTGGGTTCTTTGCACATATTCAGTTGTGCGTAATAAGTTATTACCGGCTTTTGGGTAGGAAAGTGAAGATTTGTACTTCAGAGAATACACCTGTTTAATTGTAAAGAATCACTGAAATACTGTAATTCCCTATTTTTGCTAAGAGGGTGCACACATAGTTGCAGATTGTTTTCCAAGTTCTACACGAGTGTAAGGGTATATCCTACTCATTTTATTCCATATCAAAGGATTGTTTTCTAGTGGATTGTGTAGTACTGGATTATTTTCGTACCATACCAAGAACGTAGCTACTCTTATTGAGTAGTGAACCTTGTAAATATTGTGTTCCAGTGGTTGTGTGTATTCAGAAGGGAAGAAAATCTTTAATAGGAGGCGAAGGTTGTTTTAAGAAGAAGGAAGCATAAAAATAAAAAGATATCACTAATTCACCCTCCCCCTCTCTGTGATTCTTAGATCCCGACTGGGAACTTCACTCTTGAGTGAAACTAATAACCCATATCTAGATTATAACCTTTTGTCATCATGGTTTACCCACTACTTAATAATAGAGTGGTAAAATATTTTAATGAATTATGTAATCATTTGGGAAGCATTAGAGGACCTGATGTATATTATGTGTCACCCAAAGGCTAGTCCCAATAACTATAAGATTCAACCAAAGCCTTATACACAATGCTAACAATATTTATTTTGTCAAGCACATAATGACCAACTCCAATAGTGGAATTAGAGCCATGAACTTTGACCTAGTGGTGAATTCAAGCCTAAGTAGATGTGGTAATGCTAAGTCTGAAATATGTGCAAGATGTTTTAGAACCATTCTTGATCCATGACCTTATATGAGGCTATCTAGCTGTCAAAAACTTATATATGTAAGAACAAAGACAACAACCTAGACCTTATATTTTTATGTATCCCTTAGAGGAACACCTTCTATTTGGAATATGGAGAGTTAGGGATTAATTAGTGGGATGTGTATAATATTTCTAGGGAACTAATCCTTGAAGAGATGAATGATTAAGTCCTCCCACCCAAGGCCTCATGGAGGGATGATGAGTGGAATCCACAACTATCTCAATAAATATTGAAGGAAGTTGATAAGAATGTCTAGGGGTAATCCTAACTCTACACCAATATCAAATTTGAGAGGTGGATGAATGTATTACTAGTGAAGCATGGTGAAGGGAAAATCTTTCAACATCCCATGGTATGACCCCCGATACATAAGATGTAAACCCTAGGTACTTACTAGACTGAATGGGAGTGTTTTTATAAAGATGATGGGGATACATGGTTAATATGGTCTTAGAACCATGATTTTGTCTTTCAAGATTCATAGACAAGTGTCTTAGTGGGTATATGATGCTAGTCAAAATATACAGATCTTTACTACATGTTTATTAGGGGAAGTACCCATTTCATATCTATGGGTCGTTATAGGTTCTGTACAATTAGATAACAATAAACTTCAAAAAATATGAATTTCTTAATATGATCAATATTTTGAGGTGCAGGTTCAAGACCTACCTTCGAGTTTTCTTTGGTATCCAGGAACTATTAATGGATAAGCCGACAATTATCAATACTCTAAAGATATAATAAGAGTTAAAATTTGTCTTTTTATGGTGATTCCATGATATAAAAATTCATATATTATGATCATGAGGGATATTATAATAACTCATATATAATATATGATCATGAATTTATTCTATTGGAACATTTGATCGAGACATCACCTGTGAGGTCTATATAGCCTACCAATTAACTTGTCAATTTGGTTGTACATAATAGTGGGTTCTAATGCCATTTTTGATTTTATAATGGAGGGTCATTATATGGTGGCCAAAAAAATCGGGTTGATAATTATTTGATAGGATACACTTGTCATTCCCACTTTCCTTCCTTAGATTCTAATATCAAGTTGATGTTAGAGTATGCTAATTCATGGATTTCATCTTATCCTTATACCATGCTATATCAAAATTTCACCAAGGTTATTGCATTATATGCCACTAATAACGGGATGCTTGAAACTAAAAAACCTTAAAGGTGAAGGCTAATGTCGATGAATGATATCATTTGAGCTATAGATGCACTCGATCCCTATAAAATCTCATTATTGATGAGATGATTCTTCTTGAGATCGCAACTAGAAAATCAAACTAGAAGTAAAATGATAGTTCTCATTATAAAAGTGAAAGGATATATAAGAAACTAAATATAAAGGGGTCTAAGGCATCTCTATTACATGTATATACTAAGGCCTTCCATTTTTTGAGTGGATGAATGGCTACTAGGAAGTTCAAAGATATGTAGGTTCACTTCAAAGGGGTGTACAAATTCAATATACTAGGAATGTGATGGATCTCACTGACATCACACCAAAAAAAAATCCAATGAATATTTTTCATTACATCAATAGGATTGAAATACTTGTTCACATTGTTGATGATATAGTCTCAATTATCGGGTGCATGCATGATATGTTGGATAATGGGAATATTGAAGGGGTCATCAACCAGTCCATTGATGAAGAGTGGGATGAAACCCTTGATCTCAAAGATGTATGATGTAGATCATCTAAAAAGGTTATATTTAATTATCAAACCACCTCAGATATGTTAAACCTTGTTCCTTTTTATAGTGGATGGAAGTGGTAGAGGCCTTAGAAGAGAATACTCAATATGTTGAGGGTGGAACCCTAATAAGTAGTTTTATGAGACCAACCACCTTAGAATAATTGGAACTCTTTCTTGGATTGAGGATGATACTGTAGGTGAAGGTGTGAGACCTTATTTTGGAACTCACTTTTTGGTGAAGGATGAATAATTTGATGGAGGGATACCCTAAATATATCAAGAAGAGTCTTGATGAATATGCACTTTGTGTTATCACAAGGCCCTTGGAACATGCCCAATTGATACACCCAATTAAACCCTATACATACAACTTGTTCCCTAAATCTCGCGTGAAAGTCACCACTTGTGCGCACCATTGGAACGCAGAACCACATTCTCTCAAGGTCCTATATTTTATTATCAATAGGACCATAAAGATCCTAATTTATACCTTTTGGAAGTCAAATACACTCTTTTACCCAAGTATCACACCCAATACTTGCACTCAAGTCTTGAACTCATGTCCTTAAATTCATTTATGTAGTTTATTTAAGTCTAAAACCAAGGGAAATTAACCAAAAGAGAGGATAATTGAGTTATCCAAAGGTTTGAAATACTAAGAACCCCTTTGAAGAGCCACTTATTCCCAAGTTCATCAATACTAAGGTGAAACCCTTACAAGGAATAAAATTGAGTGCCATCCTTCTAAAAGAATCTATGATTACCCCCCCCAAACTAGGGCGAAGCTTCAATCAATACTTAGGTGAATCCTATTGGTCACCCTCACTAGGAAGAACCACCTTGATCTCACTAGTATCACTTGGGAGAAACCTCCTCTTTGATCCCCTTACTAAGGTGACCCAACCTCTTCTATACCCATACTAAGGAACCACGAAACACTTCAAAATTAAAGGTAGAGTATCCCTTAACCTAATTCTCATACTTGGTCCTTTAATTACCAATACCTACTATGAGAACATTAAATGTATATGATTATGGTGTGTACACCAATATGGAACCCTTTGATAATAAATTACTCTAATAAAAGGAGGCTATAGAATTATCCTCCTAGATAGGTAGAACCCTTGGGGGAATCATGATCATGGATTCCCTTGATAACATGGGTCACTATTTGGAGGATCCTAGAGTGGTATCTCTTGGATCAATGATGGATTTATTCTCTATCCATCGATTTGGGTCAAATAGGGAATCTCTCATAGAGTAAGCCTCTAGCCTTTCTTATAGGGGGTTATACCCCTTACCTCTATATCCCGACCTGCCTATCAACATACCAGAGGACCATATGATATCCTTTCACTTTAGGTGCAAGTTACATCCAAATATAATTGTTCATTGTACTCGATATACCATTATCTATTATTCTCACGCTAAGCGATATTCACATGGGCATAGAGGGATAAGTTGATCGTTCCATTAGTATAATTAAAATAACTCATATCTGGGTCTCATACTTAGGTATAACCCCAAACCACATCCTCTATGGGCCTCCTCCATAGGTGTAATCCTCAAACAAATATTTCATGGTGCCTCTTGAAATCATAAGTCCAAATTTAATATAATCATGTGTTCCCATGAAATGTGTCTAATATTACACCATCTCCTATTATTATGTTTAAAAAAACTCACATGGGATTAATGAGTTGGGTTAAACACACCATTATCATAATAGAAACATATCCAATCTAGGCCTCTTATAAGATGTAGAACCTAACATAACATTTCTTATGAATATTTATTGAATAACCCATATTGAATCCTATGTTTTCACACATTCCATTAAACAAACATACCCACAAAATGACATTAAACTGAATTGCCAATGTCTTAGTCACATGATGTTAAACTACATGACAATGTCCTTAATGCATGCCATTAAACTACATGGTATATTCCTTGCATAAGACATTAAACTATGTCACTCGAACTAAATGGGATTTGATTCATATCTCTAATAAGATATGAAAGATTCTTATTTGAGGCACAAATCCAATATTACCATATCTCTATATATTTATAATTTTCCCTATTGGGATATATTTATAGTAAAATCATATTACCTCATAAATCTATATCCTTGACCATATTATTCCCCCATTTAAGGGGCCAGATTACCTTTGAGCTTTACCATCTTTTCTATGAGGCCATATTCCTTGAGAATTCTCCTCGTAAAACTATATACTCAATAAAAAAATACCTTTTCGTAGAGGTTAATATTACTTATAGGTGTCATCATATCTCTTTTATTAGGCTATATCCATAATGAAATCATACATCTGCTTGGAAGTCCATATTATTACTAGCTAACCCCACCCATCCTCATGGGGATATATTCCCTCGAAGTTCAACGATAAAGGCCCATTCATGAACAATTCCCACAATATCCATTTATAGAAACCTTTCACCAAGAAAGTTCATTCCACATGACTTTAAACTACTTGAAACTGGTCCTTGTCACATGAACATAAAAGGTATGATTTGTATCGTTATGTGAAACCAAATTACATGGGTTTTAATTCCATTCACAGGAATATATAGGAAGCATATTTAATAGTCCTGATCCCAAAATAAAATACCAACCATATCCTATATTACATTAGATTCTAGAGTGCCTAATAATGCAGATTTAATCTAAAATATCCTCCCTTCACCCAATAAAGGTGGAGATAAATAACCTTTAATACATATGGATGTGTTCTCAATCATTCACACCAATAATTAATCCACCCTCATTAATGAGGGTAACTAGTAGTGATATTAAAATTACCAAGTAATATTCATGAACATGTTTTAAATATATATGAAAGCCCCATAGTAGCTAATAATTACCTCAAAAGGGTAAAGATAAACCTAACCTATATTTATCTCTATTTAATGTTCATTCATGGATTCACTAATATGCCTCAGTTACAACCTCCCTTTGGAAAGTCAGACTATAGAATGAAAGTAAACCATATAGAGATAATATGTGGCGGAAACAAAAATGGTGAATCAGACGTGAATCATATAATCATGAAAATTGAATAATGTAATTAAATAACATTACATTTAGGTAATATATATGTTTAGATCCTTATCTATGATGTTGCACTGATGGGTATTCTTGTTTGTGGTTGTATGTTAATTCAGGATGTCTTTTATAGCTCTCTTCTATACAAATGAAAAAAAATCATCATCGATTTATCATACTTATGCCTCAAATTTTAGTAAATATTTGGAATAATTTGATAAGAGAGCATTGTATCTCACTTAATATCTCTAGTGATAGGTTGTTAGCAACCTGGTTAGGGACTACCATCACAATGGTATAATGTTGACCCTAAAGGATACTCGAGAGAGTCTTTGTATTCTAAATTATAACAACCTGACTCATCAAAGGTATCTAAAGGATAATCATGTGGCACCCATTACTACCTCCAAATTTTTTTGGATCCTTTTCAAAAAACATGATAATGTATACCTTCCCTACCTAAGGGATATATGGGAACCCTTCATAAACACCACTACTCATGAGGTTAAAATGGGGGATCCCCCTACTAGCCAATGTTTCTAGTGTCGCACAACTCCCACTCTTTATTAGCCTACTGTGGAGCTTCTTCACCAAACCTCCAACCTAGTTACCCAAGATAGAGTGCCCCAAAGTCCTGTCATGGGAAATAAGGCTACAAAAACCAAGAAATTGTTCTATAACCTTGTTCCATATAAATAGTAAAATCCACATATTTTGACTATTAACAGAGAAGCATCTCATATTCTAGCTCCTATAGATGACGCCCAACCATATTATAGGTCAAAGTAGGGTAAAAGGGAGGGGGTTAGTTTCCCATTAAAAAATAAAAGGAATATAATCCATGTTTAACAAATTATTTAAAAAGTATTAAATAAATCTAAAAATTCTAATGTCTTAAAATAATAGAATAAAAGTTTGAAATCTAAAAAATAATAAAATAGAATAATATAAATCTAAGAATAAAAAAAAGATCAATTTAAAATGATTAAGTGATTAAATGTTAATTTACGGACTAAACAAATGAATAAATGAATGATTGAAAGTGATAAATAATTAAAACTGCAGAAATTAAATGAGAAAAAATATTTGTTAAGTATGTTTGATAATAAATCGATATCCCCTATTTATACCACCACAATAACTTAAGGATTTAATGTATTAGTACCTTAGCTTTAATGGTAGCAAAGATACCAAAACCATCCCTTGGTTTTTTATGTTATACCATTAAAAAATACAATAGAAACTAGATCATTAATGGGAAATCTATAAAACTCAAGAATAATAGTCCCTTTCCTTAATAACAAAATGGAAAGAAAACCATGGTCCCTCACTTTAATAGTAGTGAACACCAAATTTAAAAGAAAGAGAAAGTTGGGGGAATTTTTAGGAAGAAATCAATTTATATCTTGGTCCCAATTCTCTTAATGAATATGATGAAAATTAGGGTCGAATGATAATAATAGAAGATATTTATTGGATATTAGAATTTTTCCATACTCTATAAAGAAGAAAGAAGATTTAGAAAGGAGAGAAATTTCGACAGTAATTGAGTGATTAAGCACATTAGCATTAGAGATCAGATGAGAAAGTGAGTTTCCAAGGCCACCAAAGTCTTTATTTATAGGCTCTAATATCATTAGAAATCTCTTGGAATCCTTCAATGGTATTTAAGTTAAATATTTCTAAATTTAATGAAATTTTAGCACCTTAAATGTTGGATTTAGAATAGCTAGCCTAATGCCACTAGGTACCCAATAGCTTCCACTGGGTAGCCAATGGGATTCTCAGAACTTGGTTCACTCTGTCTTTTACCAACAAATGGCCAATACACCACTATATGTAAGTTGGTGGAATCCTAGAGAAAACATAGCCACTTTATGTCATCATTGGCTAGATATTGCTCCTCTAATTTGTAGCTGGTGGGGTCTTATTAACTTGGAAAGATCCTAGGCATGCCATCAGCTGTCCGGTGCTGCCTGCAACCTTTGGGTTCATAAAGTGTATTTTCCTCTTCTTTACAAAATCCTCCATGGTTCTTTTATAATAATTTTAAGGATTCAAAACATACATTAAAATAGGTTCAAGGATCCTTCAAAGGGTTCTAACATGATGTCATAAATCTATCTACACATCACTTAAATGAAAATATTAAACACTTTAAGAGTGTTTATGATCATTGAAATTAAATAATGGTGAGAAGAATAATAATATCACCCTTTTTGATGACCAAAAAATATTAAAAATAATTTAATTAAAATAAGAATATAAAAACATGAAGAGAAATAGTTACCAAGATACCAAGAATTTTCTCACCCATTTTTTATTAGCGTATAAACACTTCTCCCTTTAATAATAAAATCCTATCCCCTTTTGAGAGAAAGATAAAAAATTATCTCCCATTGGGACAAATACCCCCTATGGGATAAAGGATAAAACTTCTCCCAATTTGGTATTATAAAAAATAATTTAATAATAGGGTTATAAAAATAAGACAAAATACTTAAAAATAATGTTTATAACCATTAATGATCTTTTTAGAGAGACAAAAAAAGTATTGAAAATAGTTTAAAATTTTTAAGAGATTAAAAATATAGATTCTTAATAAAGATCAAGATAAAATAAAACATTTTTTTAAATAGAGTTTAATAGTGAAATAAATCTGAAAAAATAAGGGTTTTTGAAAAAATAAAATCAAATCAAAATTTTATTTTTAAAAAGAAAATTCCTCTTATTGTAACATTTCAATATTATCAAGATTAGTTACCCCTTAAATTATGCACTGGGATATTTAAAGGGATCATATCCATTAAAGAAAAACTAAATTAAGGAAAAAAAATATATAAAATAAATATTTTGAAAACTCAATTTATCATTATGTTTTAGAAAATATTTGATTAATAAAACATGTAAAATTCCCTAGGAGTTTCAATCCAGGTGTTCAATAAAGGCCCTCTCACAATTTTTAGGATAGATAAAGAGTTAAAAACCAAAAAAAATATTTTCTGAATAAATCCCTAAAAGAATATATGCTATAACCAAATACAATTTTCTATATCTAGACATGAAGGTTTTTCTTGGAGTATCATAGTCACTTTACTTTTAAAAAAGTATGAAAATTTTTAAAAACATTTTGGATTTTTTTTTGAAGAAATCATTAAAAAAATATCAATCTTAAAAATGATTAAAAAATAAGTATCACAATATAATCATAACCAAAAAACCTTTGATGAAGTCAATTCCATCACAAGGAATGGTTTTAGTGAAGATATCAACAAGTTGAAGGTTGGTGCAAAAAAAGTTAAGAATGATATCAATCTTTTAAAAGTGATGCCATATAAAATGGTGTCTAAAGTCAATTTTTTTAGTGAGATAGTGTTTAGTTGGATTTTTAGAAGTACTTATCACACTAGTGTTTTCAAACATAATAGTTATGGAAGAATATTTTAGCAAAAATTCTAAAATATTATGTTTCATCCATATAACTTGGGTGAAATAACTCCCAATATCTATATATTTTACTTCGATTGTTGAAATATAAATATAGTTTTTCTTCTTATTAATCTAAGAGATGATGGATTTTCCTAGTATATGAAAAGTTCCACTAGTAATTTTCCTATCTAGTTTCCATCCACCAAAATTGTCATAAAAAAACAAGAAAGTTCAAAATAGGTTTCTTGAGGATAAAATGATCCAAGGTTTTTAGTTACATTCAAATAAAATAAAATTATTTTGAGGGATTTTAAATGATATTTCTTTGGATTAGATTAAAAATTAGCATAAAGGCATACACTAAACATGATGTTTGGATGGGTCATAGTAAGGTAAAGTAGACTTCCAATCATACTTCAATAAATCTTTTTATCGATTGATTGATTGAATTCATCCAACATTAGCTTACAAGTTTCACTCATGGTAATTCTAATTTACTTATCATGATACATTCCAATTTTTTTAAAAGTTCATTAGTGTATTTACTTTGGTTTAAAAAGTTTCCATCAGAAAATTGGGAAATTTGAAAACCAATAAAGAATTTATGTTCTCCTAGAAAACTCATTTGAAACTATATATTAATTAAATCATAAAATTCATTATAAATAGTTTCTTTAGATGTTTAAAAAACAACATCATAAATATAAATTTTAAAAATTAATAAATCATTTGAAATGTTTTTTAGAAAAAGAGTGGAATCAAATTTTCCCATTTTTAAGTAATTTGATAAAATTAATTTAGTTAAGATATCATACAAAGCCTGAGGGGATTTTTTTAAACCATATAGAGATTTGGTTAACTTTAAAATGGAATTTTGAAATTCAATATTTTCAAAACTAGGTGGTTGGTCCATGAATTTTTTTCTGAAATAAAATCATTTAGAAAATCACTTTTTACATCCATTTTAAAAATATTGAAATTAAATGAGTAGATAATTCCAACAACATTTAAATGGATTGAAGCCACATAATAAGTGAAAAGGATTCAACATAATGAATACATTCTTCTTGATTATATCCTTCAGCAATAATTTGATCCTTGTTACAGATAAAATTTCCTTTCTTGTAATGTTTGTTTTAAAAAACCATCTTGGTTCCAGTAATAGTATAATTATTGGGAAAATCCACAAGAGTATAATTTTTATTCATTTAAAATTTTGTTCAAATATTCTTGCATGGAACATATCCAATTCTCATAATTATTATATTCATCATGTGAATGAATTTAATAGCGAGAGAGAAAATCTTAACATTTAACCTTATTTAATACCAACCTTCTAGTATGAGTTCTAAATTGTAATTATCTCATAACATTATCAAGATGATGTAATTTGGATTGAATCTAGGACTTGGGTAAAGGATATGATTTGTTCTTCAGAGCATCTTCAACTATTTTTATAATATTGAGGTTTGGGAAGGGTCAAACTTGGTTAGTCAAAATTATCATTACTTTATAGATGCAATTTAAGAAGATTCTCATCAAATTTGATGTGAATTGTGTAACACCCCGACCCCAGTTACCCAGAGTCAGTACATTATTACATAACATTTTCATGATCACAAGAAAGATCAAATCTCGAAAGACCGATTAGTTTAGTAGCCTTGGAAACACTAGATATATTCATAAAGTTTTACATTACATCATAAAATGAAAACTACAACAATATAGTCTCCATAGACCACAATCTTATCCCCTCAAACTATCCCTGCAGGTCATTAATAAATTACTTCTTCACATCCCGAGAAAAATAAAACATAGAAAAGGGGTGAGCTCAAATGCCCAGTAAGGATAACAGTATAACGTAAACTTTCTTAAATAAGAATAAACATTTAAGGCAGTTTATAACTAAAACAAAATCCTTTTAAACTTGAACTTCATTATAGTATGGAAAAAATAAATTGAAATAATGCCATTTACTTATTCACATGGATATTCTACTAATCGAATAATCACATGCAATATCAATAACCACTTTCATAATGATGGAATTAATAATGCCAGACTATCATAACCACATAGCCAAGGCCTCGTGCCAAGACTACAAATAATATTTTTTCAAGGCCTAGTTCCAAGACACTAGTTTGTCTCATGATACCTACCGATGCATCGAGGAGCTATAGCGGGCTCCAATCATCACATATTAAGTCCAATGCATTCCTCATATGAACAGGTTTAAACATAACATAAACATTCGTATTAAAACTAGAATATGAAATGTCAATACTTTCTCCATAAACCATGAATGGTATAAAAATAACACATCCAAAGTCAAACAAATCAAAAAACCTTCAATAAAATATAGAAGTTTTGTATCATAATAAATCAACTTCAAATAAGCTTAAAATCCATCAAAGGATGTTGACATAGATGAAATCAAAACTATTTGAGAGAAATATCCTTTTTTTTGAAATCATTTAAAAGTCACACAATTATAAAATAAAAAACTTACTTTGAAAATTTTCTTATAATCTTGTAAGGGAAGATTCAAATATTTTATAACGGCGGAAAATAGACGCACCCGTCGTATAAGTTAAAAAACATTCTTACCTTAATTCTGTTGAAAAGGTTAAATAGGACCTTGTTTGGAAAACGATGGAAAGATTCCTTTATAAACCACTTATAAAATTCAACAAGGGTACAAATGACTTTAACCCATATTCTAGTAAATAGTAATTTTTTTTGAAATACATTTTTAAGAAACATGTATGTGGATGATAAAGAAGTCCCAGTATATTATTACGTATAAACAACCTCGGATAATGAAGAGATTGCGAAATAAACCCTTACCTTGTACTTTTACTTGGTTGGGGGTAGGTTAACCTCTTGTATAATGGTGAAATAATTGTTATTAAATTATACAAGAATCATATACATTAATATGATATCATATAGGATATTTTAACATTTCTTTGTTAATAATATCTTAGTATTATCGTCATTTCAGGTGTTAACTTACCCGTTTTATTTTATATGTTTTGTTATGTAAGACATGTTTGTCATGGATAGGTTGTATCTTAATCATATCCAGAATGATATCAAGTCCTTAGATACTATTATTAATCATCAAATGAGAATTTTACTTGAATGGATACGATGGAGAATGAATCTCATCGCGTTCGTGGAGACAGTAGTCCGTACGTACGCACGAGCGATAATATCATTCTTTTGATATTAAAATAATATATAATTGGATGGTATATCATATATACAGAATCATTATCATGTTATATTTATTTTTTATATGAATTACACATCATTATTATACCCATCCAAATAATAATTTATTGAATAACAATTACACCACGACATGGAGACGGTAAGCCGTACGTACGCACGTATGGTGACATGTTACTCAAAGGATGGATAGAATACTGAATATGGTTGTACCATATTTATAATAATATTACAGTATATAGGAGATAATTTATTCATTATTTTAGAATGGGAAAAACAAATAATGAATAAGTTGAAGAAGAAATGAATTTGAAAAAGGGTGGTGAAAACATTACCTCTTCTTCGGGTTCTTCATTTTGATTTGATCAAAAGGGCTCCATAGGTTGGATTTATGATCAAAATAAGGCCTCTAGGTTGTAGTGAGGGAAGTTGAGAGAGTATTTGGGCAGGGGTTTTCCGAACCAAAAGGTTTTGAAGGTGTGAATTAATGAGAAGGGGGAGTTCCCTTTTATAAGAGGGGTGAGGGGCACCTTTGGAAAAGCTAGAAATATTATTTTATAATAAATTCATATTCGGTTTCTAATGGCTCCAAAGTGGATTATTTAAATTCTAAGGTGGGGATGGGTCTAGAACCACTCAAACAATAGAATTTAGACAGGTTTGGGTCATTATATTAACCTTATCGTTTAGTTTTAACTCTTAGTTAATTAGTTTGACACTTACCATGTCACTTTGTATTTTTTATATTATATAGTTAATAAACTTACTATATACCTCCAAGAGACCCCCAAGTGGTCCATTAATTATACAACTATCATGAAATAAGTCTCTTGGCCGAACCTTAGATTTTTAGGAATTGAATATCAATTAATAATATAATATTTGTTTTAAAAACTCTTTTATGTCAATTTTGACACTATTTGGAAAATTGATTTTTTGTGAAAATCATAACAGAATGATTACTTCTAAAAAAGTTAATTAAATCATTCATAACATGTCATATTAACCTATAAAATTAGTTTAATTAATAAAAAGTCTCAAATTATATTTACTTGGGTATTTATAATATCAATTATTTTAATTTATCACTATTATAGTAATTACTGCATCCTCATTGTGTCATAAATAAATTAAATTACTTAATGTCTAAAAATTATAAATAAAATATCATTATGTAGGAAATCTTTTTATATTTCTAATTAATAGTTATAATTGAATTTATCTTATGTGTAACCCCATATTAAAAATGTTTTAGTAAATAATCTTTTATTTTAACTCTTTTAACTCTTCTTTGAATTAAATAATAATAAATGTCCTAATCTAATCCAAGTGGACCTAGATGATAATATTTTATTCATAAGGTTGTTTTTGGTCGATATAAACTAGTCCAATATAATTAGGACATGTTTTAGGGTAATATTAATATTATTTTTACCCTTAATTACCCTATTTACTTTTAACCATGGTAAATAAAAGTAAAAAGTTACTATTCACCAAAAAATTATTTTCATCTCATTGAACCACATTTTACTACTTGATATTAACCATGTCTCTTTTATTTTCAAAATTCCACTCACAGAAGCGGTAAAATTAAGTTTTATGAAAAATTCAGTTTTTTAACTACCACTTAGTGGTTTCACTATTCATCAAAAAATGAAAGTTTCCAGAAAAATACCAAAAATTACGCCTAAGCTATATTTGATATTATGAATTAAAAAAATATGTCTATTTTAACAAATTCAAAACATATCAGTTGCATTAACTAATTTAAAAATTAATTCCCGTCGTCAAAACAAATAGCGTGTTTTTAAGAGATAATAACTATCAAAAGATTGACACTTGTTTATGTCCGGTTTAATTGTGAAATTATGTACAATGACCAAAATTTTATTAAATGGTAAAAATATATTCTAAATATACTTTAAAACCACTCAAATTCATAATTTATCAATATAAATTATTTCGATTAAAAAAGTTGTTTTTAATTAAAATTTAGTAATTTTCACTATTCATCAAAATATAAATGTTATCCGAAAAGTTCAAAAATTTCACCTTAGGCTAAATTCGATACTCCGAATACAAAAATGAAGTCCATTTTGAGAGATAAAATTTATAAAATTTGAAAAATTAGGTATTACTATTCATAATGACTAGTTTGATTGGTTGTGGTGTGTGTCAGAACTCGAAGTTGCGTACAACACACGCTACTGTATTATTCAAAGGAAAGCGTACCATGGAAGCTTGGGATGTTTCTTTGTAAATTTTTGATGTCACCATTCTAAAAAGTAAATTTATTTAGTCAAATTTAATATATAAAAGTTTAAAATATTGGATTTAAAAAGGGTTCACTATTAAAAGTTGGTAAAAGTGCAATACTGAAAATGAATTTGTTCTTACATTATGTCTAAGAAACTCATAATATGGATTATAAAATTATAAGGATTATATAAAGTTTAAAATTTAGTTAATACTATTCATAACCTCTTTTGAACAACTTGTTTGTTAAGTCATGCTGCGCTTGAACTCGGTGTTGCGTGTAGTGCAAGTTATTGAATTATTTTGAAGAAATAACACACTATGAAATCTTGGGGTGTTACATTCTCCCCTACTTCAACAAATTGCGTCCTTGCAATTTGAAATTTTTCTTCGAAAATAGAAGGTTGAATATAGAAAATATCTTTGTGGGAAAACCCACATCGGAAATTGGGTTAATAAAATTTAGTCTTAATAAGAGGAAAAGAGAAATGAAAGGGTCACCACCAAATTATGATCTCTATTCAGAGAACATTGGTGGAAATTAGAGACATATACTTGGAGGAAAAACGTAAATATTTATAGGTAGTAATTGAGGTCATCAATCACAAAAAAGTGTAAAATTGGGGGCCTCAAATTCATCAATCTATGATGATTTAAAATACCATCGGTTCAGCAAAACATATGGTATTAGGATAACACTTTTTTTAAGATCCCTTCACTAAAGTATAAGAATTAATTTCTTCATTGAATAAGAGAAGAAGAAAAATATATACTTGACAAGTAGAGTCTCACCTTTAACTAAGTTCTACCAAAAACTCATCTTTCACTCTAAAATATAATAGAACTTAAAAATAATATTCTATTTATCCTTTTCGTATAGGGTTAAAAAAATGAATTTATAATTCATCTAGTAGAACCATTAAAAAATGACATTATTCAATCCAGGACATCACGTGGGTCAGTGGTAGGTGATACACCCTTGTCGCCCTTCGGTTGTGGGTTCAAGTCTCGCAGCCTTTCCCGACGCAACGGGTTGCCGCCTGACCTCCGGGTTGTCCTTTTATGGAAATCCAAAATAATCCAAACTAGAACTATCCAAAATACATCAGTCCAAAATTTATAAGGAAGGTAAACACAATGAAGATCCTTTTTGCCGCGTAATAACATGTGAACACCTTCATCATCTATTCTTTTAAAACACTGCAACATCCTGAATTACCATAAAACCTTATTGATTACATTCATGATCCCTTATTCCTTAAAGAATAATAGATATACTCCTTCAATCCAAAAATGTTGTAAACCCCAAAAATGATGGAATATACAAATCATTAATCAGTTTCAAGGTAGTCAAGAATATCCAATATAATTTATCCAAATCAATCATGTATTATTCTAAAATCACTACCTCGGTACCAGAACCATATTATGGTTTGTCTTTCTCTCAACCATATATTTTCCAAAAATTTAACCTTCTATTGAGTCACTTTTCTTTGTTCCACAAAATCTCAAGTCCTTAATGAAATAGTACTGCAGTACAATCCCTATATACTCCATAATTATTATAACAAGTACATTGTTGATACAACACTCAAATGACATAATCAACATAAGAACTCTAATCATTCCTCTTCATCTGTGGTAGTATCATAACTTGATTATTATCCAATAACATCATTTTCGGAATAGTCTGATGACTGGGACATAGGTTCGCGTAGTGTCCAAACTCTTTGCAAATGAAGCATTGTACATTTGAAACCATTTTCTTACCATTGCAGTCACGTACTTTGTACCATTTTCCTCCACACTTATAACAAACTCCCATTTCTTTCATGCAAGTTCCAAGGTGTTTCTTCCCATAGTTATCACATATGGGAAAATTCTTCTTTTCCCTCTTCCCTTTATCCATCTTTCTCTCTTCCATATTTTTCTTCTCTTGCTTACCTTCAAGGACATAGGACTCAGTAAACTCTTTACTTATCTTATCAACACATGATATTATTTCTTCATATGATGATAATACATGGGATACTATTTCTCTTATAAATTCTGGCTTAAGACCATGAAACATATGATCCTTCTTTCTCTTTGGATCATCTGCATTGCTGGAGTTCTCATTCCTTCTACTGGGCGCCATTTCTAAACAATAGAATACACTAGATTAGTTTATGATTTACAATACCTAATCGCAAACTTATAAAACACATAACATAAATTAAATAGTTTATGGATATAATCCATAATCATAAAAATGTCTCCTTTTAGGAAGTATATACTCATAAACCCTTCATACTGGTTTGTAAAGAAAATGAGAATTATCCTAAGCATATCCCCCGGGAGTGTCGTAACCAAGAGTGCAACAAGGCCCATTGTCATGCACCAGTTCCCGTTCGAGTCCAGCTCAAAGCGGTGTTTTCAGGTTTTACCCCTAGGTTCATCTGTGCCAGAGCCGCCTCTACCTGCTCATATCCAGACAGGGATGTATTGCTCAGAAAACTCACAAAATCTCTACAATACCGAAATTCTAGGAAGTTCTTCTATACTAATCCTCAAAGTCCATCTTAAATCTATGTAATCTAATCAGAGTTTATCTAAATCTAGCTTCCAAGTTCTGTACTCCTCTGATACCAACTGTAACACCCTGACCCCAGTTACCTAGAGTTGATGCATTATTACAAAACATTGGCATGATCACAAGAAATATCGAATCTCGAAAAACCGATTAGTTTAGTAGCCTTGGGAACACTAGATATATTCATAAAGTTTTACATTACATCATAAAATGAAAACTACAACAATATAGTCTCCATAGACCACACTCTTATCCTCCAAAACTATCCCTGCAGGTCATTCATAAATTACTTTTTCACATCCTAGGAAAAATAAAACATAGAAAAGGGGTGAGCTCAAATTCCCAGTAAGGATAACAATATAGTGGAAACTTTCTTAAATAAGAATAAACATTTAAGGCAGTGTATAACTAAAACAAAAGCCTTTTAAACTTGAACTTAAACATAGTATGGAAAAAATAAAATGAAATAATTCCATTTACTTATTCACATGGATATTCTACTAATCGAATAATCACATGCAATATCAATAACCACTTTCATAATGATGGAATGCATAATGCCATACTATCATAACCACATAGCCAAGTCCTCGTGCCAAGACTACAAATAGGATTTTGTCAAGGCCTTGTGCCAATACACTAGTTTGTCTCATGAGACCTACCGATGCATCGAGGATCTATAACGGGCTCCACCTGTCACATATTAATTCCAATGCATTCCTCATATGAACAGGTTTAAACATAACATAAACATTCGTATTAAAACTAGCATACAAAATGTCAATACTTTCTCCATAAACCA
The DNA here is from genome assembly GCA_963277665.1 of Viscum album. Taxonomy (NCBI): domain Eukaryota; kingdom Viridiplantae; phylum Streptophyta; class Magnoliopsida; order Santalales; family Viscaceae; genus Viscum; species Viscum album. The sequence goes on from OY728139.1 coordinate 288,677,182, forward strand.
TGAATGGTATAAAAATAACACATCCACAGTCAAACAAATCACAAAACCTTTAATACAATATGGAAGTTTTGTATCATAATAAAACAAATTCAAATAAGCTTAAAATCCATCAAAGGATGTTGACATAGATGAAATCAAAACTATTTGAGAGAAATATCTCTTTTTTAAATCATTTAAAAGTCACATAATTATAAAATAAAACATTTACTTTGAAAATTTTCTTATAATCTTGTAAGGTAAGCTTAGAAGATTTTATAACGGCGGAAAATATCCGCACCCACCGTATAAGTTAAAAAAAACATTCTTACATTAATTCTATCGAAAAGGTTAAAAAGGACATTGTTTGGAAAACGACGAAAAGATTCCTTTATAAACCACTTATAAAAGTCAAAAAGGGTATAAATGACTCTAACCCATATTCTAGTAAATAGTAAAAATGTTTGGAAATACATTTTTAAGAAACATGGATGTGGATGATAAAGAAGTCCCAGTAGATTATTACGTATAAACAACCTCGGATAATGAAGAGATTGAGAAATAAAACCTTACCTTGTACTTTTCCTTGGTTGGGGGTAGGTTAAAATCATGTATAATGGTGAAATAATTGTTATTAAATTATAAAATAATCATATAAATTAATATGATATCATATATTATCTTTTAACATTGATTTGTTAATAATATCTTAGTATTATCGTCGTTTCGGGTGTTCACTTACCCGTTTTATTTTATATGTTTTGTTACGTAAGACATGTTTTACATGGATAGGTTGTATCTTAATCATATCCAGAATTATATCAAGTCCTTATATACTATTGTAGACGCTGAAAAAGTCCGTTGTTCCCAAACGAAGCTCCGGATGCGGAAAGCGAGGTCATATTTGGAGTCAGAAGCATGTTCCGGAGGGCCCGGAGGACGTGCGCGGAATTTTGGAGACCCGCGCGCAATGTTGAAGTCAGGCGCGCAAACCTCCCGGGATGCGCGCAATGCGCTGTGCCGGCGCGCAATTTTGCGCGCCCGTTGCCCGCGCGACTCCCTTGCACGCCGGACCCGATTCCGCGCCCGCGAACTGGATTCCGCGCCAGGGGTTGCCTATAAATATGAGGCAACCCCCGACGTTTTAAAGGTTGCCGGAAGTCGAAAGGTCTCTCGTGCACGCAATCCAACCCCTCCCGCGCGCAATGCCGATCTTCAGGTAACCTCCTTTCTTTCGCGCAAGAAAGCCTCGGGGTTCGCCTTCGCGCGCAATCCCTTGGGCTCCTTTCCTTTGAATAATTCTTCACCCTAAGGCCTTCGCGCGCAAAAGAAGCCTCTTGCGCGCAATTTCCCCCGGGGTGCGCGCAATCCGGCCCGATTGCGCGCACCCCCCCCTTTTCAAAGTGGCCATTCGATTAAAGAATGAGTCGTTGCCCCCGCGCGCTATCTGAAGCCCGGTGCGCGCAATCTCTACCTTCCGCGCACAAAGCGCTGGCTCAATTGCGCGCCAGCCCACCCATTTGCGCGCCAACCCGCGGTATTGTGTGCCAAGCTCTTCATTTGCGCGCAATCCGCCAGGGTCGATCCCTTTGACCCCCTGAGGGTACCCGCCTGCGTGGCGCCCGATGATCTTCATCCTGGGTGCCCGCACCGTGCGTTGTCTTCCCGTGCGGCCCTCCAGGCTCACGCGAAGTGACACGGACCTATCGGCGGCTTCCATGTCCCGCACGACGTTAAACTGCATTCGTCCGAGCTACAAGACGTTAAACTGTTCAGCATTCGTCCGAGCTACAAGACGTTAAACTGTTCAGCATTCGTCCTGCACGACGTTAAACTGTAATTCGTCCTGCATGACGCTAAACTGCACCACGTCCAAGCTGCACGACGCTAAAATGCCTAGCCTCCATCGTCCGAGCTACAAGACGTTAAACTGTTCAGCATTCGTCCTGCAGGACGTTAAACTGTACTTTGTCTGCGCTGCAAGACGTTAAACTGCCAAGCATCTTCGTCCTCAACACACGACGTTAAACTGTACTTCGTCCGGCAAGATGTTAAACCGTCCGCTTCGTCCTCAACACACGACGTTAAACTGTACTTCGTCCGGCAAGACGTTAAACCGTCCGCATCACCCGATCCCATGTCTCGCACGCAGGATCCCCCCGGTTTGGATGTGGCCCCCACCCGCGCGTCTCTGCAGGGATGTCGGGATTGGAGTGGCCTTCGCCCATGGGGGTAGAGTGTTACAAACAGAACGAACTACGTGGACTTTGATCCCTGTCTTCTAAACGGGGTACGTAGGAAGCCTCTCCGAGGTTCAAGCCCACCACCTGGTCGTCCCGGTCGTATTCACGTCGGTTCGTCCATCCGTGGACCCCTCCCAGGTTCACATTCGCGTCGATTCACCTATGAATCCGCTCTTGTGGGGGACTGCATATGTGTATCTCCATTGCACTTCCCCACTGCCTTTTTCTATTTCTCCCTCCAACGTCCAGCATGACGTGAAACTGTGATTCACCCGGCCATTCCATCCCCCTCTGTGCGAGGTGGTTCAGTTCAATCCTTTTCCAGGCGGCCTCGATCTCTTCGTGAGTCGGCTTGCCAACGTCCAGCATGACGTGAAACTGTGATCCACCCGGCCGTTCCATCCCCCTCTGTGCGAGGTGGTTCGGTTCAATCCTCCACCCGGCGGCCTCGATCTCTTCGTGAGTTGGCTTGCCGATGTCCAGCATGACGTTAAACCGTATATCCGAACTACGCTGACTTTGATCCGCGCTAACGCGCGGTACGTAGGAAGCCCCTATGGGGTCCAAGCTCTTCACTCCGTCATCCATCCTGATCCTTACCCGGTCTTCCACATCCCGGTGGGGTCATGCCATTTCATTCCACTCCACTCCACTCGGGAAGCCGCCCATGTGCTGGCCCCAGCGTCGGAAGTTCCCCGCAAGGGGTTCTGTCATCTGATCCACTCCTCGTGTCGATCAGTCCGATGCCGTCCCCGCTGGACATTAAACTCGCAGCATACCCCGTGTTAAACATGGGAAGCTGAGGAAAACCTCAGGTAACACAGTTCCCCGCACCCAGCGCGGGATGCCTCAGGCCATCACGCCTTCGAGAAGCCCTATTAGGGACGGAAGGCAGACATGCAGAGCCGCAGTGTTAAGACACGCCCCCGACACCCAGAGCCACCCGGTCTCCTCACCGCAGGTTGCTGCCCCGACCAGACTCCTTGGAGCATCCGGGCGGAAGCAGCGTAATTAACTGGTGTCCATGGAGACATGGCGCCGGGAACGAGATTCACAAGCACGTCTTAAATCTATGAGGGAGACCCGGATTAGGCGACGAGTTCTGAGGAGACGTCCACGGAAGGAGGAGCTGACGTCCCATCATCCCGGTTTCGATCAAGGAGCAGACGCCCCTGAATAAGGGACGGATGCCTCCCGCCTTTGGAAAGCGGGACTGCGGGGCCACAAGCCGCGCGCGCCCATCCTCTCAGGTCGACGGGTGCACGCGCGAACGCGTCCTGGAGGAACAACGTCGGAACAGAAACCCGACGCACATCCGCACCGAAACAGAAAAATGGTGAACCCGACGTGAATCTCTTCTCCTCAATACGAAGACCGATGGCTTTCAGAGGTGTTGGAAGACCAGCATGCTGCTCGACCGAGCATTCAACACCGGGGCACGGAACCCGCCAGGGGCTGGGGAAGGGAAATCGGGCACTCCGTCTCACGGCGTCGAGGGCCTGGGTTCCCCCCATGGAAGGCGTCGTGGCACTAATGGTTGGTTGCCGATTCCTTTTCCTGTCAGTGTTAATGGGGTTTTCTCCCTGCTTTCAGGAATCAAGTCGCCCAATCCAGTGCCCGATCGCCACCCGCCCACTGGCGCAGGGGTAGGGGAAACACCGACGCAGCTACTCCGCGCGGTCCCGCCCGTTCCACAACCGTCCCAGCAGCCGTAGCTGCGGGGCAACCACGCCCTCTCTCCCCCTCGGAGGTCATCCAGAGAAGGGTGATCAACCACATGGTGCGGAGATATGAGGAAGAGGGAGTCATCCCCACCAGGGACATGGCTCGCCTAGACCTTGAGGAGGCTGCACCTCGCCACCAACGCCGCCCCCGAGGGCCGCGCAGGGAGGCACCGCTGCCTGCCTCGACGTTCAACCGCTTCGGGAGCTTATCCCCGGAGCGCTCCGACAACTCCTTTCCCTATGCGGATGAGGTGGAAGACGCCCGGGACTACCCTATCCGAGATTCGCTCCAGGGATCCGCGATAAGGGCTCCTGTCAGGCCACGACGACACCGCCGCCAGGCCCCTCAAGTCGAAGAGCAGGCTCTCCACCTGCCCGCGCCGCTCATCCCGACTCGTTTGTCCCGACGCCAACGTCGGGCACGAGCGGAAGAGGATGCCCACCTTGGGGCCCTAGCAACAGCGGCCGCATTGGCCCAAGCCACTGCTGGCTCCAGTCGCCAGGCCCCTGCACATCCTGATCAGGGGCACTTCTATGCCCGACCTGGATCGAGGCCCCGACCGCCCCAGAGGCAGGTTGGGTTGACTCTCCCGGTTGCTGGTACAGACAATAGCCACCGCGGACCACCTCGCGGTAGCGCTATTCACCAACAGGGTCTACTCCGTGTGGCCGATCCAAGAGGCATGGGTCATCCCACCTTCCGATCCCAGCCCGGAGGCCTGCCTGGAATCATCTCTCCCCGCGTCCCCTTCGATATCTGTCCCGGTGCGCCTCGCACCTTGGTTTCCAGTCCTCTTGGCCCCAGCAACGGTGCGGCCGAAGGATGCCAGGACAGAGATCAGCCATGCCCCGAAGAACCACCCAGGGGAAAGAAGGCGAGGCGTCGACGCCGAGGGAAGAATGTTACGGAATTCCAGACAGAGATCCGACCGGTTCGTTTCTCTGATACAGAGGCGGAGTATGATTCGGCGATAGAGCCCTCCCCCCAATCCCGCCAGTCAGGGGCAGGGGTAGGAATGCGGCACGTCAGCCTCGTACTTCCCGAGGGCGAGATCGATATGATCCCCTCTTCTCTCCGAAGGTATATCCGGAGTAGCGAGGGCCTGGTAGACCCCCAAGGATCAAACTTGCGGTTGGTACCGGCCCCTCCGGAAGCGCCTTCCGCCTCGATCGGAGAAGCCGGAGACCTTTTCTGGGGACCGACGGTCGAACCACGATCTAGTGCACCCTCGGCGAGCACCGACGCTACGGAAGGATGTTCGCTCGCCGGCCCGTCCTATCGTGATGTGGTAGCCGGGGCACCTCCACCCTCAGAGGGCGGCCCGGGATATGGAGGCCAATCGGCCTGCTCGCCGTATTCACCGCCGGCCAGCCCGTCGGCCCGGCGGCCCGCCTCGGCACCACTGCCGGTTCCCCGTCCATTCCCAGTCGTTGAAGAGGACCAAGGAGACCTGGGTCCCAAGTTTGAGTCGTGGAGCTTTTGGACCATCCTTGCAGAGGGCCACTTCCCTGAGAAGTTTTGGCCAGTCGCAGGACCGGGCTTTGATGCACCCGAATCACTCACCCCGGATGAGTTCGAATGCTTCCGCCGAACTCTCCGGGAGACTCACTCCCGTATTCACCGCCTACAAATGCCATATCCCGGGATTCAAGCACACCTGGGGAATATTGGTGAGCAGTGCCGTCAAATTGACCTGGCCACGCTCCCCGCGGTTCGGCACCCCGGGTCATTTGGGCACCACGAGGCCCTCCAACAACGATGCGTTGAGTGTTTCCAAGTACTCCGCAAGGTTATTGAGGAAGCCACTCCCTACATGTATATCCGTGGATGGGGGCAATACGCTGCCCTACGCTTCAGTGCGATTCGCCGACAGCCCGATTCGCTGGGTGGCCCCGAGGGTATATCCCCAGGGACGGAAACGGTCAATATGGCTGACCTGTCGGGAGAGGGGAACGACTTGGAACTCCTCGACGGGGGCTCTCCCCCCGAAGACAAGCCGTCGTTGGATCCATCGGTGAGAGTTACTCGTCACCAGAGGAACCTCCTGGGACTCCCCGCACCCACTGAAGCACTGACGTTGAGCCGAAACGTCAGCAAAGGTAAAGAGCACGGCGAGGCTATAAAGCCCACCGACCCATCTGCCTCTATGCAGAGGGCGAACGAGGATCCCGAGAAGGCTACGCTACGTCAACAGCTCGCCGAGCAGAAGAAGCTAGTTGACCAGCTCCTCGCCGAGCGCGCTGCAGAACGGCGGCCTGACTACGGTGATCCTAGGCCAGGACAGCAGGGACAGGAACAACCACCCCTCGATGAGGCTCTCCCGGGCAACCGTGATTATGCCGTGTTCGCCGACAGGAGAGAGGCCATTGCCTATGGCAAGAGGGCGCGGTATGTTTCACCACACCCTCCCGAGCGGTGTGACTACCTGAGAGACCCCGTTCGGATTCCTCCCGCTGCCCCAAGGGCCGCTCCGCCCGCCATCCCACGAGCTGCCGAGTTCGACGACCCGGTCGACGACCCGATTGAAGGGCCATGCAACGCGCTCGTGGTTAGAGATCCTCGCCAGGACTGGAACCCATGTCCGGACAATCCGATGGCGGCACTCATCGCCCGCTTGGAAGCCTTGGAGACTCGGTAAGTGGCGATCCCACCGGACGGCAAGCCATACCCAGCATGGGTGGATGACATGCCGGCGCCTCCGGGATTCGGGAATCCCACTTTCGCCCCCTTCAACGGAACTGGAGATCCGCCACAGCATTTGTCCCATTTCAACTCGAGGTGCGGGCCTATGTTGGGGACTCCGGCGCAGCAAGAGGCCGCTAAGCTTCGCTGCTTTGTCCAGACACTGGAAGGGCCAGCATTTGTCTGGTACAGCCAGCTCCCCGTCGGGTCGATAACTAGCTGGGAGGACCTTCGTAGACAGTTCCTCTACCAGTTCAGTTCCACGACCCAGAAGACGAGTATCACAGACCTCTTCAAGTGCAAGCAGAGGCCTGATGAGCGAGTCACGGATTTCGTCGCCCGATGGAAGGGTCTCACGTATTCCCTTGACATGCCATTGACTCAGGAGCAGTTGCTGACAATGTGCGTCGGGAACGTCAAGACCGAGCTGGTCCCTTCCTTGATCACTCAGAATTACCCCGGAGGGTTCAGGGGCTTCTCAGACAAAGCTCAACGTCTTGAGGAAGCCCTGCAACAGGCCAGCCAGGCACACCCGCTGCCTCCTATGATTCCTGCAAGGAGAGTCAGCAGGGTTGAGCCCGCTGCTGTTGCCCAGATAGAGGCCCCCAGGCCGTTGGAGCTGCTGCCGGCGAGGCCAGCTCCACAGCCTCACAGGAATCCGCCTCCACGGGCTCAGTTCCCGGCCCAGCAGCGGCAGCCCCAGAACCGGCCGGCCCCTCCGCGTAATGTACCGCCACAACCCAGGCGAGATAATCAGGGTCCACCTCCTCAGCAGGCCCCTCCAGCCCCTCGTCAAGACCACGCTCCCAGGGGCCCGCGATACCTGACCTACTCATTTCACGAGAATCAGGTCCCCGGTTATTTCCGGAGCGCCCTGGAGCAGAGGATTGTGTGACTGCCTGAGTGTTGGAGGCCAGAGGAGGCACATCTCACGGATAACCCCCGCTACTTCCCTTACCATCGGGCCCTGGGGAACACCATCCAGCGGTGCTATGTGTTTAAGGATTGGCTCCAAGACCAGATTAACAACAATGTAATCAGGTTGGGCCCAGCTCCAGCACAAGTGGCGGGCGTGTTCGTGGGATCGGATGACGATAGCGGCAATGAGGACGAATGGTAGCTGGTCTCCGACCGCGGATCCCAGAAGTATAAAAACTGGATGGCCCGCAAGATGATCATTCGCGCCCATGGAATCATCCGTGCGCGCTTGAATCAGCCTGAGCCCCCAGAATCTGCGGGTGATGCTTCGGCATCGTCATCCCAGCCTGCCTCTTCCGAGAAGAGCAAACGGCGGCGGCGCAAGAAGGAAGAGCGTGCCCCGCCAGTTCCGCCACTATCCCGCACTCTCGGCGATTTCATGCCCCCGTAGATGGGGATCCCTCCCCGGATCCGCCAGGTGGTGAATGATTCGTCTGATGAAAGTGTTGGGTATGCTTCGGTTAATACCGTCGAGCTGGTAAATCCCTTTTCGGTTCCCGACATTGAAGAACACCAGGGGGACCTCCCTAGTGTCCCCGGTCGTCGCCATCGTCGGAGGAACCGCAACAACAGGAGTCGCTGGGGCACAGCAGTTGGTACCTCCAGCCAGGACGTGCACGCCACTGAGACTAGGCAGCAGGCTCAAAACCGAGCTCAGCACGCGCAGCCCCCCCATCCGGGGATGACAGATTCTCCTCCGCCACTGTTTGTGGTGTGGGACCAGGAAGAACCGCCTCAGCCACGTCGCGATCAGCTCCGCCCTGCCACGAGTCCATCCCGGCCTCCTGACCCCAGTACGGTGACTACTTCCGGGGCTTCAACCAATGAACGACAAGATTTGCCAAGTACCAGTCGGCCGCCGGCCCAACCGGCAAGGCCCGTCATGCCTCCAACCGCAGAGAAACCTCCTACAACCAGGGGATCGCGCTTGGAAAAAAGTATGATGTCCTGAAGCACTTGGCCGACATCCCAGCAAGGCTCTCCATCCTTGAGGCTCTGCGCATGTCACCTGAGATGCAAGAGGCACTCGCTGAAGCCCTGAAAAGCCCCCTCCAGTTTGAGACAGAGGTTGCGGCTGCAGAGGCCTTTCACACCGAAACGATTGAGGACGCCGAATGTCAGGCAGTTATCTCGTTCTCTGGTAAGGATGAAGACCCTCCTATACAGGGACACATTCGTCCGCTGTATGTTACTGGACAGTTCAATGGCCTTGAAGTCCGGCGCTGTCTTGTCGACACGGGGTCCGGGATTAACCTAATTCCCGCTCGGACGCTCCAGAGATTGGGGTTGTCTGAGGATGACTTGATTCCCTCCGACCTCAGGATCCAGGGGTATGACCGCACCGAGCAAACTCCGATCGGCAAGATACGTTTGAAGACCCAGTTCGGTGACTTGGTTGCCAACACCGAATTCATGGTGGTCTCTCAGGACACTGCGTATAACGCATTGATGGGAAGGCTATGGCTCCACCTTCATGCGGCGGTTCCCTCATCATACCACCAATGCCTCAAATACTCCCTTAATGGTCGAGTAGGCGTGCTTTAGGGAGATGCCTCTCCTTTTGCCTCATGTGAAGCCCGCTATCTGGACGCGGACTATTACAAGAGCAAGGATAAGCAGATCCTGGTAGGTGAGGTCGAGCCTGTCACTGTTGCGAGTGATCCCTGGGCAAGTTTGGATGACGCTTACGTCCTCCCGATTCAACGGTTGGATGTAGCCATGGTCTCGACGGCCTGTGAGTCTCCCGATGATATGACCGCGACCGCCCATGCCAGCACCAGCGGCCCAGCAGGATCTGGTAGCCCCAATGCAGTTTCCAACACAGTCTCTCCCGTGGACGATCCCTCCCCAAGTGGAGAGGATGTGGAAGACGCACCCCCAGCCTTTGAGGAGGGCGTCCCCGCCACGGTCGATGAGTTAGTACAGGTGAACCTTGGAACCGAAGCAGATCCAAGACCCACATTGGTCAGTGCCGCCATGCCCTCTGAGGAGCGGCAGCAGTACGTGGACTTTCTCAGGCAGCACCGTGATGTGTTCGCTTGGGGCTATGACGAGATGCCGGGGCTAGATCCTCAGGTAGCCGTCCACCGCCTTGGTCTCCCGGCGAACCATCGCTGGTTCAAGCAGCCTCCCAGGAAGATGCACCTGTTCCACGGTGCCATGGTTGAGGCCAAAGTTGACAAGATTATCAAAGCCACCTTCGTGAGGGAATTTCAGTACCCCAAATGGCTGGCCAACATTGTGCCGGTCAGGAAGAAGAACGGACAGATCAGAGTCTGTATCGACTTCCGTGATCTCAACTGCCACTGCCCGAAGGATGATTTTCCCCTTCCGGTGACAGAGCTGTTGATTGACGCCACGACAGGGTTCCAAGCCCTCTCCTTCATGGATGGATACTCCGGATACAACCAAATCCGGATGGCCCCTGAGGATGAGGAGTTCACTGCCTTCAGGCCCCCCCAGGGTATCTTTTGTTACCAGGTCATGCCCTTCGGCCTGAAGAATGCAGGTGCCACCTATCAACGGGCGATGCACCGCATATTCAAGCCAATCCTCGGCACACTGGTGGAATGCTACGTCGACGACTTGGTGGTCAAATCGCGCCAGCGTCAGGACCATCTCAAAGATCTTGAGAAAGTGTTCGGCTTCCTCCAGTCTCGCTGCCTGAAGATGAACCCGTTGAAGTGTGCCTTCGGGGTCACCTCCGGAAAGTTCCTTGGATTTGTGGTAAGATACCGGGGTATTGAGATCGACCCAGAGAAGATCAGGGCGATTAGCCAGATGCCTCCCCCAGGTAACATCCGGAAACTACAAGGGTTCCAAGGCCACTTAGCCTATATACGCCGATTCATCGCGAATCTGGCCGGCAAGTGTAAGACCTTTTCTCGGCTCATGAAGAAAGGTGCCACCTATGTATGGGATAAAGAGTGTCAGACCGCTTTCGAGGAAATCAAGCAGTACCTGCTTCAACCTCCGGTTCTGATGCCGCCTATATCCGGAAAGCCGCTGGTCCTTTATGTGACCGCCCTGGAACGGTCCCTGGGTGCCCTTCTCGCCCAGAAGAACAACGAGGGAACGGAGAATAGCCTCTATTACCTCAGTCGCATGCTCCTTGATGCGGAAGTCAGGTATTCCCCCATCGAGAAGAGCTGCCTGGCGCTCGTATTTGCCGTACAGAAATTACGGCACTACTTGCAGCACCATGAGGTACAGTTGGTTTCTCGAGTAGACCCGTTGAAATATATCCTGAGCCGGCCTATGTTGACTGGCCGTCTAGCGCGGTGGGCTGTGATTCTCCAGTAGTTCGACATCAGGTATGTGTCTCAGAAGGCCATCAAAGGGAAAGCATTGGCAGACTTTCTGGCTGCTCACCCGACCTCCGCGGATCAGCCGCTGGATCTAGGCTTTCCTGATGAGGCCATTCTCTCGGTCGATCATGCCGATCCATGCTGGCAGATGCACTTTGACGGTGCCTCCCGGAGCCCCACCGGTAGAAGACTTGATAATCCTAAGCTCAACAGAGTGGGCTTGGGTATCGTCTTCATTACCCCGGAGCAAGCCGTGCTGTCATACTCTTTCCTGTTGTCAGAGGGCTGTACCAACAATGAGGCGGAATACCATGCCCTCATCACCAGCCTCGAGTTGGCTCTCGAGATCGACGTGCCCCATCTGTGTGTGAAAGGGGACTCCGAGCTGGTCGTTAAGCAGATCAATGGCGACTATGTTGTCAGGAAGCCGGAACTTGTGCCGTTTCTGGAGTGCACCCTCCTTCTGATGGCCCAGTTCCCTTCTCGGCCAGAAATTGTCCATATTCCCCGGTCGCAGAACGGTCGAGAAGATGCCTTGGCCAGCCTTGCTGCGTCACTTGCAGAGCCTGAACAGGACAACCTGATCGTCCGCGTGACGCACCGCAGGCTCATCACTCCCGTTATCCCGGAGGGAGATCGCGGCCCGTCGGTAAGTAGTCTCACCACGGTTGCCCCTGTGCCCGGAGCCCCGAGTACCCCAGATATGGCAGTCGAACCAGCCCCTGATTGGAGGGCGCCTTTGGTTGAGTACCTCCAACATGGCATTCTCCCATCGGATCGAGCCGAGCGCGAGCGAGTTCGACGCCGCACATCGAATTTTGTCCTCCAGAGCAGTCCCGGCCTGGAGCAGATCCTCTACAGACGCGGATTTGATGGTGTTATCCTCCGTTGCCTTCAAGGGGTTGAGATCCCACGAGTCATGCAAGAGGTTCATGCTGGTTCATGCGGTGCCCATCAGACTGGGCCGAAGCTGTCCCACCAGATTCGGAGGTTGGGATACTTCTGGCCCTCCATGATCCATGACTGCATCGAGTATGCCAGGAGGTGCCATGCGTGCCAGGTTCATGTGAACTTTGTGCATCGGCCGCCGGAGCCTCTCCATACCACTAGGTATTCTTGGCCCTTTGCAGTCTGGGGGATGGATGTTGTGGGACCTTACCCGCCGGCGACGGCTCGCCAGTGCCGGTTCATTCTGACCGCCACGGACTTCTTCTCCAAATGGGCAGAGGCGATTCCGCTCAGAGAGGTCAAATCCTGTTCGATCGCTGACTTCGTGACCTCCAACATCATTCATCGATTTGGAGTGCCTCACGCTATCCTTACGGATAACGGAGCCAATTTCCGAGCAGCCGAGTTGAAGAAGTTGTACGCCAAGTACAACATTCGCTCGAACCATACATCTCGCTATCATGCGCAGGCGAATGGACAGATTGAGGCGTTTAACAAGACCCTCTCTAACATTCTGCAAAAGATGGTTGGTCAGAACAAGAAGAGTTGGCCGGACAAGCTCCCCAACGCCCTCTGGGCTTATCGGACGACGACTCCCAATTCCACCCAGATGACCCCTTATTCCCTGGTGTATGGAGCTGAGGCCGTCCTGCCCATCGAGATCCAGTTACCGTCCTTGCGCACTACGGTCTACGACCAGCAAGTGCCGGACAGAGCTGCCGAAGCCCGTTTAGTCGAGTTGGAAGCACTGGATGAGAATAGACTTCGCGCCTTGCACAACTTGGAGAGGCATCAGAGCAGGATGACTCGAGCTTTCAATAAGAAGGTTCGCCTCCGCTCCTTCCTGCAGGGTGACCTAGTGCTGGCCCTGAGAGCGCCAATGATCCCCGGCAGGAAGCCACCCAAGTTAGAGCCCAAGTGGGAGGGACCTCTTGTCGTCCACAAGGTCTATCCCAATGGCACGTACTCCCTAGCAACTATGGATGGTGAGCGTGTCACTCCTCCCACCAACGCTAGGTTCCTCAAGCAGTACTTTGCCTGAGTGCACTTCGTCCGCACTGCAAGACGTTAATCTGCCTAGTGTTTCGTCCAAAATGACGTTAAATTGTACCTCGTCCGCGCGGCAAGACGTTAAACTGTCAAGCATCTTCGTCCAACACGACGTTAAACTGTACTTCGTCTCGCACGACGTTAAACTGCATTCGTCCTGCATGACGCTAAACTGCACCACGTCCGAGCTACAAGACGTTAAACTGTTCTGCATCCGTCCCGCATGACGTTAAACTGCACTTCAAGAACTACGTACGGCTTGATTCCCATCCTTATGGGATACATAGGACCGCCTGAACATTCATGTTTCAGGCCCATCCCCATCCTTCGGGAATTTCCATCCCATCTCGGGCCCTTGTCCCAGTTGCCTCCGGGTGTGCGGCGTATGGTGTGAACGCGGGGCTATGCCCTCATTCACGTCGGTTTGCTCGCCACGCTGTACGCCCCCCACGTTTGGGGATGCCTTCTGCTCCCCCCTTTTTTTCTTTTCGTCCCGCATGACGTTAAACTGCACCTCGAGAACTACGTGCGGCTTGATTCCCATCCTTATGGGATACGTAGGACCGCCTGAACATTCATGTTTCGGGCCCGGCCCCATTTCCCGGGAATCTCTATCCCGCATTGGGCCTCTGGCCCAAGTTCCCCTCCTTTTTGTGCGAGGCGTATGACGTGAGCGGGGGATTATGTCCCCATTCACGTTGGTCTACTGGCCGCGCTGTACGCCTCCCCCGTGTGTGGGACTACCTCACACCCCTCATCGTCCTGCATGACGTTAAACTGCCTCTCAAGAACTACGTACGGCTTGATTCCCATCCTTATGGGATACGTAGGACCGCCTGGACGCTTGTGTTTCAGGTCCAGCCCCGTCTCTTGGTTGATCACGGGGATCTGCTGTCTTTTGGTTGCTCTCAGGATGAGTCCTCCGACCCTTTCCGGTGATCTGTTAAGATGTTTTGGGTACTTCGATCTATGACCAGTGGTGTCGGATTCAATCCCGACAAGTCCTGTGTTGCTTGTCGGGCCGCGCGCTTCCTCTTGTTCGAGCCTTCACTCAAAGGGATCCTCGTTAGCGGTTTGGGTACGATGCCTCAGTGCTCTCCTACCGCTCCGGGTCGATTTACCGGCGGGTCCTGGGCCGCAAATCGATATGAATCCTGCGCTTGAGCGGTTGATGCTCATTTGCTTGCCCCGTTCTAGGCTGACGCGATCGGATGTTTTGCTGCGAATATGGTCAGCGACATCCTTGATCGCCATGTCGGCTCTTTCAGGCTCTGAACATTGGTTGCGCAGTCCTCATCACACTCCGCCTTTGGGTGTTGTAGTGGAGTCTCGACACTCTCTTCATAACTGACCTGTAGTACACCTCTACACGTTAGGCAGGCCAACCAGGGTAATGGTGTCTTTCGAGGCTCCCGCGATCTGAGCACCAAGGATATATGCTGATGTCCTCCCTAAGGGCCATGTGTAGCTGGACCCTCGTCCCCATAAGGAGGAAGGAGTCGCCCGAACAATCGCGTTCTGGGCCCAGTATAGCTGGAGGCTAGCATCTCTGCCCCTCGGGTGATGGACATACGCAGGCCCCTATCCCAGGATCCTTCTCCTGGAATCGTGCGTGACCGCAGGGCTGGGTATGTTCCCACCTCCGCTGAGTCCACCGTATCGCGATAAGCGGATTCCTCCATGGTCCGAGTCACATGACCTTAAACTGTGTTGTCTGGTCCTACCACACTACCGTAAACTGTGATCGTCTTGGCCGCCCGATGAGAAACGGCACTGCATCATGATGTTCTCCTCAGGGGACACTCACGTTGGGCGCTGGTTAATAACCACGTCATTTATCAATGCCTTTCACGGCTTGATTATTGTGGCGACGCCAGGGATTTCTTAATCACAGGCATGTCACTGCACAAAGAAAAACCATCCACCTTTAAGGACAAACAAGAAATATCAAATACCGCTTCTTCTGTGTGCGAGGGTCAGACCCGCGCCCCTCCCCGCGCTGGTGCCCGATTGTGTTGCGCCGCGCTTCAAGAACTACGTGTGGCTTGATTCCCATCCTTATGGGATACGTAGGAACACCCGGATGTTTGAAACTTCGGGTCCAACCCCCCACCTCTTAGAGATTCCCCCTTCTCTGGGGAATCCGCCGCCTTCGGGTCACCCTCAAGGCGTGTCCCGCGACCCCTTGCAGTGGTCCACCGGTGTCAAGAGTACTCTGGTTTATTGCCAGGAGGGTCAGGTTCAGCTTGGTCAGGTTCCTTCCATTTTCAGGCTTCGTGCTCCCTTTCATTCGGACCCATCGCCTACGCCCTGGGTGGAGCCCCCGTGAGCGGTTTGGACACAATGCCTCAGTGCTCTCCCACCGACTCGGGCTGGTGCCCCCAAGGGCCTCGGGCAGCAAATCGATATGAATCCTGCGCTTGAGCGGTTGATGCTCGTTTGCTGCCTCATTTCATCAACGGTCAGTGCGATATTGATGCTGCTTTTCCGCCACGGTCGGCAGTACTCCCATATCGTTACGCCGGTGCCCCCAGTCCTTGAGTGAATGGCCGCATGATTCACATTACATTTTCCACCTCCCATTCTGACCAGGCGAAACCTCGACACTCTTGACGCTATTCCTCAGTGCATCTTCGCATATCCGGGGGATAGGACCACGATGTGGCATACTTTGAGGTTCCCTATGGTCCGATCTCTAAGACTTTAAACTAAGATCTGCCCCTATGGTCCAAGCTCTACGACCTTAAACTAAGATCTCCCCAAACGGGGTTCTACGTCCTGCATGACATTAAACTGCACTTTCAGAACTACGTGTGGCTTGATCTCCAGCCTGATGGAGTACGTAGGAACGCCCGGGCATCTCGACTCGGGTCCAGCCTCAGGGATCGCTAAGTCCCACCCCTCCTCATCGCCGACTGTCTGGCCTGGCTTCGGGTAGAGTGGTGTAGTTGTGATATTTTCCCCGATTCAGCTCGGGATGCCCCATCGCAATGATGGGAAGCGACAGTTTCCTCGTCAAAGAGGTTCTGTCTGAGAATTGGGGTGATTCACGGCCAGATTAGTGCATCAACCTAATACGCTTTCCCCACGGTGGCGCAATTTTGGGAGCGTTGGATTCTGTCCGAACAAATCATCACTTCGCCCCACGCTTCGCATGCCCTGTTGATCTGGATTTCCACCCTTGTGCCTGAAGGAACCCCCAAAGCGGCATTGATGATGACATGTGATCCGCCTCCTGCGATATGAATTATGACCTTCGGTCCATCTATTGCGGTAGTATGGTCGATTGATCCATTGTCCGCTTGCCGTCTTGGGCATTTCCTGGAAGGCCGACCGTTGTGGATTTCTGAATTCGGGACACGCGATTCACCCTTTCTCATTTCCCTATGTTCGGATAAAATCTCAACGCCCCTAGCGTTGTCCCGCTCGTGTGTTGGAACAAGTTGGGGGGATGATACATTGATTAGGTCTGAGGTCTCCTTTCCTAGGAATGACCTCCCTCTTTTCTTTAGAGATCCAGGCCCAATTACGGATGCCTGAAGCTTGGTTAACGCTCCCGCGAGACAATTTGTGGTTGAGCATGTTAAGCCAAAAGATGCAGATAAATATATTGGTTCATACAAATGGATCGAAATATTGAGTAGCGGAAGCAAATGTTCTGGGAGTGGCAAAAAAAAAGCCCCTAGGGATTAGCATGCTGGATAAGTCTTTCTAACGCCGCTACCCTTTGGCTGGCGGCCTCCAGAGCTGCTTCTCGCTCTCTGCGTGCCCTCTCCTCGTCGGCGGTCGCAGCACGCAGTTCGTCGATCCTGGCCTGTGCGCGCTCCCGCTCGACTTGAAGTGTGACCATCTGTTGGCCCGCCTCCGTCAGCTGTACCTGGGCGTCATCCAGCTGGGCCGTTAGTTGCTCCACAAGCTCAGTGCACGTTGCAACGAAGGCCTCCTTCTCTGCCGCCTGCCCTTCGAGACTCCGGACTTCCTGCTCCGCCACGAAGAGCGCCCGCGTGCTCTCCGACATGTCCCGACATTGTGCGACGTCGGCACGCCAGCAGCTCTCGCGCATCTTATAGGCCATGAAATCACGGACCGTCAGATGGAGGCGTTGAGCATCAGCTCCCCCGGCACACAGGAAGCGCAGCCAGGTTTGGAGTGATCCCATGCGCCCCAGCCACTCCGATGGGTCTCGCTTGAGGAAGCGCTGGATGCACTTCCACCCCCTGCGGCGCGTTATCCGGCTCTCCTCGACCGCCCCCGCGTCCGAGTCGTCCATCTCCTCGGGGTCGGCAGGCCGGTAGGCAGGGAAGGCAGCCAGCAGGTCTGCTGCAGGGTCCGCCCCTGGGGTGTCCTCACGGGGGATAGGTTCCCCAACATCTGAGCGACCTTCTTCTCCCGCCCCAGCGGCGTTGAAACCCTCGTCAGCCCCCGACCTCTCTCCGATGTCAGCACCGCCGGTGTCCGCAGCCCCTTGATCAGCAGTTGGTGGGGCCGGCTCGGTTTGGGAAGTCTGTTCCGGAGCAGGCGGCAGGTCTGCCACTGGTCCACTCGTGGATGGCCCGGGTTCGACAGCCCGACGAGCCTCCAGTGTTGAGATCACTGCGCGGGGCATGCCGTGGTTAGTCACGGATCGTCAATGGCGAGCACCAGCAGTAAAGTAAGGAGACTTACGGGAGTTCAGAGCATCATCTTCCGCTGCCCCGACCACCACAGGAACAATTGCAGCAGGGGACCCTTCCGTGCTTGTCAATTCAATGATGGGTGTCTGGCCCCCGCCTTGTCCTGCTGGCGCCTCTTCTACTCTCGCTGAGGACGTCTGACCAACATCCGTGCGCTCCTGAGAAAGGTGGAGAAATGGGTTAGAAGCTGCATAAGAGAATGGATGAAGCAGGGTGAGTAGGGATAGAAGCGGACCTCGAGGAGCTCAGTGACATCAACATCGTCAGAGCCGGCCACCTCGCCGCTCTCCCGCGGGCTCCCCTGATGGGACCTTCCCTCGGAGCCTTCATCCTCCCCCGTCTCCTCCTCTTCCTCGGAGTCGTCGCTACTGTCATCTTCCTCCGGCGGCATCTGTTCTGGAGCAGGCTCTAGACCGAGCATCACCTTCACCAAAAGGGATGGCTCCGCACACTGACCACGTTGGCGCGCGTACTCGTCCATGGCCGTCAGATACGCATATTGCCGGTTGAAGTCCACCCTGTCGGCGATCTGGAGGCGCCCGACCTCTGGCAGATGGATTCCTTCTCTGAGTATCTTTCGCCAGATGGCGTCGGTCCCCAGTGACTGCCGCAGGGTCATCCAGGCCGACCACAGCGCCGGGAAGACTGCATCGTGGGAGGGTTCGAGCAGACGCCTTACCTGCTTCCCGGGCCGCTCCCCGACCGCCGCATGTGCCCCCTCTCTGGGCGCTGAAGTCGTGGCGGAAGCTTGCGATGTGCCCGCCGCCGAATTCCCTGCCCACGCCGGCTCCGCTGCATGGCGCGCCTCCGTTCTCCCCCATGTGGCGGCGCCTCGCCTCCTTCCTTGACGCCCGGTCTCCGCACGGGTGACCTCGAGCCGCCGAACTGGCTTCCGTAGAAGCCCCTCGGGGTACGCGATGGCCCAGTGTTCGGCGTACTCGGTTGCCAAGCCTGCGTCGACCCCGGTAGGAGGGAGAGTGATGACGTCGCCAGAGCCAAAGGCGACGAACATCAGCCACATCTGGCGAAGGACGCCAGGGTTCGTCTCCTCCCGGACAGCAGTGAATACCCTCTTCGGCATCCGTTGAAGGCACCCGAACTGCCTGGCGAACCGGGTTGGCACGTAGGGCTCGCAGATCACCTTCCCGTCGATCCGAGCCACGAGCACCCCGCCCCGCATGTTCAGGAAGTATTCGTGCTGCTCCAGCGGACCCTGCCAGTTGTCGATCATTTGGCCAACGGGAGTGGGGAACGGGCTGAAGTTGAAATTGGCATGATTGCCAATCCGAATCCTCACGCCCTCCTCACTTAGGGTCATCGGAGCGACCCCCGCAATGTTCAGCAGGGAGGGTCGCAGGCCGTTGCCCGGAGGAATGATGGCGTTCGGAAACGTGTACCCACCAAGGTGAGCAGCCACCCAGCCGTGGAAGAATTGGAAGGGCCCACAGATCCTTCGTGGCGACCCCCCTCGCGAGATGCGTCCCAGGATGGCATACAGCTTCGCCAGCACCGGGACCCCGAGGTTGTATCTTTTATTGGCGGCCATGGCGCCCGCCATCGCCAGTGTCGCCGGGCGGACGCCCATTCTCGCGTCCCGCACTGGCAGGAGCCACCCACTCAGAAAGGCGGCCAGGAATGCTGCGTACCGAACATTTGGGTCCCGGGCCTCGATGACGCGGTACCCCCATGAGCGGTAGTCGCCCGTCTCCAGGACCCGCCAGTACGACCCGTTCTGGCTCCTCTGAGCCGCGGTCGGGCACCGCTTCCCCCTGCATGGCATCTTGATCGCCGGGTCATGCTCCAAGAACTGGCCGAACCACTCCTTGTAGGCTATGTCCTTGTGGAAGTCCTTGATCCCGAGCCGCTGCGTAGCCAGGTCAAGCAGATGCCATGTCAGAATGGGAGTCCGTGACCTGTCTTCCCAGATGTTCTTCGGAGGCAGGAACTCATCGTACTGGTAACCCTCCAGCGGGATACCTCCGATGCAGTGGATGTCCCAGAGACCGATGCCGACCTCCCCATGGTGAAGATGGAAGGTGTTGGTATCCGGGGACCAGCGGGTGAACAGCTCCGGCCCGAGCTCGGACTGCTGGTAGAAGTGGAATTGCGACGTCCACACCGCCTCAAACAGGCCGATGTACCGCAGCTCCTCCGCGAAGTGATCGCAAGTGTGGCGTACCCAGAACGCCCAGGCCCACTCACTGGTGAAATTGCCCCCAGACCGCAAGTCCCAGTCCTTCAGCCAGCCCTTGGTGTCGTCGGTGACACTCTGGCGATATATGCTCGAGTAGAGGGCTGGAGAGTTCTCCGCAGTAGGCTCACTTCCGACGATGGTTCGCGTCCTCGGGTTCAGGACATAGACATCTAAGTGCCTGGTCTCCCTGGCAGGATGCCCATTGTTGGTGATGTTATAGCGGGGAAGCTCTTCCTCCCGAGTCACCCAGGTCCGTGGCGCATCAACCTCGAACCCTGGCACCGGAACCTCATCCAGGATGCCAAAGTTCCAGAGCGGAAGGTTGTCCGACAGCGGATATGTCTTCTGGGCCGGCGTCAGCAAGTCGAACAAGGATTGATTGTTGGAAACAATCTCCTTGGCTCCGTAGACCTCCTCGTTCGTCACCATCTCAGCTCTGCGAGTGGCGGCATCCCCCTCATTTCCTTGATTCGCGGCCATCTCAGAAGCTCCGGGAGTCGTGCGGGTTAAGGGATGAAGCGTGCGGAATCGGACGAGGCTGGAAGAGAAGTTTGAGAGTTGGCGCGCAATCCTAGTGGACGGCGCGCAATCGGGAAGTCCGTCGCGTAAAACCCCGGGTGTTCGCGCAAAATCAGGCCGAAATCCGGAGAGGTTTGCGCGACGAACTGGTTAATTCCGCGCTGGAAAGGGCAATTTCGCGCACGAGATCTCGAATTCTTATCGCGCGGAAGGCCAGTGTACGGTGCGGGGGACCCAGGGCCCCTATTTATAGGCAAGGCCGGGAGTCCGTGCTGCGCGGAAAGCACTTTGCGCGACCGCACCGGCGAATTTCGCGCCTGACGCCCTTTTTTGCGCGCCACAGTCCCGCGCCACCCATGACTTCGGCATTCCGGCGTCTCCCTCGGAACCCGATCGTTGCGACCTCTCGCCGATCAGATTCCGAGGGGGGGCTTTTGTAGACGCCGGAAAAGTCCGTTGTTCCCAAACGAAGCTCCGGATGCGGAAAGCGAGGTCATATTTGGAGTCAGAAGCATGTTCCGGAGGGCCCGGAGGACGTGCGCGGAATTTTGGAGACCCGCGCGCAATGTTGAAGTCAGGCGCGCAAACCTCCCAGGATGCGCGCAATGCGCTGTGCCGGCGCGCAATTTTGCGCGCCCGTTGCCCGCGCGACTCCCTTGCGCGCCGGACCCGATTCCGCGCCCGTGAACCGGATTCCGCGCCAGGGGTTGCCTATAAATATGAGGCGACCCCCGACGTTTTAAAGGTTGCTGGAAGTCGAAAGGTCTCTCGTGCGCGCAATCCAACCCCTCCCGTGCGCAATGCCGATCTTCAGGTAACCTCCTTTCTTTCGCGCAAGAAAGCCTCGGAGTTCGCCTTCGCGCACAATCCCTTGGGCTCCTTTCCTTTGAATAATTCTTCACCCTAAGGCCTTCGCGTGCAAAGGAAGCCTCTTGCGCGCAATTGCCCCCGGGGTGCGCGCAATCCGGCCCGATTGCGCGCACCCCCCCTTTTCAAAGTGGCCATTCGATTAAAGAATGAGCTGTTGCCCCCACGCGCTATCCGAAGCCCAGTGCGCGCAATCTCTACCTTCCGCGCGCAAAGCGCTGGCTCAATTGCGTGCCAGCCCGCCCATTTGCGCGCCGACCCGCGGTATTGTGCGCCAAGCTCTTCATTTGCGCGCAATCCGCCAGGGTCGATCCCTTTGACCCCCTGAGGGTACCCGCCTGCGTGGCGCCCGATGATCTTCATCCTGGGTGCCCGCACCGTGCGTTGTCTTCCCGTGCGGCCCTCCAGGATCACGCGAAGTGACATGGACCTATCGGCGGCTTCCATGTCCCGCACGACGTTAAACTGCATTCGTCCGAGCTACAAGACGTTAAACTGTTCAGCATTCATCCGAGCTACAAGACGTTAAACTGTTCAGCATTCGTCCTGCACGACGTTAAACTGTAATTCGTCCTGCATGACGCTAAACTGCACCACGTCCAAGCTGCACGACGCTAAACTGCCTAGCCTCCATCGTCCGAGCTATAAGACGTTAAACTGTTCAGCATTCGTCCTGTAGGACGTTAAACTGTACTTTGTCCGCGCTGCAAGACGTTAAACTGCCAAGCATCTTCGTCCTCAACACACGACGTTAAACTGTACTTCGTCTGGCAAGACGTTAAACCGTCCGCTTCGTCCTCAACACACGACGTTAAACTGTACTTCGTCCGGCAAGACGTTAAACCGTCCGCATCACCCGATCCCGTGTCTCGCACGCAGGATCCCCCCGGTTTGGATGTGGCCCCCACCCGCGCGTCTCTGCAGGGATGTCGGGATTGGAGTGGCCTTCGCCCACGGGGGTAGAGTGTTACAAACAGAATGAACTACGTGGACTTTGATCCCTGTCTTCTAAACGGGGTACGTAAGAAGCCTCTCCGAGGTTCAAGCCCACCACCTGGTCGTCCCGGTCGTATTCACGTCGGTTCGTCCATCCGTGGACCCCTCCCGGGTTCACATTCGCGTCGATTCACCTATGAATCCGCTCTTGTGGGGGACTGCATATGTGTATCTCCATTGCACTTCCCCACTGCCTTTTTCTATTTCTCCCTCCAACGTCCAGCATGACGTGAAACTGTGATTCACCCGGCCGTTCCATCCCCCTCTGTGCGAGGTGGTTCGGTTCAATCCTTTTCCAGGCGGCCTCGATCTCTTCGTGAGTCGGCTTGCCAACGTCCAACATGACGTGAAACTGTGATCCACCCGGCCGTTCCATCCCCCTCTGTGCGAGGTGGTTCGGTTCAATCCTCCACCCGGCGGCCTCGATCTCTTCGTGAGTCGGCTTGCCGATGTCCAGCATGATGTTAAACTGTATATCCGAACTATGCTGACTTTGATCTGCGCTAACGCGCGGTACGTAGGAAGCCCCTATGGGGTCCAAGCTCTTCACTCCGTCATCCATCCTGATCCTTACCCGGGCCGCTACATCCCGGTGGGGTCATTCCATTTCATTCCACTCCACTCCACTCGGGAAGCTGCCCATGTGCTGGCCCCAGCGTCGGAAGTTCCCCGCAAGGGGTTCTGTCATATGATCCACTCCTCGTGTCGATCAGTCCGATGCCGTCCCCGCTGGACGTTAAACTCGCGGCATACCCCGTGTTAAACATGGGAAGATGAGGAAAACCTCAGGAAACACAGTTCCCCGCACCCAGCGCGGGATGCCTCAGGCCATCACGCCTTCGAGAAGCCCTATTAGGGACGGAAGGCAGACATGCAGAGCCGCAGTGTTAAGACACGCCCCCGACACCCAGAGCCACCCGGTCTTCTCACCGCAGGTTGCTGCCCCGACCAGACTCCTTGGAGCGTCCGGGCGGAAGCAGCGTAATTAACCGGTGTCCATGGAGACATGGCGCCGAGAACGAGATTCACGAGCACGTCTTAAATCTATGAGGGAGACCCGGATTAGGCGACGAGTTCCGAGGAGACGTCCACGGAAGGAGGAGCCGACGTCCCATCATCCCGGTTTCGATCAAGGAGTTGACGCCCCTGAATAAGGGACGGATGCCGCCCACCTTTGGAAAGCGGGACTGAGGGGCCACAAGCCGCGTGCGCCCATCCCCTCGGGTCGACGGGTGCACGCGCGAACGCGTCCTGGAGGAACAGCGTCGGAACAGAAAACCGACGCACATCCGCACCGAAACAACTATTATTAATCATCAAATGATTATTAGACTTGAATGTATACGATGGAGAATGAATCTCATCGCGTTCGTGGATACGGTAGTCCGTACGTACGCACGAGCGACAATATCATTGTTTTGATATTAAAATAATATATAATTGGATGGTATATCATATATACAGAATAATTATCATGTTATATTTATTATTTATATGAATTACACATCATTATTATACCCATCCAAATAATAATTTATTGAATAACAATTACACCACGACGTGGAGACGGTAAGCCGTACGTACGCACGTATGGTGACATGTTATTCAAAGGATGGATAGAATACTGAATATGGTTGTACCATATTTATAATAATATTACAGTATATGGGAGATACTTGATTCATTATTTTATAATGATAATAACAAAGAAAGAAGAAGTTGAAGAAGAAATGAATTTGAAAAAGGGTGGTGAAAACATTACCTCTTCTTCGGGTTCTTCTTTTTGATTTGATCAAAAGCGCTCCTTAGGTTGGCCTTCTGATCAAACTAAGGACTCTAGGTTGTAGTGAGGTAATTTGAGAGATTATTTGGGTAGGTATTGGCCGAACCAAAAGGCTTTGAAGGTGTGAATTAATGAGAAGGGGGAGTGCCCTTTTATAAGAGGGGCGAGGGGCACCTTTGGAAAAGCTAGAAATATTATTTTATAATAAATTCATATTCAGTTTCTAATGGCGCCAAAGTGGATTATTTAAAGGTTAAGGTGGGTATGGGTCGAAAGCCACTCAACCAATAAAATTTAGACAGGTTTGGGTCATTATATTAACCTTATCTTTTAGTTTTAACTCTTAGTTAATTAGTTTGACACTTACCATGTCACTTTGTATTTTTATATTATATAGTTAATAAACTTACTATATACCTCCAAGCGACCCCCAAGTGGTCCATTAATGATACACCTATCATGATATAAGTCTCTTCGCAGAACCTTAGATTTTTATGAATTGAATATCAATTAATAATATAATATTTTTTTAAAAACTCCTTTATGTCAATTTTGACACTATTTGGAAAATTGATTTTTTTGAAATTCATAACAGAATTATTACTTCTAAAAAAGGTAATTAAATCATTACTAACATGTCATATTAACCTATAAAATTAGTGTAATTAATAAAAAGTCTCAAATTATATTTACTTGGGTATTTATAATATCAATTATTTTAATTTATCACTATTATGGTAATTACTGCCTCATCATTGTGTCATAAATAAATTAAATTATTTAATGTCTAAAAATTATAAATAAAATATAATTATCTATGAAATCTTTTTATATTTCTAATTAATATTTATAATCGAATTTATCTTATGTGTAACCATATATTAAAAATGTTTTAGTAAATAAACTTTGATTTTAACTCTTTTAACTCTTCTTTGAATTAAATAATAATAAATGTCCTAATCTAATCCAAGTGGACCTAAATGATAATATTTTATTCCTAAGGTTATTTTTGGTCGAGATACACTAGTCCAATAGAATTAAGATATATGTTAGGGTAATATTAATATTATTTTTACCCTTAATTACCCTATTTACTTTTAATCGTGGTAAATAAAAGTAAAAAGGTACTATTCACCAAAAATTATTTTAATCTCATTGAACCACATTTTACTCCTTGATATTAACCGTGTCTCTCGGATTTTTGAAATTCCACTCACAGAAGCGGTAAAATTATGTTTTATGAAAAATTCAGTTTTTTAACTACCACTTAGTGGTTTCACTATTCATCAAAAAATGAAAGTTTCCAGAAAAATACCAAAAATTAGGCCTAAGATATATTTGATATTATGAATTCAAAAATGATTTCTATTTTACCAAATTCAAAACATATCAGTTGCATTAATTAATTTAAAAATTATTTCCCATTGTCAAAACAAATAGCGTGTTTTTAAGAGATAATAACTATCAAAAGATTGACACTTGTTTATGTCCGGTTTAATTGTGAAATTATGTACAATGACCAACATTGTATTGAATGGTAAAAATATATTCTAAATATAATTTAAAACCACTCAAATTCATAATTTATCAATATAAATTATTTCGATTAAAAAAGTTGTTTTTAATTAAAATTTAGTAATTTTCACTATTCATCAAAATATAAATGTTATCCGAAAAGTTCCAAAATTTCACCTTAGGATAAATTCGATACTCCGAATACAAAAATGAAGTCCATTTTGAGAGATAAAATTTATAAAATTTCAAAAAGTAGGTATTACTATTCATAACGTCTAGTTTGATTGGTTGTGGTGTGTGTTAGAACTCGAAGTTGCGTACAATACACGCTACTGTATTATTCAAAGGAAAGCATACCGTGGAAGCTTGGGATGTTTCATTGTAAATTTTTGATGTCCCCATTCTAAAAAGTAAATTTATTTAGTCAAATTGAATATATAAAATTTTAAAATATTGGATTTAAAAAGGGTTCACTATTAAAAGTTGGTAAAAGTGCAATACTGAAAATGAATTTGTTCTTACATTATGTCTAAGAAACTCATAATATGGATTCTAAAATTATAAGGATTATATAAAGTTTAAAATTTTGTTAATACTATTCATATCCTCTTTTGAACGGCTTGTTTGGTAAGTCATGGTGCGCTTGAACTCGGTGTTGCATGTAGTGCAAGTTATTGAATTATTTTGAAGAAATAACACACTATGAAATCTTGGGGTGTTACAAATTGAATCTTCTAGGGTCATGGTCTTCTTATTGAATACTTGGAAGTCTTTAATCGATTTAAAGTACCCAATAAAAATATTATCATCGTATTTATGGTCAATATTTCCTAGACTATCCTTGATATTAAGGATAAAACATTTACAATTGAAGAATTTAAATAATCCAACATTAGGACCTTTCCAAAGTTTATAAGGGGTTTTTATTAAGTAGGGTCCTATTAGAAAATAGTTAAGGGTAAATCATGTGGTATTGACCACATTGGACTATAAGAATAGGTGATAGAAAAACACATTTAGAAGAGTCTAAGTCATTTCATGGAGGGTCCTATTTTTTATTTTGAAAACCCCATTTTGTAGAGGTGTTCAAGGAGTGGAGAATGAGTGATGATAATCTTGAGAATCAAAAAACTCATTAAATTATTTTTTATCAAATTCTAAAAAATGGTCACATATAAGGTAAAAGAGTTTTTAACCTTTTCATTTAAAACTTCCTTTAAAAGTTGATAAATAAATTAAAATACTAATTATTACAAGCTAAGAATAAAACCCATGTCCCACTAGTAATGTCATAGATAATTACAAAGGTGTAATTTTTACCTCTGACACTAAAAACTTGAGTTGGCCCAAAAAGGTCATGACAAACTAATTCTAAGGATTTTGAAGATGAAATAATGTTTTCATATTGGAATGAGAATTTTTTTTCTCTCTAGGTTGGAAAGTTTCAAAAACTAATTTATCTTTAAAATAACATTTCAGTAAATATCATACTAGTTTGTTACAGTTGATCTGGATAAGAGATAGAATATTATGGTGTCCTAGGCACTGATTCCAAGTCCAAAAATCATTATCTTGTGCACTTAAACACTTAACATTTTTAATTGAAATATATTTTAAATCAATAATATAATTTTTTTAAAATAAAGATAAAATAAATAAAATATTTCCTTTATAATTAAAAACTTTTTAAAAAACATTTGTAAAATTAATTTTGAAACCGATATCACATAATATAATAATACTTAGTAAATTATTCTTTAATCCATTGAAAAATAAAACATCTTTAATTAATGAAGAGTTAGAAAAACCAATCATATATATAATGATAATTTTACCTTTTAAATCATCTCCAAATGTGATAGACCCTATGTCAAATTCCTCAAGATGGTTTAATTTGAAAAGATCACCACACATGTTCCTAGATAACATTCTATCCAGATACCAAGTAGGTACTTGGGTTTTTTTCTCTCAAGACCTTTTTCTTACAAATGATTTAAGAGACTAAAGTTTTTGGTACCCACATCTTGGACCCACTTAAGTTATCTAATATAGATTTTGGAATCCAAAATTTTTAGAAAGAGTTTTTATATTAGAAAAATGAGGAAATAGATGAATTATTTTATGTCTACAAAATCTAGTATTTTTATAATTACTCTCATAAACAAGATGAATGCATGTTTTTAAATAATTAAATAATTTATTTTTAGAACTTCCCTTTACAAAGTAGTATCTTTAGAATAGTTGGGAAATCTAGTTAGTTTTAAAAAATCAATCATATTATTAATTTTAATAAAATATTAAGATCCAAAAATTTTATTTAAAGTTTCTTCACCTTGAGTAAAATTAGAAATATAATTTTTGAGATCCTTAATTTAAAAATACAAAATTTCAACATTTGGATATTTTATTGACATTAAAATCAAATAATTTTCTTCTTTTAAAAGTTGATATTTTTTAAACAGAACATCATTGAAATTATTTTTAGGATCTTTTAATTTTTAAATAATTTTATAAAAACTATATTGAATTTTATCTCTAGTAAAAACATGATCTTTATAGCTTAAATAAGTGTTATAAGAAGTATACAAGTAAGAACAAAAAAACACAAAATTTATTTCATCACTTACCTCTACATTGGACATTATGCACTTGGGACATCCATCAATTGATTCATATATTGAAATTGAATCTTCATTCACACTACAAGTTGATACCTATAGTTTTTTCTTAAATTTCTTATTCTTTTTGGATTTTTTTCCAAGAGAAAATAAAGTTTGATTTGGCCATTATTTTTGAAATTTAAGTAAGTGAATTCTATATCTTGATTTTCCTTTTTGAAGAGTTGGGAATCTCTTTTATTTTCCATGTACATGGTTACCCTTTTGAAAATTTGAGTAGTTTTATATTCACTTTCAGAAGATTCATTGTTGATAGCTTTGAAAGCGATAGTATTTTTAGTTTCTTTGAACTCCTTAACTTACTTTTCATATTTCCTTATCATATTAATCTCATATGTTATTAGAGAACCAATGAGTTTTTCAACCACTATGTTTTTCACATATTTAGCTTTTAGGATTTTGGTGAATTTATGTTACTAATTACTTAGTAATACCTATAGTATTTTATTGAATAAATTTTCTATAGAAAGATAATAACTGAGATCTTTTCATTAATTAAAAAAATCAGTAAATCAAATAAACATTATTGTGATAGATTTAGTAGGATTTATAGATAAAATTTCAATGTCTTTTTTAAATATATCTAAAAGGGTAACTTTGAAATTGTTGGTTCCTTCATGAGTTACTTCTAAAATTTTCCAAATTTAATGATCAAATTTTCATGTAGAAATTTGATTAAATTGATTTTTATTTAAACCAAAATGCAAGGAATTAATATCTTTAACATATAATTAAAAATAATAAATATCATTAAGGGATCATTTATCCTCTTTTTTATTTTTAGTAGTATATCCATGAATTACAATATTATAAATTGGATATCCAATATATATGAGAAAATATAACATGTTATTTTTCCAATAACAATAATTATTTACATTAAAAAATGGATCAAGACTCATCGATTATACTTTTGGAGCCCCATGGGTGTTTGAAAAATCCATTAAAAAGGGAATATTTCTTGAAAAATCAATTAATTATTTCGAAACAAAAAGTGTTTTTAAATAATTTTAAAATAAATAAATTAAATCCTCCTTTAATTTCAAATGTAGGTCAGAGTAGGGTAAAAGGGAAAGAGGGGGGAGGGGTGAATTTCACTTTAAAAAATGAATGGAAAATAATTCAATTTTAAAAAATTATGTACAAAGGTTTGAAGAAATTAAAACCTTTTTAATAATTAAAATAATATAATTTAATTTTGAAAGAACCATAATAATTAAATAGAATAATATAATTATAATAACAAAACAAATAATGATTTACAATGATTGTGTGATTTTTCCTTAATTTATGGATTAAACAAATGAATAAATAAATGGTTGAATGTGATCAATAATTTAAATTACAAAAAGTAAATGAGGAATTTTTTTAAGGAAGATTGAAAATAGATCTAAAAGAGCCCCTTTGGCTATCACACTAACCACTTGAGGATTTAATTTATTAGTCCCTTGGCTTTAACAACACCCAAGATACCAAAACTGTCCCTTGATTTTTTAAGTTACAACAAGAAACCAAAAATAAAATAGACATATATAATTAATAGGAAGTATATAAACCTGAAGAAGAATATTCCATTACCTTATTAATGGAATGGTATGAAATCCAAGGTCCCTAACTTTAAGGGTAGTTAGAATTTAATTTTGAGAAAGTAGTAGATGATACTATTTCTAATTAGAAACCACTTTGTAGTTTATTCTCAATTATCTGAAAAATATGACAAACACCAAGAGGTAATGAGAATAATATATTATAGTGATCAAATATTACAATTTTTTCACACTCAATAAAGGGGAAAGAATATTTAGAAAGGATATGAATTTTGAGAGAAATTAAGTGATTGAGAAAATTGACATTGGATATCGGATGAGAAAGTGAGTTTCCATGGCCACCAAGGTCACTATTTATAGGATATAATACCTTTAGTAATCTTTTAAAATAATTTAGGGGTATTTAATTCAAATATGTAAAAATTCATAGAACATTCACCACCATAAATGTTGGGTTCAGAATAGCTAGCCTGATGCTATTGGGTATCAGGGGTCTCCATCGTGGGATGCCTGGCAGTTGGTATACTTTTTCTAATATCACCAAATAGCTGATGCAATTACACCCACTAACTGGTAGAATCCTAGAGAAAACGTGGACACTTTCCTGCATCATTCACTAGCCAGTGCTCCTCCAATGATTAGTCGGTGGGGTCCTGCTTGCTTGGGAAGATCCTAGGCCCACCACCGGCTAACTGGTGCTTCCTGTAGCCTTTAGCTTCATGAATTGAATTCTATACTTCCTTCCATGAGATTCCATGGTTATTCTATATTTATTTTAAGGATTCAAAACTTCTATTAAAAAAGGTTCAAGTATCCTTCAAATGGTTCTAAAATATTTTCATCAAGATAGCTACACATCACTTAAATGAAAATATTAAACACTATAAGTGTGTTTATGATCATTAAAATCAAGTAATGATGATAAGAATAACACATATATCACAGTGGAACCCTAATATCTTTCTCATATTCTAGTTTCCACTAAAGGAATTCTCCCATATATAGTGACAACTGAGGGGAAATAAAATATTCTTAACCCCTCATATAAAGCCTATTAACATACTTCAAAAGGAGGAAGAAAAGAAAAGGTATATATCCCTACTTAAATCGAAGACATCTACTAGAATATCCTAGAAGCATAATAAGGGAAGAACTATACCCCCACTCAAACTCTTAATAATTGCATTCATATTCTAGAATCCATAAAGGATATCCATAAATATATTCAGAAAATCACAAAGGGATAGGTACATATTCATGTTACCATCACCAGAGTAGCTTGTTCACATATTCAGATAACTACACAGAAGTAATCACATATTCTTTATCCAAATAGAGAGGATCACTGTCATATTCTAGTGAAGTAAAAAACATAAGATCAGGCTCATATTATT
Source organism: Viscum album (assembly GCA_963277665.1). Taxonomy (NCBI): domain Eukaryota; kingdom Viridiplantae; phylum Streptophyta; class Magnoliopsida; order Santalales; family Viscaceae; genus Viscum; species Viscum album. The sequence continues at coordinate 288,708,258 of OY728139.1, forward strand.
ATTCCAACTGGGTTTCATCAATATAATCTGAAAGTCACCTTAGGATAGGAATATATCTTTGTTGTAGATATATTAGAGAGTCGAAGACAGATTCCAAAGGAAAATCAAAACTAGGCTTATATCCCTACCCATATTCTATAAAGTTTTTTTCATACTCTGTCCATGTTAGTGGTAAGCAATCCCAAATATATTATGGTTTCCAACAGGATTTAGAACCATATTTCTAATCATACCAATGAAGGATCGCATCATCACACCTTAGAGGAGACACAAGAGGTGGAGAATATTCCCTCTCCCATTCCATGGGATCATCAATATATCTTGAAGAAGAATGAAAATTAGGACAAGGATCATATTATCATTCCATCCAAGGTTCGTTGGTATATTCTAATGGACAATAGGATTAAACCCTATATTTATACCCTTGTCGATGAAGGATCACATTAGCATACCTCAGAGGCAACACCAGAGGGGGTATATATTTCCTATCCCATTCTAGAGGATCATAAGCATATCCTAATGAAGAATGAAAATAAATACTGATAAAATATCCCCATTACAAAAGATTTTCTTCAGTATATTTTGAAAGTCACTTCGGGGAAGGTTCATGACCTTACCAACTTCTCAAAAACTTCCCAACATATTCCGGAAGTTACCCAACAGATGGTTCATATCCCCAAAAAATATTAGATAAATTCATTGAAATATTTTTAAATTGTCTCAGGGACCATATAGGTGGGTTCTAATTCATAAAGGTACCCACCAACTACACACAACCCTAACAGCTAGACAAGGATAATCTAAGAAAAACCATCACCAAACATCACATGTAGATCAGGATAAAGCTAATATTCATACCCTAATCAATTCCAGGGTTATTGAATCTATACAAGGCATATCAAAAACAACCCAAGGATCCATTGAGTCCTCATTAAAAGTAGGAGGTGATATTTATCATTAAATTATTCCCTGTAGAAGTATAAATATGCATCACATGAGATCTAATGTTAATTTACACTATTTACATTCTCCCAATAGAAATATATCACCTATAAAAGGATAACTTCTCATTATAAAAGTACTTTTGTATAGAGAGGTACTTTAAAATTAAATTTCAACTACATATATTCCTTCATTAGCATCTAATCATCCTTCACTGTTGTTAATGGATAGTTGGGGGAAATATCCATCATCTATGATTCCTACAGGTTGTGTGACATCATATTTAGAAAAATGGCCTTTGTGGTATTACCAGGTAGAGTAAAATTACTTGAAGAATAGGGAAAATACTATAGATATGAGGAGATAGATAGATAAGGGTGATATATCAATCATGTTTTAGCCTATAGTTACCTCCCAATACATGGTTCCTTAAGAAATAAAAGTATAATGTATATGCTATCTATGCCTCAAACTCTGTAAAACTCATCACTACCTCAAGGTGAAACTTATGAATTATGAAAAATATGCTGATCATTTTAAAGTGATATGTGGAATCTATAACTATGTTGATTTGATTTTTGTGGCATGAGACCTAAGTCTGAAAAGTGGCCTAAGAATTTATTTCCTACTTGTCTTAATAGCTTGAAGACACTCCAAAAAAAAATTACAAGCCTTTTATTCAACCTGTGCATCATAGGGTGGGGTGAATATAGAGAACTTAATTTTACTCCACTCTTGATTTAATAAAGCCCTTCCAAAATAGACATCCTATAATGTTATTATCATGGGACAAGTAAATTAGACAAAAGGTGGTATGATGACTGGTCAGTCTAATGTAATCCTACCATTTAAAAATACTAGAAACACTACACTCAAAAAGAATGAGCCATCAAATAGTTGCTTCATCTGGCTTCCAAGAATTTTTTAAAGGATTATTTATTGAGAAAAAATAGATCCCCTAGCTATGGAGAAATATCTATAAGCGAGTGTCTCATGTTCAAAACATAACTTTCACCCAACCCATACCCATTTGGAATCATAGAAAATTAAAAATTCCATCATTGAAGCAGCTTCAATGGAAACTAAGGAACAATCCTAGCCTATAGGGCTGGGTAATTTTTATCATTTTTGTAACAACCATCATCTCAGGGATTATCATATCCTTAATGAATTTAGGATGTAATTATGGAAGGGATAAGTCAACCCATCCCATATGTATAGGGGAATTTATATCATCACCACCACTACCCCCACCCTTGGGGTCATCGAATCCACAACAATATACAAATGCGATAGTGGTAGTAGCTAGACAACCCCCACCTATAAGCATGGGGAATTTATATCATTAAAAAATACCCCACCAAGGGAGCCAGTTTTCACCAGGATGGGGGAGTCTCATATGATGTATATATATCCATTATTGTTAATGTGTGATGTATCCTCACTATTAGGGACACAATTGAAACATGACATTGAAAACTCCTTGCGGTTTACACTCTATAAGACACTCCTAGTGAAATAGGATAGAGGAAACATCAAACCGCAAAGGGTTTGTAAGACCAAATGAAATCCCAAGAAGGAGAGGACCATAGAGGAATCCAAACTATCCCTATATGAATATCTAGAGGAAAATATAAAACCATATAATTTAGAGGCATACAATTATATGATTCTAAATTCTTTACATGCTTTAGTTAATTTCATCAATACTAACTTCACAGATGAAAATACTAATCCAAAGGAATGAGATGAAGAGGTTATATTCCAACATTAATTTCACATCGAGTTATATGAGGAGGTTTTCCTTACTCAACAATAGAGAAAAAATAAAAACCTATCACCCCTATCACTCATTTGACACTCTGGAATTGCGTGCAATATGAAGATATGGTGAAATAAGTGGAATCATCATAGGCACTCCTTGAACAAATTGATGCACATTTTGTTGAGAAGAAATTAACATGATATAAATATGAGATAATATAATTAAAATGTCCCAATACCAAGATTCTCAAGGTAAATATTCCTATATATTACAATCCCATTATGGGAACTAATGTATCCCCTTCAATGGGAGTTCCACAACTAGAAAAATATACTCCACTAGATAGGGAAGGGTCTGACCATCCTATCAATTAAATACCCAATCCACCAATTTACCCAACTTCAAAAGCTATAGAATATCAATAATTACCTCTATTGGGGCCTTAAGTGCCCTAAATTTATGAAAAATATAATAAATACATGAAAACTAGGTTATAATAGAAAACTCAGTAATGTAGAATGTATCAGGACTCACATGATGTAAATAATCAAACTTCCCCCAGCTGGTGATACCACTAGAGTTATTTGACTCTCTCCAATCCATAATTAATCATATGAAGGTTGTAGAGGGGAGGTGAACTCTAGTACAACCAAAGAGAAAACCTTTCCCCAAGTTGATGGATATGACCCCTCCTCCACCAAAATTTGGAAGTCCTACTTTCCCATCCCTAAACGATGCTGGTGATCTAGAACAACATCTGACATATTTTGTGTCTCATTATGGACTCATGATGGGAACACTAGATCATCAATATATGGATAAAATCATATATTTCATACATAAATTGGATGAATCAACTTTTTTATAGTAGATTAACCTCCTCGCAAGGTTAATTTTAAATTAGGAAGATTTATATCACTAATTTTTATATCAATTTAGCTCCACATTGAACAAGACAATAATAATTGACCATTAAAATTACAAAAAAAAACGAGTATGAAATATTCTCAGATTTTACAGTCATATAGAAGGGTCTCACATATTCCTCTGATATGAATCTTCTACTAGATTATCTAGTATATTTATTTGTACATGATTTATATGATGATCTATAAACACCTCTTATCTTGTTGAAATTTCTTGGTGGATTCATAAAATTAGATTCATCGCTCCAATTTCTTGAGGATATTATCCATTTTAACAAGACTAATACTCAACCCATGTCATATATTCAGATAAAGAAAATGTGTAGGGAAGAAGTAGTGATTTTCACACTCAATCCAACATTGATGTTATCTCTATCTCCAATTCCCATAATATATAACGCGACACCTCTCCCTAAATGAAAAAAAAACAAAAAAACAATCTTCTAAAAAAAACTTCTAAAGGAAAAGAGGAAGGAATATATCCATATGATTTTTTAAGATATAAAGAATAATAACTATTCTTTCAAGATAGAGTAGGTTTTATGATATTTTATTATGGCCTTGACAAAAATCTGCTCAAATTTCCTTTAATCATGAAGCCGAAGGTGGTAAAAATAATGATCACCCATATTATTGTCCATACCAATGGATATTGAGATATAATATCAAAGAATTATTTTTTATAAAGGAAATAATTCATAATATGGTTGATCCTAGGGAGGTCAAATTAGGGAAACCATAATAACATGTGGCTTATATCTCCACCATCAACAGAGGAAGATGAAGCATGAAACCTTCCTGAATGGCCCAAAGGCCTTCAATTTTTATTGATTTTTGATAATACCCCTTTCAAGGTATGAGGGGAAACCCTTAAAAGGAATGAAGGCTTAAGTGACATTACATGACCTATAGGTATTAGAAAATCAACCCAAATAAGACAACTTGAAACTACCCCTCCCCAGAAAATGTCATGATGTCAGCTCTCCACCTTCACATGGATGGTCAGCTAGTTTTCCTATGCAGAACTACATAGGCCCGATACTGATGGAAATTACATACCCTCTCAATATTCCAAGTCCAGTTAGCCCTACTTTGGTGAATGCGCATACTCTAAATCCTCATCTGGAGCCTTGTTCCTTGCAATCTGTCTAAAACATCTACATATTCAAGTGGCCCGAAGGTCTTGAGGTGGACCGAAGGTTTTTCGGTGGACTTAAGTCCTTGAGGTGGCCTAAAATCCAAATTATCCTGAAGGCCTTGGGTCTCCCGAAAGCCTTGAAGGACCCGAGGACCAAACCAGTGGCCCAAAGGCCCAAAAAGATGAATAGTTCTGGCTACTATAGTACTGAATAGTACCTCCATAGTAACTACTACAATACTACTACAGTAACCTGAAAAAATTCCTCTACCCAAATTTGATCTCGGGTCTCTTGGATTCACTTGTTGAGTCCTCACCAACTAGGTTAAGCCTCATGTGCGAAGCATGGAAACAAGTCTTAGGAAAACATACAAAGAAGTTTAGTGATTGTATGACTCACAAAATTATTAATCAAGAACATTCCATACCCATGGCACAATTTAATTGGGAAATTTTTACCCCGATCCCCTTAATAATAGATAAACTTTCCATTTAAAAATCCTAGTTATCCAAAAACAGGCATAATCAATAAATGATAAATAAGGAATGACAACAAGAATAATAACCTGAAGTAGTCCCTATACTGGTTTAATATATACAAAACTACTTTCCTCTAATATTTATAGGATGGGAACCATCACTCCAAATAAAACCCTCAACACATGGAGAATCGTTATATGATTAATTCAATATCATTTATTTGATAGTCCCCCTTTCTAATGAATAAACTAAACAGGAACATAAGCCTCAATTCTCCACAAATAATCAGGGATGAGGAAGAATAAGCATACACCACAAAGGCTGATGGGTTCATGAAATAATATGCAATGATAGATCATATAATGAAATAATAATACCCAAAAAGGCTATATATATAGGCAAGACTCATAGAAAGACACTCAAAAGGGATAAATAGGAGAATCAATCAACTCTTGGATCATTTAGATCTTGGTCACATCCCCTTGTATTAAAATACTGATTAGAGAATCAACCTCTAAACAATAACCATCATGGATATACAAATAGTTTGGATAAATATGATTCATGAATAGTGGAATCTCTAAATTTTGTCCAAAAGTCATTAGCATAACATGCATTAACCTCTAAGCTTCAACCCAAATAGCATCTCCCCATTGGGAAATGAAGGCCCCTAGATCATAAATATTATATACTGAAGTAATTTTTCATAGTCCTAATGTAAAAATCCAAGAAGTTTATACTTTAATTTTACATCTTATTAATGAATATTCAATACATATCATTATGATCTTTTCCAGAACTGTAAATTTTAAGAGTTTTTGGAACTTGGATATATAAACAACTAGTACATAAAACATCTATATCATCTCCCATTATGTTCTTCACAATTAGAACCCTTCTTAGACACATTATACTTAAAAGTTTTATTCAATTTTCAAGGAAAAGAAAACATAATAAAGGGCGAGTTCAAATTCTCAGTATGGGTAAAAAGGGAGATATTAATAATAATTTAAGCAAAAAATTAAATAAGGGTATGATAACATGAGATTAACATTTAAAAACCATACATAATAATTCATAGATCATAATCATAATTCATGACATAAATCTTGATATTTTATAAGATATGAATCATAAATAATTCAAATAACATGAGCTATGATAACATAACATTGGAATAAGATCATATCATAAAATTGTGGCATAAAGTATGTTATAATCAAAATCAAATAAATATTATGTCAAGGCTACCTACCAATACATTCATCACATGTTAGGCTTGGGATAATCACCCATGTACCTACTTCGGGATTGGGATAACCTCCCATGTACCCTATTTTGGGATTGATATAACCCCCTATATACCCTCTGTTAGGCTTGGGACAACCTCACATGTACCCTTTGATCTCATAAAAAATTAATATTTACCCAATGAATTAGAGGGATATAATATAACCACCCGTAACATAAATATTATTCATTCATATCTACACCACAAGATCATGAAAACATTTATCATTTCATCATAGATTAACCCATGAAAAAAATGATTCTCATAAATACTTCATAATAATAATAATAAAACATCCATATAAATAATAATTATGGTATCATATAATAATATACCTACTTAATCATAATTAATATCAAAGGATGTTATCATAATTGAAAAATTACTTAAAAGATCACTTGGATATTTCTTGAGGAAAATAACCTTTTTATTTTGAAATCACTTATTTTAAATCTAAAAATTTCCAAAATATTAAGGAAAATATTTTCATTGAAAAGAACCATATAAGATTATAAATTAAGGTTCAAATAAAAGAGTATTCATTATGGTGGGAAAATCTGTTTGTGTGGTGTTCATTAAAACAAAAATTCCATTCACACCTTTGGTAAAAAGTACCACATTCAAAAAATGACAAGAAGATTCCTTTTAAATTTTTATATAAATTAAAACATGATTAAAAATGAATTTAAATAATAATAGTTCAATATTAAAAATATTATTGAAAAAATTCTATAGAAAATATGGACATGGAATAAATGATTCTCGATTGAATAGAAAAATAGAGTCGATTTTCCTTAAAAAACATATTTTCTTCAGAATTTTGAGTACTTAGAGATAGGAAAATGAATATAAAACTTTTAATTTTAATATAAAACCAGATAATAAAAAAATTCATTAGATTTTTGACAGATATATCATATAATTTTATCATCTTTAATTTAATCATAAACACTCTAGGTAAAAATGTGATTGTAACATAAAACCCTCACCTAAATTTTAACTTTCATTATAAGCACTCTAAAATTTTGTATAATAAATTAAAATTTATTATAGATATATAAAAAACCATATTCAAACCTATAATTCCATATATATTTTACTTATAACATCTTATCACCTATTCATTAACAATCATTCATTATCATCATCATTTTGGGTGTTAACTGCTTCTTTTTTCTTGTATGTTTTGGTTCAACAGTTATGGTCCTTTTATTTTGATCTTGGTTCCTCTGTGTACATATTTTTAATCATGATATAAATATAATATATATTCAATATATACATTTTTATAACCATTCATATAAAGAGGTGATAAAAAATGAATTACCACACTACATGGAGATGGCAGTCCTTATGTACACATGAGCGATGTTCTCATTTTTCAATAGATATAAAGAAAGAAAGGTAAATAATAAATCACATTTAAAGAACCATAATAATATAATAAATATAAATATCATTATAAATTTCTATGTTATGTGGTGTTGGAAAATGAATCATATCTATATGTGGAGGCGATAGTCCACATGTACGCAAGAGCAATACACTTTAATTTCCCATTTGATGGGAAAGAGGTGGAAAATGGTTATCCATCATCATAATAAAATATAATTATATGTATAATACATGATTAATCATTTTATTATGGATAAAACATGTTTAAATAAGGTTTAAGAAGAAATATAATCTAAAGAGATCGATTAAGATTTATACCTCTTCTTCGAGAGACCTCCTTTGGATAACACCTTAATCCTTTAAATATTGGTCTTAGGAGAAGACCATTTAATCTATTAAAAAGTAAAGTAATACAATAAGGTACTAGGGTAGTAATATTTAGATCTATAAGGCTCAAAATTCATGAATAAGGGTTGATAGGAGGTTCCCTTTTATAAGTGAGGGAGAGGACACACATGAAATTACTTAAAATATTTAAATAATATAATGAAAATTTCTTGTGAAAGTTGATCAATATAGAAAATAATTAAAATTCAGGATAATATAGGGTAAAAATATATATAATAAATAATAATTAGACATTTTATGTGGTAATATTACCCTTATCTCTTGGTTTAACTCCATAATAAACCCATTTTAACCTTAACCATAGTAACCAATTTAAACTACTTTCGCTATTCCTTATATCCAAAAATGAAAGTGGAATCATTAAAAATTTATAAAATGGGGATTGAAAATATGGAATCCATTTTATAAAATTCAATTTCTATAAGTGGCATAAATTAAATTTAAAATAAATGTGGAAAATGAAATTAAAAACTATTTTTTTTGAAAAATTAATTTTTAAGAATAAAAGTGAATTTACTTTAATTCCATACCTAGTAAAAGAAATAAAATAAATTTTAAAATATTTTATTGAATATATAATGTTTATATTTCCTTATAAACATTAATAGATATTTATTTTTTAAATTTATTATGATAAAAAAACATTTCTCATAGGAAAATAGTTTTTTGAAAAATAACTTTTTTACCTTTAAATGATTTTATCTTAATTCATAACATTTTGAAATATAATGTATGGATGTTTATTCATAAATTACCCATAAATTGTATTATAAACACTTTTTAATAGTTATTAATATTGTTTTTATATAATAATACATAACATGTAGAAAAGTACATTTATATGAAAAAATAAGCATTTTAATCATAAAATAATTTCATTAAAAAATTAATGAATATTTCTTATGCATAAATCAATAAATTTATATTTAGAATGAAATTTATATAAATATTTCCTAATTTTTTTGATCCTATTAATATATACCAATCCAAAGGATAATTTGTAAAGTTATACTCTATTATAAGTTCATTTAGAATTGTGGTTGCGTGTAAAGAAAGCTAACAAAAAATTCTAGTTTATTTAAAAAGAAATACATATAAAATCTTAGGGTGTTACAACTGACCAAAGTTCTAACATTGGATTCCCTTAATCTATTAAAGTACATTTGAGAAGCATTGATCAAATCCCTTTCAAGACCTCCAGAATTAGAACTGAATGTTTCCACAAAATAGGTATACTAGGAAGAGACTAACCTGGATGAATGCCACATAGTCATATTATACATATAAGAGGATGTGGAAAATTCTATATATGGGAACGTACAAACCTTTTATATTAATAAAAATCATAATTAAATTTATTTTATTTTATCACTCATTTAAAATTAATCCATAATTAACCTTATCTTGATTAGAACCCTTCAATGCTTAGGTTATTGTGAAAAGGATTTGTCCCCTTCCAAGTTGACTCTACAGGGGTATGATAAGAGTGAAGAAAATCCCCTCAGAAGGATCAATTTGAAATCCAATTTTGGGGGCCTTATCTGTAACTCTAAGTCTATATTCATCCATCATGATAGAATATTTAATGTTTTTCTATAAAGACCATGAATCCACATGCATGATAGAATTCCATAATTATATCATAAATGCTTGAAATATACAGTTAATGGGTAGGTGAGAGTGTTATATGGAGATTAATCTCTATTTTATTCTTTTGAGGTTCAATATATGGAATAATACTCCTATAAATGGGAAGGGAAAAAACTAGAAATATATTATACTGAATTGGTCACTTCCCCAAATTGATTTAATGACACAAATCTCAACCCATGGAATATTTTTGACGAAGACTAAAAGTTTCCCATTAAATAAATTGAGGAACTGAATATAAACTATGAATTCTATAAATTTATTCAGGTCCTACATGAACATGGTATTAATGAATCTATTTTCATGATATCAATTTTATCACCAATAGGAAAAGGTAACCCTAGGGAGTATGGTAATTCCATTGAGAATGATGACCCCCAACCATCCACAGGAGCATAGGGGTTAACCCTAGGAAGTATCCCACAGATGAAAGAATTACTGATAGTAATTCCCCCATTTCATATCCTATGTCTGGATTCAATCTTGAATTCCATACTAAGTAATTATAATTCCTCCAATATATCCACATCTTCATACTTTCTAGTATCACAATAGGACAACATGCATCTTGTTCTAAATGTAGATGACTCTATTTTTTCCTCAGTAGATAGTTTCTATTTCACTCTTGACTATGAAAGTAACCCTAATACTTTAGTGCCTATGTATTCTTTAGTATATTATAATGTTTTCTTGTCTTATTTGTCAAATTAGAAAACCTATTACCTGTCATTTGGAATCAACTCCTTTAATCCCATAGATGGAATTAGTTCTAGTAATAATACCTCTGTTTGGTTTCTCCTAATGATATAGAGAAGGATAAGAATATGAGGATCCTAGAGACACCCCTATAACTTTTGAGGAAGGTGTCTCAATAATGGTTGATGATCTCAAAAAATTTAAACCTCATCATAGATAAAGGCCCATGACCCACTTCAGTTAGTACCATTATAACTCTTAATGAATATGATAAATATATATCCTTTCTAAAAAATAATTGGGATGTTTTTTGTACAAAATTATACTAATATTCTAGGTTAGAACATAATGTAGCCACCCTTCATCTGGTTTTATTAGAGAATCACCATGGTTATATGTAGGAGGTGAGAAGAATTCAACTGACCCTTGCTTCCAGAGTAGAGGATTAGGTTGAAAAGCTTATAAAGTTTAATATTATTCAGGAAGTCCAACATCTGAAATGGATGGATAATATTTCTATATTAAATAAAAGGAATGATAAAATACATTTCTATATTTATTTTAGATATCTTAATCGGTATTTCATGAAATATAATTTCCCTGCCCCAGTCATAGAGTTGCTGATCGATATAACCATTGGCATTCATCATTTCCTTCATGGATGGATACTATGGATATAATCAGTTTTAGATGAACCATGATGATGAAGAGTATATTACTTTTAAAGGGACCCCAAGGGGTTTAATACTATTACATAACCACCATTTATTTGAATAATGCTGATGCCACATACCAAAATACCAAGAACCATATATTCAAGAATCTCTTAGGAAAGATGGGGGAATTCTATGTTGATGTTTTGGGAATTAAATACCCAAAGTACCTAGGTCATATCAATAATATTGAAATGGTGTTCTATAAGCTTTGAAAAAACAATTTGAAAATTAACCCCTTGTAGTGCGCCTTAGGGATGACATCAGGAATATTTATTGGTTTCGTGGTACACTATTGTGGTATCAAGGTTGATCCTTAGAAAATATGAGAAATCATCAATATTCCCCCTCCACAAAACCACATAGATTTGATATGATTATAGTGATGTATTTATTATATCAGATGTTTCATCACCAATATATCTAAAAAATTTATTCCCTTCACAATATTGATGAAGAATGGAATCCCATATAAGTGGGATGATGGTTTTCATCAAGCCTTTGATAGAATTAAGAAGTATCTTCCTCACCCACTAGTTCTGATGCTACACGTTGAAAGGAAAGTACTCATTATTTATGTATCATGTTAATAAGTATTAGTTGGAACACTCCATTCCTAGAATAATGATCCATTAAAGGAAAATATCTTGTACTATCTTAGTAGAAAAATGATCGATGATGGGACCCGATATTATGACATTGAGAAGATTTTACTTGGGTTGATTTTTGTAGTATATAATTGTAGGAATTATTTATAGCACCATGATTTATTTATGTTATATTGAATTGACCCAATCAAGTATATCATAATCCACACAATGCTAACATGGTGATTGGAATGCTGGGTTTTCATACTATAATAGTTTTATATACAATTAAAACCATAAAAAATAGTTAAGGGAAAATCGTTTTCATAGTTTCTTCTTGAAAATATTACCCTAGAGACAACACCAATAGATACAGAGCTCCCTAATGTAGAATAATTTTCCACCCCACTGACTATGGGAGATATACTTTTATGAATCTTCTAGGAGGTGATGAGAAATAAAATGGATGACCTAAAGGATAATGGGATCGGTTTGTCCACTATGTTCATCACCCTAGTAAAAGAAACTATTAAATATTTCTTTCTTCTTTTAAAGGGTTTAATTAGTAATTAAGTAGAGTATAAATCCCTTGTCAATGGATTGGATTTGGAACTTTAATTTTTAGTGACATGCTTACATATTAAATGTGAATCAGAGCTGATAATTAATAAAGTCACTGAAATTTATACCATAAAAAAGGAGGAATTGATCCCTTTGTTCTATCATGTTTGTGAAGTAATGGAAGAATCCCCATGGGAGAAAAATCTAAACTATGTACTGCAATTATAAAAATAATCACAATAATGAATTATTATATTATTCTATAGTCCTCGAGGATCAAGACTAGAATGAAATAATTGCTCACATCGTACATCGTAGAGTTGTCTCTATAGTCGTAAAATATAACATGGAAGAGATCAATGAGATTAACACCTCTATAGTTCATGATGAGATGGTATCCTCATCAATTTATTTCACTAATATATTAATGTACCATATAATATACTATCTACTAAGAAGGATATTCTCATCAGATCGAGCCAAGAACGAAGAGAATCGATACCAGATGAAAAATTTCATTCTCCAGGATAGTCCAAATATGCAGGAGGTCCTCTATAAATGAGGCTACAATGGAATAATACTTAGATGAATTGAAGGAGTAGAAATAATTTCCATCATGAAATAGGTTAAAACTAGAGAATTCGATGCACATTATTTGGAAATCAATATATCCTATAAAATCTAGAGGCATGGGTATTTATAGCTAACAACGACATAAGATTACGGTGAATTGACCAGTAAATGATATTATTTTTCGATACATTACAATTTTATTCAACAACCTTCAGATATTTTTTATACCATAAGATATTCATAGACATTTTCTATGTGGGGTAATGGGTTTCATGGGGATATATCCTCTGGTGATATCTAGGTAGTTCAAGTACATCCTTACTATCATTGACTTCTTCTCCAAATATGCCCAACCTATATGACTCAAGGAGGTCAGAGTAAAGACTATCATCATATTTGTGAATTTGAATATAAAATATTGATAGGTAAAATTACCTTTGTGACATACATAAGAATTATTGTATATAAAATATCTTTCATAATTTTTGGGTTTATAGCACCAAAACCCACACTACCTTACAAGAGACCCTATACTCACTTGTGTATGGAACAAAGGTAATTTTACCTATCGAAATTAAAATTATCTCATTCTGCATCACTATCCACAATATGAAGATAAAAAATCCTAGAAATAGAATAATTAATTATAGAATATTGATGAGAATATATTTTTCACACTTTACAAATAATAAATATATCAAAATAGGTTTTCACGATCCTTTAATAAATAATTTCATCTCTATTTATTTCTATAAGGAGAGATTATGTTAACTTAATAACTTGAATGATAATGGGGAAGAAGCCTAAAAAATAGAATCCAAAATGGGAATTATAACCCATTTTATATTAATAATAAATAAATTTTATGTTATATCAATATCCATGATTAGATTTTATGGATCCATATTCACTATAATAATTTTAAGTAAACTTTTAGTCAAAAAAGAAACAATTTTTTTTCTAACTGAATTGTTTTCCATGAATTATATAGTTTTATTTAAAAGATAAATTTATAAATTTATGAAAATTAATTTTATTAAATGAAAATAATATTTCATATCCTTATATCAAATATTTTTTTGGGTGAATTTTTTGGATCAATATGAAAAGGTTGATTTTTGGGTAAATATTGAAAAATACCATTTTTTTATAAAAAATCTCATTTATTTTCAAGTATTGACAAAGTTAAATTATATTTTAGATTTATTTTGAATTAATATTATTCCAATTTGATCAAAAAAAAATCAATTATTGTTATAGTAATAAAAAATTTAATTTATTTTGGTATAAATTCATTTTTAACCTTAAAAATGCATTTGTCAAAAAAAAATTTTCATTTAATTTTGAATGCTTATATTAAAATTTTTTTCATTAAATTATATGAATTTAATATTGAAAAATTTATTTAGTATTTTAAATCATTATGTTAAAATTTATTAATGATATCAATTTCATTTTTTATTATAATGATTAGTTAGAATGGTAAAAAATAACTACCATGGTAAAGTGTAAAACATGATAATTAAGGTAAACAATTAGTTATTAAGTCACAAAATATTTTCTTAATTCTTATTTTATGATGGGAGTTTTACCATTATCACATTTTATTAAATATTGTATATTTTTATAGCTACTTTACCATGGTTAATACATTATATTATTTTAAAAATTGAATTGTTACAAGAGTGACACTCCCCTCACTTATAAAAGTGCACCCCCTATACTATATTATTCACATAAATTAAGCCATTTATCTCAACCAATACTTAAAAAATACCTTCCCAACATACCTACCCATGTATTATATGTCTTAGTAATAACAAATGACTAAAACTATAAGTCTTAAGGTGTACGCTAAAAATGATTTTCAAAGAATATGTGTAACTTTTAACCGAGTGTTTTCATGTTTATTTATCATTCTAAATCCATAAAATAATTTTTAACCATGCTATTATAATAAAATAAATATCTTCAATATATTTTAGTGTTATTATATTGATTTTAAAACCATTTTTCATCTCCCTTTTCATATTATAGGAAATGAAATCTTCACTCGTGCATACGTGTGGACTACCACCTCTACAAACAAATGTATTTCGTTTTCCATTGGCTTCTCAGAAGAATGGTTATAAAGATATAATTAATGAATAAATTATACATTTATTAAATAAATATTATTTTGTAAATATAATAAATTTATTAACTTCTTACCCTTAATTCCATTGGAAAATTATAACATTTCTCGTGCATACGTGTGGATTACCACCTCCGTGAAGCAATGTTATTTGTTTGTCATGACCAAATTACTTGAATAGTAATAAATTTATATATAATATATAAAAAATTATAATTATAACATGTTTTATTTTCTAGATATAATTTAATCATGAACCCTTTGACCATGATCAACACAGTGGAATGTTTTTGAGGTTCTAAATGGAACGACCCCAAAATGTCCAATGCGAACATAAATGATTTAATAAATGTATAAGACATGATAACAAATGAAAAATTGATTATTATAAGGGAATAAACATATAAAAGGTTCTTAATAAAGTATAAAATTAACATAATTTTATTATTTAGGAATTTAAAGGATGTATATGGTGAGTTAGGGGATGAGGTAAGATATTTTTCTTTAAAGATTTATTTTAAATGTTTTAAACTCGTTTCTCTTATATATAAAATTTTCAAGAATATTAATATTTATGTATAATTTTTTTAAAGAAAATTTTCTACTAATTTTTTATTTCTTAAAAAAGTATTGAAAATATAATCGTTTTTATGTTTACAATATGAGTCACTTTGGACTCTTTTTACCAAAGTGTAAAAGAATGTTTTTTAACGTATACGACATAAGTAGAATTTTCCACTATCAATAATATCACTCCTTATGAATATTAATATAAAATTTTTCATGGTTTTTAAAATAAAATTTTATTTCCCATTCTTCTGGGAATTTTTCATTTTAAGAGTTTTTAATAGAAAAAGGATTTTATCATAATATTTATATAAAGCCCAAAATTCTTTTGCATATTTTTTAAACAGAATATTATATGATATTTTATGATGTAAATCTAGTATTTTATGTTATTTTATCATTATTTGTTTATTTTATTATTTATATTTTTTTGGGTGATCCTAATATAGCTTTGACGATGGGTGATCCTGATATATCTCTCTAATTAATTTGGTAAAGTAACAGAGTTAATGGGTATTAAGTTACTTACAATGGATATATTGGAATTAACCATGATAATTAATCCTTTATAAAGGTTCCTATAAGGAATACTGAAATGATTATCTCCCAAGATACCAACATGGTTTTCAATTCTTTCTATAGGATTTAAATGAAATATTTTTATTTCATAAGGTAAGAAAATAAACTCATGATTAAAATATTGTTTATGACATTCTAAAGGTTAGAGGTTTATTTTCATGTGTTCTCATGTTTTCTTATGTAACTTTGATTAATATTATTTTTCCTTATTATTTCTTACAAATTTTTATGAAATATTTGGGCTTTGATTTGATGATTAATTTTTTATTATTTTGAAAGAAAATTTTGTAATGTTAAAATAAAAATTTCATTATAGGTTTTCAATTTTTTTCAAAAGGACCAAAAAATTTCATTTCTTTTTATATCCCATAATGATAATTGTTTTCTCATCCTACATTTTAATTTTTTTTTCATATGGATTAATGTTTTTTAGGAATTATGTCCTGGTTAATGGTAACAAATCCTTAATGAATAAAAATATTCATGAATGAAATATGAGTGTAAACATAGGAACCTTTTTTGTGTGTAAAATATGTATACAATGTGAAAATGTCCACTATGTTATGTGACGGTTTTCTTAATTCTCTAAAAATATAATCCTAGAATATCCTTTAATTGTATAAAACTATAATATGTGTTATAAATCATGTAATTATTGGTTTATTATGTTATGGGGTATTATAGTTAGTATCAAAGGAAATGTTTAAATAACATTAGAGATTAAAATGATACTAAATGAAACTTTTAAGAGATTCCAATTTAATGTTATTTTATCATGAGAAATGTTTTGATGATATCCATGTTTCATCATCTAATCCATGTTTATTTATATTTTCTTTTATAAATGGAATATGGAAAATTAATTATGAAGGAAACAAGATAATGATATCCATTCAAATCAGTAACTTGGGATGGTTGGAGACAGAACTGAGTAGTTTGTGGTTTTTTTAACTCAATTGATATAAGATATATATATATTGTAACCCATGAAAGGGATCATTCTAATTATCTATATAGGAACATGTATATAGTGGTATATTTTATGAAATAAAATGTTCTAGATTTTGGTGAATCGTTATAACTAGTGGCTGATGAAGGATGAATCAATGCTTTGGAAAAGATATTTGAAGTTTTAGGATATTTAGATCATTATAAGGTAACTCTTAAAATTTATCATTTTGAAGGTAAATCCAATCAGTGGTGGTCTCTAAAAATAACACAAAGGAGAAAGATGATATTGATTCCATTGAATGGAAAACATTCAAGGATATTTTATTTGAGAAATATTTTCCTAAAGCTGTTTAACTTAGAATAAAAAGTAAATTCATATAATTGAAGTAGAAGGAGGAGGAATCTGTTATTTACTATGAATAAAATTTTACTATATTGGATAACTTTGCACACAATTTCATTCTGAACTATGATATTAAAAGTTAGCAATTTTACTTAGGATTGAAACAATATTTGCAATGGGATTTATTTAATTGTGACTTTGAAAGTTATATAAACATTGTTTGATATAATATAAAGGTAAAAATAGAGTTTATTGATTTCTATATCAATAGGTAGAATAATTGATCTAGGTGGAAAGCAATAAGGAATAATTCATTAAATGAATAAAAAGGTAAGAATACTAAGATTCCCTCTTGTGATAAGTGTTATAAAAATCATTTTGGTGAATGTATTATGATATATAGAAAGTGTTATAACTGCGGTAAAATGGAACATATGGCTCTTGGATTAAAAAAAAGATTAATGATAATGGTTCGTCTAATTATGATAATCAATTAATAAAATATTTTAATTGTAATGATATATGCCATTATGCAAGTGCATGTCTGAAGAAAAATATAAATGATGGAAATCATTAAGATTATAAGAATAAGGGTGTGGATAGATCATTTGCAACTTCCTCAAGTAATGAAGTATCATTGAATGATTTAGTGAAAGGTACACTACTTTTTTACTCAAATTATTCCAATTTCATGTTTGATTCAAGGCAAAAACATTCTTTTATTTCTATGAAGTAATCTAGTAAAATGGAAATATCACTTCAAGAAATAAATACACAACTTTTGGTAAACACTCCTGGTGAAAGTATTAAAGTAAAAAAGATTTTTAAGAACCTCTCTATCATCACATATGGAATTGTTTTTACTATACATTTAGTTTTTTCATGTTTAGATGAGTTTTATTTCATTATGGGTTTGGTTTGGATTTTAGTTTATCATACTATGATAGATTATAGAGATAGATAAGTTATATTCAATACTTAGAGCGAGTTTTAATTTTTATATAAGAATGTGTTCATACCTTTGATAACATATCAATAAAATGATAAATTGATTAAATATGGGGGTGAAATTTATCTTGCACATGTCATTGAAAAGAAAGTAATGTTTTCAAAACTTTCATCGGGGCATGCCTGTGCATCCACACATGGTCTACCCATGCTGGTTGCTCTTATTTCCCCACATTATTTCCTTCCAAAGGTGAGTGTATTTTATCACTTTCAATAGTGATGTATGATTCTTGATCAAAATTGGATGATGCGATATCAATTACTACTTCCATGTATTCCTCAGAATTCGTCACCTAGTCTAGGTCTATCTCATAGATTTAATTCATGTTTGTGGAAATCCTTATTAGTGCCATCTCTTTGTGGATTCCAGTTAGTTACACTAATTTTATCTGAACATTTTGATCCCTTCTTGACAGGGAAGCAACCTTCTGTTAGGAGAGTAGTCACATTGGGAATTATTGTCTTGTCTGGATGCTGGGAACATGGGTAACCTATATTCTTACTCTTGGGAGGGAATCTCATGGAGGCATCTTAGGTGCAGAACCCAAGTAATCCCATGTCGATCATGAGGTAACAATGATGGGGGTGTAATTATTCCATGTCTTTTTACCTCAGGCATCCCATTTTTTTCATAAGGTAACTGATTCCATAGGTGTATATATTCTAAGGCTTTCACTTGAGTCATCTCATGTTCTACATGAGGTATGTATTTAGGGTCATGTTGCAAGTTTAATATACTATGGAGATGGATCATAATGACTGGTTGAGAGATATCGAGACAACTAGTTATAATAGATCAGGGAATCATTTTAATGTCTCATGAAGATGAATTTGATTGATCAATATACACCAAAGATGTGGATCAATGAGGTGAATCCCTATGATGGAAGATGTAACACCTGAAAGTTTACCAATGGATGGATCAAAATTTCCCATGGAGGTGGATATGGGTGTGGGGGGGGGGGTCCATAAGAGGAAGGTGTCACACCATGAAGGTTTACTGATGGATGGATCAGAATGCCCTGTAGAGGTGGATTCGGGAGGTGTGTCCCATAAAGGGAAGGTGTCACACTTTAAAGGTTTACTGATGGGTGGATTAGAATGCCTCATGGAGGTGGCTCTTGGAGGTGTGTCCCATAAAATTAAGGTGTAACACTATGAAAGTTTACTGATGGATGGATCAAAATTCCCCATTGAGGTAGATCTGGGAGGTGTTTCCCTAGGAGGGAGCTATTAATTTTACCATTGGTCAAGATTGAGCCTTAGGGAGGCATCCTAGGTACCCTTTTTAGAAGATAGGGATAAAAAACCACGTGGTTCAATGCCACAATTTCAGGTCACATGACATGAACATTCAATTTAGTTTAGTCTCATGTGGAAAGGATTATCATGTCCTTAAGGGACTATAAATGAGTGGTAGTGTGGATATTTTGCGTGAACCCTGCCTGAGGGACCTGGAGGAGACGTGGTCTCCTAGGTGAGGGGTTTGATCTTACCTGGGTTTCGGACCAAATAACATTGGGTTGGATGTAGATGTTGGATTTGGACCTCAGGGAGGCTTCCTACATATCCTAGTTAGTTGGGAATCAAATACCACATAATTTAGAAGTTTGAATCTTATATCAAGTAGAAGGCCCATAAAGCATGTGGTCGGATAGATTTCATTATCACCGCTAAACTCTAAGCCCACATGAGTCATGATTGGTGTGATAAAAAAGACAAAGAAGTAGATATGATGCTTATACCCTGAGATAAGTTTCACGAGGGATGTTTTGTGGATTATACATAAAATATTCCCTTCACAAGAGGATTTATCTTGGTTGTAATAGTGTGGGGATTACATGTGGAAGCTTCCCGGGTGTTGTTAGGAGCAACAACGATGTGAGTGGGGCTTATGCATGGGAGATTCTTGGAAGGAGGGTATAATTTTTTGTGAGGAGGATCTCATTCCATGTGAGGAGGATCTCATTCCATGTGAGTGATACATAGGAAATAAAGTTGGAGGTCATACAATGACACTCACACATAGAGAATCCTGTTCTTGTGGAACAAGGTAAGACTAATATTTTACATCATGTGTTGAGGAGATTATCGTGCAGTTTAATGTCATACTAATAGGATGTGGAACTAGTTAGTTTTACATCATGCATCTCAAAAATGGGTGGCATCACTCCCCACCCCAAGGCTTATGAGACCAGCGCTCATGTGACTTTGGGTGGGGCACGACTTTAGCACTATGAGAGTACAAGGACAGGAGTTTCCAGTCTTGAGGTCCATGTTAGGGTGCCTATTCTTAGAAGAAATAAAAATTAGGGTACCTATGCTTAGAAGCAATAGGTAAGTTGAAGGCTCGATCCATACTTAGAGTGAAGTGGTAGGACATAAGAGTGGGTCGAATAGGTTGCATGCGGACTCATGGTGGAGCTGAATCAGTCCTAGATGGGTAAGGGGCCCCTAGGAACTAAACCTTCACGAAAGGGTGTTAGCAGTAGGGAGGCACCATGAAGAGGTATTGAAGGGGGTTTTTGTGAAGCCTATGGCCTCACAGATAGGTTCTTCATTAAGCTCAAGGAATTTTTAGAGGTTAGGGGCTTCGTGAAGGAATAAGATTCATGAAGTAGGGTGAACCTGCCTCATGGATTGGGAAAGGAGTGCTTCATGAAGACTGAATGCTTCATGAAGCCTTGGTGCTGTATGGTGACTTATTCCTATATAAAGGGAGTAGGACTTCATAAAATTCATATCCCCTGTAGTGGAGGACTTCAAAGAACACATAGAAGAGGGTTTCACAAAGCTAGGATACCTTGGGTGATCCATATTCACTTTGGTTCATGAATCTTGGGAGTTCCATGAATTGGGAAACATTTGGAAGCCGAAAGGCCAGGTAACTATCCCTAAAAATTTGGACCGAGAGGGGGGTGGGGGGCATTTATAGGTAAGAGGTTTCATGAATATTAGAGGAATTTCATGAACAACTTGGGGGATTTGTGAATGGGCGTGACTCTGTTGGACTTGTGAAGGAATAACATCAAGCATTCACATGGTCGCAAAGTGCCATCAGAATCATGGAGGAACACCATCAAGCATTCATGATGTCGTGAAGCACCATCAAACTTATAGAGGAAGACCGTCAAGGCTTCGTTCATTTTCTAAGGGAACTTCTCGGTTGAGTAGCTTTGTTATATTTGGACATTCGTGAAGGATTAAGGATTCACGAATAGACTCCTTTAGAGGATTTTTGGGCTATTTTAGCTTGGATTTACTTTGAACTAGCCATTCTCTCCCTGACCAGTCCCGTGTCACGTGTATTTCAGTGTCAAAAAATTTCCCCCTTAGAATGGGTGATGATGGGAAAAAGGAGGGTCAAATTTTGGGGGATAATCATCAAATATTGTCAATAAACTCCCTTTCATGAATCTCACTCAAAAATTTCATTCATAATAGGCTGCTCTGTGGAGGGCATTAAAAAACTGGACCAACCATATGCTTATAAATATCAGAGGGGGATCCCTTAAAACTGTGTGAATTAGTGAAAATAAAATATTTTTTTCTCTCTTTTTGTGAAGCTCACAATCACTGCGAACCTCTCTCCACAAATGCTTCTTAGGAAATTGGAATTCTATCTCTTTGTTCTATTAATGCTTCTCATAGAACCAGAAAATACAAACCACATATTTGTGAAGTGACCTCTACAAGACCGATCCCCATGAGCAATCTTAATGAATGAACTTCATGATCAACCTTTGTGAACCAGACTCAAAGAAATAAACTAAGTATATAATCGAATGTATGGTCAAGGTGTCAACACTGATGATGCCTAGATGGAATAATTGGATAAAAACATCATGATTGGGGAGATCATTCAGAGCTCATCAGACTATGAATCAATTCTCGAACTGATGACATAAGTTTTGTAGGAACATCCAATTTATAAGAGGCTTCCATTCTATGATTTCAGACTAAGAGATGATGTCTTCATCCTAATAGTGAGTAGGGTTAAACCAGCTTACTGGTTCAGAGGTGTACCATGGCCGTACCAATGAAAGAGGGATATTGAGGGCCACATCTATAAGGACCATACACAAATCATAGTATACTGTCTCTACAAACATACCAAAAAAAGTGATGGGAAGAATCAGGAGGATGAGGCACCACCCTTGAAACATCAGACGATCCTCAAAGAGGGTCTAGGGGATCCACTCAAGGGCTGGACCAATAGTTGAGATCTTCTCTAGGGTAAAAATTTCATAGATGATTGGGCTTGGACCTACTAGTTTGTACGTCATGTGATGAATTTGATGTAGATATTAAGTAAATAGAAATCTATTAAGAATCATGGGAATCATAGTTCCATGTCTACCACCCTAATGAGATAATTCCTGAGCTGTTGAGTATATTGTAACATCCTAAACTTGGATGACACTCAATAGTTCCCTGATCCTGGTTGGACACATGGCCTCAAGTTCATCTCCCCAAACACTACAGGCTTATGATTAGTAGATAAGACCTAGGGTGTGTCTATGGGGATACTATACCCTCATTACTAGAGTGTAACATAATGGAATATCAATAACCAACAATTAGTAGAAGTAGTAATAACAAGCATAAAAATGATAAATAAACAGGATAGGGAAGGATAATAAAATGCATAAGCAATCTAATATATAGATGATGATGATACATGTCTCTAAAAAGCATCTAAAAAAAGTAAAAAGAAGTACAATACATTACATGTATCCAAAATACCAAAAATACCAAAAAAATCTATCACTAAATATCATCATGATCTTCATCTTGGTCTTGTTCTCCTATGCTTATAATCATGGTAAAAAATCAACCATGTAACTATGGGATCTTTCCTATGTCCCTACCTGCATCTATGAAGTCCATTTGGGTACCCAATGATATCCCAAACATGGTATGAGAAACAATCCCAGTAGGTAACCTCTCAAATATCTATAAAATCCAGGCTGTACAATAATAAGATAAATAGTGTGCAAGTAAAGCAGGTAAGAAATATGAAAGTAAAGTTCCCATGGAATAGTTATAATAAGAAAGTGATACTACATATCCAAACATGGATCCCTACAAAACAAGTTTCAGCTCCTATAACAAGGAAACTATAGGAAATATAAATAACCAACACAACCTCATCGTACATCCATACATATCACGTGAACAATATCCTTGCTGCATGTGAAGGGTCATAGTAGCCACAACCATTCCATTCAACCAAACATACCACATTTCTCATGGTCATTCTGTATAATCAAAGAGTCACAATTTCCATGAATGAGTCGTATAAACAATATGTTAGACCATGAATGGATGGATTTAAGGTGTATAAAACCATGGAATCCTCATCGAGTCCCAGGATCATCATTATGGAAACTCAGTTAGGAACTGGTTGGAGTCCTAGGATCATGTCATACCGAACATGCCCTATGCTATTCCAAGAAAGCCAGATCCAAGGGGTAGAAAGGCCCATGGAATCCCATGGAATCAATACCCAAGGATCATACTCAATCCAAGTCAATATCCAAGGAGCATTGTACAAGGCATATAAACAAATCATTCATAATTTTATACCATGAGTATACCCACTCATGTAGCCTTTTCACATTCAATTACACCTCATGAGTATACCCACTCACATATCACAGTTCACATTCTAGAAAAAATAATGATTATACCCACTCATTTAACCAAACCAATTATAATTCATCCATTTAACGATTAAACATCAATATGTTATCACATGGTAAAGGGGGAAACCCATCTTCTAACCATCCAAGGAAGCTTCAGTTCACTTATTAAAGGGATTCCTTTATCTAGGAAATATTAAAATCACCCCATGGGTAGTTTGACATGGCTTAAATAAGTTAAATTCATATGGATCACCCCATTCGTAGACTTGGTTAGGGAATCCCTAATAGGTCCTATTCCATGTATTTCAAATTAACATTACAATTTCATGGCTGTAGCAAAAATTCCAATGAAAAAACTACAACAGGGAGCCTAATAAAGCACCAAAACCAATAGAAAAAGTATAGATCACCTACTGTAGCTCGGTAGTTGAGTGATCATCCAGCATCAACCCCTAATTTGAATCATATCAGGATAAAAATAAATAATGGTTAAAGAACTTATAATTAGGGAAAATTATATTACACATAAATAGATTCACCGATATCCAAAATAATGAATAATGGATAAAAATGAATCGAGTAATCACTGATGAGAATCCAACTAGACATTCCATGCTTGAATCGGAGATCGAACAAAGAACCAGGATCAAATCAAGGAATATTCATAAAAGGATGCTATCAAAATGTAAGGGTTTCTATTCCTATAATGAATATGAAACTTAGGTTTAAAAATAATTTAATTTAATTTAAAATTATAATATTTCCTAAATTAATAGGTGTCACATAGTTTGAGTACACAGTTTGACTAACCATGTTCCAACCATGCACAGTTAGTTGTAAGAGAAGGTCACTCGCATTGTTACCTCACACAGTTTGTCAAATCGTGCAGCCTGCCCTACACAATTTGAAATAACCACGCTCTAAGACATTTTCAACAAAAAACCTAGGTTCCAAGATCCTAACAAGCCCTAGACACCCTCGATACCTCCATGACCTCAAAGGACATTCAAATTAGGCCATATTTAAACATTAAAACTGAAAATAAGGGATTTGTATCTCATAAAAAACCCATATTCTTACAATATTCTCCCCTTAATGAAATTCATACCTAAATTTCCCTCTAAAGTGTTGTAAATATTTATCTAAGAACAACTCTGTCCATTGAGCATGTATGTTGGCATCCCGCTGCCAAGTCTCATCCTATAAACAACCGTGCTTCCATAACACCCATACTAGAGGAACTGACCGACCTTAGAGAACCTTCATGATCACATTAATGATATGAATAGAATGATCCTCAAAGGATGCATCCACCTATAAATCAACCTCCTTAGGCTAAAAATCATGACATAGGTCTCAATGATAAATGCATAGATGAGATATGTAGAAGACATCATGAATGGATTGGTACCTCTGAGGTAACTACAACTGATAGGCTACTGACCTGACTCTCACTAGAATCTAAAATGGATTGACATACCATGGTTAAAGCCTACTCTATCCCCAGATCCATCTATGTCCTAGCCTCAGTGAAATATGTATAAAGACCCAATCCCCAACCTCAAACTCTATAGTCCATCTGTGGTGATATGTGTGAGATTTATATCAAGACTATGTAGTAGGCATCTGCTTCTGAATCAACTGGACCTACTCATAAGTCTCCTGCATTAGACTTGGTTCCAGTAAATATGCCTCACCTACCTCTAACTAGCACAGAGGTGATTGAAATGGCCTACCTTACAAAGCCTCATAATGTTCCATCTGTATTGACTCTTGATAGATGTTATTTTAGGTGAACTCAACCAGGGGTATATGCCTCTCCCAAGTGCCCCTGAAATCTAGGATGCATGATTACAACATTTCCTCAAGCACCTGTATTATATGGTCTGACTGGCTATCAGTCTGAGGGTGGTATGTTGTACTCATAATCTCTTGTATATCCAAAAACCTATACAAACTCTTCCATAAATGAGATGTAAAGCGGGAATCCCTATCTAAAATGATAGTGCACGTGACCTCGTAAATTCGTACGATATCACGAATATACAACCTTCCAATATCATCCATACTAAAGGTCTACTTGATTGATAAGAAATGATAAACCTTCAGGATATTGTAAAAAACAACCCATAAAACATTGTTACCATGAGGTGACCATGATAAATCGGTTATGAAATCCATCATGACATCATCCCATTTCTACTCTGAAATTGGAAACTGCTATAAAAGTCTGACTGGTCACTGATTCTCCACCTTCCCCTGATAATAAGTAGACCAAATCATAAAAAACCCAGCTACCTCTCACTTCATACTTTTCCACAAGTACTGAAGAAGTAAGTCACAGTAGATCTTGGTGACTTTGGGATGCACTGACCAAGCTGAGGCATAAAACTCCTACATCAGCTCCTCACGTATGTCCACTAGAACCCAAACACAACCATGGATATGCAGGATCTCATCCTCACCTACTATCTAACCAGGAGGTGGATCCTCACCCGCCACAATACCTCATAGGACTAAGTCCTATGAATTCAATAGTTGCCTCATCCTCACTCTATCCAGCAAGGTAGAGGTCACAAATAAGGATGATAGAAAATTATACCCCAGACTATCTTTCACCTCCAAGTGTATCTCATAGAACAAAGCCATGAGATTCCACTCACTACTGGCCTTCTGAAGTTCCTATATCTGAGTCCTCCTATTCAGTGAATCAGCCACTACATTTCCTTTACCTAATGTGTAGGCAAGATCGAAGTCAAAAGACTATTGGTACTCCACCAACCTTTATTGCCTCAAATTCAGATCACATTATGTAAATATATACTTTAGGATTTTGTGGTTTGTGTACACCAAAAAATTATCTCCTAGTAAGTAATGTATCAAAAAATTCAAATCATGAATAACCAAATCTAAATCAAGATCATGTTTTGGGTAGTTCCTTTCATGTGGCCTCAGTTTCCAAGACGTGTATGCCATGAATGTATCCCCTTATATCAACACTACTCTAAGCCTGATACTTGATGAATCATAATAGAAAATATAGCTCCTTACCTACTCTTCTAGTATCATGAATGGTTTTGAAGTCAATATCCCTTTCATATCTTGAAAGGGTGTCTCGTAGGAACCTGACCATACAAACTTTACGCCCTTTTTAGTCAATCCCATCAACGATGCTTCTAGGCACGAGAATTTCTGTATGAAATTCCTATAGTAACCAGCTATCCCCATGAAACTATGTATGTATAATATGTTCTTATGATACTCCCAAGAAACTATATCTCTCACCTTCTTTGGGTCCACTAACACTCCTATCTCTAAGATAATGTGACCTAGGAAGTAAATCTGATCCATCCAGAAGTGGCACTTTGTGAGATTAGCATACAACTGATGCTCTTTAAGTGTATCCAAAATTATCTCATGATGTTTGGCATGGGTTTTTTGATTACGAGAATACACCAAGATATCATCCATGAAAACCACCACAAATGAATCCAGATAAGGATGGAAGACTCGGTTCATCAGTGCTATGAAAACTAATGGCGTGTTAATGATATTGAACGACATAACCGGATACTCATATAGATTATACCTACTATAAAAGGCTATAAGAGGTATGTATTAGGTTGAACATGCACCCAATGATATTCATATCTCAAATGAATTTTTGAGAACACTCGATATCCTCGAAGCTAATAATAAATTTCATCTACCTACGGTAGGGGATATCGGTTATCAATCGTTAGCTGGTTCAATTTTTTATAATCCAAAAAAAAAACTAAGGGCACCATTCACCTTTTTCACAAAAAGGACCAAAAAACCCCATAGAGAAGTATTGGGTCAAATAAACATATTTTCCTCTAGATCCTCTAGCATCCTCTTGAGCTCCTGAAACTCTATCTTAGGCATCTTGTAAGGAGGAATGGATACCGGTAAAGTTCCTGGAACTATCTCGATGAATAAATCCACCTATCTCTTAGGATTTAAACAAAAAAAGTCATCCAGGAACACATCCCTAAAATGATCAACCCCTGGTGGAAAGTCCGTCTGATGTGTTCCATGATCATCCAGATATAAACTAGAAATATTGGCTATCATCCCTTCCATCCCATGATACTATGGTCCATATTGGATCACTTGGACATCCCATTCACCCTTTTGAGTATAAAATGCACCATCTGGTGATGTTAAAGTCACCCTCCAGTGATAGTAGTCAATGTAGGCTTGATAATCTACTAGTCAGTTGATTTTGAGTATGATTTCAAACCCAGTCATCTTGAGCACATACATATCCTAGATGAAGTGAAACCCACCAAACTCAAGGGTGAACTCCTTGCACTGGAGTACAACCTTCGTTTTGAATCCTAAGAGAGTGTCTAGTGTCATAACACTCTTAGAATACATTATAACGAGCCCAAGGATTTTCATCAAAGGTGAATATATGAAACTATGCGATGCACCTATATAAAAAAATATATATTAAATAGTAGAGGATTCTAATATCATAACTCTCACCATATATGGTTCAACACCCTACTACTTAGGGGTAGGTGATGTGATAATATTTTTCATGAAAACCTCAATCAATATTTCCCCCCTTATAATGCATTACAGTGGTGACCATGAGGTTATCTCTCGAGGAGGTTAAAAATTGACTTAGAAAACTATCAATTTTGTATTGTTAATTTTTACAAGAAGATAAATTTTGGGGGATTTGATTTAAAGTTCCAAAATAGAATTAATTTTAAATAAAATTGAATAGAAAGATAAGAAAATTTTAGAACATAAAACGAGTTTGAAATCAGAATTAAAACAGTGGTTACAGACAAGCTTAAACCTCTCAGACACTCCCCTCTTCCTTGTATAAAAATATTTCTCAATTGAATTTCTAAATTCACCCCAAGGACCCAAAGGAGAACAATCAAATCTATATAGATATCATATAAATACCTCAATATGATTGTTTTCCCTTCTGTAGAAGTGATTCAACGACTTGATGAACTCCATGAAATCAAACATAATTGAAAACACTGTGCTCAATGAAAATACCTCACTAAAGAATTTAAAATAGTAAAGTCAATTAATTTACTTTATAGATGGAACAACCATCCAAACCAATTTGATGAAAATATTTTAAATAAGGAAAAAAACTAAATTCATTCAAAAATATATGTTCAAAAGAAATTCAAAAAGATATTATATGATAAGAATGTAACTTAGAAGAGAGTTTCTATCATTTATCACTATTCGAAATCACTTGGTGCTTAGCCACACATCATTTGGGCAGCCTCCATATTCTCCATAACAACTTCGATGGATGAAATATTCATAAATATATCAATCTTCGCACTCCCACCATGGATAAATGGTGGAAAGGACGGGATTCATATCATATGAGGGTTCTCTATGGGTGTTGCACTACCCTCTCTGGTCACTAATTTATTTGGAAGGGAATATGAGGGATTTATTTATAGGCATTACTATCAAATCCTCGGTTTGAATCATCATTTTTTTCTATGTGATAAAATATTCATGACATGTAACTATGTTACATGTCATGTAATCCCTCATAGTTTTCCTCAACATCTTTTTAATCATCTTAAATATCGCATGAATTCCATTTGTAGACTTTGACTCCATTCATGATGTGTAATTGCATTACACGACATGAAATAGGATTTCACAGCGTGTAATGGATTCACAACTTGTCTGAGCGGTGATAACCTATTTTGATGAAGTCACAACCTGTAATGACATTACATGACTTGTAATCATTATAATTCAGTTTTTAGATCTACTTATTTCTAGAAAATCAGAGGTCCTCGTAGTGTGAAGTGTCTTTTAGCTGAAATCTTGAAATACACAAGCTATTGAAAATAGTTAAAATTCCGGAATTGTGAAATTTTCTATTTTAGACTCAAAACATCCCTAAATCCCAAAAAAAATGAAATTTCACATAAAATGACACATTGGTGGGGTTTAAATGATTAAAATAGATATGAAAATAGTGAAAAAAATTATCTCTATCTATAGGATGTGTAGAATAGATCTGGCCTGAACTACAACCTTATGATACAACCTCACTGCCTAGAGTAGGCCCACTCTGATGTCTTGGTGTAACTAGTTCCTGAATTCCTTGGCCATGACCACCACTACTGCATCCTAATCAACTAACACTATTCCAACTCCCTTCCTGATGTGGAGATAAAACACCTACTCTTGAACCTAGTGCTAGAGCTGACCCCTTACCACTCACAGCTAGAGGGAAGGTCCTATAGAAACACTGCACGTGTCCTATCCTGTCGCAAGCTCAACACTCGAATGGGTTGTGGTTGCAATGGTTCTTTATGTGGTCTAGTTTTTCACACTGATTACAGAACACTAAGCTACCAGCACTCACAACATGACCGGTTCTCATCAAATGGGAATCCTAAAAATGGTGCTTTATTCCTGAAGACGCTGAACCACTCGGTCGAGAGACTACAATAATCGGCTTTATTCGCCCATATTCCTTTAGATTATTCTATATAATCAGCAACCAATTCACAATTTCATTAATAGAGGTTAATTTTAACACATATAATTGAGATCAGATAGCATGTCTAAGACCTTCCTCAAAGCATCTCGCTCTTGATAGCTCATCAGTAAGTTACTTTGGTGAAAAATGCTGCAACTCTATAAAGCGTGTCAAGTACTCTATAACATTCATAACACCCTTCTTTATACACATGAAATCACTATCCGGATCTTCCCATAAAGTCTTGGGGTAGAAATGGTCATAAAACCTGGTTTAGAAATCAGCCCAAACCATATCTCCCAACCTATCAGCCTGGTTCAGAACATCCCACTAGCACTTTGCTACTCCAAGTAGCATGTAAGTCGCGAGATAAAATCTCCTATTAGGAGGTGTCTCAAGGTGCTTGAATATCTATATCATAGTCTCTAGACAAAAATTAGAAACCTGTGGACCGCCATCCCTTGAGAACATGAGAGGATGCTATTGCTCGAACACACATGTCAACTCATCCATAAACAAGGCATGCAATTTTTCTCTCTAAAAAGTATTCATGAAGTGATATAATCCCTCACAGAACTGTTCCTCAACACCTATGTCTAGAAAAATATATAGTTTCGCAGCTGGCACTAAAGAAGGATCCATCTATATCCCATGGTCCAATACCTCTGGAGCATTATCATCGCCACCCTCCTGGCGTACAAATGGAGGTTTCCATGGTGGCATGCCTCTAAAATTCCAAACACATGCCTCAGAAAAGAGAAAAATCATCATTTTCAGATCAAAAACATATTATAGGTAAAAAACTCCTAAAACCAGGTCATACCACACAACCTACTCCTAAATCTAGGAATATAAAAAGAACAGTCACAAAAAACCACTAGAGAAATTGCCTCTTGGACACTCAAAAATCCAGGTCTAGGTCAAGTCTCTATTTATCATTTTAAGTTTCCATTTAAATTCATATTAATTATACATTTAATTTACACCAATCAATTATTAAAAAAAATTTAACCCATGGTTCACCGAGTTCCAATCCATGTGGGCCTATAGCACCTCATGAAACAAAATATTTTGCCCATATAATTCATACCATATCAAATTAAATTTGAATAATTGAACCAAAAGGTGTGTTACTTTCTAGTCCATAATGGTCCATACACATTATGAGATGAAATATGGAATCAATTTATCTATCCACTACACAAAATCTATCACAATAGTAGGAATAAATGTCACAACGCCTACCAAAACAACATACAACAAGTAATACATCCTAAATGCATGGCATGTGAAATCTAATAGGAGCCTAAGATGATGCATGAGATGGAATACCCTCATCTCATCAAGTTACAACACAATATAGCCCAAAGTCATATAAATAATAACACCAAAAATCAAGTGTGTCATCTAATTGTGGAATCAAGAAAACTGTAATAGTCAAAATCTATAAAACAACAATTTAATTAAAGGAAATTTGAATTTTTTCCTATATGAGGGTTAGCTACACCTTGGTACAACTCATTACCAAACTCTTATACCTTCCTATCCCTGTCTATTTTTTCAAAATAGTAAAGAAAACTTGAAAAGAAACTCCTCTGATACCACTTTGTAACGTCCCAGACTTGGATGCCAATCAACAGTGCCTCAAGCCCGATTGGCCACATGGACTCATGAGCATCTCCCCAAATTATAGAGGTTGTCAACTAGTAGCGAGGGCCTAGGGTGTGTTTGTGGGAAGACTATGCCATCATTACTAGAGTGTAACACAATGGAATATCAATAACAAATAGGTAGAGGAAGTAGTAAACAATAAGAAGACCATTGATAAATAAACAAGATAGGAAATCATAACAAAAGGAAGAAGAAATATCATATATAGATAATGATGATACATGTCTCTAAAAAGGATCAAAAACAAGTAAAAAGCATTATATTACAATACATATATCCAAAATACTGAAAAGACTAAAAATTGATATCTCTGAATATCATTAAGATCCTCAGCTTAGTCCTATGATCCCATGCTCCCAAGCACGGTAGAAAATAAACCCTCAAACTATGAATGATTTTCCTATCTCTACCTATATACATGAAGTCTATTCAGGCACCCAACAACGACCCAAATAGGGTGTGAGAAACAATCCTAGTAGGCATCCACTCAAATATCTATATAATCCAGGCTATGAAATAATAAATTAAATAGTGTGCAAGTAAAGCTGGTAAGCAATATTAAAGAAAAGTTCCCATGGCACAGATATAACAAGAAAGTGATACTATATAGAAAAACATGGATCTTTGCAAAACAAGTGTCATATCATACAACATGGAAGATATAGAAAATATAAATAACCAACATGACCTTGTCATACATCCATACATATCATGTCAACCACGACCTTGCCGTATAGTGAAGGCTTAGAGTATCCATGGCCGTGCTGTTTAACCAAGAATATCATATTTCTCACGGCCATTCTGTATGATCAAAGAGTCAAAATTTCCCAAGACATTCCATATAAACAAAGTTTCATACCATGAAGGGTTGAATCCAAGTTGTAGAAGACCAATAAATCCTCATCAAGTCCCAAGAGAATCTCAATGGAAAATCGGTTAGGCACTGGTTGGAGTCCTAGGATCATGTCATACCAAACATTTCCTACGCGAGTCTAATCAAGCTAAATCCAAGAGGTAACAAGGCCCATGGAATCCCATTCAATCAAGACCCAAGGAGCATACTCAATCCAAGGTGTCCACTACCGCATCAAGATCCAAGGAGCATCATTCAATAAATATAAGGAAATCATTCATCATTGTATAACATTAGTATAACCACTCATGTAGCCATTTCACATTCAATTATACCTTCCGAGTATACCCACTCACATATAAAAATTCACATTCATGAGAAAACAATGAGTATACCCATTCATTTAACCAAACCAATTACAATTCAACCATTTAACAATTCAACATCAATATGTTATCACATGGTAAAGGGGGTATCCCATCTCCTAACTATCTAGGAAAGATTAAATTCACTTATTAAAGGGATTAATTTATTTAGTAAAGCTTCAAATCACCCCATGGGTGGTTTAAAATGGATTAAAATAGGTAAATTCATATGCCGCACCCCATGGGTGGACTTGGTTGGGGAAAAAACCACCAACTTATCACAAAGGAACCCAAGGACATCCATAATGGGTCATATTCCATATATTTCAATTTAACATTTCAATTTCAGGGTAGCAACATAAATCTTGGCAGTGACACATCAGAAGGTATCCTAATAAAGCACCGAAAAATAACAAAAAAAGTATAGATCACCTACCGTAGCTTGGTAGTCAAGTTCTCATCTAGTATTAAATCTAGATTCAGCTCAGATTGGGAGAAAAATAAAGGATGAATGAAGAACTTGAAATTTTTAAAAATTAGATTGCACCTAAATAGAATTACCAATATCCAGAATAACAAAGAATGACTAAAAATGAATCCAGTACTCACTGATATAGATCCAATGAGATTTTCTGTGCTTGAATTAGTGATTAAACAATGAATTGAGATCATATCCAATAATAGTCGTCAAAGGATTCTCTCAAAATGTAAGGGTTTATTTTCTTTGAATAAAAATGAAACTTAGGTTTAAAATTAATTTAGTTTAATTTAAAATTATAAAATTACCCAAATCAATAGGGTTTTCACAGTTTAAGTTCATGGTTTGGATAACCATGCACCAACCATGCACAGTTAGCTTTAGGAAAAGGGCACCGACATGGTTACCTCACAAGGTTTGACTAATAGTGTAGAAATAATGCTAAAACCCATTATAAAAATTATAGAGGTTGTCACACGACCATGTATCCCAAATCAAATAGTTTTACTTAAACCATGTGGCCTCCCCCTACTTTCTACACATGCTTCGTATAGTTTATCAAACCATGTGACTTTCCCCGCATGGTTTGAACTAACCATGGCCCATGACATTTTCACCCAAAAACATGGGTTTTGGTCTCCGAAAAAGACCCAGAAACCCCCGATACCTCCATGACCTAGAAAGGAACTTACCCTAGGCCATATTTAAACTTAAAAAAAAAAAGAATGGATTCATACCTCATTCAAAAACCCGGTTTCTTACACAGATGGTCACTAGGGACAAAAACATTTCATATGCATCACAGGTAAGCTAATATCAACCTCTAGTACCTTCATCATATTGCTAGAATCCCAATTTTAGGGGTGATGTATGATGACTTCCTTCCCGAAGATAATGCACGGGATGATTAAGAGAAGTTTATGGCCTTAGTGAAGGCACTTTTGAATCTGTTGTAGGGGAGGATTGAACACAAACCGAGATGAAAGATATCCCATTCAAGAAGTGGTTCAACTATTTTTGAATGAATCGGCAGTAGTACCAGCTGAAGGAGAAGAGCCAGTGGGGAAGTTGCTAAATAGGCATTTCACATGTCCTTAGAGATATCAATGGGGTAAGGAGGGCTCCTACTTGAGGATTCTAGAAGCGAGTCAGTGGTAGGTGTGGGGATACAACATCATGACCGAGGCTCAACCAATGGTCAGACTGGAGGGGTTCATCATAGCGCTCACCTGTGGTTAGATTCTCCCAATGAGGGATTAACACATGGGTGTGTCACTAAGAACCTTTATAATGGTGGCGATGTTGGTGACAGGGAAGCGCATCAATTTGGTTATCCCAGTGATGGAAAAATTATATTAGGTAATTCTCCAAATCAGTGAGGGGAAGACACCGCTATATGTGTGTGAGAGTTTCCGATTCCTATACAGTTGGGTAGCCGCACACATGGGGTATATGAGTACTATAACCCCATTTATCCTCATAAAAATTTCGACCAGAAATCCTGAATATTTCAGGTAGTCATCTATTCAAATTGAATTCAATGGGTGTGTTGAAGAAGGGTGGGTTGGAAGAGCATTTCATATTTCACCCATTTCCCTTGCCAATGGGAGTTGTGAATGATGATGGTATAAAGACCGTGTAGAAGATATTACACCTACTGGCCTTTCGAGGTGGGGTACTGGTGACCAGGGAAAACTATGAGATGATCTATGAATTGTACAATAAAAACTAGTTTGCGAGATAATTTATGTGACTACAGAGGCTAACAACGAAGGTATACTTAGAGGTGAGGCATGAATACCATTCTTCATTATTGAGTAAGATCTGGCATGTGTTTAAACATGAATATGGGAAGATGAATAATTATCTACTTCCACCTACTACTAACTATGGGATTACCTATGACTACATGTTATGTTGGGAAATAGAATATCCTGGGGATATACTAAGGCAGTGGGCCACCTGAGCCAATGAAAGGGTGGCCCCTCAACTATGAATCCAGTGCTAAGTCATGGTTGGAGTTCACCATGGAAGAAGTTTTGGAATAGTGATCAGAGAAGTAGTAGGGGGTCCAGTAGTTTGTAGCCTTGAACATGTGAGGGTAGCAGGGAGAGGAGAAGTAGTACTAGTACCAACACCCTTGGGCAGGGAGACATGAGAAGAAGGGGTTCCATTTGGGGCGGTCCCACAGACATTTTTCTAAGATCTTGAGAAGCAGTTACACAACATAGATATTCCTAGTTATATTTTCTTACCTAAATCTTGGTATAATTGGGATGTCTTCATGAAGTTATATAGTGTTCACAGGATGTGGAATCATCACCACAGAATTGGGATGCACATCATTGGGATTGGTTATTCCAAATCTAGATTTCATGTGTCTTGGAATGAAGGGGAGTGATATATAATAGAGCTGGAATACCTAATTAATTCTTAGGTCATCGTACATCCTCTAACTGACCCGATAAAGGTGATTCTAGACAAGAATTATCCCCTAAAACTATCGACAGTTGAGATGGATATGCTCACACCTATGCCTAAGGATTCAGATGATTCTCGATTGAGTAAAACTCATCGAGGATCATACAGAAATAGGTGTT
Organism: Viscum album; assembly: GCA_963277665.1. Classification (NCBI taxonomy): domain Eukaryota; kingdom Viridiplantae; phylum Streptophyta; class Magnoliopsida; order Santalales; family Viscaceae; genus Viscum; species Viscum album. Next base: position 288,745,094 of record OY728139.1, read on the forward strand.
CCACCATTGAATAGGTAAATTCACTGATCTTTATGTGCTTCTGAATGTTACTCACCCTTTAATCCCATATAATGACTCATTCCTTTACCTATGTAAGAATCGATGAGCACCAAAGAAGGAGAGTTCTGTGACCGACTTCAGGCAGAGGGCGGGGGAACCTCAACCCATGAAGGGGTGAGTGTGGGGTCCCTACCTAATGTCATGGCCGCTAGTGCCCAACTATCATCTAAAACGGTTCTAGTGATAGTGGAAACCATATTGGGGGGGGGGAGTGAACTCACTATGGGAATTTACCATGGATCTCACAGAAATACTAACTAGACTGTACCATTCATGTAAGTTTATTTACCCCACTCTCTTGTCCTTTTTATTCTTTTCCTTACTATACATGACTGACACATTCTGGAATGGAAATTTAAACAGTGCTCAGGGATCGTCCACTAACACCAACACTTACATTGAGAGTGCCTAAGGATGAGGTGGAAATGGCAGATGTTTTCCTCTTGGTGGGAATGGCTAAGAAGATTGTGGAGGTCGGGACAACTATAGAAGCACCATTATAAAGGACTACTGAGACCGCACCCTCAGTAGAGGGGGTCAAGACTAGGATCCTGACAGGGCTGTCTAAAGGATCCATGGAGGATGAGACTATCATAAAGGCACCCCTAGGGGAATACGTTGGATCCAAATTCATGATGGAGTAGGCAACAACTATGAAACATTTTAGGTGATTGGGGATCGATGTTGAACATACCCATCCCCGATCTACTGCTAGTGGTGGTTGTAAGAGTTGGAGTTGAGGTTGTGACATTGATAGGGCTATCCATAGAATCTAGGAAAATGGAGTCCACCTAATCCATGCAACAAGCTATAGTGGAGGCTTCTACAAAAATTTTAGAGGTCAACAAGGAATCGTTCCCTAGGATAACTATCTAGCCACTCATGCCCGCATATGAAAAAAATTCTCCAACCACTCATATTTGAGGACCTACACCTGGAGGACCTGGACGATAATAAATTGGTGGTATTTTCTCTATATGATACTAAAAAACCTAAATAAATTGAAGATTTTATCTTAGAGTATATTGATTAGAATCCGATAGTGTTCCACAAGTCATGGAGGTATGTGTAGAATTTCATCACTTGAACCCAAATAGCTGAATTGCTATAACAGGTGGGATCTCTCTACCATTGGTTAGTTAGTGTGGGTATTATTAGGGTAAAACCCATTATACTTCACACATTGTCTTGGGACTTACTCATGGAGTGAGATCATAAAGAGTGGTAGGAGCATGACCTAGAACAGTGGAGGCATAAGGCTAAGGGGTCTTAAAAACTTTAGAAAATTGAGGAAGAGATTGTCCTCCTAGAGGGGTTAGCATAATATAACACAACGATCACTTATACTTAGGCTGAGATCATTAGAATTCTGAGGGATCAACTAGTATCAGTCAAGGACAAAGAGTATAAGGATAAGAAGGTATATATTGAGTTCTAGGATGATCAGAACCGGTAGCCGATTAGGGACAAAGGTGTTCGCACCATGGCTAATGAAGAGAAAGAGGACCTGGCAGTGTGACAACAGTAACAAGAGGCTACTCAAGAGAGAATGGATGAGCTCGATCACTTGATTATTGAGATAAATATTTTAATGAATTGATCAAAGGAGAGGCTATAATATATGGATGACCCTTTGAATATTTTTATTGTTTAATTTCTTCATGATTGAACATATTCCTTTTCTTTATTATCATACTCTAATCATATTTGTGAAATAACCAACAAACAATCCCTAAGATCTTGTGATTCATTCTCAATGTGAGAAATAAGGGACAACCATGTGATTTATCACTTTTATGAGAGTGTCAGATAATCATAAAAAACTTAGGGTCTACTATTGTTGACATACCAATGAGAGAACTTGGTCTTAGAGAGGATATGGTTGGAGAATAGGGATCTTAGAACAACCAACTTGCTTTTCCAATGTGCTCTAGTTCACAAATGGGATAATGTCAGGGGTGTAGAATTATACCCAAAAAAAGGGAGTGGAGAGTTTGAATAATAATGCCCAAAAACTAGAATATAAGGAGGGTGGAATCATGATATAGGATAACTATTGACCCTGTTCAAAATGCAACCTCCATATCACTTAGCCGATGAATGAGAAAAAAATCGAGGGTCAGTCACTGACCATATTCGAAATGTGGGACCTATATTAAGATATATTCCAATGTATTTCGGGGCATTGAACTAGAATGGTAGACGATCCTTGGATAGACACCATGCTATTTGGGGGTCCCTTCAGACATTGATGAGGATGAGGATCCAAAAAAGGGGAACACGAAGCATAGAAATGAAGTGATAGAATGATCAAATGGATTCTAGAACTCTCAAAATTACACCAAAAAGGATTATAGCACATTGGTGTGGGAATATTGGTATGAAAAAAATCGAACTCATCTTCCATAGTAGCATCATCTCAGATGTCTAGAGATAGTTGAAAATTTGAATGATGTGGTAGATGATAGGAACCGTAGGAGAGGACCTCACAAGAAAGGGCCTATTATTCCTTACAGTTTCATGTCATGTAACGAGGATGATAGAAAAACTTTTTAATATTGTACAGTAAGGAAATTAGGCACATAGTTTAACATCACATGGTGGGGATGGTGCATGGACCAACATAACATCATGTGGCTAGGATGCATCTCACATTTTAATGTCATGTGACTATGACACCACACATAGTTTAAGGTCATATGGCCTAGAACAACGAAAATATTTTAAGGTCATATTGCAGGGACTAATAAAGTTCAAACCAAGCAGTTCCATAAAGTGTTTTAAATGACATGAAAGAGTATTTAACCAACATAAATGAGAGTATGGATAGCCCTCATTCCATGTGAAACATAAGGGGAAGGTTGCAAATAGTTTAAGGACATACTACCTGGACCATAATTGGCATATGTGTGTTTTGAAAGAGACTTGTGTGGCACAAAGAGTGATATATCGATTTAAATAGAGGGTATAAGGGATCCTCTACCACATAAAGCCTAAAAAACCACACCCTGGCTCAATATTATGACATCAGGGAAGGAAAGGACCCATGAAAGATCAGGAGAAAGGATAGACCCAAAATAAAATATCCGGGGATCACTATGTATCCCATGAGTATGGGAATCATTCCATACATAGTTCAATACATAATATAGTATAATACTAACACTGATAGGGGGGAGATACCCTCTTGAATTAGAGTAATAAATCTTCTCATACTTGGATAAGAGGCATCCTGGATTTATATGGGGTAAGGATACAATTTAATTTCTTGTGATAAGGATATCTATTCATTATGTATTTTTCATATGGGGCATCCTGGTTTAATATAGGGTAAGATAATTTATTATCTAGGGGCATCAATGACTTTTCTAGGGTAAGAATACAATTTAACATCATGCATTGAGGACATTCCTTACTCATATCATCCTATGAGGGAATCTTGGCCTGGTGATGGGTCAAAGTAATTGAATGGGGATTCTACCTAAAAGGAGGCCTATGAGAAAATTTAGGGTGATCACACTGCAGACAATGGATGATTTTTTGGTGAATCTGTAGCTAGGTTTGAAGTTATAATGTCTAGGCATCACTACGTATCCCATGAGGAGGGGAATCAAGATACACATAGTTCTAGAAGTGAATACACATAGTTTAAGGTCATATGGTTTTGGACCATGGGAAGAGGGGAATTCAAGGATGTTCATATAGTGAAAGAGTCAATACCTGACATGATTTGAGCTAAGGGGGATTTTCACCACATGAGATAATCCTGAAGTTTGTTACACACATTTTAAGGACATATATTTTGGACCATGGAAAAAATTTTAGATTCATGTTTCTTGGACTAATAAGGGGAATTTTCACTCCAAGGATATATATATATAGCACACAAAAGATAAAACCTGATGTGAATGGATCCAAGGAGGCTCATGTACCACATACACACCCCAAGATGAATTGAATATGGTTCAATGTCATAATGTCCATACTGTAATGGGGGCCAAGGGGATAAAGGGGTAATGAATTTTTACTTGGGTTTGGAGATGAGAAGTCTAAGTGTCACTACATATACCATAAATTTAGTAATAAAACCACACGTAGTTCAAAAAGATGGCATGGTAGGTGAACAATGTCAGTAGGGAGGTAATACTCTCCGAAGAAGAAATTAGAGACATCCCACGATTGTCATGAGAATTCCCATGTTCAGAGAATGAAGTAAAGTTAGTTAACCATACCACACTTTTTGTTTGAGGCATCCCAATTTTAGATGGGGTAAACATCATCTCTTATTTAAGATCCATCCTATTTCATGATAGGGTATAATTGTAGTTTAACGTCATGTGAGGAGAACGTATGAATATATGTAGCACGACGGAGTGACAAACCCAAAATTAATGATGGACAAGGAAGTTCTACACCACATATTCCTAAGGGAATTTTCACATAGTTTAAAGTTATGATGCTTGGACTTGAAATCCTAACTTAAGTTTGTAGAGTTCGGACCATAATAAAACTATTAGTTTATGTTCTTAATGCTCGGACTGAGATAGGGCCAAGGGGTTGAGAGGTTTGGTGAATTTGTGTCTAAGCCCAGAGGTAAAAGGTATAGTCTTCCCTATGTATCCCATATAGATGGGAATAAATACATATCTAGTTCTAAAACATGGTGTGGTAGGTGACCAACATCGGCGTGGGAAATCCTCTATAGCGAGGTGATTAGTCACTGAAAGTGGTTAATATTCATTGTTAATATCTTAATATTAATGTATTTAAAAGTTCATAAACATCAATTTTAGTCCAATTCAGAAATTGAACTTCATTTCCCATCATTGTGCAATTCATGCTTAAAATGTCAATTTGGGAACACTCAATAATTTGCTTGTGGAAATTACAATATTCATCATTTTAATTTGAAATTTTGGGATATTATTTATCACTTTGTTTGGAACATTTTATCTTTTAGGTCCGATGGATGAATCCCAAAGGAAGATGGATAATGTTGCGCCTGAAGGCAGAAACATGCTGGAAAAAGCATAATGGGCCTAAGGCCCATCAAACAAATGTGGGGCCCAGACACCAAGCCCAATGAAGCTCAAATTTATAAAGTCGAAAGATACAAATATTATAATCATTTTATTCAACTGTGGCTGGAGCTAATTCTGAAGTTATCATGATGATAAATGGATCTGAAGTTGAGATTTAAATGGTGGACATGACATTAATGCTCAAAAATCCGTCCCACCATTTCAACTATAACTTCCAAACGGCTGAGCGAAATTTCCTTAAATTTTTACATCTCATAGAGGACAGATGGATGAAGATATTTCTCTTCTACATCCCCTCCGGATTCGTCCTTCTTCAATTTATAATTCACACGTCAATGTGGTGGATGAATCAGGACAGTTTTCCGGGTCAAATTCAAAACATCAATTTCCTTTTGATTATTCACCCTCCATTTGACTCTATTAATTGTTGGGGGGTGAATTAATTGTTGGGGGATGTACCTAATGCTCCTAATATGCCTATATAAGGAGATTGTGGTGAAGGGAATGGGGGTGAAAAATTTTCTTATCATCTTGGATGCTTTGTTTCATTGTAATGTTTTGCTTCCAAATTTCCTTTGTAATGTTTTCCATTTCCATGTAAGTTTTTTTTTGTATCTTTATGTTCTTAATCAACTTCTTCTCTTATATATTTTCCATTTCATTTATTAAAACTTTATAATCACAAATCACAGTGATATCTCTGTGTTGTTGTGAATTAGTTCACACATAGGTGTGAATTTCCTTCACACACACGGAGGAGTGCTCGTTATTTCCGCGGTTTTTATTTCTTCAATCCAATTCTTGTTAGCCATATTCCGCCCACCATTGAGAGTATACCATCAATGTAGGGATAAAACCTTAATGGGTTTATCTTAGGAGGATGAAAAGGCTGGATTGAATGTTATTTTATGAACGAATTGTTGTTAAATGGATAATTAATTTAAGACATCCATTCTTCAGTTATTTCTACTCTTCATCTTTACTGTGTTTGAGCAAAATAAATTCAATTACTAAATGACCATATACCTCGGAGAGATCATGAATTTGGTTCTCTAAGTGTATAGGGGATTAGTAATTGTGTTTAGTAAGCACCAAACCAGAAAATGATGAAGGTAGTGTTATTTTTGAAGAATGGATTCATCAAGAATTAATAAAACCAAAATTGTTTAAAGAAGTAAAATTCATTCAATCCACCCCGAGCATAATCCTAGATAAACCCATTTTCATTAAATTGAATTCACGTAGGTGTCTTAGTGTTATTTAAACCATCCAAAATCAAAACCAAAGTTGGCTACTTCATAGCCCATCCTTCACCAAATCATAGCGTCTCAAGGTTACTTCTTCGATCCCTGTGGACTCGACCCCTACATGTACTACATCGATCGCTTTTACCCGTAGGGTAAATTTGGGCGCAACCAAATTTTGGCGCCATTTCCGGGGACCAAGTAAGTTCCTTAGACCAAAAACCCTCTTTTATTACCCCAATTATTCTATTCTCATCCCAATTCTCTTATCTTTTCCCTTTCTCGCTTTTTTTTTCTTTTGGAGCATGTCCGCCTACACCCGCGATAACTCAAATAGATTAGTTAGGGTGGATACTCCTAGGGCTAGGGAGTCAAGCACTAAAAGAGGTCTATTTCCTTTAGATCCAAATCTTCCTAATACTCCAAATTCAGACTTTGAGTTCGATACAATGGAGAATATCCCACAAAACCAAATCATAAACCGGGGAGGGAACCAAAATAACGGGCAGGACCCTAACTTGGGAATTGTTGCATACCCGACCATGAATGACTACCTCACACCAACCTGGACCAATGCACCCTCATGCATTAGGAATGATAACATAGGATATGCCCAATATGTTTTCAAACCCCATGTCCTGAACCACCTTCCAACCTTTTATGGGATGGAGTCTGAGATGCCTTACCTTCATGTTAAAGAATTTAATGACATTGTCGAAACCATGTGCCCACCAAATCAAATTGAATCTGCTAAAATGAGACTTTTCCCTTTTTCCCTTAAGGACCAAGAAAAGAATTGGTTAAACAATTTGAGACCAGCATCCATTCACTCTTGGGACCAACTTCAATGAGAATTTTATAAAAAATACTTCCCCCATCAAAAAACAATTGCACTTAAAAAGAGCATACAAAAATTTTTTGAAAGAGAGGGAGAAACATTCTATGAATCATGGGAAAGGTTCAAGGACACATTAAACATGGTACCGCACCATGGTTTCTTAATCCCAGAACAAGTGAGAATTTTCTATGAAGGGTTGGGTCCCGGAAACAAACAATTCATTGATATGATGTGTAATGGAACCTTCAAAAACAAAGCCCCAAATGATGCTTACGAGTATCTAGAAAATCTTGCTGAACAAAACCAAACATGGGGAACATCACCATACTATGAGAAGCCACCCAAATCTGGTGTAATGTACAATCTTGGAGAAGAATAAAACCTTAGAGCAAAACTTGCTGCATTCACGAGGAAAGTTGAGGAGATTGATCTTAGGAAGGTCCAGAAAACCCAAACTGTTGAGCTTGTTTGTACAATTTGTGACAAGAATGACCATAAGACTGATAATTGCCCAACCATTCCTTCCATCAAGGATGTTCTTTTAGGAGGACCACCAGAAGAAGTTAATGCAATGAACTTTCAAAAGCCACAATTCACGAACACCTTCAATCCAAGGTATAACGACCATCAGGGCTTTCGTTGGAAGGACAATCAACAACCAACACAACAACAATGTATCAACCCATACCCTCAACAAAACTTTCAACCTCATAATCAGTTCCAACCACAACCGGTCCAATTCCAACATCCTCATGTCCAATATCAACAACATATCCAACAACCCATTCAACAACCTATCCAACAACCAAAGTATCCTCCTGGAATAAACCCACAAGCTCAAGCACCAACCCAAAATGTTCCACAAAGCTTACTAGAACAACTGTGCAAACAAATGGACAAAATGAACTCAGAATTCTCATACATTAAACAAGAACTTTAAACCATAAAAACTGGAAAGGCACCCATGCCCACACAGGCCATTCCACAACAAACATCAAGGGGAGAGACAAGTTTCACTCAAACAACTCACGAACAACTAAAGGCTGTGACAGTTTTAAGAAGTGGGAAATCAATTGAAAAACCTGAACAGATAAGTCAGAAACCATGTGAAGCTTCAAACTCTAATGAAAATTCAAATGAACTACAAGATCAAACTGAAGAAACTGATAATAATGTGAATGAAACAACACTTCAATAAACAACTCCACAATCTGCACCATTTCCTCAACGCATGAGGGGGAAAACTAAGCCTGCATTGAGTGAAACATTGAGGGAAATCTTCTCACAAGTCAAGTTGAACATTCCCCTTCTCGATGCCATCCAAACCATACCTTCCTACTCAAAATACCTTAAGGACATGTGCACTTTTAAAAGAAAAATTTCACATAAAAACCAAGTCCTTTTGGCTGCTAATGTGAGTACCACCATTCAAGGGACCATTCCTCCTAAGATGAAAGACCCAGGATGCCCTTACATAAATGTTGAACTAGGAGAGAACAAAGTTGTAAAAGCCTTGTGTGATCTAGGTGCTAGTGTGAACCTCATTCCATATGCCATGTACTGTCAGTTAGGGCTCGAAGAACTCCAACCCACATCTGTCACTCTTCAACTTGCTGATCGTAGTATTCGAGTTCCAAAGGGGATCTTAAAAGATGTTTTGGTGAAAGTTGAAAATTTCATTTACCCAGCTGACTTCATTGTTTTGGACAATCACCCAAGCTTAGGTCCTAGGGAGCAAACCCCAATCATACTTGGTCGTCCCTTCCTTTCAACAATCAACTCTGTAATCCGTGTCCGAAATGGGAACATGACCATCAACTTTGGGAACATGAGCTTAGACTTGAACATCTACAATGCAAACTCTCAAATTGGGGATGACGAAGAGATCCATGAGGTTAATTGGATTGGTAGTGTTGATAATGAACTCAATGAACATCAAGGAGTTACCGAAGGATGGTTAAGTCAAGAAGAGATTGATTTTCTTTATTCACATGAGGGAAATTTTCCTCCTTGGAGTGAATCTATTTCAGATAGCTCTATTGATGAATTTCTAGAATCACCAATCAATGATACCATGGTTGAAATCAATAACATTGAGTCCATAACCATTCATGACACTACTCTGGAAAATTTAGTGGATGAAAATTCTGTTCACAAGGAACCAATTTTGTCAAGAAATCTGAACAAAGAAACTAAGTTCAATACAAAGTCTCATCCATTCTTGGAAAGTCATGACCAATCTGATCTTGAATTTAAAGTCTTACCTTCATCACTAAAGTATGATTTCTTAGGGGACAATCAATCCTTTACTGTTGTCATTTCTTCCTCCCTTGAATCCGATCATGAGAGGATGCTTCTAGATGTTCTTAGGAGACACAAGGAAGCCATTGGATGGACCCTATCTGATATCCCTGGGATTTGCCCACTTATTGGGACTCATAGAATTATTCTTGAATCTGAGTCAAAGCCATGTCGTCAACCTCAGAGGCGACTCAACCCTAATCTCATGGAAGTAGTGAGAAAAGAACTTTTGAAATTGTTAAAAGCTGATATCATCTATCCTATAGCTGAGAGTGAGTGGGTTAGCCAAATCCATGTGGTTCCAAAGAAGGCTGGAATCACAGTAATAACCAACAAGGATGGAGAGATGCTTCCAACAAGGGTCAGTAGTGGATGGAGAGTTTGTATTGACTATAGGAAGCTCAACTCTTGTACCATGAAAGACCATTTCCCCTTACCCTTTATTGATCAAGTCCTCGAGTGAGTGGCGGGTCATCAATTATATTGCTTCCTAGATGGATTCTCAGGGTATAATCAAATCGAAGTCTCCTTAGAGGATCAAGGAAAAACAACCTTCACTTGTCCATTTGGCACTTTTGCCTTCAAACGCATGCCCTTTGGGTTATGTAATGCCCCTGGTACCTTCCAGCGGTGCATGATGGGAATATTCTCGGATATGGTGGGGGATTTTTTAGAGGTCTTCATGGATGACTTCTCCATATTTGGGGATACTTTTGAGGGATGCCTTATAAATGTTGAAAAGGTTTTGTCAAGGTGCGAGGATAAGAATCTCATACTAAATTGGGAAAAATGCCATTTCATGGTAAGGGAAGGACTTGTTCTAGGTCATCTGGTATCTGGTAGAGGGATTGAAGTTGATAAAGCTAAGGTTGACATCATTCGTCACCTTCCCTCTCCTAAAACTGTTAAGGAAGTGAGGTCCTTCTTAGGACATGCTGGTTTTTATAGAAGGTTCATTAGGAATTTCAGCTCTATTTCTCGACCACTTTGTGCTCTATTGGTAAAAGATGCTCCATTTTTATGGACAGAAAGCTGTGAGGAATCATTCTCTACACTCAAGTCAACTCTTATATCTCCACCTATCATGCAATCTCCAAATTGGAAACTTCTTTTTGAGCTCATGTGTGATGCAAGTGATTTCGCTGTAGGAGCAGTCTTAAGACAACGGTGTGAGAAAACTCCACATGTCATTTCTTATGCAAGCAAATCTTTAAATGATGCACAAATAAACTACACCACCACTGAGAAAGAGTTGCTTGATGTTGTCTTTGCCTTAGAGAAATTCAGGTCTTATCTCTTAGGATCACCCATCATTTTCTTCACTGATCATTCATCCCTAAAATACCTTTTTCAAAAACAAGATGCCAAGGCTAGATTGATTAGGTGGGTCCTTCTTCTTCAAGAGTTAGATTTAACCATTAAGGATAAAAATGGTGTTGAAAATATTGTAGCTGATCACCTCTCTAGGATGGAATTCAAAGACAACTCACACCACCTCTCTGTGTCTGATTCATTTCCCGATGAGCACCTCTATTCAGTGAGTGATTGCCCTTGGTATGCTGACAAAGAAAACCATTTGGTGACGGGTGACATTCCAAAATTCATGGGGACCCAAGAAAAGAGGAAATTCCTTTCTGATGTAAAACACTATGTTTTTGATGATCCTTACCTCTTCAAGTTCTGTCCAGATCAAATCCTCAGGAGATGTATTCCTGAGTCTAAGAAAGAGTCCATTCTAAAATATTGTCATGGAGAGGCATGTGGAGGCCACTTTTCAACAAAGAAAACCACTTCAAAGGTCCTACAAAGTGGTTTCTACTGGCCGAACCTTACTAAGGATTCCTTCCAATTCTGTAAAAGTTGTCCTCAGTGTCAGAAATTAGGATCCATTACCAAAAGGAATCAAATTCCCCTCACTCCCATTCTAGTCGTTGAAATATTTGATTGTTGGGGAATTGATTTCATGGGGCCTTTTCCAAACTCTAAGGGATACCTCTACATCCTCTTAGCTATTGATTATGTCTCAAAATGGGTTGAAGCCATTCCCACCAAGTCCAATGACCACCATGTTGTGATCCGATTTCTAAAAGAGCATATATTTTCTCGATTTGGAATTCCTAGGGCTATAATCAGTGATCGTGGAACCCATTTCTGCAACCGCCCATTCTCTTCACTCATGTCTAAGTATGGTATTACTCATAAAGTTTCCACTGCATACCATCCTCAAACCAACGGTCAAGCTGAGTTGGCAAATAGAGAAATTAAACAAATTCTTGAAAAAACTGTCAATCCCTCTAGGAAAGATTGGACCGAGAAACTCTTAGATTCCCTTTGGGCATATCGAACTGCTTTCAAAACTATCCTAGGCATGTCACCGTATAGATTGGTTTATGGAAAAGCATGTCATTTACCTGTTGAAATTGAACATAAGGCCTTTTGGGCAATAAAAAAATGAACTTTGACATTTCTTTGGCTGAAACAAAAAGGAAATTAGATCTTAATGAACTCGAGGAACTTAGGATGGAGGCTTATGAAAATTCAAGGATCAATAAATCTAAAGTTCAAGCCTACCAATCTAGGAATCTCAAAGTCAAACACTTTGAGCTGGGAAAATTTGTGCTCTTGTATAGTTCAAAACTTCATCTACACCCCGGAAAGCTAAGGTCCAGATGGTCTGGTCCATACCTAGTGCATCATGTGTACCCTCATGGGGCAATAGAGATTCAGGATCCCACAAGTGGTCATGTCTTCAAAGTCAATGGTCATAGGTTAAAACCATTCATTGAATCATTCAATAAACAAGAAACCAAAGAGGATTTAACTGAGGAAACATATGAACCAGAGAAAAATTGATAGATTGAGGGTACAAGTCGGGCTAACGACGTTAAACAAAAGCGCTGCACGGGAGGCAACCCGTGGTTTTCATGTTTCCAATCACTGTGAATCATCTTTTGTTTCCTTCTGCTTAATTTTGTTATTTTTTTTATATAGACTGTTGACCTGTTCTTCTTTTATGAGTAAGGATGGGTATGAAAAGTGAGCACCGTATTCATCCATGTCACGCGGTGTGATCCCTGAGTAATACCTTACCCAGAAATTTAAAAGAAGACAATGTATCATCAGTTTATTTTATTTATGTTTTTGTAGGTTTTAAAAAAAAATTAATTTTTTTTTAATAATTTAGACTCTTGACCTGTTCTTCTTTTATGAGTATGGATGGGTATGAAAGGGGAGCACCGTATTCATCTGTGTCACGCGGTGTGATCCCTGAGTAATACCTTACCCAGAAATTTAAAAGAAGACAATGTATCATTAGTTTGATTTAAAAAAAAAACATGAAAATGATGGTACTTGGAATTAAATAAATCATTGTGTTGTTTGTTTTGTCTGCTTTGTCCTTCTTTTTATGGTTCAGGAACTATTTTGGGTGATACATGTTCAATCAAGGAGGTGCCTACATCCCCAAAGAGATCAAAGGAGTAATTTGGAGCATCATAAACCTCAACTTTAAAAACCAGGTGAATTTGTTCCATGTTTTTCATTCTCAATTTTATCTTTGAACTCCTCTCCTACCCCCTTCTAACTTTTTTTTTCTTTAAACACTGGGGACAGTGTTATTCTAAGTTGGGGGGGGGATAAAAAATGATTTTTATTTTGAATAAGAACATGCATGGAAAAAAAATTCCATTAACCATAAACATGATAAAGACACATTGCAAACTCTAAAATTGGATATCAAATAAATTTTGCATGCCTTGATTCTGATTTTAATGCAAGTTTAAGTTCATGAGCATAGTTTTTGGAAAGTGCGGTTGTCCGATGTGATTTTTCAAAGTTTACATTTTCATCCTCTTAATAAAAATGCCACAATGCACGTCTTTTGGATTGTGGGTGTAAATTTGAGTTCTTGGGTCCCTTTCATTATAGCATAGGGTTCTGGGGTCACTTTTAGTTTAATTTGAGTATCAAAAAAAAAACAAAAAAAACAAAAAAAAATGAAAAAAATAATAATGACCATATAGAGCAATGTTTTGTCCAAATGCGTGGCGTCCGACACTTGGGGATCGTGACTCTATAGTTGTATTGCCCAGATTTAGGCTTTATATCTCTATTGTAGAGCATGAAATTGACAAAATGCGTGGCGTCCGACACTTGGGGATCGTGACTCCATAGTTGTCTTGCCCAGAGTTAGTCTTTTCATATCTATTGTGGTTAAAAAAAATAAAAAAAAAGGATACTCATCTTAAGGTTTAATGTGATTCCCACCTAGCGCTTCCATTTTTTCCCCTTGAACAATAAAATGGGCCCCATATCTTTTATGATGCACAACACTTTATCATGCTTAATTGGAATTGGATGAAATGTGACGATGAATTTGAACAAAGGAATGGGCTTGGGCTTGGGATATGCTTATGGACCTAGCTTGTTTTAAATGATTTTGATGGGTTTTCATAATTTTTTTTGGTATTAGATATTTGGGTGTGTAATGTGTATTTAAATGTTTTTGGAAAAGGGGATTTGAATTTCATATTTGTAATTTATTTTGCTCGGGACTAGCAAAACTCAAGTTGGGGGGTGTGATTAGTCACTGAAAGTGGCTAATATTCATTGTTAAGATCTTAATATTAATGTATTTAAAAGTTCATAAACATCAATTTTAGTCCAATTCAGAAATTGAACTTCATTTCCCATCATTGTGCAATTCATGCTTAAAATGTCAATTTGGGCCTACTCAATAATTTGCTTGTGGAAATTACAATATTCATCATTTTAATTTGAAATTTTGGGATATGATTTATCACTTTGTTTGAAAGATTTTATCTTTTAGGTCCGATGGATGAATCCCAAAGGAAGATGGAGAATTTTGCACCTGAAGGCAGAAACATGCTGAAAAAAGCATAATGGGCCTAAGGCCAATCAAACAAATGTGGGGCCCAGACACCAAGCCCAATGAAGCTCAAATTTATACAGTAGAAAGATAAAAATATTAGGAACATTTTATTCAACAGTGTCTGGAGCTAATTCTGAAGTTATCATGATGATAAATGGATCTGAAGTTGAGATTTAAATGGTGGACATGACATTCATGCTCAAAAATACGTCCCACCATTTCTACTATAACTTCCAAAAGGATGATCGAAATTTCCTGAAAGTTTTACATCTCATAGAGGACAGATGGATGAAGATATTTCTCTTCTACATCCCCTCCGGATTCGGCCTTCTTCAATTTAGAATTCACACGTCAATGTGGTGGACGAATCTGGACAGTTTTCCGGGTCAAATTCAAAACATCAATTTCCTTTTGATTATTCACCCTCTATTTGACTCTATTAATTGTTGGGGGGTGAATTAATTGTTGGGGGATGTACCTAAGGCTCCTAATATTCCTATATAAGGAGCTTGTGGTGAAGGGAATGGGGGTGAAAAATTTTCTTATCATCTTGGATGCTTTGTTTCATTATAATGTTTTGCTTCCAAATTTCCTTTCTAATGTTTTCCATTTCCATGTAAGTTTTTTTTGTATCTTTATGTTCTTAATCAAATTCTTCTCTTATATATTTTCCATTTCATTTATTAAAACTTTATAATCACAAAGCACAGTGATATCTCTGTGTTTTTGTGAATTAGTTCACACATAGGTGTGAATTTCATTCACACACACGGAGGAGTGCTCGTTATTTCCGCGGTTTTTATTTCTTCAATCCAATTCTTGTTAGCCATCTTCCGCCCACCATTGAGAGTATACCATCAATGGAGGGCTAAATACTTAATGGGTTGATCTTAGGAGGATGCAAAGGCTGGATTGAATGTTATTTTATGAACGAATTGTTGTTAAATGGATAATTAATTTAAGACATCCATTCTTCAGTTATTTCTACTCTTCATCTTTACTGTGTTTGAGAAAAATAAATTCAATTACTAAATGACCATATACCTCAGAGAGATCATGAATTTGGTTCTCTAAGTGTATAGGGGATTAGTAATTGTGTTTAGTAAGCACCAAACCAGAAAATGATGAAGGTAGTGTTATTTTTGAAGAATGGATTCATCAAGAATTAATAAAACCAAAATTGTTTAAAGAAGTAAAATTCATTCAATCCACCCCGAGCATAATCCTAGATCAACCCATTTTCATTAAATTGAATTCACGTAGGTGTCTTAGTGTTATTTAAACCATCCAAAATCAAAACCAAAGTTGGCTACTTCATAGCCCATCCTTCACCAAATCATAGCGTCTCAAGGTTACTTCTTCGGTCCCTGTGGACTCGACCCCTACATGTACTACATCGATCACTTTTACCCGTAGGGTAAATTTGGGCGCAACCACGAGGGAATTGGAGACATACCACGATTGTTGTCGAACATCCCATGTTCAGATCATGGGGTAGATTTATAGGTTAAAGTTTCATGGTGAGGATGTTTGTTCATCCCATATTTATATTAGAGGTCATCCTAGTGTAAAATAGGCCAGAATCATCTTGAGGAAGAAGAATCCTGAACTTGTTAGAGGGTAAGAACTCAATTTAACATCATACATTGAAAATATTAAATCCTAGTTTATGATCGTAGAGTTCGGACCATAAGGATCTTAATTTAGGGTCATAAAATTTGGACTATTGGGGATCTTAAAATTGGTGTATGTTTTGCACCAGAGTGAAAAACCTGACTTGAACAAAGGATTGGGAGGCCCAACACCTCACCAAATATCCCTAAGAAAGCTTGAATATAGTTTAAGATCATGATGCATGGACTGTAATCTCCTTAAATGAAGTATTTTTTTAAGAACTTAATGTTGGTGTTTGGAGTGATACACTCTCCATCTATAGTGATCAAAGAGTATGCACCATTGGAATAGACCTTATGAATGATTTATGGTCCTTCCAACTTGGGATCCAACTTTGGTGGATTCTTATCGGGTATCATTGGTGTCCTGAGAGCCAGTACCATGTAACCCTAGAGGAAGAGGAAGAGGTGAACCTTCTTGTTTAATTATTTTTATATCCTGTTCTAGTTCCTCTACAGATTGTGGAAGGACTTGAGCCTATTCTACTTGAGGTATTATAGCCTAGATAGATGGAATCATTCTATTCTTTTTGGCATCTTCTAGTCTTAAATAGATTTTCAGAGCAATGGAAACTGAACCTCTATGGGTAAGACTATCTCTATTCTATACACCAGGAAATATGAAGTCACCCAGGTGAAATTTCAATTTATCATCCGGTAGGCCCAGAGGGTGTTGAGGATCTTGTCCGGACAACTTTTCTTATTCCGACCCACCATATTCTAAAACATATTAGAGGGGGTCTTGTTTAATGCCTCAATCTATCCATTTTCCTATACATGATACCAAGAAGTATGGTTTGACCAGATATTGTACTTATCGTATAATCACTTTAGCTCAAAATACCACGAGTTAGCACCATTTTTAGTAATAATGGAATGATGGAATTCAAATCAATGAATGATGTCGGATCTCATGAATTCAATCATGGATTGAGCCTTAAATTATGTGAGTGGAATTGATTCTACCCACTTGGAGAATATATCAATCATGGTTAAAATGAACCTGCTCTGGGTAGCAGTTTCTAGTGAATATAGGCCCACAACCTTGATTTCCCATACTGAAAAGGGCCAAGAATACTTGGTGGTGTGGAAAAGCTCTGATAGTCAATGTACAAATTTGGCATGGATCTGACATGTATAAAACCTTTTGGAATACTCAATGAAGTTTTGGAATATGGTAGGATAGAAGTATCCCAACCTATGAATATAGTGAGAGAGATTAAATATCTCTTGATGGGTACCAAAATACCTGACATGAACTTCCTGAATAACTTGGGTAATCTCATCTCCTTGGATTCAATAGGTAATAATTCCATCAAACCCGCATCTATAGAGAGTCTGATCGAGTTTAGGCCCACTATGGATGGTAAAATGCATTGAATTATAATGGATTCACTAAAAATTGGCTTGATATAATGGGGGAATGCCACGCTGGAGGTACTCAATGAAGGGAGCTGTCCAATCATATGTTTCTTCCACTATGGGGGGACTTAGATGTCTTGACTTAGTAGCACCAGCAGTCAGCTGGTTCACCTGTTGTCTATCTTCATCTTCAATAACGATGGGAGAAATGAATCATCGATGTGCCACATGAATGAATAGGTCATCCTAGTCTGTCTCTATAAGAGATGTAACTAAGCTGGAAAGGGTATCATCTTGACCATTCTGTGACTGAGGGACATGAGTCACTTCCAATTGATAAGGAAACTAGGCCATTAACTGGTGAGTGCACTCAAACAGGGGCATGAGCTCCATAGTTTTGATGATGTATTCACCATTAATATGTCTGATTACTAAATTAGAGTCTCTCTTCACATGAACATGGGGGACATCAATATTTAGGGATAGATCAAGACCAGTAATGAGAGCCTAATAATCTGCCTCATTATTGGTGCAACCTTCTATCAATAGGAATGAGTATGAAATGAAAGCCTTTACAGGAGTGATGATGATGATTCCCAGGCCTACTCTATTGAGATTAGGATCATTGATCTTTCTACAAGTTGTACTTCAAGAAGAACCATCAAATTTCATCTTCCAACAAGTCATATACTGGTCCAATGAGAGGATATCCTCATATGAGAAGTCAACTTCTAGGGGAAATTCTTCATGAGTAGCCAAAAAGTCATCCAATGCCTGACCCTTGATGGATTTTTGATAGATGAACAAGATGTTGAACTACTAAATTATCACTACCCAATGTGAAAACCTTCCTATCAAAATTGAGATATTCGGGATATACTTTTGCGGGTTTACTCGGGACACAAACTATATCTCATGATGCTAAAAATAATGCCACAACTTCTATGCTATGAAAAATAATGTGAGCTATCTTTTCTCTATAGGGGAGTATCTAGGATCCATGTCAATGAGTATGTGACCGAGACAGTAAAAACTATTATATCTACCCTCATTGTTATTTTGAACAATAAGGGTGCCAAGAGATTATTCCAGGGAAGTCACATATAGTACCAGAGGGTTCCTTGAGAGGGGTGTCATCAAGACTGAATGTTGTAGTAGATACTTCTTGATTTCCTCAAAGTTATTCTAAAACTCTTCATCCCACTAGTAGGTGATACCTTTATTCATGAGTTGGGAAAATGGATTACACTTTACATCTATATTCACGATGAATCGAAATATGTAGGCTAAGTATCATTGAAGGCCACAAATCTCTCATAGGTTGATCGATGGGGGAATATGGATAATGGATTTGATCTTACCTTATTCAATCTCGATGCCTCTATATTTGATAAAGAAGCTGAGAATTTTCCCAGAGGTGACCCCGAATGCACACTTCAAGGGGTTCATTTTCAAATGTAGGGAGCAAATGAAGATGAATAATTTCTCAATATTTCTAATATGGTTCGGATGTTGGTGGGTTTTGACCACCAAATAGTCTACATAGAATTACACTAGTGTCATGTGGATCAGTTTGAAGATGTGGTGCATGGACCACTGATTAGTGACTCCTACATTATTCAGACCAAAAGAAATTACCTGATATAAAAAGGTCCCTTGAATCACCCTGAAGGTGGTAGAATCCTCATCCTTAGGGGACATCAAAATTTGATTGTACCTAGAATATCCATCCATGAAAGAGAGGGATTGGAACCTCAAGGTAATATCAATCAACAACTTTGTCACCAGAAGGAAAAATCATCCTTTGGAAAATGGAGGTTGAGATCCCTGAAGTTGATATAGAATCTGATCTGCCTATTATTTTTCCTAACTGGGATGATGTTGGATAGCCACTTGGGGTAATGGACCTCCCTGATGAAGTTGGATTTGAAAATCTTATTAAGGAGGAAACTGCCATTGGAAGATGAACCTAGGGCGTATCCAGCAGTGCATTATAGGTGATATCCTGTGAGAATACAATGAATATAGTGCTTTCTATCAAGAAAAAAATTGGTTATTCAATCAAATACTTCCACATGGTCTCTGTTTAGTCCTTTTATAACCGTGAATCTTCAGGTTAGAGGGACTCAAGTTTGATTTAGTATGCCTCATCTTACAGAGCATACAGGTTGGAATGAGGATAATCCCAAAACCGATTTCCACAAGTCAGTATAAGATTTCCACTCCATTGAACTATCATATGATGTACAATGGGTGGATGTTCCCCTACATGAGGGAGACCTCATCTTATTCAAATAATGATATAATGTCTTGAAATTCCTATTTCTCAGCCTCCTCTACATGGTTGGTCTCTATGGCCGCTACTTATGATTAGAACTAGAGGGTCTTTTCAAGGTTTCTGTGAGGGCCTCCCACATTTACTTAGACACGAGGAGGGCTTGGAGAATGAAGATCCTTGTAGGTATACTAGATAGGTGCTTTAACATGTCATACTTCTATGCCATATCCACATTTTTTCCTGCAGGGGGTCACTATTTGGATGGGTGCAAAATGGGTGCTGGCAGTTGTACCACTAGGTTTTGGATAGTGCTAAAAATATCCCGCTACTCATTAGCTAACTAAACCAAAATAACTATCAGCTGATTTTTGGATAGCTGAGGACTAGCTTTAGTTGGATGCAACTGATTATGGTGTGGTTGTGGATGTTTCTACAACTAGAAAATTCACCTACAGCCACAGTTTTAAACCGTGGATGTAGGCCCAAAAACATTTGTAATAGAATATGCCCATAGTTTCGAAAAACCATGGCTGCTATCACCATGGCAGTATGTCTTACCTACTACCATAGTTTTAATCGTGGAAGTAGCGGTCTAGTGACATGGTTTAACCATGACATTAGGCCACTACTTACATGGTTAAAACTATGGAAATAAGCCCCTACTTCTACGGTTAAAACCATGGTTATATTATTTATTTGGTATAAAAAAATAAATTCAGTTCCCCTAGTTCCCCACCCCCACTGCCAGTTTCCCCTCCCCACCTTGCCCTCCCCATTGCACCCCACCCCACTACTAGTTCCCCGCCCCTTACACCCCTCCCCCTGCCAATACCCCTTCCCCTACAAGTACCCCCTACCCCTACCCCTACCCCATCCCCCTTACCCTCCCAACTACCATCCCCCCATTTATATGGTGTAAAAAAAAATAAATTTTGTTTCTCATAGTTCCCCACCCCTATTGCCAGTTTCCCCTCCCCCCCATCCCCCCCTTTCACCCCCACCCCCTGCTAGTTCCCCCCACCCTTGAATCCCCCTCCCCCTACTAGCCCCCTGCCCTTGCCATCCCCCCTACCCCTGCCCACCCCCTTGCCCTCCCCCTTGCACCCCCACCCCTTTCACCCCTCCCCCTTCTAGTCTCCCCAACCCTACCATTCCCCATGCCCCTACCCCACCCCTTTCCCTCCCCCTTGAACCCCACCCCTTTCACCCCTCCCCATGCCAGTCCCCCCTGTCCCTTCCAGTCCCCCTAGTTCCCCACCCCCACTGCCAGTTGCCCCTCCCCCTTTCCCTCCCCTTGCACCCCACCCCCTGCCCCTGCCCCTTCCCCTGCCACCCCCTACCCTCGCCCCAGCCATTCCCCCCTTCCCCAGCCAGTCCCCCACCCCCTTTCCCTCCCCATTTAACCCATACCCCTTCTTGACCTCCCCCTTTCACCCCCACCCCCTTTCCCTACCCCTTTCACCCCACCCCAACTTACCCTCCCCCTTGCACCCCATCCCTTGACCTACCCCTTTCACCCCACCCCTGCTAGTTCCCCACCACCCCTTGCACCCCTCCCCCTGCTAGTCCCCCATTTCCCTCCCTCTTGCACCCCCACCCCCTGACCCTACCCCTGCTAGTCCCTCCCATATTGGTAATGAGACAATAAATCAACACACTAGTGAAGAGTGAGTGAACCCATTCCCTTATTGGTGGTGATATAATAAATTGATCTGATTGTGATGATCCAATAAACTTTAAACCTCATATGTGATGAGATGAATGATTCAATCACATTTCTAGATACATTTATATTTCAGAGTTTTCTATTATATAGATTTAAACTATTAAGTCATTTAATAAACAAACCACTATGAAATTAACATAAATGGTGTTCACCCCACTAAGCCAACATGTTATAAAAAAGCAAACCAGTATTGTTAATAAGAAGGATTTCACGAATGTTTTTTTAAAAACCCCAAGTATTTAAATTTTTCCTTGATCAAGAGAATCATGTCTTAGAATCAAGGAAATATAACAATTTTTAACATGGGGGGACATGCTAAAATAAGGAATATTATAATGCACCAAGAACTACAAATAAAAGATTTTTTATTTCATCGTAACTAGCATAGAATAAAGAAAATTGAATACAATATTTACCTTTGATGCTTGGATATTAGAAAGGTTCACATTATTCCTTGATTGGTAGGCTGCTGGCCCATATCTACCATCACATTAGAGAAAGTATCATGCACAGCTCTCAAAAAACATTCAGATTTAGGTTAAGTTCCATCAAATAGATCACCAGATCAAATAAAAACTCCCATAGAAAGGGACTCCAGATCAGTTATTAGAGTCTATAACTTCATAAATGCATTAGAAGTAATCTGTTCTAGCATCTCAACATCACATTTTAATAGAAGATCATTCTTGAGAATGTAGTTAGCAATTTGTAAATCCATATTAAATCTCATAATGCAGCCTATTGCACCAACATATTCAGTATTGGGAGATCCAGAACTATAAGGTTAGCCACAATGAATCATAAAATAATGTTTACCTATTTTATTATAACATAAAATGGATGAAATAAAATAGTTTTTGGTTCTAAAAAATGAAATAATGCATGGTTTTGAAAAAAACCATGACACCAAAAAGGAAAATTTAGAGAAAAAAATAGATTAACAAAATAAAATAAAACATGAAATAGAAATAGTCTATATACAGTGGTGAAAAGAACTTAGGTATGATACCATGATCATGTCAGGTGGTTGGTGGTGATGTAGTCGAGTAGATGAATCTTATAGTTGGGAGTTCTTGTGGTTAGAATTAGGATTTTTATGTCTATTTTCAAGGTGACTAGGGATGGATAGATGTGTTCAGCCTCATCTCGATATTTTTGGAGTGTTGTGTAGAAGACACTCAGGTTTCAGTTGAGGTTGGTCAGTTTCATAACTAGAGACAACTCAGGAGCGAACTATCATATGGTGGGGAGGTTATAATGGCTCTGGTACTCAAGTGAGGTAATTTAGGACTAATATTAAACTAACCATGTGTATTTGAACTCTTTTGACGTTTTAGAAGTTTATTTGAACCTTTTTAAAGTTTTAGAGGTGTTGGCATAGACCAAGAGTTGAATTTTAGGAATTTTGATAGGGCTCAAGGCTAAAATTCTACAGGAATTCAATGGTAACACCACAACTAAGGGAACCATGACATGATGTGTAGTTTTGTAATAATAGATTTTTTAAGGCTAGTAAAGGACCACGCTATATCCAAGGACCTTGAAGCATTGTGATTGTTTTCATAAGAATAATTTCTTCTAAAGTAAGGTTACATTGTTGATCTGAAGGTGGATCACACCATGACCCATAGTGTTGCTCCATAATTCCCTAGCCACATAGGGTGGTTGCACTATGAATGGAAGGATCATGTTGTAACATGGTCCTAGGTAGTGGAGTTAGGTTCTTGGGTTATCACTAGAGGATATGTGTCATGACATGACTCGATGGGCCCCATCACAAGGTGGGTTTTGAAGAGGCATTGTGTCATGAACCCTATGAGTCGCACCACAATGTACTTCCTATCCAGTTTTTAAATGTCAATTAATATGTTTAATTAATTAATAAAATGGGGGTTTGACCTCATTTTCCTCTGAATATCAGGGTATCTATCCCTACATTATATCTATTTCCTTCTACCCATCCCAAGTGGAATTTTTAAGTTGGATTGGGTGGATGCTACACTTTCCAAGCCCTTGAGTAAGAAGAACCAACTAAAAAACACACTATGGAATAAGGATCCTAAATTAGAGTGTTAGTGGTGTTAATAATAAGAAAAATAATATTAATAATCAAATTAGCCTTAAATGGGAAAACACGTCTTCTAATAATTGAAAAAAAACCTAGTTCTCATTTTTTTGTAGGAGGTCTAAAACCCTTATGTCACTATTAGAACCACCCCTAGGAAAAATCACCCAAAATAGTTGTAAAGGGAAGTTATTTGTCATTACATATATGGATACTCTTTTAATACTCCACCCTCCAACACAAAACTTTTTTAAGGATATCCTGAGCCTATATCAACCCCATCAAAACATATGATGGTTTCAACCTGATATTTACTAAAATAAAATTAGTCTAGGGAAAGAAAATTCCCTTTAACACTCTACACCAAAGGTCCTTTGGTTTATACATAAGACATCAACCTTTATTATAAAAAATAACTAGATTAAATGCATTAATATATTTCAACCCAAGTCTCCCACAATAACTCTCATGACACATAACCTCCCACTTAACCTAGTATAGAGATAATCTACCTGGTTATCCTCCCCACCAATAATTAGAAATCAAATAATTAAAAAAATCCCAAACAGATTTAGTAAAATATGAATTCATCTTATAATAAAAATAAGTAGATACAATTACACTATGTAGATTAAAATTCTCTTCCCCACCTTGGATAAAAGTTTCCCTTTATATCCATAATTCTTTTTAGCCACCCACTCCTTAAACCAGTGAAAAGCTTCCACATGTGACCAACATATAATAAGTTTAAATCCCATATATTTTTCATGATAAACATGAACATAACCTAAACACAAAAAACAAAACTGGAATGAAATAGGAAAATATAGGACATACAGATATGATTCACTATTTAGTTACCCATTTTCCACCCTCTTCCTTTTGATCACAATGATATCCCCATTCACCACCCCAAGAATAAATCAATCCTTGTTATCCAATTTCAACAGATCTAGTTCAAGATTATCCAGGAGCACTCTCTACATAATAGTAGCAGTAAGATATTTTAGTAAAATATAGAAATTATATATAAACCAAACTTCAGAGGATCTAAGCTTAATTTTATCTTCTAATAGAATTCAAGTCGCAGGTGAAAGAAATCTTCAAGAACTAAAAGGAAAACAACAGTGTAAAACTTGAAAATCATCATTAAAAAATAAAAAATGGGATTTGAGGGTGAGTGTACATTCTCTGGTGTACCATCAAGGATGGTCTCCCCATGGTGATAAGCTGAGTGTTCTGATACATAACTAGAGAATTGGGAAACCTTATCATCCTTTACAAAATTCCTCTTGAAAGAGTAGAAGAGAATCTCCAATTTCCCAGCTTTAAGCCATTGACCATTGACAGAACTGACCGTTGAAGGTCCTCCATTTAAAACAATATCAGCTCTTTGTCCACAAATTCACTATACTTGATAAGATTATGCTTCTGATCAAGGTAAGTGACAACCTACAGAAATAGATATTATAATAAGGTAAGACACATACAACCCTATAAATCACCTGTCAAAGTCATTTCTGAACCTTAAACTACCGAAGCCAATTCTTTCTAGCTTCTATCTTTAATTTTCTGAATTAAAGCTCAATTGCATTTCCATATTCATCATCGACCCATAGAAATACCTTATTATGATTTTGGATCTCACTGAAGCATTATTTTTCTTCTTTATATGTGCTTGTACCCAACCCCCGGTATATAGAGAATAAATTAAAAAAAAAATTCGGAAATGAGGCCTGATTGTGTTATTATAGAAATAAATATCGATTATATAACATTTATATGAATTGAATCCAAATACCTCCCCATTGCACCCCACCCCTACCCCTGGCCCTACCAGTCCCCCATGCCCCCACCAGTCCCCCCTTCCCTTGCCAACCCCCCATGACCTTTCCAATCCCCATGTACCTGCCAATCTCCCCACCCCCTGCTAGTCCTTCCCCCTGCAATCCCCCTACCAGTTTCCCCTCCCCCTTCCCCTTATAGTCCTCCTCCCCCTTAAATCCCCACTTGTACCTCCACCCACCCTATCCCATCCACCCCACACCAGTACCCTCCCCCTGCCAGTCCCCTCCCACCTTGTCCTCCCCCTTGCACTGCCACCCCCTGCTGGTTCCCCCTACCAGTACCCCCTCCCCCTGCCAGTTCCCCCCGCCCACTTCCAATTTCCCTTCCCCCTTCTAGTTCCCCCCTACCCCTACTAGTTTCCCCTCCCCCCTTCTTGTATTTCTCCTTCTAGTTTCCCCTCCCCCTGCACAAACCTACAATATACAAATACACCATACACATACACCTACAATGAATTCTAAAAACCATTGAGGCATCTTATTTTCACATAAATAAAAAAACAACTAATTCATATAAAATTAAAATTTTATAAACAATGAAAAAAAATTATAGATACAAAAACTATCAATAATGTAGCTCCAAAATGTCATCTGAATACCACTCCTCATCATCACTAATATCAACAACATCAATATGTGTACCACCAATAGTAGCATCATCATCACTATCAATAACATCTTCACCCTCTACACCATCAGCAACATCTTCAACCTCTCCACCAGCATATTTAGCTACATAATCATCACCATCCTCATAAATCGAGAGAAAACTTGATAAAAATCCATCCACTGTTGATAAACCCTCTGGAAGAAGTGAAGAGCATATAGCTAATATCAAATTGAATAATTATTCATTTTATTTTTTCCGCATCTTTTGAGAATCTTGTCTAACTTCTTACTTTGCTGTCTCAATGGAATCATGTAACTGTTCTTCAGTAACCATTCCTGCAATATTTCTAGAAGATTTAATACCTGATGACCAATATTTAGATGAAAAGATTTTCTTTCCGGGTTTACAATGAACTCTACCACTATGCTCATTACCAAGAACCAGATGTAAATAATCATTTGGTCCAAATGTATCAGGTTACTTTTCCATTAGATCTTGAAGAGCATCCTATAATATGGCATTAACATTTTAGTAGATAATAAAAAAAATAATTGCATCTATATGTCCATTTATATTCTCATACGTGTTATGAGTAAAATGTTTACAACCTCCTATTTTGATGAAATCTAGACCAAAACATAAGTAGCATATGTCGTTTTATATTCTTTATACTACTTTTAAGAGTTGGTATAACTTATATTAGTATCTTGGGATGATTTTTGGGTATACAGATATATTAGTAGTGGTTATGGACCTATTTAAGAGTCTAAATATTCCTTAAACCTCTATATAGAAACACGATTATATGATTATTATAAAAGAAATGAGAAGGTTCCTTAAACACTATTCTAGATTGAATGGATTTCAGATGCCCTTTTTAAACCTTATCAAGAATTGATCTTATTAAATTATCATTAGAAATACTAAAGAGAGTGGAAGATAATGTATTGTCCTATATAATACCATAGGAACAAGTGATATAATCAACTCAAACATTCTCATTCCCTATGAGGAAAACACAACTCATATAATTTTCAGTGAATTAAACTGCATACTAGTAGCTAAAAATTTAAAAACATTCTTACAATGTTTTCCTACATTTCCTGATTCACAGTAGTTATATATTTCTTTTTCCTACTAGAATAAAAAAACAATGATCAGTGAACACGTACTTCGATATTTAATGCCTATTTCTACATAAAAATTGAACATAAATCAATGAAAAAATAAATGTACATTCAATGTTAAATCATATATTACCTACGACAGTTCATGATCTGGCAGTGTAGTTTACCCCATAGTATGATTATATATCATTATTAAATTATTTATTATGTTTCTTTTAGATGAATCCTATACGGAAACAAAACTAAACTGGCCTTTCAACAAGTTAAAAGGGATAAAAAATCATCATTTCAACTTAACAATTCAATGAGTTCAAGACATAATTGAAACAACCAAGTCTAAAAAATAAAACTGAACACAATCACATATAATAAAATCATCCACTATAAAAAAATAAGATTAATGAAAAAAATAAATTTATTAAAAACATTAAGATTTTAAATTACCGTGAAATAGGAACAACTCCAATATGAAATTCATTCTTTGTATTTTACAATTGGGAATTCATTGAAGATCATTTCATTTTCAAGAGGAGTACCTCTTATTTTTTTTTCATCCAACATGAAGGTCATTCTTGTAGGCCCGTCACATCTCCCCCAATTGCATTAACCTATATCTCTTAGAGTGGAGACCATCTGGGAAGTTATAGCAAATCTAAATATTCAAACAAATTTATCAATAATACTTTATAAATAAATTGAAAAGTAATTTTAAAAAATATATTACCCAAATTTCCACCCAAGCCTTGTTTTTTTATTTCTTGTCCAAATTTTATCCACTCAATTGCTTGAACCGGAACAATATTTATTTGTCTACTGAGTTCCCCCATGAAACTCCACAATTCTTTACCATTTTATTCAATAATTTTAATTTCCTTGTTATAATGAACCATAATTTGTGTGTGTCTATTCCACACTTTATGAATCTTTGTACAACCATGTATTTTAGTAGAAGATGATCTTTAAAAAAGAAAAAAAATATTTTATACACATATATAACTAAAATTTAATAAAAATTTATTAATTTCATTACTTGTTAAACATTTACCAGTAGCACTATTTGTTGTTTCTCGATCATGAACACTATGCTGGGGGGAAGAATATAAGGCCCTGGCCTTAAACCTTACTTAATATTGAATTAAATGAATAATTCACATTGTGGATCTTTTCAGGTTTAGAGTTTTAGAGAATTAGGACATAACTATTACATCTCAAAAGATTACAAAGTAGACACTTCTACTAAGTTTCCATAAAAATAAAAACTCTTAAAAAGAAACATGTGTAGTTCCACGTTTTATATAGCATGACTTTACCTTGATCCCATCCTTGACCCTACTCCACATTAAGTCCTGTGACAAAAATTTCAAAATAAAAAACTTGGGGTGAGCATAAAAAGCTCAGTAAGGGATACACAAGGAATGAAAACTGTTAGTTTTTTCAAAACCACAAGTAAACCATGTATACTTTATCAAAGTAATAATTTTCACCTTTATGAAGTAGTAAAAACTATTCACTGAATAAAAGATCACTACTTACCCTTTTGTAACCAAAGGATTACCATAAAACCCATATAAAGAACATATAACATATAAAGGTAACTTGGGACATAAACATACTTAAATGGAATAACCATACAGTCGACTTCCACACATATCACTTAATGGAATAGCCATACGACCGACTTCAATACCCAAGGAATTGGAGGTTATAACGTAACCACCCATCCTAGTATTCACGACACCACCCATCATATGGTTTATCACGTAACCACCCATCAAATTTCCAAGTACCATTATAAAATCATAAGACACAAAACAAATATAATGAAAAGAAAACATTTCCACACTTTTATCACAATATATCACTTAAATATATTGACATAAAAAATCCATTATAAAAACCATTTTCAATACCAAAATACATAAAAGAGTATATGGTATTTATTTCATTTTAAAAACATTACGACTTATTGAGGAAGCCAAAGACCAAATAATACTCGCGGCGGCGGAAAAGGTCGTTGTCACCGCATACATTAAAATAATCATTCCTTTTTGTCATTTAGTAAAACGCTTCGTAGAAAAAGATTCCTTTTGTATAAAAGTAAAAGTCAAAGGGGTTTATACACCGTATAAAAGAAAGTTGTGTATCAAACGAAATATGGCTCAATGAAAGGAGATTGAGACGAAGTCCCTTACCTCATGTCTGACGTGACTCGATTGCTATTTAATCTCCTGAATAATAAACTGAAGTTAATTTATAATTGCTTAAGAACCTTTTTCAAGCTTATTATTCCTTTTATATCACTTATTTCCATGTTATAAACATTATGTAATTATTTAAGTTAATAATGTTTGTTTTGTCGATATTTGGTTCTTAAGTTGAAAGTGGACTTTTTATAATTACATGTTGTTTGTGTGGTCAAAGGTTTGTTATATCCAGAATGATATTCATGATTTGGATATCATATATATAATATATATCCATCATATACATGTATTTATAATAGTATATAACATTTAGAGGTAAGAAATGAAATGCACTGTTCATGGAGATGGTAAGCCGTACGTACGCATGAACGCTACTTTCATTTCTATTTCACATTTAATGGAGTGGCACATGAGCCTTAGCCCGGTTGGCAAGGTCTCTGATGGTGCATCCAAGCGACCAGGGATCAAAACCAGGCGGAGGTAGGATTTCTGGGTTACTGTAGCAGTACTGTAGTAGGCACTGTTTGGCACTGTAGCAGCCGGGAATATGCCCCCGTTTGGGCCTTCGGGCATCATATTTGGTCCCCGAGTCCTTCATTCGCCTTCGGGCACCCAGGCCTTCGGGTCAGTTGGGCCTTCGGGCTACCATATGGCCTTCGGGTCACCTGCAGATACAAACCAGACCAAAAAACTACAAGGAACAAGCTCTACAAGGAGGATGAGAAAAGGAGCTTTCACCACAGCAGGAGCTAAACAGATTGCAAGAATGAGAGGGTATGACACCTGCCATCGGGACAAGCCTGTGCATGCACGGGAATGCCTAGCCAAACAGCCATGCGGAGGTGAAGAGCTGATTTCAAAGATGAAGATGCTGGGGAGGAGCAGTTCCAAGTTGTTAGTCTGGGTTGTATGGTATGTTTCTGCCTATGGGCATTGGTTCCTATATGGCCTACGGGCATGTAATAGGGTTCCACCTCATCCCTTGAAAGGTGGATTATCAATAAATAAAAAATGAAGGCCTTCGGGCCATTGGAGGTAATGGAGTGAAATCATAATAATATAAAGGTATATTATAATTTCAGTATAATATCATATATAATATCATTAACTCCATCCTTTATACGTCCCACATATGGCATTAACGAATCATATCACTTTGAGGGGGCAGTAGTCCGCACTTCCTAAAATGAAATTATCGTGTTTACCCATAATGGAAACCATAAAGGTATACCACAAATGAAAAATAAAGAAGCATAAGGGAAACATAAAAATAATATATATCATATATAAATAGAGTGACATCTTAATGGCCACCATTAAAGGTGTTAAAAGAAGATTGAATAATCATCGTTTCGTGAGGCAGAAATTTTCCAACCACAGAAACAGTATGTTCTTTAACCATTAGACGAAGGTGTGTGTAGGTGTAGCTCGAATAATTCTTATAACAATATCCTAGTATATTTAAGATACTGGTTTTGTTACAAAATAAAGGAATAAAAAGATTTTAGAGGGTTGGAGAAGCAAAATAAAACAAAAGAACACAAGTGAATACATTACCTTAAAATCGGGTAACTTTTATTAGTTTGAACCAAAAGGGTTCCTTGAAGAGATTTATTCCCAAGTTAAGGCTTCTAGGATTAGGAGAGGGATGTGGAGAGATAAAAAGAGCAGGGTTTGGCCGAGACAAAGGCTTGAGAGGTGTGGGTAAGGTGGTAGAGGTGGGGGCCTTTTATAAGAGGAGAGGAGGGGCACTCTTGGAAAGTTATAAAAGGTTACTTTATTATAAAATGCTTTTCAGATTCTAAAGGTCCCAAAATTAAATATTTCGAGTATAAGGTGATAAGAGTTCTAAATCCACCCATACAATAGGTTTTTGACATGTTTAGGTCTTATATTTTACATTAACTTCTCATTTTATTTAAATCGTTAAATAATGAGGTAATCGCTGCATCATCATGATGTCATAAATAATTCATTTTATTTAATGTATAAAAATTATAAAAAAATACTATGATGTATTAAATATTTTTATCTTTCCAATGACTATTTATAGTCAAAAATATGACTTGTATAACCCCATGTAAAAATTATTTTAGTAAAATAATACATGTTTGTGTCATTTTTACTTTTACTTTAAATAAAAGGCATTAATGTCATTATCTTACCCAAGTGGCTCCATGGGGTCCCAAAAATTGACCCATGGGTTTTCTTGGTCGGCCATAACTCATCCAATATGGTTAGGACAAGTGTCAAGGTCATTTCATATTATTAAAACATTATTTTTACCTTAAACTACACTAATTACCTCTAATCCCGATTAATAACTTAAAAGTTACTATTCGCCAAAAAATTATTTTAATCTCATTATACCACATTTTATATCCTAATGACAACCATTTATGTCAAAATTTTGAAAATCGAAACACAAAAGTGGTAGAGTTTCATTTAAATGAAAAATCGGTTTTTTTTAACTGCCACTTAGTGGTTTCACTATTCATCAAAAATTGATGTTTTTCAGAAAAATACCAAAAATTCACCCTAAGCTATATTTGATATTCCGAATTCAAAAATGATTTCTATTTTACAAAATTCAAAACATTTAAGTTGCATTAATTAATTTAATAATTAATTCCCGCTGTCAAAACAAATAGCGTGTTTTTATGAAACAATATGTATCAAAAGATTGCCACTAGTTTAAGTCCAATTTCAAAGTGAAATTAATTCCAATGACCACAATTGGATTAAATGGTAAAAATATATTCTAATTGAACTTTAAAACCAATTCAAAATATAATCTAATCATATAAGTAAATTAGATTATAAAGAGGTTTTGAATTAAAATACAACATTTTTCACTATTCATTAAAAAATGAACTTTATCGGAAAAATACCAAAAATTTACACAAAGTAAATTTTGATGTCCCGATTATAAAGAAGAGTTTTATTTGGTCCAATAGAATATATAAGAGAGACCAAAACTATATTTAAAGATGGTTCTCCATCAAAAGGCGATAGTTCGACCTTTTAGTGAATATTAGAGTATCTATGCCTAAAATTGAATTATTTTCTTATTTAAAGCCTTTATATTTTATTGGATAAATGTAAAAATATTTAAAAAACATATATAATCATATTTTAGTTATTTCTATTCTTTCCCACCAATACAATGGCTACGTGTTAACTACCATTTAAAATAATATTATTATATTACTAGTGTGCAACGTAAGATTTAAAAGAAACTCATTGTTGCGTATCGGGCACGCTATCAAACATAGAAACCCCTTTAAAGTAAAATTAATATTTAATTCGCAAATATTAATAAATATGAAAATGCTTTATTCTTTATTTACCTGGGATGTTACATCCTTCCCCCCTTTTGGGAATTGCGTCCCATAATTTTATTCACTTATCAAAATAAGTGGGGGTATTTATCCCTCATAGCATTTTCAGATTCCCACATTGGCTCTTAAACCATATGGTTTTTCCATTAAACCTTTACCTGGTGAATTACCTTATTCCGCAACACTTTCTCTCTATGGTCAAGAATCTGAACTGGTTGTTCTTCATAAGAGAGATTCTCTTCCAACTGAACTACCTCTGGGCTCAAAACATGAGATGGATCTGGCATATACTTTATCAACATCAAAACATGAAAAACATTATATACCTGAGATAAAATCGGAGGTAAAGCCACTCGGTAAGCAACTGATCCAACTTTTTCCAGAATTTTATATGGTCCAATGAACCTTGGACTCAGATTTCCTTTCTTACCAAATCACATCACACTTTTCCATGGTGAAACTTTGAGAAAAACATGATCACCTACCTCGAAAGATAGATCCTTCCTTCGGTTATCCGCATAACTCTTCTGTCTGCTCTGAGATGTTCTCATGTGTTTCTGAATCAACTGAACTTTTTATGCCATCTATTTTATCAATTATGGTCCCATAAGCTTCCTTTCACCTACTTCATCCCAAAAAGCTGGAGTTCAACACCACTTCCCATATAATGCTTCAAACGGATCCATCTGTATACTGGAATGAAGACTGTTATTATATGAAAACTCAACCAAAGAAAGATGTTGGTCCCAACTTTCCTGATAATCCATAGAGAAAGCACGTAGCATATCCTCCAAGGTCTGAATTGTTCGTTCTGACTGCCCATCTGATTGAGGATGAAAAGCTGTACTAAAATTCAATTCAGTACCCAACGACTTCTGAAGGCCTTTCCAAAAGTTAGAAGTAAACCTGGGATCACGATCAGATACAATGGATAGGGGAACTCCATGAAACCTAAATATCTCTTTAAGATACAACCGAGAAAGTTGATCTAGAGACAAAGTATCTTGAATAGGAAGGAAATGAGAAGATTTAGTCAAGCGATCAACAATAACCCAGATTACATTATTACCTCGAGATGTCTTTGGTAATCCCACAACAAAGTCCATGGATATATTTTCCCATTTCCACTCTGGCACTGGTAAAGGCTGAAGCATCCATTTCGGTAACTGCCACTCTACTTTAACTTGCTAACAAGTCAAACACTTCACAGTAAAATCAGCAATATCTCTTTTCATTCCATCCCACCAGTAATACTCCCGCAGATCTCTGTACATCTTAGTAATGCCAGGATGAACTAAAAATGGGGAACTATGAGCCTCACATAACAACTCATTCTTCAACTATGAATCACCAGAAACACATAATCTCTTCCCAAACCTCAAAACACAATCATTATCAATGTTAAATTCAGGAAAC
Source organism: Viscum album (assembly GCA_963277665.1). Taxonomy (NCBI): domain Eukaryota; kingdom Viridiplantae; phylum Streptophyta; class Magnoliopsida; order Santalales; family Viscaceae; genus Viscum; species Viscum album. The sequence continues at coordinate 288,779,119 of OY728139.1, forward strand.
TTACCCTTCTGAACCAGATCTACCTTTTTTTGCAACCCACTATCTTTCTTCTGCACTTTCTTAATTCTGTCTAATAGGGATGATCTCACTGATACCTGAAACAAAATAGAAGAACTTCATGCACCAATAAATTCTATTCCAAAGTTCATCAAATCAAAAACCAAATGATCTCGTTCCTAATGTAGCATGGTTAATAAAGCATTACTTTTTTGACTCAAATCATCAGCCACTTTATTTTCTTTTCCCGGATGGTAATGAATTGTACAATCATAATCATTGATTAATTCTAGCCATCTCCTCTGTCTCATGTTCAATTATTTATGAGTGAATATATACTTTAAAATTTTGTGATCAGTATATATTTCACACTTTACTCCATACAAATGGTGCCTCCAAGTTTTTATAGCAAAAACAACAGTAGATAATTCCAAATCATGTGTAGGGTAATTTAACTCATGAGTTTTCAACTGAAGTGAAGCATAAGTAATTACCTGATCATTCTGCATTAGGACGCAACCAAGTCCTTTCAATGAAGCATCACTGTAGAAAACAAACTCACCATTCCCAGAAGGAAGTTCCAAAACTGGAGCATTCACCAATCTTCTTTTCAACTCCTGAAAAAAATCATCACATTCTTTTGTCCAGATAAACTTAACACCCTTCCGAGTTAGCTTAGTCATTGGACTAGATAACTGTGAAAAATTTTCAACAAACCTTCGGTAGTAACCTTCCAAACCAAGAAAACTACGGATTTCGGTTACATTTCTGGGTCTTGGACATTCTTCAAAAACTTTTGTTTTAGCAGGATCAACAGTTATGCCATTTTTTGAAACAATGTGACCAAGGAAAGAAATTTGTTGTAACCAAAACTAACACTTGCTGAATTTCCCATACAGTTTATTTTCTTTTAAGGTTTGCAAGATAACCCTTAAATAACTTTCATGCTCCTTTTTACTTTTATAAAACACCAAAATATCATCAATGAAAACAACCACAAACTTATCCAAGAACTCATGGAAAATTCTATTCATAAGGTCCTTGAATGCAGGTGCATTGGTTAACCCAAAATGCATAACTACAAATTCATAATGGCCATATCTAGCACGAAACATAGTCTTCGGAACGCCTGCTTATTTTACTTTCAACTAATGCTACCCCGACCTCAAGTCAATCTTCGAAAAATACTAAGCTCCCTAGAGATGATCAAACAAATCATCGATATGAGGAAAATGATACTTATTCTTAACAGTGATATTATTCAAGGCTTTATAATCAATGCAAAGTCATATTGAACCATCTTTCTTTTTAACAAACAAGACAGGAGCACCCCATGGTGATGTGCTGGGTCGAATGAAACCTTTATCTAATAACTCCTGGAATTGCTTCTTTAACTCTAAAAGTTCAACTTGAGCCATTCGATAAGGGGGTTTTGAAATTGGCTTAGAATTAGGAACTAAGTCAAGAATAAATTCAACTTCCTGATCATGAATAATACCAGGCAACTCATCAGGAAAAACATCAAGATACTCATCTACCACTGGCACATCATTAATCTAAACAGTTCCTTTATTTTCTACAATATGTGCAAGATAACATTCATTTCCATATTTTACTAGTTTCTCAAATTCCTGATATGTTATCAAAAGCAAGGGTTCATTATTGTACAAAAACTGAAAATATTTCTGAAAAGAAACCATTTTAGCTTTGCAGTCAATCTTAGCATGATAAACAGAAAGCCAATCCATGCCCAAAATAACATCAAACTCTAATAGAGGAAAAACAATAAGGTTTGCTGGTAGATTCTTTCCGCACACAAGGATAGGAAGGTTCTTATAATTTCTTTTTGTCTCAATGTTCCCTCCAGGTGTTTTTACCATAACTTCAGGATTCATATTTTGAGATGGAATTCCCAATTTACTAGAAAAGTTTTAAGAGATGAAAGAATGTGCAGACCCCGAATCAAAAACACACTAGAATAAACCGAACAAACAAACAATGTACTTGATACTACTTCATTCGATGGCCCAACATCTGCTGAAGTAGTTGCAAAGGATTTCACCACCCCTTTCTGCTTGTAGTCTGGATGATTTCCCTCAGTTGAGTTCTTCATTAGACACTCATTTTCATAATGACCCATTTAATTACACTTAAAACATATTACCGCTGGATTTTCATTGCCTACTTGATCATCTTCCTTATAGTTACGAGAAATATGACCAGACTTACCACACCTAAAGAAATTTCCATGCTTGGATAAAAATTATCCAGGATGCATTTTACCACACTTCTCCTAGGATGGATATTTTTTTTCTTACCTCCTTGGTTATTTGATGAATTCTTACCATTTTCCTGCCAACTGGACCTCTTATTCTATTGTTTGTCAAAGAACACCTGATCATCGGAAAAATCCATTTCCACCTTCTCCACAAATCAAACAAGCTTTTCATAACTTTTGAACCCACGAGAAGCTAAAGCCCTTCGATACCTTGGATTTAAACCTGAGTAAAAACTATTGATTTTACTATCAAGATCTTGTATAAAATTTGGAGCATACCTTGACAGTCGAGTGAACTTTGCTTCATAAGCAGCCACTGAGTCATCCACATGCCTCAATTCTAGGAATTGTTTTTCCATCCTAAGATGAACCACCTTAGGAAAATATTTCTCAAGAAACATACCTTTGAATTCATCCCAGTGAAGATCATCAATCTCATCACTATCCCTGATATTCTTCACCATCGACCACCACTGATCAGCTTCACCTTCAAAATAGTAAACAACAAGACTATCCTTTTGATGTTCTGAACACCCCATGACATCAAAAATATTCTCCAGTGCTTTAATCCACCCTTCAGCTAGCACAGGGTCAGATGATCCTCTGAATGATGGGGGATGTTGCCTCATGAAATGTTCCACCACTGACATGTTCCTCTGTGGTTGATCTGGTTGATCTCGTGCATGGATACCACCACCATTTATAGCCTGAGTCAACTGTGCCATTAGTGAAACAAACTGTTCAGTTCCAATTCCAACCATCTCAGGTTGTTGATTTGGAAGATTGTCTTCCTCCTGATGTCGTCCCAACATAGCTGTCTTGTTTCCTCTGCGGAAAACCATTATGAACACAGAAATATCCTAGACGAAGCAACATGGTAATCTTTAAATGCTATATCATTTCAGTCATACCATAAATTAATTTATAATTAACAATTTTATAACTCCTAAAGTTTTCTAAACCGACCTCTGATACCAAATATAAGGCCCCGAAATTAAACCTTACTTAATATTGAATTAAATGAATAATTCACATTGATGATCTTTTCAGGTTTAGAGTTTTAGAGAATTAGGACATAACTATTACATCTCAAAAGATTACAAAGTAGACACTTCTACTATGTTTCCATAAAAATAAAAACTCTTAAAAATAAATATGTCTAGTTCCACGTTTTATATAGCATGACTTTCCCTTGATCCCATCCTTGACCCTACTCCACATTAAGTCATGGGAAAAACATTTCAAAAAAAAACTTGGGGTGAGCATAAAAAGCTCAGTAATGGATACACAAGGAATGAAAACTGTTAGTTTTTTCAAAACCACAAGTAAACCATGTATACTTTATGAAAGTAATAATTTTCACCTTTATGAAGTAGTAAAAACTCTTCACTGAATAAATGATCATTACTTACCCTTTTGTAACCAAAATATTACCATAAAACCCATATAAAGAACACATAACATATAAAGGTAACTTGGGACATAAACATACTTAAATGGAATAACCATACGATCAACTTCCACACATATCACATAATGGAATATCCATACGACCGACTTCCATACCCAATGCATTGGAGGTTATAACATAACCACCCGTCCTGGTATTCACCGCACCACCCATCATATGGTTTATCACGTAACCACCTGTCAAATGTCCAAGTACCATTATAAAATCATAAGACATAAAACAAATATAATGTAAAGAAAACATTTCCACACTTTGATCACAATATATCACTTAAATATATTGACATAACAAATCCATTATAAAAACCATTTTCAATACCAAAATATATAAAAGAGTATAGGTATTTATTTCATTTTAAAAACATTACGGCTTATTGAGGAAGCCAAAGAACAAATAATACTCGCAGTGGCGGAAAAGGTCGTTTTCACCGCGTACGTTAAAAGAAACATTCCTTTTTTTCTTTTAGTAAAACGCTTCGTAGAAAAATATTCCTTTTGTATAAAAGTAAAATTCAAAGGGGCTTATACACCGTATGAAAGAAAGTTGTGTTTAAAACGAAATATGCCTCAATGAAAGGAGATTGAGACGAAGTCCCTTACCTCGTGTCCGACGTGACTCGATTGCTCTTTAATCTCCTGAATAATAAATTGAAGTTAATTTCTACTTGATTAAGAACCTTTTTCAAGCTTATTATTCCTTTAATATCACTTATTTCCATGTTATAAAAATTATGTAATCATTTAACTTAATAATGTTTGTTTTGTCGATATTTGGTTCTTAAGTCGAAAGTGGACTTCTTACAATTACATGTTGTTTGTGTGGTCAAAGGTTCATTATATCCAGAATGATATTCATGATTTTGATATCATATATATTATATATATCCAGAATATATATGTATTTATAATAGTATATAACATTTAGAGGTAATAAATGAAATGCACCGTTCATGGAGACAGTAAGCCGTACATACGCATGAATGCTACTTTCATTTCTATTTCAAATTTAATGGAGTGAAATCATAATGATATAAAGGTATATTATAATTTCATAATAATATCATATATAATATCATTAACTCCATCCTTTATACTTACCACGTATGGCATTAACGAATCAGATCACTTTGAGGGGGCGGTAGTCCGTACTTCCTAAAATGAAATTATCGTGTTTACCCATAATGGAAACCATAAAGGAATACCACAAATGAAAAATACAGAAGCAAAAGGAAAACATAATAATAATATATATCATATATAAATAGAGTGACATCTTAATGACCACCATTAAAGGTGTTAAAAGAATATTGAACAATCATCGCTTCGTGAGGCAGAAATTTTGCAACCACAGAAACAGTATGTTCTTTAACCATTAGACGGAGGTGTGTGTAGGTGTAGCTTGAATCCTTATTATAACAATATCCTAGTATATTTAAGATACAGGTGTTCTTACAAAATAAAGGAATAAAAAGATTTTATAGGGTTGGAGAAGCAAAATAAAACAAAAGAACACAAGTGAATACATTACCTTAAAATCAGGTAACTCTTCTTGGTTTGAACCAAAAGGGTTCCTTGAAGAGATTTCTGCCCAAGGTAAGGCTTCTAGGATGAGGAGAGGGATGTGGAGAGATAAAATGAGTAGGGGTTGGCCAAGCCAAAGGCTTGAGAGGTGTGGGTAAGGTGTTAGATGTGGGTCCCTTTTATAAGAGGAGAGGAGGGGCACTCTTGGAATGTTATAAAATGTTACTTTATTATAAAATGATTTTAGGATTTTAAAGGTCCCAAAATTATAGATTTTTGGGATAAGGTGATAAGAGTTCAAAATACACCCATAAAATAGGTTTTTGACATGTGTAGGTCTTATATTTTACATTATCTTTTCATTTTATTTAAATCGTTAAATAATGAGGTATTCACTGCATTATCATGATGTCATAAATAGTTTAATTTATATAATGTCTAAAAATTATAAAAAAAATATTATGATGTAGGAAATATTTTTCGATTTCCAATTACTATTTATAGTAAAAAATCTAACTTGTATAACCCCATGTAAAAATTGTTTTAGTAAAACAATACATGTTTGTGTCATTTTTTACTTTTACTTTAAATAGAAGGAATTAATGTCATTATCTTACCCATGTGGCTTCATGGGGTCCCAAAAATCGACCCATGGGTTGTATGGGTAGGACATGACTCATCCAATAGGGTTAAGACAAGTTTCAAGGTCAGTTCATATTATTAAAATATTATTTTTACCTTAAACTACACTAATTACCTCAAATCGCGATTAATAACTTAAAAGTTACTATTCACCAAAAAATTATTTTAATACCATTATACCAAATTTTACATCCTAATGACAACCATTTATGTCTAAATTTTGAAAATCAAAACACATAAGTGGTAGAGTTTTATTTAAACAAAAAATCAGTTTTTTTTAACTGCCACTTAGTGGTTTCACTATTCATCAAAAATTGAAGTTTTTGAGAAAAATACCAAAAATTCACCCTAAGCTATATTTGATATTCCGAATTCAAAAATGATGTCTATTTGAAAAAATTCAAAACATATAAGTTGCATTAATTAATTTAATAATTAATTCCCGTTGTCAAAACAAATAGCGTGTTTTTATGAAACAATATGTATCAAAAGATTGACACTAGTTTAAGTCGAATTTCAAAGTAAAATTAATTCCAATGAGCACGATTGGATTAAATGGTAAAAATATATTCTAATTTAACTTTAAAACCAATTAAAAATATTATCTAATCATATAATTAAATTAGATTATAAAGAGGTTTTGAATTAAAATACAACATTTTTCACTATTCCTTAAAAAAATGAACTTTATCGGAAAAATACGAAAAATTTACACAAAGTAAATTTTGATTTCCCGATTATAAAGAAGAGTTTTATTTGATCCAATAGAATGTATAAGAGTGACCAAAACTATATTTAAAGAGGGTTCGCCATCAAAAGGCGATAGTTTGACCTTTTAGTGAATATTAGAGTATCTTTGCCTAAAATTGAATTATTTTCTTATTTTATGCCTTTATCTTTTATTGGATAAATGTAAAAACATTTAAAAAACATATATAATCATATTTTAGTTATTTATATTCTTTCCCGCCAATAAAACAGCTACGTGTTAACTAACATTTAAAATAATATTATTATATTACTAGTGTGCAACGTAAGATTTCAAAGAAACTCATTGTTGCGTATCGGGTACGCTATCGAACATAGAAACCCCTTTAAAGTAAATTAATATATAAGTCGCAAATATTAATAAATATGAAAATTCTTTATTCTTTATTTACCTGGGATGTTACAAAGAAACTGGAGAAGTGTCCTCTATAGTAGACTGTGGATGTTGAGGTTGGGTAGGAGGGTATGGGTATACAGGGGGCATAACCAATAGAGGTGTACCCTCTATAGTAGACAATGGGATTCTGAGGTTGGGTAGGAGGGTACGGGTATACAAGGGGCATAAACAATGGAGGTGTACCCTGTAGATATGAAGGTGGATAAGGGTAAAAAGGATGAGGAATAGAAGGAGATGAACCACCCTACATGGTATGAGGAGGAAATGGATAAAAAGGATGACCAACCATGTATGGATAAGGTATATAAGTAGGGGTCATGATGGGAGGAAACCATCCCGATGACTGCAAATCCATGGACTGTGAGGCGGTACATGTGGGGGGTGGCATGTAGGGCCGGTCCTATACTTGAGAGTGCCTGAACCGTCTTCATTGAACTCAAGTTTCTCCTCGATGATACCTATTCATATTAAATATGATTTTTTAAATTTCATACATAATCAATAAATAAATAAGGGACTCATCGGAACAATCATATTTGTCAGGCCAGCTTCTCTAAGTCGAAGATCATATTCCTGCATTTTTTTTCTCCAAACCACCTCATAATACATAATAATATGTAAATTCAAAAAGTGATGTGAAAATTTAAAAAATATAACAAATCATTAAATAACTATTAAGATTCCAAGAAAATTCATTTTATTTTTCAAAACTTTACATCTTCCATTATGTTTTTTTCATTATGTTGTTTACTCACTAAATGAAAACATTACAAAACAAAAGAAGCTACTACTTTAAAAGTTAAAAAAAATGCACCGGGATAGAATAATATAATCTAAATACTTTGAAACATGTAATGCTAGAAATTCTCTGTTATAATTTCTGGTTCACAATCCATTTTCACAATTGAATCATCTGCATCATCAAATGATACATTTGACTGAATACCGACCAGTTAATCCAAAACATCACCATCATTCAATCCTTCATCAAAAATGTGTCTGGGAATAACATCAATAATAACACCAAATTACAGTTGTAAAGGGTCATTTACATAAAATACTTGTCTAGATTTTGATGCAAGAATATAAGGCTCATTTGTTCACAGCTAACATTTCATATCAATCACTCTAAAATCACAACTATCTATATACAAGCCTTGTCGTGTCATTGAATCAAACCACTTGCATTTTATCATAGCGGCATGACCATGTGCATAGTAATCTAATATAAATATTCTCTCAATAACCCAATAATATGAAATATTTTTTAATCGAGGTTTTATGTCTGATGGACTAGAATAACAATCCATTATATCGCCTATCATGACACCGTCATGCTGTGTTTCCATCTTTGTTGCACAACTATTTATAACGAATTTAAAAACATTGAAAACCATTTCTTTAGAATCACGAACCACATTCTTCGGACCAAATGACAATGCCCTTATTTCTACTGATACATCATCCATCGGTAAACTTTGGACCTAAAATATATAAAAAATGAATATTGAACAACTACCAACAATTTGGTAATGTAAGAAAAAGAATTTTTTACCTTTGAATTCAACCAAGTAAGAAATTTTTTGTTGTATAATTGCTCCCGCCTCTTAATAGATAAACAACGATGTGCTATTTTTATAATTTCACTATATTCTCTAAAAATATAAAAATTTAATGATATCAGGAACTATGAAGAAAATACACAACAAAAATATAAATATTTATAATTTTACTTGATGTAATCGTCAACCACACCATATTTAAATAATATCATAAGATGAGCTATTTCCCACTCATCCCTATTCAAAGTACACAACTTGTATGATCTAGATATACCCCCATTTGGGGAAGTGATGGAAATGTTGGCTTAATGGGATCATACTTCTCATATTCATTTCTCATGGGATTATTAGATTTAGTGGTAACATTAGTCAAATACATTGAACAAAAATCCATACATTCCTATGCTAAATAACCTTTCTCAATATATTCTTCAGGATGATTCTTATTTATCACATAAGATTTCAATGTAAACATAATTATTTATATTGGATACATCAAAAAATTAGAAACAAGACCATCAAAAAGAACTTATGTTGGAGGATGCACGGTTAGATGTAAAATACATGTAAAAAACGATGGAGGAAATATTTTCTCCAAGTCGCAAAGAATGATCGGTGCATCTTTCTATAGTTTTTTTCACAACACTTTTGTTCAATATTTTAGAACAAATATCTTGATAAAAGTGACATAATCTAATCACAGTGACCCTGAAATTATGTGACAATAAATTTTGAATGGAAATAGGAATCAATTCATGCAACATGACATGGTAGTCATGGGTTTTGAGGGATTTTAGTTTTACATCTCGTGTATTCAATCATTTAGAAATGTTACTCGAATAACCACATGAAACCTTTAAACTTTACAAGACTTGAATAAATTATTTTTTCTCTACATTTTTCATCGAAAAACAAGAAAAAGGGACTTTCCACTGATTCTGACCAATTAACTCAGGATGAAGTCTTGGTTTTATAACCCAATCCATTAAATCATGACATGATCAAAAATCATATTTTGTCTTTCCCTTCACATTCAAAAGCATTGCAAGCAACATTTCACACACATTTTTCTCAATATGCATTACATACAAGCAGTGATGTAGCAAATTTGATGACCAATACAACAACTCATAGAATATACTTTTATTTCTCCAATTATTATTGGAATTCAAAAGAACATTCTTCCACTTGTTGGAATTTAACTGACCATTTCCAAGAACAAAATTCAAACTATAATGTTCTTTAAGGATATCACCCCCAACATTCATTGGGGTATTTCATCTGTCTCAATGGAATTATCAAACTATCTTCAATTTTTCCTATACGGATGATCCATTTGTAGAAACCGTCAATGCCCTTTGAAACTGAAAGATCGTTGAAACTTTAATCTCCTAAAAAGTGTATTTTTTATACATATAGGGCAAGATAATATTCCCTTATTACTCCAACTAGACAACATTCTATATGCAGGGAAATCATTTATTGTCCATAATAATACTGCACAACACATAAATTCATCCAATCTAAATGCATCATATGTCTACACCCCAATGGTACAATGCTCCTTTAACTCATATATTAATGTTTTTAAATATATGTCAATACCATTTCCATGATCATTGGGTCTAGAAATCAATATACTCATGATAGTAACTAGCTTTTTCATACACATCCATGACAGAAAATTATAAATATGAATGAAAATAGGCCAAGTACTATGTGCAGTATGAATCTTCTTAAATGGGTTGAAACCATCACATGATAATCCCAATCTAACATTCTGTGGGTTGACTGCAAAATCAGGATGTAAATTATCAAATTTTTTTGATGCTAACCCATCAACAAGATGAAATATATCATCACTATCCTTATTTATTTCATCTTTATGCCATCTCATATTATTATCCATTTGTTCTGAAATAAAAAGTTTTTAAAGAATGGGAATCAATGGAAAGTGCCACCACAATTTCTCTATTACATGAAATTGATTTTCATCTTTATTAGTCTTCCATATCGATGTTGGAAATTTTTTTCACTCATATAACTCAATATTATCCTTCCAGAATAGACAAAAATCTTTAGGGCATGAGTGGATTTTAGTACATGAAAATCCAAAAATTTCAACCAACTTTGATGCCATATAATCATTTTCATGAATACATGAATAATCAGGTAAAAAGTCATTAAAAATAGTAAGTATATATTCGATCAAAATATTACTAAATCCATACATTGTTTTCCCATGATACAATCACATTAAAAACTCTAATTTGGTCATTTTTCCAAATGACTAGTATACTAGGGTATTAACATCTTCTAAAAAATTTCTAACATGCTCAACTTCATCATTCTTATCATTAGATGAAAGTTTTTTCCCCTATTCATTTCCTCTTCCATTGATCTACATGAAGTTTTGTCTTGATAAGAAAATGGAAACCTATCTGAAATCAAATTTTCCATTCCGATCCTTTCAGCTGAATCAACATCATTCTCCATTTGAAATTTTTCTCTATTATGATACCAAACTTGATATCCTTTTTGAAAACATTTTTCAGTGATGTGGTAACTTACTTCCTCACATATTTACCATGGTCTTCCAATGCAATAAAAACATGGGAATTGAATCAATCCACCGTCTGAACCATTGTTGAATGCAAAATCCCAAAAATATTCCATATCCTTATGAAACTCATCAGTGATCTGATCAAAATTATACATCTAGCTTCTATCCATTCTAATATGAATAAACTAATAGTTAGTAAATTTTTTTATTGTAAATAACAACATTGAAACTCATACATTCTTAAGAAAAGTAGTATATGGACTCATTCATAGGCTTATATTCCTTACATACTTCTTGAGAAACATAAGTAAATGTTATGTCTTAATGTATCAACTATAACATTATCATTTACTAAAGTATATGAAATATATAAATAATAATAATATAAGAACTATACCCATATCCACTAATTAATATTTAGGTCATGTTAAGAGAATACATAATGAAATCTCTTACTATCAATTATTACCCCATAATAGCAAGTTCCTAGATTTCTAGATATTGGTAAATATTCTAAACGAATAAATCATAATCATCAGTGATTTACATTATCTAAAAATAATATACTAAAATACATGAGATACTAAAATACATGAGATAAAAGTGTAGGTAACATTTTATATCCTAATGAAAATATAATAATATGTACAAAGGGTATCATTCATAGATACTTATATAGTGTCAAAGGATTAAAATGTTGGATTAGTGTGCAATGCATCATATTAAAATGAAACAATTATAGTGGACCATGGGGTTTATATATTAAGGATGCTTTTTTCAAATAATATTGGGTTGTAATACGTTTATAAGAGAGGGGTTGGTGTGCAGGGAGGGGGAGGGGCAGGACAGGGGAGAGGGGGGAGGGGGAGGGGCTGGGCAGGGGGGATGTTGGGGCTGGGTAGGGGGGAAGGGGATGGTAGGGGGAGGGGTTGGGTAAAGGGAGGGGAGGGGGAGGGGTTGTACAAGGGGAAGGGGGCTGGTGGGGGGAGGGGGAGGGGCTGGGTAGGGGGGAGGGGGACGGTGGGGTAGGGGGAGGGGAAGGGGGAGGGGTTGGGCAGGGGGAGGGGGCTGGTGGGGTGGAGGGGGAGGGGCTAAGAAGTGGGGAGGGGGAGGGGGAGGGGCTGTGTAGGGGGGGTTCCATCACGAAATAGGTAGGGAAAGGGTAAGGGGTTCAATATTGATAGAGGTAGGGAAAGGGGAATGCAGAAGGGGTTTGATCGTGAGAGACATGTTTCGATCATGAGAGAGGATATAAATTGATTTTGAGTGTTTGGAGATGAGTTGAGGTGAATTGAATAAGTTCTATGTTTTATTAAAGATGTCTATAAATTATATTTGGAAGATAAAAGTTGGCTAAATCCTAAAAATTTCAGGATGAATTATGGGAATCTCATAAAACTTAAAGAGTTTTTGTAAGTCTTGTTGTGATTTCATAAACTATGGCGGTAGATGTGTGGCAGTAGGAGAACCAGAGAAAATATATTCAGCTGTAGTATGTTCTTTCAAGAAATGCATGGATCTAGGATAGATAGGTAGAAACTAACAAAATATTTACCCAAGAAATGCATGGAGCTATCAACCCTTGCACACTACCCCCCATCCCCCTTCACCCCTTCACCCCTTTCCACCCACCCCCCTTCACCCCACTGCCCCCCACCCTTCACCCAAACTCCCCCCACTTTCACCACCACTACCCCCACCTTTCACCACAAATCCCTCGAACCACCCCCTTTCACCCCCACTCCCCCTACACACCCCCCACATGCCCCCCATTGACCCCACCCCCCCACTGCCCCCCCCGCCTGCACACCCCCTCACCCCCACTACCCCCACCTGCCCACCCCACCCCCACCCCCACTTCCCCTACTTGCCCACCCCCCACACATCATGGATTTATAAAGGATGAAGATCACATTATTCATTCATGTCCACATTATATTATTACATATAGTTATCAGATGGTTATGAATATATAGAGTGGGACATTCTAGATCTAGTAATTCAAGGATATTTAAATCCAAAATATTCATGTGGTTTAGTAAATGCAAAAAAAGAAGAAATTAGTGCTTCTATATTTGATATATATTCATGCAGTTCTAAATAGAGATATGTGAAAGTTTGAAACTATTATTCAAGATATAATAATTTATATAAATTATGTAAAAGAGTGATAATACCCAAAACAAATGGTTATAAAGATATAGAGTGGGAAATTATAGATCCATTAATTCGGAGAGATTTGAATCCAAATTATTCATGTGGTTTAGTTAATGCTAAAAAACAAGAAACCAATGCTGCTATATTTGATATATATTCAAGAATTTCTAAATATAGACAAGTGGAAGCTTGGAAATATTATTCAAGATAGAAGAATTTCTATACACTATTTAAAAGAGTGATAAGACCCAACATAGTTTCGATTATGAAGAACCACTATGAGTCAAAGTTAAAAAGAAGAGGAAGATCTAGTTCTCTTTGTGTTCAAAAAAAGAAGATAAAAAAGTGGGAAGAGTTATAATAAGAAGAAACCAAGTAGTTCATGAAGTTTATAAAAAGAAGATATATGTTCCCCTAGTTCACACATGAAAGAATGGGAGAGATGAAGAGTTATGTGTATTTCAATTTATACAGGAAGGAATATAAAGAAGAAGTTATAGAATATCAGTTTGATACTATGAAGAAGAAGAGTTTTTATATAGTGATATGTATAAAAATAAAATAAGTGAATTTCTAATGTGAAATGGAAGAAGAAAAAGAAAGGAGTAGTATGTGAACAATAATGAAGTATTCTAAATTGATGTTACAATATCTTTTTGTTACCCCAATATTCATTGTAAAGGTATGAGATATACCTGAGTGTGGGAAAAACCAAATAAGTGTGTAGTATACACACTCTATACTATCAGGAGACTATAGTTTAAAGCTCAGAGGTATTTATTAATGGAGTAGGAAAGAGAGAATAAAATAACCACTCACATAATAGTGATAGAGGTAAAAAGAAAAGGGTTAAAAATTTAAAAGTACAAAAAAGGTACTTAAAAGTCACCAAAATTAATTCAACCCCACTCAATGTGGTTCATATCCCAACCAGTCTCCTTTAGTTGGTATTAGAGACAAATTCACCTCTAATTGGATTATATAGATTTTAATTTTCTCTATTTTAATGATTGTAAGGTTTTATTCCTAATCTATAATGAAGTTCAATTTTAGTAAAGATATATCTATATTAGATTTGAATTCTATTTCTACCAAGACTAATCTAAATATAATAAAACAATAAAAAAAGGATGAAGAAGTTATCCCTCTTTTAAAAATAATAATAAAGATCAGTTTCTATACTAGAGGATACTAAAGAAGTTATACCTATCTTAGAAGGAGAAGAAATAGTGGTTGAGATAACTACCAAGGTGTTTGACAGTCCTACAACCTCTATTGATTCAATGGATCCATGTGAAAATGAAGTAAGTGAAGATTATTTATCAAATTATCCCAAATAAGATCCAAGAATAATTTGGATTGATTATACATTTCCTGATTAACAATATATACCTTTTGTAACATTAAAAGATACACTGTATTGTTTTCTCAAAGAAATTATTGCTTTTATTTGTGAAATTTTTGAAATTCCGTAGGAAGATATCACTCAGTTTAAAGTTAAGGAAAATAATTTATAGAAATATTTAATAGAAAGAGCTCTAACTTGTATAAATATCTATAAAAAATTTAATTTCAAAGAAGATATGAATTATGATATTAAAGAAAGATACTCCAAATCTTAAGAAGAGTAGATTAAAACCGTCCATGAAAAGGATGATCTCACTGAAGAATTTGAGAATAAATTTGATGAATTTGAAGAAGATATTTCCACCAAGAATGATCAAATTAATGTTAAGGAAAAAAGAATCAGGGATTACGAAACTTTGTTAAATTATAAGATAAAAAACTCATGATTAAGAAGTTGGAATAATGAGAAAATTCTATAAAAGTATAGGTTAATTAATTAAAGACCTAAAGAAGTCTCTCAATATGAAGTTTGTAGAATTGAAAAAAAACTGGACAATCTAGAAATGAAACATATTGAGTTTTCACAGTTTAAAATGAAAGAATCTACTACCACAAATTGTTCTAATAAGGACACTAGTGTTGAAAGGATTCCATTATATTGAAATAAGATCATTATGTCATCTAATGGTAATTTTCAAGTAGACCTGAATAAAAAGGTGTCATCCATACCTTAATGTAATGATTTTTCTAAATCTATTTTCATAGAAAGTGAAGGTTTGAAAATAAAATCTATAAAAGTATGGGTGAATCAAAATGAAGATAATATTTACACATTGTCTATAGTGGATAGAGGAATGCGTTTGAAAAGAATCTATCTACATCAAACCGATTTAGAAAGCTTGAAGAAATCTATGATGTTTTCAATGGTTGTGGTCACATAAGTGATGCATGTTCATATCAAACTTCTAAATTCTGTAAATTTCAGAAATACAAATTCTATTACACGAAACACTAAGAAACAGATTAATAATTCTAGAATAGTAAATAGAAACATAATAATTCGAGAATAGTAAATAGATAACATAATAGTAAACAAATTAAACCATGAATATCAGAATACCAGATTAATTATGAGAATGAGATTGAAATATAAACCATGAAATTCTAGTGAATAATAGTTGACATGATACCAATCAACAAACAGGAGCCTCAAAATAGTTGAAAATAAACAAAAAATCCTCCGATGAACTCCTCATATAATTGAAAACTCCCAAATTAGAATGAATCCTGAAAACTCCTCCTGCAAACAGAAGGGAGCCACAAAATAAGTTGACAATATTGAAAATATAAGGAATAATACAAATAGGAGCCACAAAATAGAATGAAGTAAAATGGTTTGTTTAACACACCAAATGGAGGAGTAATGCCCAAAGAAGGGTATGGAGGAGGGGAGGAATGCTTCGGCCAATGCACCGAATGGAGGAGGAACACCCGAAGAAGGGTATGGAGGAAGGGAGGAACACGAGAGGGATGGAGGAACTCTGAATGGAGATGCGGCTGAGGGAAGGAGGAACCAAAAATGGAGAGGCCGCAAATGGAGAAGCCACACCGCGAATGAAGGAACCATGGTGAGGGATGGAGGAACTGAAGCTGATGAGGAAGAATGATAAAGAAGTCGTTAGTCAGGAGATGATCAGATGAAACCCGCAAGGAAGAGGAGAAGGGTTTCGAGGGTGATTCAGTGAGCAAGAGAGGAAACCTGTGAGGGAGGATAATTTTTGTGGCTAAAACCACTATTTGTTTATTAACCATGGTGGTATCATAGGATGTAGCCACAATTTTTTTAAACCATGGCTATATAAGTGTGGATATATCATTAATTTTTAGTAGTGTTTTCTCAATCAATTAACATGGATAGCTGTGCCATCATATCAGATGGAGTGGTCTAGAAGGATTTCACCTGGTGAGCTCTATGCAACACCCACTGCTTAGTATTGGTAGCATGCATGGCTTTGATTGAGGCATTTATCTGAACATTATAATGGTTTATATGTCCTCAAACTCCCCTTTTATGGCATCAACTGATGAAACTCGGGGGGGGGGGGATTTCCTGATATTAATCTTCATTAGGAAGTGTGAAGTAGTCTATCATCTCAACAACAATCATGGAGGCATACTCCTTTTCATCATCAGAGGGGTCTTCCGATGATGAGCAGACCTTGGGGGAAATTCCCCACTCTAAAGGCATGAAATAAGAGAGGGTGTGAGATGAATTTGGAACAGGTGGGGGAATTTGGTTTCCCTTCTGTAATAGATTCCAACTCTTATGAGATTTGGAGGTCTGCGACGTGGATTCCGAGGTGTCAGTAGGGAAAGGTATGGAAAATTAAGGAGGTTTGGGCCAACGTAAGTAGATACAGATGACACCATGGGTGCGAGAAGCTTCCCAGTGATCTAACCAATAATCATACTTCTGAACCCCTTAGATGGAAACCTGATTCCATTTATCCAAACCCTCACTGTCGGTATTAGTATTGGTAGAGATATATTCCACCTATGTTGGGAAATTTTAGTACAAGAAAACCCCCATGTAGCGATGTTTTTTTGCGTTTAGTGGCGGTTTAAACTGCCACTACATGGTTTGGTGGCGGTTTACAGAAACCTCTGCTAAATTTGGAATCGACAAATTATTAGTGGCGGTTTTTTTTCCATTTAGCGGCGGTTTAAAAAAAGCATCGTAGCTACTGTATTTCGCAGCAGTTCTCTCCAATTTAGCGGTGGTTTTTACAAAACCCGGATTTTATTTTATTAGCAGCGGCTATAACCACCACTAATAAAATAAAATCCTGGTTTTGTAAAAACCACCGCTAAAGTCCTGATAACTGCCGCGGAATGCGGGCAGGGGATGCAGCTCTATAGCGGCGGTTAAATCCGCCGCTATAGTTTTACCTGTATACTATTAGCGACGGTTAAAACCACCGCAAAAATTTGACCAGAAAAAAAAAAATTGTTGCCTCCACTGCACCACTGCTCTGAAAAAAAAATCAAACCAGACAAACTAGACACAATCTCATAAAATAACATCAGGTCAATGACGTGTTGGACCTTTCAAGGATATCAAATTGGAATATGTGGTTGTTTATCAAAACTTTTATGGTTAAATGGGTTGTGAGATAACTAAGGGGATAAATAATGAATGGAAAATGTGGGAATATCCATGTTATAAGATGGAATTGAAAATACGTACAATGGTTTTTGTTATGAATGAATAATAAAATAGAATAGTTATAGAATTACGTTAAGTGCAGTGAAAGTGATAAACTATGTCAATATTGGTGAAATGAAATAGGTTCACCCTTGATATTGTAATTTTTTAAAAAGGTCAAGTGTGTTTGACCTTGTGGAATGTGTATTGATGGATTAGTAAATGATGAGGGACACAGTAGATCCCACCCATGGGTAAGAATTGTTTTACAAGGAATTTCTTATCTTTGATGTGGGATGGCTAGACATGAAATTTGACATAATGGAAATGATATGATGTATATGGAGTTTCCTATGCTTGGATAGTGTATTGACATGACTTTCCAGGCACTAAAGCCTATGTGTATGATATGATTGAACTGATTAGTTCACCACAATATATGAATTTGAAATGATTAATGAATTACCATTGTTGTTAATGAAAATGTAAAACCCATTTATATTAATGGAGTATAATTTTGACATGGCTGAAGAAGTTTTGGTGTGATTTGATGTCATCATAAAATCGAAGGATATACAGGGTTAAATTCTTGATATTTAATTATGGAACTTTTTTCCCTTTTCTTCCTTGTTCATTATTTAATTGTACTTATGTATATAGTTTTATTGTTATTATAATTTTTTTTGTTTAGACACTATTGGTGGTTTCCTATTAACCTATACTCACACACTTTTTATGATTCCATTGATACCTGAGTAGATCTCATGGTTATAGGGAAGTATAAGGGAAAAAATCCTTTTGATAGATGGTTGGTTTGGGATATGGTATAGAGCATGTATGAGGGAACTGGATGGACATAGAGACCCACTTTAGGATTTTATGGGGTTTCTTATTTTGTTTTTTCCTTAACACATGAAACTTGTATGAACTGACATGTTTACTATATTGGTTGTAGGGATTTACCCAATTTTTGTAATTGAATACATCATGTATGATTATTCTTATAACATACTTGGTTATCATTTAAATTGATTTCTACTATTGTTTTACACTGGTAAAGATCGTATATTATCCCCACATACCTCCTTGAACCCTCAATACTAGTAGTAAGCCTCTTGTATATGAGGAGGAATTCCTATGGTCATGTGGCACATTGGTTTGGGGAACTAGTTTAGTGGAACCTAGGTAATGGTGTCACAATGCTGTATCAAAGACATTTTATATTCTATTGAATAATTTTTTTGAAATTTTTATATGATATTAAGGTGTTTTAGTCCTTAGTAATGTGTTTTTTTGTGGGATTATCTAACCCATATATGGGAGAAAACCTAGGTTCTTGGTGTGGGATTGTTGTTCTTGTTGTTTGATGTTATAGTTGGATGTTATTTTACCTTGGGTGATACACTAGCTGTAAGATATTATTGTTTTATAAGGTTTTATTCATGGAACGACATGTAATTTTTTATATATTCATGAATAATTTTAAGAAATTAGGATTTATATAACATGAATCATATTAGGCTCAAATAAAAAACAAGGTTATGTTTGTGTTATAGAAAATGAAAATCACTTTCTATTGGTTTCATAGAAAATAGTTCCTAATAAAGAGTTATCAATCCACATGTTTTTGTGATTCATAGTGTCATTGGATACCAACTCCAGAAGGGTTTACCTTTGTAGGTTGAGAAACCTCCTTGCCTCCTTACCTCAAAGTGAAGCGGAGGCATTCTTTTATAATGAATGAAAAGGACCACATCGGACCACAAGTCCGATGTGGGATACAGACTCCAACACTCCCCCTCAAGCTAGGTGAACCTAGCTTGGTCACATAATGACAAGAAAGGTGCACCGGGGGGGAGCCACGACAGGGAGGGCTCGCGCGCAGGAGGAGCAGGTGCTGGGAGGGAAGGCGCACCTGGGAGTCGCACCGGGCAGGAGGCACCGGGGAAGGAGGGTGAAAAAATGCACTGGGGAGGCGGGGCCAGACTTAGCCAGGAAAACCACAAAACAAAAAAGAGTGAGGCTAAGTTAAGATGTAACCTCCTCTGATACCATGTACGTTGAGAAACCCCCTTGCCTCCTTACCTCAAAGTGAGGCAGAGGCATTCTTTTATAATTAATGAAAAGGACCACATCGGACCACAAGTCCGATGTGGGATATAGACTCCAACAACCTTCTTGGATGATGATATTGAATAATTACATATCATAATATTAAGCATCGAAAATTTATTCAACACATCAACTATGGGTTTAACTTCTAGTCATCCAAAATCTCAACTACCAATTCAAACACAGGCCTAACTAGAATGATGTATACCACAATCGAGAAATCAAGGCATAAAATTAAACATCGTAAATGAATAAAATGCATAAAAGGAAACATGAGAAATCAAGAAAATGTTAGGACATGAAAATGTGTGGTGGAAACTATGTTCCAAACATGGTACATATACAAACCAAATGTTCCCATATTTGTTCAACACCTCAATAATACAACTCTACTCACGGTCTGATGATGCATCGTCACCCTCTCCACCTCCATCTCCACTTTCTGCTGTCACCTGTAAGAACATTATATTGAAAATTAAATACTATTACATATTTATATTAAAACTTAAAACCAATGAAAGTTTGCAAACTAAATGATTTTGATTTTTTGTGATTTACCTACTGACCACCAGTCGATGCACTACCACCTGGGGCATATCTTCTCATCTGCTGATGTATAATAGTCATCACTTGCTGCAAAGAGGATATCTGAGCCCCCTGATCTTGAACTGCGGTTCGTAGAGAAGCAATCTCCCTCTGAGAATCTTCAGGTATGGACTAACTATAACCAGGAGTAGATGTAGCTGGAATCCTTGGTGGCTTTCCAAAGACCTCAGATGGTACGGGTCCAAAACCCATCCCGCGCACTCTACCAGATGCTCCTTCCCAAGGACTTTAGGAACTGGGTCATCATGGGAGACTGAGTAGGACTATCCAGGATTGGAATCCCATATTTCTTTAATTTTTACCCATAAATAAAATATCAATATATATTAACACATTAAAAACTGATAATAAGTTATTATAATAAAAAATTTACTTCATACCCCAACTTCTTTGGAAGGCTCATTAACAAAACTTCCATCTGATTTTTTGTGAACATCCAACCACAGTTCAGTTCGGGATGCTTCGTGCCCTAAACTCTGCGACTGCATTAAGCAAATATAAATCAAAAATTAAATATATTAAACAGATAATATTGTCTTATAAATATTTGAAATAATGAAAATATTACCAATGTCATTCGGCTTCTAGAAAAGATTTTTGAGCCCACAGTGTAAGGGATGACTTGCTTAGCCCGGTTTGATGCATTCTGTCTTGAGAGATCCTGAAATAAATAAAATTCAATTTAATAGTAATGTATTCAATGTCATCTCCTCTTCATATATATGTATAAATGTAAAATGAGGATAATATAATAATATATATTTCAATACCATCCGCTTCTCATCACAAATTCTCTCAACAAAAACTTTCCACTGTTCTTTCGGTACCCCAATGGGTAGCTTCTCATACATTTGTTACACGGTCAACGAAGTATCGTTGACATCACACCACAATCTCCATTTCAAATCTTTCCATTTCTTACCAAGATTTTTCAATGTCCACTTCCGTGCTATCACATCAGCAACTGTAAAGTGGAAGAACATCTGAATACAGAAATTCATTTTGAACATATTAGTAACGTGACATTCAATTAAACCATAATGTAATAAAATTACCTTTATTTGGGAATAAAAAACTTCATTTTTCCAGCTTGGAGGCATATGTCTCCAATCATCATAAGAAATAGGAAGGGAAATGGGCTCCGCTACCAGCTGACCGAGAATCTAGCCAAGTAACCCCACGAATTCATCCGTAGGGACCCCATAAGAATAAAATGGCATGACTATCTTCTCACCATTAATATTCCAAACATATGAAATTTTTAAGTTTTTATTCACGGTTTTATTTTTTTCATCTTCAATGAGCAAACAATTAGTATAAAAAAATGAAATAAATTTATTTAATTAAAAATTGTACCTATGATAGTGAGACTCTAGTATGTCCTTGATGAACTGGAAGGGGCGTGTCGCCACTCCACTACTCGGGATTCTGAAGGGGGAGTCGATGGCTCAGCCTCAAATGGGACACCCATAGATTTTGTGAGAGATGGTGCAGGGGGAGATGGTGCAGGGGTGTAGGCAGCTGGTGCCTCAGATGCTATGGGGAGGGAGCCAGATGGATCGTCATCTATCGCAGAACTAGATGAAATAGTGTACCATTTGTTACTTGGCATTCCTGGTATTTAATCAAATAAAATTTAGTTCAGAATATATATTTCAAAAAAATTATGCAAAAAAAAAATTAAAAATGATAATAGATTCCCAATACTAACAGACAAAATATATATAACAATGATAATGAATGACTGCAGAAATGAAACAAGTGGTTGCTGAATGAATAAATAATTGTACATACAATGATTTTCTCCTTCAATCATGTCAGTTTCCTACTCCATTGCTTCATCCACTTCATTCATCCTTGCTAGACTAATATTTTTAATATCATGATGGATAAATAATTCTGCTTCCTGTTGTTTATGCAATTCAATTTTAGATGTCTAATCTTCCACTTCATCACCCATATCATACAAATCTCTTTAAATTACATGAACAACTACACTCCACCCTTTATCCACCAAATCATTCATATAATATACCATTTTTTCTTGTGATGCTAAGATATATAGATCATGCAGTTCACGATCACCAACATCCATCAAGCGAGAGAAGTTCACAGAAGTAAATTGCAAGGAATCTCTTTTAAAACCTATGATAATATCAACCCATTTTCATTTGAATAAAACAACAGAAAAATGTCCATGGTAGTTTAATTCAATAATATCATATAGCTTTCCATAGTATCTCACTTCAGCAAATGTAAATATACCACTATTCTGTGTTTTCAAACCCACTTCTCGATCGACTGTACGAAATCTAAAGCCATTCACATTATAAGCGTCAAACTTTCTAACTTGTTTTATAGTACCTCTAGCAAGAAACTTCAAATATTCTGACAAGTCTTCTTGAGTATCAGTATTCATGATATGAAAAAAGAAATATAATTTAATATATTTACAAAATGTATGTGTCAAACTAATATTCGTATTTATTGTAATATTTATGAACTTAGACGTCGTGCAAACCATTCTACAAGCTCTTTATTCACAGCTTTCGTTATATCTTTCTCATTTTGTGTTCGACCTCTCATTCATCTCTTTGTTTGTATCCTAAGCTCTTCAATAAATAGATATGAAATTTCACTATTCAGCAGCACATATCTATGTGCCTGTAATAATTCCAATTCTTTCAGTATCACATTTGACGTCCTCCCAACTGATCGGCCAATAGCAGGAAATATTTTTGATTTCTGATGCATTTGAGATTGAGTTGATGTATTGTCAACACGTCCAACTCGATTAAATCTTGTCTCAATATCATCCAAATATTTGGAACGAAAGGTAAGACACTTCTCATCCAAATATCCTTCAGCAATAGATCCTTCTGGTTGAGCTTTATTTCTCACGTATGATTTTAAATGCCCAAGATATCTGTGAAATAAAATAATAATATTATGAATTTATTTAAATGCCAAAAATCATTTAATTAAATGAAAAACATATAAATAAAATACCTCTCAATTGGATACATCCATTAATAATGAACGAGACCTCCTAATTTAGCTTCCTCGACCAAATGCACAGTTAAATGCATCATGACAGTAAAAAATGATGGAGGAAAGATCATATCCATTATACAAAGGGTCAATACAAACCTGTCCTGGAGGTTGTCAAGCTGAAATGGATGTACAACTTTCTCACATAATTGCCTGAAAAATGTGCATAATTGGAGTACAACAACAGTAACTTTTTCAGGTAATAATGTACGTAATGTCAATGGTAGTAACTGTTGTAACAAAATATGTGAATCATGACTTTTCAATCCATGTAACTTATGATTCTTTAAGTCAACACACCTCGAGATGTTACTCGAATACCCCTCAGATACCTTCACATTCTTTCAAATTTGAAGGAATGTATCTTTATCCCTATTTTTCATTGCAAAAATGGCCGGAGCATAATTTTCATTATCATATGGCCAGAGATCACGTTTTATGTTCATTACTTGTAAGTCTTTGTGAACATTGAGATGATCCTTCGACTTTCCATTCTCATTAAGTAATGTGAAAATCAAATTATCATAGACATTCTTCTCAATATGAATCACATCAAGATTGTTTCGCAACAAATTAAATTCCCAATACAATATTTTGAAGAATATACTTTTTTTCTTCCATTGTTGCATTCTGATTTCACCTGATGATGCACTTCTGACCCATTTTCCGCTATCATTCAAATGATGAATCTTCCCAAATTTTGTTTCAACATTTTCAAGCTGTGTCAAAATTTCAGAACTAGTTAACAACTTTGGAGGTGGTCTATGATCAATGGAACCATTAAATTTTGATCTGTTCAGCCGAAATCTATGAGAAGCATCGAGAAATATTCTATGGCACAAGAAGCACCATTTTCTACTGTGAGGTAGCCGTTTGGGATCAAAATCAAAGTTAAAAATAGGACAAGCCAAACCCAAGTAAGTGTTCCAACCAGATAAATTCCCAAGACCAGGGAAGTTACTAATGGTCCACATTAAAGCAACATGCATTTTGAACATTGTTTTAGAAGAAGCATCAAATGTCTCAACACCATTGCTCCATAACTCCTGCAATTCGTCAATCAAAGGCTATAAGTATATATCAATATCATTTCCAGACATTTGTTTTCCAGGAATAATCATCTAAATGATAAAAGATGTTTGTTGCATACACATCCACAGAGACAGATTATAAGGGATCACAACAACTAGCCAAATGCTATAACTGGTACTCAAAGTCCCAAATGGGTTGAATCCATCGACAACCAATCCCAATCGAACATTCCTAGGATCAACTGAGAAATCTAGATGTAATGAACCAAATGTATTCCATGATTGGGAATATTGTGGATGTATCATTAACCCATCATTGTTTTTATCTACAGAATTCCACTTCATGTGTTCGGCAGTTTTCGATGACATGAATAATATTTGCAATCGAGGCATCAAGGGAAAGTAACGCAAAAACTTTGAAGGTGTGTTCTTTTTTCTCTTCTCCATGAAATTATTTTCATTCAGACTTCTAACATCACCCTTTGAATGCCATCTAGAAGAAGAACATTTCTTGAAATTCTGTCTACTTGAATCCTCTCCCGAATAAAGCATACAATCATAGGGACACACATGTATTTTTGTATAATTCAGACCAAGCTTGTTAATAACTTTTTTCATATCATAAAAAAATTCTGGGATTTTTGCTTCAGGAAATTCATCACGAATCAATTCCAATATCATGGACATTGACTTATTTGTAATTCCACATAGACATTTGATATGGTACAACTTCAGCAGAAATGAAAGCTTTGAATATTTCAAACACCCACTATACAAATCTTGATTTCCATCATCAACTAAATCATGAAACAAATTTTTCTTAGTGAGGTTTTCTCTTACATTTGGGTCCATAGAATCAAGAGGAGGATCCAATGATATGTTACAATCTTGATCTGCTTGTGTTACAGTCTCAAAAACATCACTTGTCACGTTTCAATTTGTATCACCCTCTTCTGGTTGTTATGATATGTTTTGATGCTGATAGTGGTGCCTTGCAGTGCCGAATGCATCATTTATGAGGTTTTTCATTTCATTTTCCATTGTCAATGAACTAGGGACCTCATTATGTGGATTAACATCAGTACTCAATCTTTCTGTAATGTTTGATTCTCCATGCCAAACCCAAAAAAAATACTGACCAGGGAATTGCTTCAGTATTAAATGTTCATAAACTTCATCTTTCTTCAACCATGTTCTAAATTTATATTTAGGATATGGACATCTTATTCTCCCTACAATGGATCGATTACAAATTGAAAAATATAAAAACTCAATCAAACCCTTAACATACTGAGGTTTTTTCCTCAGTAATGTGATCCAACTTTTATCCATGTATATCACAATGTGCCTACACAATAATAAAAAAAATTAAAACACACAGTTAATACTAAATAGTGAAAGATATTCATATATACGATAATGTAAGATTACAAAAACATAATATAATATAGATGATCCCCTGAGTTAGATATGAACCCTCTAGTGTTTCAGATAGGAGAAGTTTCTTTGGTAAAGAGAAACAATGTGCTAACAATACCATATTACTCAATTACCACATGGTCAATACTAAAAGTTATGCTAAATAGTATTCCTATCATGTTTCTCCCAAATCTCCAAATTTTCAACCCTTGAATTTTGAAATCCTTTATAGCATCAAAATATAATATTAGATAACAAAAAGTAACATAAGCATAACTTGGTTGGAATCATAGTTCATGAGGAAAAAAATAATGTTTCCAATCTTGATGAAGAAGCATAGAAATAGCAGGATGTAACCCTTAATTGGTCCTAATTGTGTGACTCTAAATCACAAAGAAAATGGTATGAGCTTCATGACCATAAACTAAATGACCCATGTTCCAAGACCGTATCTACACCTTCATTTTTTTAGAATTATTGGGAAATTTGAACTGTTTCCTTTTTTTTTATAAAAATGATATAATGATTATCAGGGAATTATTAAATTAAAACAAGAATACTACTATTATTTTACAGAGACATATTCTAGAACACCTAGGTGAGATCCTACTTATTCTACTATCTAACACCCTATTCCCCTCTTATGTGGTCATTATGATTAGCTTTATTGAGTTATAATTAATTATGAGATCATCTATATTCATGATACCATATTTTACAAATTCATATTATGTTAACATGAAATATTTTTCATTTAGGCTACCCCAGCTTATGGTCTACACATCATAAACATAAACAATGTGCACCAATTGTAAATAGAAAACTTAAAAATCATCTATATCGGTACAACATGCATTAACTAAAACTATACAAGTAAATAGACGCACAACTCATCATGGTGAACAATTGTAAAGAGAAACCCAGGTAAAAATTGAGTCTCCACTAACTGGATATGACGCTAACCTAATCTAAGTTAAGCATTTGGAATTGAAAAATGAAAGAAATCCTGTTAGGTTAAAAATACGTAAAGGGAAACCTAATAAGAAGACAATTCCTTGTGAACCAGGCCTCCCCAATATGAGGATCAAGAATAATTTAATGTGATAAAATAAATAACTTAAAGATTATGGGGTTCATAATATTAATCTAGAAGAAGTCAGGCTGTACTCGCTAGGCCCTTTTGACTATGAATTTTTTTAAGCATTCACTTGTTCTCTCATCCCCAATTTATCAGTCCAGAGGTATATTGAATAAGATAAGGCTATATTCTTGGACTAATTATTCCTCTTAGGAAGTGAGAAAATGATGGATAAGAGCGTATAAGTTCCATTAATTTAACCCAATTGTGCCCAAGCCATAAATGTGTTGGAGAAGAAACTCCACTTTATCAATATTCTCCTCTATCCCCATGATGATAGAAAAAAATTAGCACCAAACACATTTTATCACAGCTTAGTTTTTCATAGTGATGTTGGGATCCAAATATTATTTACTTGATTCTGTAAGTAGGAAGCTAACGATACTGTAGAAGCCTCCCTATTTTATCCCCCCATGAAGCCACTATAACCAAAAGATAGATAAACAAAGAATGTAGATGCTCTAGGACAACAAGTAAACTTGGATATTGTTCACAGTGTAGAACATGATTTTGTGGAAGTTGTTAAGGGACCTGTAAATGTGGAACTTCATTTAGGTAAATCATTTAATAGAACTTCTAAAATAGAATCCACTAACATTTTAAGGGTATTTTAGACCCAATAAATTAGATGTGTTTTCGTATAGGAGGTCCAGTTTTTTTTAACATTGATGGGAAACCAGATGAGATAAACGTCAAAGTTGGAATGAATATTCTTGATTACCCGATGCTAGAATGATTAGACATAGTTGTTTTGGATATGTCGTTTAAATACCTCACTTGGAAAGGATTTGTATACTTTCAAGGTAACATAATTATTCTTGAAAACCATTGGGGTAATAATTGTAGAATAATTTGTTAAATTTGAACATGTATGTGTATAAGAGATTAAATATACTTCAAAATTCACTCGATTTTTCACTGTTCATGAGAGGCAACACCTAGAAAAGGAATGAATGAATAGATCATTATTTAAGGTATCCAAACTAAGGATCTATCAATATTTTTAATGTTCTATATTACGTGCCACCTAGAAATTGATAATAAGGAGTTGGTTGGAGGAAGAGACTTTGGATGGAATATTAGTGTAGGAGACACCATTGTTCAACTATGTGAAACTAGGA
The DNA here is from genome assembly GCA_963277665.1 of Viscum album. Lineage (NCBI taxonomy): Eukaryota > Viridiplantae > Streptophyta > Magnoliopsida > Santalales > Viscaceae > Viscum > Viscum album. The sequence goes on from OY728139.1 coordinate 288,807,504, forward strand.
GCATAAACACGGGATTTAAACCCAATATGTAGAGTCAGTCCTATGATAGTAATATAAGAGAAAATCAATCAATGGGATGAGTTTCTTATAATCCATATCACATCAATTGACCAAGTTTTTTACAGTGCATCTTGAATTTACACATGAATAATTAATTCATATCACCACTATAGAATTTACACCATTGTTCCATGAATGGGAATCTTAAAAAATATTTTCATAAAATTCTATGACCAATTGGTGCAACAAGATCAACTCTACCTCTGGTTTGGTATGCTCAGATGGAATAGTCATATTAGACTAGTTCTTAACAAAAGACTTAGGAAAACTAAGAGGCATCTAGGAATAATTAATTTTATTAGGATGTGCCTCATTAGAGAAGAAATAACCATATTGGGACATTTGAGAAGTATTTTTATACATAAGTGAAGGATATCATGAACAAGAAACATAAGTCCTATATGGTTTGGGTCACCATTTGTCTAAATATAGAAATTTTGGATATCATATATGATATTTTTGTATTGGATACATCCATCATTATTCTATTGTTAATCAACATGTGGAAACTATTCCTCATACTATCAGTGTCAACACACCTCATAGATAGTGGTAGTGAGGAGGATTGAAATGGATGTAATTATACATTACTATTATTACAATATAATTTATCTAGTTTATTCAGATCATATACATGTATTTCATTGATTTAATCTTTTGTATGAACTACATGGTGGGATTTAAAGTTGGTATAGTCCACAAAGATTATTAGGTAGTGTTCACATCTCGATACAGAGATCTTCATGAATTCACTTGGGATTTATTTCTAAATATAGTTAGAATTAAAGATATACTAATTGTGGTTGGAAAAATCAAGGACTAGTTAGTGTTAAAAAATTTGATTGCTACTAATGAAACATGAAATGTAACTCATCCTATCATAGTGGATTGACACACCAACATCTTTCCAAATGATTTCTCTAGGTCACCATCTAAGAATGAAATAATATATTATATCAATCTACTTCCATGATCATTCCCATAACTGACTATTTATATCCCATTTATAATGAATAACCCATTAACATATATTCCATTTACAATCGCAACTCATTTATCACATATATCAATTCCATAACTTAACCCATTTAACACAATCACATTATATCAAATGCCCCCTTATGTTATGTCATCAACAAAACACATTTATCACTTATTTCGTTTAATAAAACAAGTTAACATGCCAACCTAATTGTCGGGGGTTCTATCTCACTAACCCATATATCATTTAAATGACTACGTTCTCAACATATCTTTAAAATCAAATCATGGAATAAAACACAATTCAAGATACTCAATTGAAATAATCTTGAATCCAACCTTCAAAAAACGAGTCTTCCTCTTTTAAAAACTCAAAATGTCCCAATAATTTCATTTCTATTTACAACCGTAAAAGGATATTTTAAATCATTTTCAAAAAAGGGGAACTACACCCTCATTTCTAATCACCATTTTAAATCTATTAAGATAACCCCTTTTTTCCTATAACATTGAGGTCAACACATCCTTTTCAAAACAATACCCACTTTCAAAACATTGTTGTCCTTCATGGAAAACCATAAACAAATCAAAGTGAAAAATGCTTCTTTTAATCCATTTCAGAATTCAACTAGACATTTCAAAAAAATACCAATTCCATATTTCAAATATCCCATTAACCTTGACTACATACCAACTTACAATTCTCTACCCATTAACTTTCATAATTATATTATTGCAACATTTTAAAAAATATTTCACCAACCTTAAGGGGTTTTCATAACCCAAGGGTAGACCTAGGTACAATCTAAAACATCAATGTTCCCAAAAAAGTTCTTAGAGGGTTTAATACATTAATCTAAGTCCTAATCTCACTTTCTAACTCAAGAACACAAAACATAGTAAAGAATTAAATTGGAACAACCACATATGCATATAATACATAAATTTTATGAGAAAAATCTTCAATAACACCTGGGGTCGCGGGGTCGCCGGGATCATGGGAGGCTGGGGTCGCCGGGGTCTCGGGGTCGCGGGGTTGTCGGAGTCGCGGGGTCGCTGGGTTCGTGGGGGGCCAAAGTTGCTCGGTTTGCGGGTCGCCGACGTCGCAGGGTCGTGGGGGTAACAGGGGGCTGGGGTCGTGGGGGAAGCAAGGACAGTGGGGAGAAGCGGGGTCGAGATGGGGGGGGGGGGGGAGGGCCGGCTGCGTTAAAATAAAAAAAATGTTTCGCGGTGGTTTATAATAAACCTCTGTGAAACCATTTTAAAAAAACATTTAGCAGCGGTTATCAGAACCACCACTAATAAACCAACACTAAAACCAATTTTCGTTGTAGTGTTTCCAAAATTTACCAGACCATTATTCACTAAGTCTTAGATCCAATACTTGAATACATATAAGTCTTTGATGGTATGTCCAATGATACTATGGTGTGGATAGTGATCGGGGTGATCAATACATTTATCTTCATATGGACTCTTTCACTTTGGAATATTTAGAATCATATGCTCTATCGAACTGAGGAAATTTCCTAGAACTTATGCATATTTGAAAGAATAGGTTTGATTAATTATATTTAGGAAGGGAACTTTAGAATCTTGTTCCTGAAAAGGGGTTGGAGCTTGATGATGGGTCGAATCCATATTCTATTGTCTAGGTGGCTATTCTGGGTGGGGTGGTGCCTATCAATTCTATGTTAGGTGAGGTTAAACTTGATGAAGTTGCTTCACTCGAGGAGGATATACTAGAAAAGGGGTCAACAACTCCAATGAATCAGGGGACTTTACTTGTACTATGTATAAATTCTCTTCATAGTAATATCTTCTCACGGGAGTTAGAGGAGGCAACAGACACACTTGTTTAGCCTACTGCAAGGATTCCTTTAAATGACGGGCCTTATTAGAGAAATCCTAGAACCCACCTAATAAGTTTTGAGTGATGTGGGTAGGGACTAGTTCAATATTGACATTTACCAAACAAATCCTTAGTAGATTCTCTTGAGTCATCATCTTGTTGAGTGATTACGTGAGGCCTTTCCACCTAGAAACAAAATCTATAACTCTCTCATCAGGATTTTGTTTGCACTTGAAGAGGTCTACAATGTTTTTATTGCATATGGGGGAGTTGAATTTGTAGAGGAACTACCTGTAAAGATCCTAAAAACTAGTGATGTACTCGATGGGAAACTGGATGTACTAGAAGGATGCAGGTTATTCTAAAGTTTGGATGAAACACTAGTGTTTGGTGGCCTCCTACTGCTCTGGGGTTCCCAACATGGGCCTCTACCTTGAGATAAAGTGGTCCAAATGTTTTAGTGGGTCTCCCATCCCATTAGAAATGGAAAATATGAGGTTTCCAAAAGTTTGGGGTGCTTTCATGTCATCCACCTAATCCAAGTACAACTTTCCATCAGGTAAGATTACCACCTATCACATTCTCTAGGGCCTTAAGGAAAGTGGTGAGAGAGGCTATCAAATCTTCTTGGTAGGGATCTGTATCTTGATGAGGAATCCTAAAAAAAATGCATTGAAATGATTTTCAACTCAGAATCTCATGGAGTGGCTCTATATGGGTCCCATGGAAGATGATCAGACTTCTCAAAAGGTTTCAGTGGCTCATATCGTGGTCTCTTTTCATATGCCTCTGTCTCTTCTCAATCTGGATATACAAGATCACCGAGCTCTATTGGGGAAAATGAACAAGAATGACTTGCTACTACCATGGTGTAGGAGAAATGAGATCTCGTTGAGCTTCACCAAATCTAGGCACCGATTATCAAGGATATTTTCGATGATCCTCTTCACCTCTGTGATCTACTAAAGAAAAGAAGAAACCATGGTATTGACCTCTATCTTTGGTAAAATATCAAATGGATCAGAGGGATCAAACTTGTCCGTATCCATATTGGTATTCTAATGGAAAGGAAGTGAAGCATAGGGATCCTTGAGGCCGAGTTACTATCTTTTCTAGTGGGTGAAAACACCTATCTAAGGGTCTACCTGGTACTTTGCCTCCCCAGGAGGCTGATTTTCACCTTCAAACCTATGTTAGAGTATATCTCTTTGGAAAAATCAAGAATAACCATTATTACCATAACTAAAACTGGAAGGAAATCTTTGATATTAATGGGAGGGTTAGGCTATTACAGGATATGAATGAAGTATAGGGCATTATACTACCCCCAACACCTAATATTCATATGCAGAGACACCTATTTCATGATTTGGTGAATCTCTACGAGGCTCTTGATTCATCTATGTTAGAAGGTCTTATGATAGTTCAGAGATCTAGGGTGTTGAGCCATTGGGAGAAATTCCAACCAATCCTTTTGACACTACTGATCAATGTCTTTGAGGTACCCCTAGATTCCTAGGTAATCCAATTGATGGTCACAGAGGCGATGAAGCATCACCAAGATGGGATGGAGGAAAAACGTATCCCGGACCTTGGTGGGGGACTCTAGGATATTGAAGTTAAAAACACCACTAAAAATTGATTGGTATCTAGAGTCTCCCATTGACTTTCTTTCATAAAGGCAGGGCCCTGCTCTTGGTCGGCCTAAGATTCGATCAGTTCTGGCTAAGAGATTATTGGTGGAACCAATGTAGATTGGTGTGGCAGTTTGTTGGATGATAGAGGATCCAAAATATGGGTTACCTATTCTCTACATGATGGGATGTACTTTACAGGTGACACCAATCTCATAATTATATACTTATAGAAAAATTTATTCAACACTGCATCACATGCAAGGGCAGAGGCACTCATCGATGGTTCTTCAGGTATCTCACTCTCTAAAGGAGTCATCCCAGACCAAAACAACTCTTCATTATATTTGTTCATGGTAGAGGGGGAGGCTGGTGATGAAAAAGATGGCTGCACCATGATCCCCTAGAAAGGAGCTAGAACTTTCTCCACCTGCATGTACATATGGAGGGATATAAGGATCCTGTGTATTTCACCATTTGAGATGGATAACTTTACCTATCTAGATCCTACCTCAGACTATGAAAGCTGGAGTGTAAAATCCATTACTAATTCATCTTCCACCTAAGAATCAGAAACACTGAAAAGGGTGATGAAAACTTAGAACTTCCTAGGATTTATCCTTCAGTGGTAGTTGTTCTCCCTTCGACCCTAAGATGGTTCTTCAAGGTAGGACATGTATTCAGCATGGGGAGGACCTACATGTTAGTTTGTGTTTAAGTGGGGAGAACCTTTACTTTGGTTGGTAGAGACATGGGGAGAAACTATGTACTGGTTGGTTGGAGCACAAAGAGGACCTTTGTGCTGGTCAAAATGGACACGGGGAGGACCTCTGTTTTGAGAAGCTAGAATACAGTGAAAACCAATGTACTATTTTCTGAAGGCACAGGGATGACCTCCACTTTGATTAGTGGAATCATGGGGAGGACCTCCATGTTGATTGTTGAAGGAGTGAGGAGGAACTCCACTCTGATTGGTTGTGACATAGGGATAACCTTCACTTTAGATAACAGTGATAATACAGGGAGGACCTCCATACTGGTTGTCAATAAAGTGGGGAGGACCTCCACATTGATTGGTGTTGGAGTGGGGAGGACAACCACTTGAGCTGAGAACGACATGAGGAGTAACTTCACACTGATTATGGGAGTGAGGAGGACCTCCTCTTGGGTTGGTAATGGTGTGGAGAGGACCTCCGCACTAAAATTCATCTTCACAGGTTGTCCCGTAACAGTTTTCAGTGGTGCCAACGATTAACAGAGTCAACCTAGCCTGCCTGCGGGGTAGCTGTAATGAACCAAAGTTTTATCAATGAAAATTTCCTTATTATAATTATGTTAAATAATACAAAAATCATAAAATTACATATATAACATAATAAAATTTTAAAAATGATTAATGAATAAAATAAGAGGTATTTCTAGAAGTTAAGAAACCTATTCCAATGGAATACTAACTTGACATTTGGAATAGTAATGTGACCATTATGAATAGTAAACCGGCCAATAGAATAGTAACGTCACCTATAAAATTATAAATAAAATTTGGGTATCTTATAAATAAAAATATGATATATATATATATATATATTTGAATAAGTAAATAGATGTTTTAGAAATGATAAATTAAGTGTTGGTATTTTTGAAAGTCATAAATATTTAATTAAAATTTTATGATTAATTTAATAATTTAAAAGAAAATGTATTTTCATAAAATATATTCATAAATTAATAATTTTTTTTCTTATGATTATAATATAATTTTATGAGACCTTAATTAATTTTTCAAAGTGTTATAAAATCAGTTGTAATTTTAAAATCTGTATTTTTCGAGTTAATGATGATTTTAATTAAAAATTAAATTTACCATATTTAGAAAATTATTTTCATAAAATGGAACTCATTTTGGAATTCTAAACATCAAAAAATGGCAAGGGTTAATTTTTTGAATTTTTCTAAAATTGTTTATTTTTTGGTGAATAGTAAAATATAGAAAGTTACAGTATATATACATTATATGTTAAATACACTATTACTTGAGTCATATCTGATGTAAGTATCATAATATTTAATTATAATTATCTCTTTAATATATTAATTCATGTAATCATCACTATTTATTTTCTTGAGGCAAAATAATAAACTAATGAATAAAATAATGAGAAAACACCCCTCTCCTCCACTATAAATACTACCCTCATCACCTCTTCTCCTCTCACATATTAAGCCTTTAATATTTTCCAATTTCTACCCAATCATCTTCCTAATACTATTACCCAAATTAATGATCCTTTTTTATCAATGAAATTCCAAAACCAATCCCCCTAAGGAGGTTCTCAAGGATAAAGATTCAAGAGGTAAAATCGTCTTTCTTTTTCTTCTATTTTCTTTCAATTTATTTTCATTTATTATTCTCTCCAAACCTCCCCTTATCCAAGTGTCATGGTAACTACATTTTCTCTATATATTTTAATTTTATTATGTTAATGTAATAATCCATCATCAATTCTCCCCCTCCCCTTTTTATTCTAAAAATGAAAACATCGTCCATGATCTGTTAATTTATCACATTCATGGACAATGAGTTTTAAATTTCCTTTACCACCTTCAATTCTGGTAATAAAACCATTTTTATGGTTGAAACAGAATATAATATATTTATTATATCCTATGTAATGTTATGTAACCATTATATATACATTATATTAATTAATAAAACAAAACTAGTTCGTGGTGATCAAAAAATGACAAATTAATCTAAAAGACTATCATTAACATTTTATATAATGATTCATCCTAAAATCTGAAATAAAAATAATATATAAGACCATTTAATATTATTAAATTTAATTAAAAACATATAATTTAAATTCTGAACAACTATTCTAATTTTACATGACTTTCCATACTTGTATATAAGTAACTGATCATGAAAACCAAGGAAATGAATGGTCCCGAACGATAAAATTTATATCTTACAACTCATCAAAAAGGACATGAATGAACTAAATAAAATTATAATAAATAAAATAAGTTTATAAATATTCCAAATTAATTAATTAATGGATTTAATATGATTATCCAAGACATTAAGATCAAGTACATAACACTTCTAGACATAAGGTATGAGATTCTTTCCAAACCTCCATTTTTTCCTTCACGTTACACTTTCTCTATATTTACCCTAATGTAATGCTTATTTATTTTTTATAATTATTATAAATTATGTTTATATTTTAAAAAATCATGAATTCATATCATTTCATCCTTATTTCGGAGATATACATGTTTTAAAAATGTTCCATTCTCAATTCTTCCTGATAAGCAAGCCTAATTCAAGGGAACTTCCTGATAAGCCTCCATTATTTTTCTAAAATCACTAATTTTTTCATGAAAATATATCTTGGTTCATTTCTGGTTTTATATAAATAATTATTCCTCTGTCCATTTTAAATACTCTTTAATATTTTCCTTAAACCACACTAAAATGTTTTATTTATAAAGTTTAAAAACACTTTTTTACATGTTTTCAAATAATTTTGTCATAAATTATCATGATATATGCCTATTTCCCTTTATTAATTTCCATTTACGATTTAAATCCACTCTTTCATGGATACCATTATGATATTCCCTTTTTTATGCCTTTTGACATGATTATGATACTCAATTCTTTCCATGGGTAACCCATATGTTTATGTTTGATTCCTTATGTATGATTCTTTATGTGAAACACATATTAATGAACATGTTATTATGTGTCCAAAAATCACTCCAATTCATTGGGTAATGCTTAGTCTCGTGAGATGTAACATGCAACAGTCTTGTTGGTTATCCTTGACTCAAGCTCCATGTGCAATGGTCTTGGTGGCCAACCTTGTCTCATGCTCCTCTATGTGCAATGATCCTTGAATCATGCTTATGTCATATTTTATTTTTATACCACATTACTATAATTACATGATCCCATATTCTGTATGTTATTCTTCCTTATGTTTATTCTTTTTTTATGTCATCATGTTATACTTTCTAACCCATGTGCTATGCTTTATTCTTATGTTTATTCCCTTACTGGGATTTTTAGCCCATCCCTTTTTCATGCATTCCCTAGGTTATCCTATGTATATGTAAGGGTTCAAAGGGTGTTAGGATATCATTATAAAGATTAAATAAAATATATTTTTATTTTGGTTTCATGTTTTCTAATTATGTATCAAATCTTCTAAAGACACTAGACTTTATGATCCTTGGCCTGTAATTGATAGTGAATTATGCTTAAAACAATATAGTATTTTTTATAAAAGGCTAGGTCCAATACAGTTGGTATCAGAGCATGGTCTAGTTATTTTAGGATATTAGGACTAGATAACCTTATTAAGACCCCTAGGGATAATACTATCACCATGTATAATCTATATTGAAATGTAGGGAATCACAAGTTAGGATATACTTTTCATTTACAAGTTTATCTTTTTATGTTCAAAGTTTCCTTCTTATATTATTATTAGGTAAGTATTAAAACCCCATAATTCTACTTTATTTTTCTTTGTTAATAGATGGAAATATAATAACTCATGATAATAATCAATCTGATACGCAATGTTATGATTTCCCTAATGATATGAAAAAAATGATTGGTATGGGTGCTCAAAACTTCATGATAGTACTCGCTCAGCTAGATCAAGTTATGAATAATAACTTGAATTGTGTGGAATTACCTTATCCTAAGAGAGAGAAATTTTGGTCGAATACTTAATGATTTAATGGCCTAGACCCCTCCAATCCACCACTTTGTTTAAATCTAGTGGTTGACGTGTTCTGGGAGGTCACAATAACTTATTTCAACAATTTTCAAAATTTACAGTTTTTAGGTTCTCCAATATTAGGTATTTGATACTAGGTCAAAAGGGTGATCCAATATAGTGTTTCACGATAGTGAGTCACAACGGTGAGTCACAATGGTGAGTCATGACGGTGAGTCGTGATAGTGAGTCAGGACGGTGAGACAAGACGGTGAGTCGGAACGATGAGTCAGGACCAGTGAGTCACAACATTAGATCACAATGGTAGCTTGAGACAATGACTCACACTGGTATCTTTCAATCGCAACTCACACCAGTGAGTCGCGAAAATGATTCATGATGGTGTCTCACAATGGTGACTCACAACAGTGACTCATCAAATGGCGAGTCATTTCCAATAGTTTGATGTTTTTTCAGTTTTTCCAGTTTTGAACTCTTGACATATTTTTTTAACATGAAATGAGTCTAATACCATATTTAAATGGTTTAAATACATTTCAAGGGATATGAGTAATATATTTAAATCACTAAGAGTCTGAGGGATTTTAATTAGTCAAATTGTGTGGTTTGTTGAGATCCAGAAATAATGGAAATTCAAAACCATTTCTTTTTCCATGAGTCTCAGATATAATCTTTCTAAGATGGGGGATTTCCCTTCTTTTATTCCCTATCATTTCACTTGATACGTGATTTCCCCAGAACCTTTATTACCTGAGGAGTCTTGCATTGTTCTTAAGCTTTCAAATCTATTCTTCCCTGGAGGCTTTTCCTGCTACATGCATACCCCCTTGCTTTGACACATTAAGGAAGTGTTGATCGCTTATTCTTCTAAGTAGGTTTTATTTAATATCTCTCAATTTTTTATCATGTGGGGGTGGGTGTACAAATGTATCCTTGTGAATATAGTTGAATTAAAATTCAATAAATAGAATCAAATTAGTTTTAAATCAATAAACATGGGTTAAGGAGAGTGGCATATGATCATACTATTTTATTGATATTTTTATCAATGATGAGAATTTCATGGGCTATATTCCTATTGAAAATCATTACTGTTGTAGGTCTTTCTTTTTACACCAAATAGATTATGGGTTACATGTTATTTGTTTCCCATTGAACCACTGTTATGAAAAATCTGTTAACCATATATATTTAGCTAAAATAAATGGATCCCCCTAGATCAAACTATTTCTATGATAACCCCTGAATTAACAAGTGGAAATTGAGTGAGGAATAACTTGTTAAATCTAAATATGACTTACCTTGGTTTGTGCGGTGGTGTTTTGTGTGTGGGATTGTTCTAACTTGTACTGTAGTAGGGTTATGGGCATGGCTATGTGATGTGGGGTGGTTCGGGTGGTGTAATGGAATCTCAGGTTGAGATATTTCTTGATTATGGAATGGATGAGAAGTATTGTACAATAGGGTTGTGATCGGGTTGTACGATTATGTGTTTCTAGTTGTGGCTATGAGTTGGAGGTTTTCTCTATTGAGAAGATGGATTGGGTGGAATGACTTTTAATAATGATTATGGTTGTGGTTGGAATGAGTGCTAAACATAGAGTAATGAGAAAATACTTTAGTTTATTGTCTTGTCACCTTTTGAGATGACTTTGGCTATAGGGTTGTGCCTGTTAGATGCCTGGGTAGTAATGAGATGAATAAATAAATTTCTTAATAAAGTATGAAAAGGTTTGGGATGGTTTTGGACAATATAATGGATGTAATAAATATGAATACATGAATAGGTGTTAAACATGGAATAATTGTGAATCTAATTCAGTTTATCAAGCTCTTAGCCTTCTGAAACATGTTTTTGTGTGTTGTTGTGCATTTTAGGGGTAACAGTGAGGGTGGTAGTATTTTAAGTTGGTTTCCCATTGTAAAATTATAGGTTGGTCTTAAGTTCTTGAAATTAAAAATGTATACTTCTATTTTCCTTGTGATTTCTATACACACCCCACTCTGGTTGAGAACCATGTGCCGAAAAAGCCCATCATCATGGGGGAGGGTTTCTTTCCTAAACACCCTGGTGGGAGGATGGATGGATGGACACCCGCTCTTCCCTGATACCACTTCCATGTTATGGTAGCCCAAGATTCCTCATCCAGGTAGTCCTTTGTGAGGCCCAGGTGTGTGTGGGAGAGTTGTGCTTTCCCAGGTTTCTTTGGGATGATATGTGATTTGATTTACCAGTATTTTTCAAGATATTACATGGTATGTGGCCAAGGTGTTTGTGGGTGGGATGATATGTGGTATTTGAGACCCAAGTGTATGTGGGCGGGATGTGATGTACTTTGTTTTCCTAGTTTATGGGATTAGTTGTGAGGCCGAGATGTGTGCGGGTGGGATGTGATGTGATTCATTTTCCCAGGTGATGGGACTAGCTGTGAGGCCCAAGTGTGTGCAAGAAAGTTGTGATGTGGTGTGTTGAGAAGAGGTGGGAATGTGAGGAAATTTTCTGTTCGGCAAGAGTGGCTAAACTAGTGGGAAGTGGTGTGGGGTACCCAAATCATCGATGTGTTTAAAATATTAATTTACATGACTTTCATTACTAGGTGAGTGTGCCTTGGTGGGGTTGGTATGGCTAGTATACCTTGTTAGGTGTTGCTGGGTTCTGCTATTTTCTGATGGGATCATTAGTATACTTATCTCACTTTTTCATGAGAGACTTTGTTTTTCCCACTGAGTATACTTATATGATCACCCTATCTATATAAAACATATTTTAGGTTTCTAGAAAGATTATATAGACCATGATGGACCTTACTAGATCAGACTTTGGAATAGTTTCAGTGTCTCTTTGTAGATTTATTTATTTTTTTACTTTGGAGTTTCATTTTATGTGTAACAGTTTTATTTTAATCATGCATGTGGGATGGATTTTGGATTTATTTTATATATAGTACTTAGAGTTGTTTTGGGATGAATCATATTATATCCGAATATATTTTTTCTTTAAAAATTGAAATGCCTCACATTTTGTGAGATTGTATACCCTTGGTGTTGGTCACCACCCTGGGGCCTACTAGAGGTGGTCCTCGGGGGTCACTCTCTCCCTTTCTTCATTGCCATCCCAATAGGGGTATCTTTGGAGGGATGGGGTCATGATAGAATGGTATCAGAGGTGATGGTTGAGATATATGATAGAGTTTGGAGTTTGGCATAGTGTGGATTACATGGGTTGGTAGGGAAACCGTGTCAGGTGACCTTAGTGCATGAACTAGTCCAGGGAAGACCGACTAGGACACGAGATTTTAGGGTATCCCATGATCCGACACAAGGACTCTAGGTCTACCGAATGACCAAGTGAGGCTACACCATTTACAGGTTAGAGTCCCAAAGAAATGATACATTCATCATAATGACTTGTGTTCTTGTCTAATTTGGGTTGTTTTGGGGAATTTATAATAGATAACTAAATTAGTTAAAATGAATCTTAAATAAAATTCCACACTAATCGGGCTTAGGAATTAATTTTTTACCTTTTACAACTATGGAACCTAGTCATTGTCTGCATGTGGATCAAGCAGTTGAGGCTCAGTATGTTGATTTTTTTGATCGGTGGAGGTTTGATCCAGTGGAGGAGGACAAATTGTGGTAGAGAATCTTATGTGATTTCCAATGGCAGGCCTTGGGAAAGTACAAGGGAAGTGTTTTGGAAATGGGGATAGAGAGCTGGCTTGAGGAGGTTGAGATCACCTTCAGTTTGATCTGGGTTTCAATGGAGTACTGGGTTCTGTTGGTAGTGAGTAAGGTAAGAGTATCAGTGCATCAGTAGTGGACGCTATACCTTGGGGAGAGGAAGGAGAAAGACATTTTGTGTGTCGATTTTGAGAAGGAGTTCTGAGTAGATTTCCTTTCACAACCAAAAATGCTGAGAAGTGGCAAGATTTACTCTCCCTCCATTAGGGGAGTATGTTTGTACGAGAGATAGGGATTAAGTTCAATGATCTCCTTTATTTTTCCATGGATCTCTTTTTGGGTGAGGAGTCTTGTGAAAGATGCCTAGAGGAGGCACTTCATCCTTCTTTCCAGTACATGATTACTCACTTTATGTTGCCGACGTACTTGGAGGTTCAAAATAAGGAAGAGGATATTGAGTGGATACACTCATAAGGAGGTCTACCGTGAGAGGGGAGACATCAGGGTTCTTCGAGAGGTAGGGTTACCAACAGTAGGTCTCAAACACTTGGTCCTTCGAGGTTTTAACCGTCGGGGATTCGACCTCAGTAGTTTCTATTTAAACATTTTGGTCCTTGTTCCTTTCCCGTGAACTTGGGACCAAGGTGTTTCATTTGTGGAGTTTTTGGAAATCTTTAGAATTAGAATCTCACAGCTGTTTGAGCTCAGTATAGTGGAGGTGGGTAGGCTCAACTACAACATCAAAAGTAGTTTCTAGCTAGGATTTTTCAGTAGTAGGGACAACAGTCTTATGATCCACCAAGGAGAGATGGAGTAGGTAGAGTTTGACCTCAGGGTGTTCCTCAGAGACCTCAACCTGGGCGTGGTCATGGAGGAAATCTTTAGAAAAGTTAAAGAGGAGCTGGGCATGGTTAGTTGCACACCGCAGAAGCAGTAGTTCCAGTAGGGACAAAGATCATCCGAGGTACAATCAGTTTGTTCCATACCCTTTCTTGCACTTGGTTTGATTATGGAGCTTCACACTCCATTTTTTCACCTTCTATATCCCATTCTATAGGACTCTACATAGATAGGATTCCCTTTCCATTGGTGTTGAGTACGCCAGTCGAATTCTAGACCAACTTGTTTGATGTGTGTCAGAGATAAAGACTAATGATGGGGCCACATTAGTCCATTGGGGATCTCTTCTTGCTATAGATTCAACCTTATGATTTCATTCTTAGCATTGGATGGTTGTATTCTGTATGTGATGTTATCAAATAATTCTGGATAAGAGTCATGTTTTTCAGATGTGGATGGTTGGTGTGTGGTTTTCATTGGCGATCAGATTTTTCAGGTGGGCGATCAACATATAGAGCCTCTTCTTTCCTTGTCTGACGAGATGTCGGTGGAATTGGTGGATGTTGAAATGGGGGAGGTTTCAAGAGTTTTTGGGGAGTTCCTATATGTTTTCCCTGAGGAGGTTGTGACACTACCCCCTTGATACGATGTTGAGTTTGAAATAGACCTATATACCAGCTATTCTTTGATTTTGATGGCTCCTTATTAGATGGAACCTTCTGAGATGCAAGAGTAGGGAATCCAGATAAATAATATAAAGTAGAAGAGTTTTATATGACCTAGTATGTCACTGTGGGGTGATCCAGTGTTGTTTGCAAACAAGAAAGATGGTGGTCTGAGGTTGTTCATAAACTACAGGAGGCTAAATTAGGTGACAATCAAGAACCATTACCCTCTTCCAAGGATATATGATCTTTTTGACCAATTTATAAAGGAAAGTTGGTTTTATAAGATTTATCAGAAGTCTGGATATCACCAGTTGAGGGTGAAGGAGGGTGATATTCTGAAGACTACTTTCAGGTACAGGTATGGGCACTTAGAGTTTGTAGTCATGCCATTCGGTGTTACGAATGCACCATCCATGTTCATGGGGATCATGAGATATATTTTTTGTAAATTCATATATTTTTCCATTATAATATTAATTGATGAAATATTGATCTAATCGAAGTTAGAGAAGGAGCATGCTAAGAATATCAGAAACATCTTATAGGTGTTTTGATGCCACCAGCTCTACAGAAATTTGTCAAAGTGAAAGTTCTGTACATGAGAAGTTCATTTACATGGTCATGTGGTGTCTTTGAATGGTTTAGAAATGGACCCGTTTAAGGTTGAAGCAATTGTTTCTTAGGAATCACCTAGGAATGTGGAAGAGGTTCATAATTTTCTCGACTTGGAAGGATATTACTGGAGGTTTGTACCTGAGTTTTCTCGAGTTATAACTTTTTTGATAGATTTTACTAGGAAAGACCAGGATTTTTTGTGGAGTGAGAAGTTCCAGGAAGAATTCTGCTATCTGAAAGGGAATTTGGTCAGCCCTCCAGTGCTCCTGTTTCCAGAGGAAGGGGTGATGTTTGAGATGTTTTTTGATTTTTCCCATCTGGGCTTGGGATGTATCTTGAAGCAGAAGGAAGAAGTGATCTCTTATGGGTATATGAAGTTATTTCCCCATGAACATAACTATGACACCCATGATCTTGAGATAGAAGTATTCATGTTTTCATTGAAGTTGTGGATGAATTACCTCATTGGGGAGTGCTTTGTGGTCTTTATAGATCACAAGAGTTTGAGGTATATCGTTTCCCAGCGAGATCTGAACTTTAGACAGTATAGATGGATGTATTTTCTTTAGGTTTATGATATTTAGATATCTTACACCTCAGGAAAGGGGAATGTTGTGGATTATTACTTGATCAAGAAGTCAGAAAAGGAGGTAGTTTAGGAATCCATAGATGCTTGAAAGGCGATAAAGGAATTGTAATCCCTGCTCTTAGATGCAGGAATAGATGGTGGTAGAGGATGTTTTTTCTATATAACAGTGCATTATTCTTTGATGTAGCAGGTGGAGGAGTCTCATAAGAGAGACACATAGGCAGAGGTGATTCATAATTGTGTTATTCATGGTGATGCTCCAGAGGGATGGTCGAAGAATGGTCAAAATCAGATGTTGTTCTATGGAAGGTTGTTTCTTCCAGTGGAGATACATGAGGGAGTACTTTTTGAGTTTCATATCTCACCCTTAGAGGTGAACCTAGGAGTTTCCATGATGTATCGTGGCTTGAGGATGCAGTTTTTGTGGTTCGGGATAAAACAGGCAGGGGCAGAGTTTGTGGAGAAGTGCTTCGTGTGCCAATAGGTGAGAGATGAACATCATGTTCCCGGTGGTTTGTTGCAGCACTTAGATGTCCCTGAGTGTAAGTGGGATGACATTTCAATGGATTTTTTTCCTAGGGTTACCTAGAACTCTATGAGTCTATTATGTTATCTAGGTAGTAGTGGATCAGCTAACAAAATCGGCTCACTTATTAGTGATCAATGAGTTGGGCATAGTGGATGCCCTAGAAAAGAGGTATGTTGATGAGGTGGTGCAGCTACATGGAGTTATAAGATCCATTTTGTCGGATTGGGATACATATTTTACCTCATGAGTATGGAGGGTATTTTAGCATGATTTTGGAACTCTGTTATGCCTTAGCACTACCTTCCACCCTCAGACAGATGGGCAGACAGAACAGACTATCCATATGTTGGAGTATATGCTACAAGCATGCATCTTGGAATTTAGAGGATCTTGGATGAAAAAATTTACCTTGGTAAAGTTTTCTTACAATAATAGAAATAAATCTTCCATTGGCATGGCTCTGTTTGAATCTTTGTATAGAAGACTGTGTCATTCACCTTTGTGCTGGATAGAGTTTGGGGAGAAACATGTTCTTGGTCCTGAGGTTATGAATCGTACGATAGAGTGGTTCAACTTTTTCTTGAGAGGATGAAAGTATTTCAGGACCAAAAGAAGTCTTATGGAGATTTTAGGATAAGGAAATCAGAGTTTGAGGTTGGGGACCACATGTTCTTGAAGGTTTCCCCTCAATGTGGGAATAAAAGATTTGGAAGAGGGAGTAATATTTATCCCAGGTTCATCAGACCCTTCAAGGTGTTGGGGTGAGTTGGAAAGGTGGAATACTAGTTAGAACTACCACCACCATTAGCGAGAATCCATGACATCTTTAACATCTCCAAACTTTGTCTATATCTTCATGATGACTCTCATGTCATTGAATAGTGGAGAATTGGATATCAAAGATGATGTGATGTATGTGGAGTATCTAGTACAGATCCAGGATCATCATAATAAGGTTCTGCATGGGTGGACCATTATTTTTGTTCGTGTGTTGTGGAGGTATGGTGGCCTAGGGGAGAGTACTTAGGATAGAGAAGTGCAGATGCATGCCCAATACCTAGAGTTGTTTTGAGTTTTGACAAGTTCTGTTTTTCCTTATGATGTAATGTTTGAACCTTGTTTGTTATGAGATGAGTAGTTTCTTTATTCCGTGATGTGTGATAAATTCTTGAGACATGAAGAGGAGAGGAATTGATTCCTAATAGAGATGTATTAATTACGATGTGATTAAAAACTTTCAAGAGAGTCAGTGCTGCCCAGAGTGGATAATATCTTGACATTGAGGATGGAATTTCCTTGTTCTCATTTTTAGACAGTGTGGTTATTATGCTTGTGTGGTGTGCCTTGTGGTTTTTTGGGTTATCATATGTTAGAGGAGGTGTTCTCAGATGCTGAAATTTCACTCCATATTTCAAACAAAATTGGGTGGTTTATTGTTGAAATTTGATGTTGGTAGCAGTGTTTCAAGTATAGTGATATCCTTGAGAGGTATCTCATGGGGTGGTTGTTCAGACCCCTATTTTTATTTTGTGTTTGATTTTGAATTCTCAGGGGTGAGAATAGTTTGAGAGGTATCTGATGTAATGACCCCTCTGGTCCATCACTTAATGAAAATCCGATGGTTGAAGTGTTTTTGGAGGTAACAATGATCATTTCAAAACATTGTGAAATTTCCAGTTTTTAAATTTATCCAATGGTAGGTCTTTGATAGTAGGTTACGATGGTGAGTCATGATAGTGAGTGGTGACAATGAGTTGGGACGGTGAGTCGGAATGGTGTGTCAGGACCAGTGATTCGCAATGGTATCTCAAAATGGTAGCTCGCGATGATAACTCAAGAAGGTGAATCACACTAGTAGCTCAAAAATGTAATTCACACCAGTGAGTCATGATGGTGATTTGTGATGGTGACTTACACTGGTGACTCACATCAGTGAATCACAATGGTGACTCATCTAACATTGAGTCATTTCCAACAGTTTTCTATTTTTCCAGTTTTTCCAGTTTTGATCTCTTGACATATTTTTTTGATGTGAAATGAGTTTAATACCATATTTAACTTGTTTTGAAGCCGTTTCAAGGGATATGAGTAATATATTAATATTCTTAAGAGTTCAGGGGATTTTAATTGGTCATACTATGTGGTTTGTTGAGATCCATCTTTAATGGCAATTCAAAACTGTTTATTTTTCCGTGAGTCTTAGATATAATCCTTTTAAGCTAAGGGAATTCCCTTATTTCATTCCTTATCCTTTATCTTGATACCAGAATTCCTTAAAAACTTTATTCCCCAAGGAGTCATGCATTGTGTTGAATCATTCGAATCTAGTCTTCCCTGGAGGCTTTTCCTACAACATGCATGCCCCTTGCTTTGGCGCATTAAGGAAGTAATGATCACTTATTCTTCAAAGTAGGTTTTCCTTCATCTCTCTCAATTGTGTATCATGAGGGGTGGGTGTACAAATGTATCCTTGTGAATATAGTTGAATTCAAATTTGATAAAGACAATCTAATTGGTTTGAAATCAATAAAATGGGGTTGGGGAGAGTGGCGTATGATTGTAATGTTTTATTGATATTTTGATCTATGTTGTGAATTGAATGGGATATATGCCTCTTAAAAATCATTTCCATTAGGGGTATTTATTTTTGTACTAAATAGATTCTGGGCTACGTGTTGTTTGTTTCCCATTGAACCATTTTTATGAAAAATCTATTAACCATGAATATTTGGCTAAAATAAATGGATTCCCTAGAATTAA
Source organism: Viscum album (assembly GCA_963277665.1). Lineage (NCBI taxonomy): Eukaryota > Viridiplantae > Streptophyta > Magnoliopsida > Santalales > Viscaceae > Viscum > Viscum album. The sequence continues at coordinate 288,826,476 of OY728139.1, forward strand.
ATAGTTTCTGTGATAACCCCCAAATTAACCAGGGAAAATTGAGTGAGGAAAGCATTGTTAAATCTAAATATACCTTGCCTTGATTCATGTAGTGGTGTGCAGTGTGTGAGACTATTCTGACTTATGCTATAGCAGGGTTGTGGGCATGGATGTGTGATGTGGGGTGGTTTGGGTGGTGTAATGGAATCTCAGGGTTAGAGATTGTTTGACTGTGGAATGGATGGGATGCGTTTTAGAATAGGGTTATGGTTGGGTTTTATGGTTATGTGTTTCTAGGTGTGGCTATGAGTTGGGGGTTTTCTCTATTGAGATGATGGATTGGATGGAATGACTTTGAATAATGATTGTGGCAATGTTTGGCATGGGTGTTAAACACAGAGGAATGAAAAACTACTTTAGTTTATTGGATCCTCACCTTTTGATATGACATTGGCTATAGTGTTGTGCCTGTTAGATGCCTGGGTAGTAATGGGATGAATAAATTAATTACTTAATAAATTATGGATTTTTTGGGTTGGTTTAGATAATGGAATGGAAGTAATAAATATGACAGTATGAATGGGTGTTAAATGTGGAATAAGTATGAATCCACTTTAGTTTATTAGGATCTTCACCTTTTGAAACATATTGTTGTGTGTTGTTGTGCATTTTAGGGGTAGCATTGAGGGTGGTAGTATTTTAAGTTGGTTGGATATTTTAAACCCATAGGTTGGGCTTGTGTTCTTGAAATTATATATTTATACTTGTATTTTCCATGTGATTTCTATATGCACCCCACCCTATTTGAGAATTATGTTCCAAAAACCCACATCATCATGGGGGAGGGTGTATTTCCCAAATATCACATTGGGAGGATGGATAGATGGAAACTCTCTCTTCCCTGCTCCCTCTTCCAAGTGGTGGTAGACCAATATTCCTCGGACATATAGTGGTTTGTGAGGCCCAAGTTTGTGCAAGTGAGTTGTGTTTTCCTAGGTATATTCGGGATGATATGTGTTGTGATTTCCCAGGTGTTTTTTGGATATGAAATTGTATGTGGGCCTGGTGTCTACAGGTGGGATGATATGTGGTATGTGAGTCCCATGTGTTTGTAGGTAGGATGTGATGTGCTTCATTTTCCTAGGTGACCAGACTATCTATGGGGCCTAGGTGTGTGTGCAGGTGGGATGTGATGTGCTTCATTTTCCCATGTGATGGGACTAGATGTGGGGCCTAGGTGTGTGAGGGTGAGTTTTGATGTGGTGTGTTGGGAATAGGTAGGACCACGAGGTTGTTTTCCATTAGGCAATATAGGCTAAACTAGTGGTAAGTGGCTTGGGGTACCCAAATCATCGACGTGCTTACTATATTACTTTAATTGACTTGCGTTACTTGGTGAGTGTTACTTGGTGAGGTTAGGACAACTAGTATACCTTGTTAGGTGTTATTGAGTTCTCTTATTTTCTCACAGGAGCATTAGTATGCTTCTATCAGTTATGCATGGGATACTTTGGGTTTCCCATTGATTATACTTGTATGCTCACCCTATGTATATAAAACTACTTTTAGGTTTCTAGGAGGATTATGTGGACTGTGCTGGACCTTACTAGCTCAGGATTTAGGATAATTTTTATTTTTCTACTTAGCTTTATTTTGGTATTTGCTTTGGAGTTTAATTTTAATTTTAATTGTTTTATTTTAAACATGAATGTGGGATAGATTTTGGATTTCTTTTATTTACAGTACTTAAAGCTATTTTGGGATGCATCATCTTATCTCCCGATCTTTTTTTCTTTAAAAGGGTAAATTCCACCCATTTTGGGAGATTGTATAACCTTGGTGATGGTTTCCACCCCGGGGCCTACTGGAGATAGGAATCGGGGGTCATTATCTATCTTTCTTCATTGCCAATCTAGGAGGGGTATCTTTGGAGGGAGGAGGATATGATAATGTGTAAAAGGCCTCCTATATTTAGTGGATCTCTTTATCCAATCATCTTGGAACAATGTATTAAATCTATCGAGAAGATATTCTATGTCCTCTAATGATCTCATAAGAAGATAAAGTTGTCATGGAGATATATCGTTTTGATGGGGAAACTAATTGGTGGTGGAAACTAATCAAGAACACAAAGTCCAAGGAGAAAATTGATTCCATGGAATGTGAATATTTCAATAAAATATTTTTCAATAAATATTTTCCTCAAACTCTCCATCTTAATATGGAAAGGGAGTTACTTAGACTAAAGAAAAAGGAAGATGAGTATATTATATCATATGAGAAAAATTTCACATGGCTTGTACGATACACCTCTGGATTTTTTATGAACACAAAAACCAAGGGTGATAACTTCTTTAGAAGAATAAATCCGAGACTACAAAAAGCGTTGGTGATTTGAGACTTTGATAGTTATGAAGAGATTTTACATTATGTCCTCAAGGTTGAAATGGAATTGGAGACTCTCTGTGGTCTCATGGACCCAAAGATAAAAAGCATAAAATAGAGTTTAATATGGGTGTATCAACAGATAAATCCCATGATAGAAAGAAATCCCAATATACCACATGTCAAAATTGTGGGAAGAAGCATCCTTTGAACAGTCTAATGGGAACCATGAAATTCTTCAAATGTGGAAGAATATAGCATCTAGCTAATAACCGTCAAAGGGATATGAAGAATACCACTAATAATAAATAAGAAAATAAGGTTTTGATCAACAATTAGCCTGTTGTACAATGTTTCAACTATAAGGAACATGGGAATTATGCAAACCATTTCCCTAAGACAAGGGTTGTTGGGGAAATCAACAAAAACAACATCCAAGGTAGTAATGAAGGAAAATATGCTATCAATAATGCTGAGGTGGAAACCGAAAATGATGTGGGGATAGGTACACTAGTTATTTATCCAATAATAGAAAACATACTATTTGATTTTGGTTCTAAGCATTATTTCATATCAAGCAAGTTTAGTGGAACTATTCAAACACCACCTCAAAATATGAAAGTTGAGTTGTATGTGAGAATAGAAAATGGAAAAATTATTTCATCCAAAGTTTATTAATCCTCTATGGTTAATGTTTTTGGATTGAACCTCATAGAAAATCTGGTCTTACTTCTTTTAGTGGAGTTTGATACTATATTGGGCATGGATTTACTATCTTTATACAAAGCCAATGTGGACTGTCAGGAAAGGGAGATCACTCTTCACATCCCAAGGAATACTCAATTATTTATAAGTGTAAATAGGAAGATGAATCTACTTTAGAATAATCATCTCAATTAAGGATATTATTACCTAATGAGCAAGCATATCTTGTTCAAATGATTGATACAAAGGAGATAATCATTCTCGAAGATAGTACCATTATGAGGGATTACACTAATGTGTTCTCAAAAGAGTGGCCTAGTCTTCCTCTTGATTGAGAGTTTGAGTTCCCAATTTAACTTATTTGTAGATCTATTCCTATATCAAATGCACCTTATAGAATGTCCACTATTGATCTAGAAGAACTATAGAAGCAGTTATAGGAGAATTTGGAAAAGGGTTTTATATTCCCAAGTGCTTCACCATGGGGTGAACCAGTCCTATTCATCAAGAAGGATGGATTGATGCACATTTTCATTGATTACCATGAGTTCAATAAAATAACATTAAAGAATAAGTATCCCCTGCCATAGATATATGACTTGTTTGATATACTACATGGGGACAAGTATTTGTATAAGGTGGACCTTCGGTTAGGATATCACCAACTAATGATGAAGAAGGAAGATATTCCCAATACTACCTTTCAAATGAGGTATGGAAACTATGAGTTCATAGTGATACCCTTTGAACTCGCTAATTCTCTAGTCATTTTCATGTATTTAATGAATAGAGTCTTTAGATATTACCTCAATTTTTTTGTAGTCTTTATTGATGCTATTCTGATATACTCTAAGAGAAAGTAGGAACACAAGGAGCATTTGAATACTGTGATAAAGACTTTGTGAAGGGAGAAACTATATTAAAAGTAAAGTAAATGTGAGTTCTATATAGAGGAAGTATCATTATATGAGAATATAATCACCAATAAAGAGATATATGTGGATGATTCCAAAACAAAAGTAATCGAAGAGTGGTCCATGCCAACATCTGTAATAGAGATACACAACTTCCTTAGTCTAGCAGGGTAATATTGATGATTTTTGAGGAACTTATCATGATTTTAAAACCCAGGAACCAAGTTTAATTAGAAGGTTGTAAAGTATTTCTGGACACAAGAATGATAGGAAATCTTAAGGATCTCAAAAAGAGGCTTATCACTACACCAGTACTTACAATTTTGAAAATTGGGGAACTCTTTATGGTGTACAATGATTCTTCAAAGAAGGGATTAGGTTTTTTACTGATGTAAAATGATAAAGTTATAGACTACACCTTAAGACATTTAACATTCATGAGAAGAAATATACCACACATGATCTAGAGTTAGAAGATTTGATATTTTATTGAAAATCTAGTGGAATTATCTCTATGAGGAGAAGTGTGAGATATATAATGATCATAAGTGTCTAAAATATATATCCACACAGAAGGATCTTAATATTTTCTAGTGAATATGGGTAGAGATCATCAAGGATTATGACTGATTAATCAACCACTATCTTGGTAAGGAAAATAATGTGGCATATTCTCTAAATAGAAAGGATCATGTTTCTTTATGAATGATGAGAATCAAGAAAGATCAAATATTATAAAACTTTCAAAGGATGTAAATGGGAATTTTTAAAGAAGGAACATCATAAATCCTTTATCAAATTATTTCTAAACCAAACCTCATAGAGAAAATAAAGGATGATCAAATAAATGATATGGAAATTCTGAAAATGGTGGAAGCCATCAGAAATGGGAAATCCTCAGAGTTCTAAATGGATGAGGAAAGAGTCATGAGATTTGGGTCATGGATATTTGTACCATCCAATCTATATATAAAGAAGGAAATTTTGAATGACGTACATAGCTCAACCTTCTTTATTAACCTAGGGAGCACAAATATGTATCAAGATCTCCAAGATAACTATTGGTGGGACAATATGACTAAGGTGGTCACTAAATATACATAAAAATACCTAGTATGTCATCAAGTGAAGGATGAAAGGAAAAATGTCTAAGGGGATGATGCAACCATTACCCATACTAACATGGAAGTGGGAAAACATCACCATAGACTTTGTCACCGGACTTCCAAAGACATCTAGAGGAAAAAATGATATATGGGTTGTTGTGGATCATCTCATAAAGATAGATCACTTTATCATAATTAGAGATGAATTCTCAATTTATCAACTTTGATGGATATACATTAGAGAAGTGGTAATATAGTATGTAGTACCACTATCAATTATATCTGATCAGGATCTAAGATTCACCTACATGTTCTAGAAAAGTCTCCAACATGATCTAAACACTAATACGAACTTCAGTACGATCTATCATCCTCAAACTGATTTCTAATATGAGTGGACTATTAAAATATTAGAATAAATGTTGAGAGAAGTTTCTATGGACTTCAAAGAAGGATGGGGCCAAAAACTTCCTCTGGTCGAGTTCTATTAAAAAAATAGTTTCCACTCAAGTATCCAAATGGATCCATACAAATCCTTATATGGGAAAGGCCACAAAACACCAGCATGATGGGATGAAGTCAATGAAAATATGCTTCTAGGACCTGAAATGGTTGAAGAAATGGTAGAAAAGGTGAAAAACATTAAGTATCATATCTAGGCATCCCAAAGTTGATAGAAGAGTTATGCAGACAATCGTCGATGAGACTTGAAGTTTAAGGTTGCATACATGGTATTACTCCACATATTTTAATGGAATAGGATCATGAGATTGGAGAAGTAGGGAAAGATAAGTTTCAAGTACATCATACCCTTTGATATTCTATATTGTTTTGGAGATGTGGCCTATAGAATAGAAAATACACCAACCATGTATCAACTATATGATTTATTCCATGTATCCCTCTTGAGTAAGTACATACCAGATCCATCACATGTACTGAATCTATAGGCGGTATAGTTAGAAAGTGATCTCTCTTATGAGGAGTATCCAGTAAAGATCTTGAACCATAAAGATAAAGTTATATGAAACAAGACTACTCACCCAGTCAAATTACTATGGCAGAACCATAATTACAAAGAGGAAACATGGGAATTAGAGAAAGTAATGAATGAGAAGTATCCTCACCTATTTAGTTTGTAAAATGAAATTTTGAGTGTAAAATTTCATAAGGGGGGAAGAATGTAAAGTCCCAAAATTTTACCAATGAAATTTACCTTTTTATAATTATGTTATATAGTATAAACCTCATAAAATCACATATAGGACACAATACATACTTTATAAAATAATAATGAATGAAATATGAGGTATTTCTAGAAGTGAAGGAACCTATACCAATGGAATAGTAACATGAACTTTAGAATAGTAATATGAACCTTATGAATAGTAAACCGACTAATAGAATAGTAACCTCACATATAAAATCATAAATAAAATTTGGGTATCTTATAAAATAAAAATATGATATATCTATATCTTGGAATAAGTAAATAGATGTTTTAAAAATGAAAAATTATGTGTTGGTATTTTTATAAGTCATAAATATTTATTTACAATTTTATGATTAATTTAATAATTTAAAAGAAAACATATTTTCATAAAATATATTCATAAATTAATATTTTATTTTCTTATGATTATAAGATAATTATATGTGACCTTAATTAATTTTTCAAAGTGTTATAAAATTAGTTATAATTTTAAAATATGTATTTTCTGAGTAAATGATGATTTTAATTAAAAATTAAATTTATCATATTTATAAAATTATTTTCATAAAATTTAATGAATTTTTTAATTCTACACATCAAAAAATGGTTTGGATGAATTTTTGGGATTTTTCTAAAATAGTTGAATTTTTAGTGAATAGTAAAATACAACAATTTACGGTATATATAAATTACAAGTTAAATACACTATTACTTAAGTCATCATTGATGTAAGAATCATAATATTGAATTATCATTCCCTATTCACTGTATTTATTCATTCAATCATCACTATTTATTATCTTGAGGTAAAATAATAAACAAATGAATAAAATAATGAGAAAACACCCTCTCCACTATAAATACCAACCCTCACGACCTCTTTTAATCACCCTTATTAAGCCTTGAATATTTTCCAATTTTACCCAATAATATTCCCAATTATCTTACCCATGTTCAAGATCCTTTGTTCTTAATGAAATACCAAAACAAATCCCTATAAGGAGGTTCTAAAGGAGAAGAATTCACGAGATAAACTCCTCTTTCTTTTTTATTTTATTTTCTTTAAAGTTATTTTCTTTTCTTATTCTATCCTCATATATTCTTATCCAAGTGACATGGTAACTCTATTATCTCACAAATAATAGAATGTTATTATATTAATGGAATAATCCATCATCATTTATTTCCCCTCCCTTTTAATTCTTAAAATGAAAATATCATCCGTGATGTGTTAATTTATCACATTCAAGGATGACGAGTTTTAAATTTCATTTACCACCTTCAAGGCTAGTCATAAATTTTTTTATGGTTTTAAAAAATTATAATATATGTATTACAACCAATGTAATTTTTTGTAACCATTATATATACATGATATTAACTAATAAAACAAAACTATTTTGTGATGATCAAAAAACACCAAATTAATCTAAATGAATATCATTAACGTTTTATCTAATGACTAATACTCACATATGATATATATATATATATATATATATATATATATATATAAGACCATTTAATATTATGGAAGGAAAAATATTCTAATTTCACATGATTTTCCATACATGTATACAGGTAACCGATCATGAAAACCAAGGAAATGAATGCTCCCCAATGACAAAATTGTATCTTATAACTCATAAAAAAGGCCATGAATGAACTGAATAAAATTATAATAAATAAAATAATTGTAGAAAATGTTATGAATTAATGAATCAATTAATTTAATTTGATTATATAGGACATTAATATCAAGTGCAGAACACTTTCGAACATAAGGTGCGAGATTCTTTCCGAACCTCCATTTTTTCCTTCAGGTTACACTTTATCTCTCTTTACCTTAATGTAACTCTTATTTATTTTTATATACTTCTTCAAAATTCTATTTATATGTTCATAAATCATTAATCTAGATCATTTCATCCCTTTTTAATGGATAAACTTGTTTTAAAAAGGTTCATTTCTAAATTCTTCTTGATAAGAAAGCTCGATTCAATAGAACTTCTTAATTTATTTCCCATTTTCATGTACACTCTATAATCTATTTTAAGGCACCATTAAATTTTTTTTTCTAAAATCACTCATGTTATCATGAAAATATTTCTTAGTTTATTTCTAGTTTTATATAAATAATTATTCCTTTTTTTATTTTAAATACACTTTAATATTTTCCTTAAACCATACTAAAATGTTTTATTTATAAAGTTTCAAAACACTTTTTATATGTTTTAACTTCAGTTGGACATAACTTGTCAGGATATATGCCTATTTTTCCTTATTAATTTCCATTTATGATTTAAATCCATTCTTTCATGGATGACAATGTGATATTCCCTTTTATTATACTTTTGACATGATTATGATACCCAATTCCTTCCATGGGTAACCATTATGTTTATATTTGATTCCTTATGTATGGTTATTTAAGTGGAACACATATTCATGATCATGTTATGATGAGTTCGAAAAAATATAACTCTAATGCATTGGGTAATGTTTAGTCTCATGAGACATCATGTGAAATAGTTTTGGTGGTTAGCCTTGACTCGCGCTCTATGCACAACAATCTTGGTGGTTAGACTTGAATCATGCTCCTCTATGTGAAATTATCCTTGACTCATACTTATGTTATGTTTTATGTTTCTTCCACATTACTACGATTCCATGATTACATGATCCCTTGTTCTGTTTTTTTATGATTCCTTATGTTTATTTCTTTTTATGTCTTTATATTATGCCTTCTAACCCATTTTATATTCTTTATTCTTATGTTTATTCCCTTACTAGGATTTTTAGCTCATACCTTTGTTCATATATTCCTCAGGTTATCCTATGTAGATGTAAGGTCTTAAAGGGTGTTAGGAGCTCATTATAAATATTAAATAAAAGATGTTTTTTTAAATTTTATTTCTTGTTTTCTAATTATGTATCAAATCTTCCAAAGACACTAGACTTTACGACCCTTGGATTATAATTACTAGTTAATTATGCTTAAAACCATGTAGTAATTTGTGTAAAAGGATAGGGATTCTATAGTGGATGAGTTACTGATCCCAACTAGGAAAATATGGATTCCTTTTCATCCGCCATAGGGATCTAGAAGATTGTGCTAGAGGTGGCAGGGACCAATAAAGCCATAAAAGATGATGCCCCTTGTGAGGAAATATCTTGGGCCTATGCTTAAAGTTAGTGTTGGGTCATTTGGACTGAGTCCAACAGAGTTGGGGTAGATTACACTTGTTCTTCAGCTTGAAAGTACGATTATTTATAGAAATGATAAGGCATGGTGGGATCCCTCCAATGTGGCTCTCGGGTAGTAGTCACGACTATGGTGACTCGGGAATCCCTCACATCCTTAGCTTAGGGGAGTGATTCATAGGATTTCTAGGATTTCTCTGGTGAGAGAATATCAAAGTGATTTTATATTATAATGGGGATTAGTTACTCCCTACATAACCCTTGGGTCTAGTAGTGCCAGAGAGGTGTAGAAGCCTCATGGTTTTGGAAGGCCATGTCCCTTGTGGTAATGACCCTCTCCTACTTGGAGCGATACATGTGGGTGTCCATCACCCACCTCTGGATGATATCTGAGGGCAAGTTGATGTGTGGGTTCCTGGTAGTTAAGGTAATCATAGAAGTCATTCTAGGAGATCGGTCATGCGATATTGTCACACCATTATTTCTCCTTCTCTGGAGCCAATTGGTGCTAGGTGGCTGATTATGTATAGCTGAAGTGTTGTAAAAAATTTGGATTAATCCATTAGTACAAGTAGAAAGAGATAAATGTACAGTTTCCAAGAATCATCCAATATTCTAAATAAGAGAATGATTCATGATGAAAATGTCACAGACTAATAATACCTAACATTTATTACCCCAATCTCTACTGAGTTCCATGATAGGCCCATCATTTTCTTGGTGGGACCTGGCGCCAGATATCTGGATCATGTGACATGATAATATGCTGATATCTCAAAAACTACTAGTAACCATGTTATGGAGAATATTTTCATGTTAGGCTCACCATTTATATTTCTAAATTTTTTTAGGGAACTCCTGTGCATCCAAAAATGGTATGTTTGCATTGGCTTCTCTTGTTTCCCCACATTCTTACTTTCCAAAGGTGGGTGACTTTCACCACTTTCAATAGAGATGTCTACTCCTTGATCAAAATAAGATAATGAGATGTCAGTTCCTCCTTCCATGGATTCCTCCTTGGTATTCATTACCTAGTTTGAGTCTCCCTCATAGAGTTAAGTCATGTTAATGGAAATCATTCATGGTTCCATCTCTTTGTGGAAGCTAGTTAATTACACTACTTCTATCTAGACATTCCGATTCTTTCTTTACAGGGTTGAAACCTTCTCTCAGAAGAGTAGTCATGTTGGGAATTGCTCACATGTCTGGACACTGGGAACATTGGTCACCCATATTATTCTTCTTGGGAGGGAATCACATTGAGGCATCTTAGGCACAGAACCCAAGTCAACCCATGTTAATCATGAGGTAGAAATTCCAGGGGAGTAAGTCCTTTGAGGATTTTTAGAAAGGAATCCCATGTTTTTCATGAGGTAACTGATGTGATAGGTGCATATCGTCCAAGGATTTTACCTTAGGAATCTCATGTTCTACATGAGTTAGGAAATTGGGGTCAGGTCGCAAGTTTAATGTCTTCTGGAGACAAATAAGGAGGTCCGGTTGCGATAGATAGAAGCATGGGTTTAATGTATTGTAGATACATAGTTAAAAGATCATGATTCCCCATGAAGGTAGATCAAGGAGGTGCATCCCTATGGGGGAATATGTCACACCTAAAAGTTTACCAATGGATGGATCAGAACACCCCATGGAGGTGGATCCGAGGGGTGTGTCCCATAAAAGGAAGGTGTCACACCAAGAAGGTTTACCGATGGATGAATTAGAATTCCCTATGGAGGTAGATTCGAGAGGTGTGTCCCATAAATGTAAGGTGTTAAACTATGAAGGTTTACTGATGGATTAATATTAATTCCCTATGGAGGTATATCTAGGAGGTGTGTCCCATAAAGGGAATATGTCATACCATGAATGTTTACCAATGGATAGATCAGAATTTCCTATGGAGGCTGATATAGTAGGTGTGTCCCTAAAAGGGAGAACCTAAGTTTACCATTGTTCAAGATTGAACCTTAGGGTGGCATCCTACATACTCTATTAATAATATAGGGATCCAAACCTATGTAGTTCGATGCCTTAGTTTAAGGTTGTGTGATAGTACTAGTCCATGAAGTCTAAAGTCGTGCAGTAAGGAAGCTCGTGTCGAGAAAGGAGAATTGAAGAGGGTTGGTGTGAAAATTATGTGTGAAAGATGCCCGAGGGACCTGGAGGAGACATGGTCTCCTAGGTGAGGGGCATGATCTTTCTATAAATGTGGCCTAGAGAACATTGGGGCAAATGTGGATGTTGGGTTTGGACCTCATGGATACTTCCTATGTATCCTAGTTAGTTGGGAATCAAAGCCCACATAGTTCGAAAGGTTGGGTATTATACCAAGTAGGAGGCCCATTAAGTATGTTGTCACATATATGTCATTATAATTTCTGACCTCTAAGACCACATGAGTCATGATCAATGTGGGAAACAAGAGGAAGTAGTAGATCTGATGCTCATGCCACTAGTGAAGCATCATGATGGTTGGTGTGGGGATTATGCATGAATTCTTCCCTTATAAAGAGGATTTATCTTGGTTGGAATGATGTAGGGATTATACGTGGAAGCTTCTTGGGTTCTAGTAGGATTAGAGGTGATGTGAGTGGGTCTTACGCATGGGATCTACCTGAAAGGAGGATATCATTCCATGTAAGGAGGATCTCATTTCATGTGAGTGATACACATGACATCCTGTTGGAGGTCATCCCTTATCATTCACACACGGTTCATCCTATACTTGTGGCATATGGTAAGACTACAGTTTTATGTCATCTGCTGAGGAATTTTTCATGCAGTGTAACATCATATTAATTAGACTTAGAACTAGGTATGTTTAGGTCATGAAGTTTAGATTTATATGGATTTACTCCCCAACCCTAGGGCTTACGTGACCAATGATCATGTGCCTTTAGGTGGGGAATAGATTTAGAACTACTAGGGTGTAACAATTGGAGTATTGGACAGTCACAAGGTCCATGTTAGGGTTCCTATTCTTAGTATAAATCATCATCAGCGTACCTATTCTTATAAGAAACAGGTAAGTGGAAGGCTCGAGACACACTTGAAGTGAATTGGGAGGATACAAGAGTGGGTGGAACAAGTCGCATGGGGACTCGAGGTGTAGCTGAACTGGTCCTAGATGGGTGTAGGGGCCCTGGGAACTCAACATCGGTGAAAGGGTTTCAGCAGTAGGGAGACACCATGAAGAGGTCTTGGAGAGGGGTTTTGAGAATCCTAGGGCCTCTCTAAGAGGTGCTTCATGAATCTTAGGTTATTCAAAGAGGTCAGAGGATTCGTGAAGGAGTAGGCTTTGTAAATCAGGGTGAACTTTCCTTAGGATGAAGTCTAGGCTTGATAAAGGAGTGCATCATGAATTATGAATTATTTGTGAAGCCTCAAGTTCCCCATGGGGAATTCTTCCTCTTTGAAGGGCGTAAGACTTCACAAAATGCATCTCCCCTTGGGGTGGAGACTTTAAAGAACACATGGAAGAGGGGTTCTCAATTCTAGGATACCTTGGGTGATCTATATTCATGTTGGTTCATGAATATTAGAAGGTTTATGAATTAGAAGAAATTTAAAGTTGAAAGGTCAAGCAATCATCCCAAAAAGTTATAATGAGTGGGGTATTTACAGGTAAAATGTTTCACGAAGATTGGAGGCATTTCATGATGAACTTGGGGGCTTCGTGAATGGGAGTGACTCCATTGGACTCGTGAAATAAATATCATCAAGCATTCACATAGTTGAAAAGCACCATCAGACTCATAGAGGAACATCGTCACATGTTTGCGAGGCCGTGAATCACCGTCAGACTCCTGAAAGAACACAATCATTGCATTGTGCATTCATGAAGGTAACTTCTCATCTATGGAGATTCATGAGATCAAGACATTTGTAAAGGATTAAAGATTCATGAATAGAATCCTTTAGAGGGTTTGTGGGCTATTTTGCCTTATATTTACTCTGAACCAGCCATGCCCTCCTCAACCACTCCCATAACATGAATATTTAAGAATCAATAAGTAATTATTTAACTTAGTGATTTTCTTATGGTAAATAAATATTTGGATGTTTTTCTTGATGATTTTACTAGTGTTATATTAGATTTAGAGGTTGAATTTACTATTTTTTTAGTTCCCAATGCGAAGATGATTTCAAAATCTATGTATTGAATTGATTTAATAAAGCTACCAGAATTGAAAAACTATTACAAGAACTAATTGAGAATGAATTCATCTCTATAGATCTTAATCTTGGGGATATTCTATTATTTTTTAAAAATAATTAATGTTCTTTGAGGATTTTCATTGATGATAGAGAAATCACTCATATTATTATTAAGAACAATTATCTGTTTCCCCATATCGATGAATTTTTTGATCATCTCTATGGAACTCGGGATTTTTTTTAGATTGGTGTCATATTTGGTTACTATATACTAAAAGTGAATTAATAGGGTTTTCTAATGATGCTTCTCATACTAGGTATTTCCATTTTGAGTTTTTGGTTATACCTTTCTGATTGATGAATACACCCACTATATTTATAAATCTTATAAAAAGAGTTTTCCAAGAGTATTTGGATAAATTTTTGTTGGTTTTCATTGATTAAATTATGGTATATTCTAAATGATATGTTGATCCTTAAAAACATATAAGTATGTTTTTTAAACCTTAAAAGAAAGAAAATTTTATTAAAAATTTAGTAAATGTGAATTTTGATTTTAGTAGATTTATTTATTTACATATAATGTTTCTAAAGATGGAATAACTATTGGTCTTTATAAAACTAAGGTGGATAAATATTGGAAAAAACTTACAAATGTCACTAAAATTTAAAGTTTTCTTGGATTTGTAGGTTACTATCGATGGTTTTTTGAAAAATTTTCTTAGTTATGTATCCCACTAACTAAGTTAACTTAAAAAGAAGTTAAATTAATCTATATAAAAGAATGCAATGATTTTTTTAGGAATTGAAAATAATATTGGTTAATGATCTAGTGTTATCCTTTCCATCTAAAAATAGAGAGTTTTTTATTTACAATGATTCTTAATTGAAAGTCCATGGTTGTGTTTTGATGTAAGATGATTAGGTAATTACACACGCATCATACTAATTAAATCACTGAAAACATAATTATCCCACACATGATCATCATATTGTAAAAGTTGTTTTTTCATTAAATAATTTGAGGCATATTTTATATGGGGAAAAATTTAAAATATATAATGTCCAACAAGTTTTGATGTATATATTCACTCAAAAAGAGTTAAACATGAGGTATAGAAGATGATTACAATTGATAAAGGATTATGATTACACAATTCACTACCATCTAAGTAATGGAAACATTATATCAAATGCATCAAGTCAAAATTATAATGCATCATTAACTATGATACATTTGGAACATAATACTTTATCTAATGATTTAATGAATCTATGTTTCAATTTTGGGTATGCATAAAACTTTTCTATTTTAGATTAGGTATCTCTACCATTATCTCTGGAAGAAATAATTAAGAATTATTTGAGGGAAGATCATGGTTTGTAAGAAAGAATAAAATTTGTTAATAATGGTATGCTTCCTTAGTTTAATGTTGATAAAGAAGGTATTATCAGATTTGGAAAAAGGTTTTTTTTCTCAAGTGATTCCTAGTTTTTGAGGGAATTGTTATGTGAATATCAAAACTCTCAATTTTATGTTCATCCTGGTAGTACTAAAATGTACATGGATCTTTGGGAATATTTTTGGTGGGAATGAATAAAAAAACATGCTATTGATTATACCATGATTTTTTTACTTTTTAATAGGTTAAATATGGGATAGAGCTACTAAAGGGGATAATTCAGTAATTTCGAATGCTTTAATGGAAATATTAAAATATATCCATGTATTTCATGGTGTAATTTCTAAATAATTCTCAAGGTAATAATGTGATTTGAGTTATTATTGATCATTTGACTAATTTTTTTTTCATTTTATTCACATTATATATACTATGTATTTGAATTATATTTCTAGACTTTAGGTTAAATAAATATTATAGTTACATAGAGTCCCTATATTTATTGTTTCTAATCACGATCCCATATTTACATCAAATTCCTATAAAGGGATTCAGAAGTCATTGGGTACTAAATTAAATTTTAGTAAATTTTTTTATCTTTAATATAATGGTTAATTAGATTGAATAATTCATACTTTAGAAGAAATGATTTGGGATTTATCATTAGATTGTCAGGGATGTTAGGATAATCATATTTCATTCGTGGAATTTTCTTATAATAATAGTTTTTTCTTAAGTATAAAGATGAAACCTTTTGTGTAATTTTATGGAAATCGGTGTCAAAATCCAATATGCAGGGATGAAGTCAGTGAAATGAAGATGTTAAAAATAGAATTAGTAAAGAGATTATTTAGAAGGTAAAGATGATTTAACATCATATGAGGGAATCCCAGAGCATAAAGAAAAGTTTTTTTGGATAATCAAAGTAATGATCTCTCATTTAAGGTAAGAGATCATGTTTTTCTTAAAGTGTCTCTTTGGTATAGTGTTATATGTTTTTAAAAGAAGCGAAAATTAATCCAGTGGTCTATTGGTGCATATAAAATTATATAAAAAGTATTATTGGTTGTATACTGAGTGGAGTTACCTCTGAATTTATTTTAGGTACATGATATATTTCATGATTAATTGTTAAAGAAATATTTACCTTATGAATCTAGCGTTTTGTGCCCTGAAGTGGTATAGTTGGAATAAAATAATTCATATTAGGAAAATCTAGTTCAGATTCTATATTATAGTGAGTATTTTTTTTAAGAATAAGGTGAATCACTAGGTTAAGTTTTTATGGAAGAACTATATGATTGAAGAATCAATTTGGGAATCAAAAAATGATATGAGGGAAAAATAACCACAATTGTCTAAGTAATTAATAAAATTATGATGATGAAATTTCTTTAAGGGGGAGGAATGTGAAGACCCATGCAATATTAATAATAAATCAATTTAAATTCTTATTAATATTCATGATTATATTTTATGGATTCATATTCACTATAATAATTTTAAGTAATTTCTCAATCAGCAAAGAAATAATTTTATTCTAACTAAATTATTTTCTATGAACTATTGAGTTTTATTTTAAAGTTGTTAGTCCCTATAGAAAAATTAAGAGGGATGGGGGGTGAATTGAGTTTCAAAAAAAATTCTATTTTTTTAAAAACATATATCCTCACTTTAATAAAAAAACTAGTTGAAAAAAATAGAAGATTTATATAATTTGATTTTTAGAAAATATTCTCAAAATATCGATTAAATATTAGATAAAGTATTTTTTAAAATACTATAAATTTTGAAACTAATAAAATATTATAAAAAACTATATATAAAACACCAATTTAATTTAATTATCCGAGTAATTTTTTTTAATAAATTATTAAATAGAAACTTGTTTCATTTAAAACAAGGAAAAAAACTAGTAAATATGTCACAAAAAATAATGCACAAGAGAGTGTAAATAAGGGGTTTAGTATCAAGATAATACTTAATAACCTCCATTTTGAAATAAACTCCCTCCAAGTATTTTATTAAAACAATAAATTGATCCATAAATTGGATCACGTTTTACAAACAACAGTACACAAAAATTTCCAGGCACAAGGGCTCTTCTATAGTTATACATGGGATAAAACAAGTATAGGTCACACAAAACCTTTTCCATAGTTTTACATAGGAATATATATGAGAATAAATTATAGATAGTGTCAATAACTCTACAATTTAGCATATGAGACTATGTTTTATAAATAAACAATTTAGAACAAAAACACAACTCGAATGTAAAGTATAAACATAAATAACAAGATATTAGAAATGAGAAAATGCAGTGCTACTCAATATAAGCAGATTCAGTTGTTTATGGGCCTTTGAATATATCTTTTAATGGTGAACAATTTTTTTATAGAAAATTTAGGAAAACAGGGTGTCGTAGATGTCTGGAAAATCTTTCTATTTTCAGTATGAGAATGTCCATTTTTTTGAAATTTTTTATATATTTGTATTTATTTTTTGTGTAATGTATGATATTCTATGATTCTATGTTCATGCATGTGTCACACTCCCACACATGCACGAGGAAGATTCTTATGAATTTATAGTTCTCTAGGTCCAATTATTTGTTGTAGGATAATATTAAAATAATATAGATTATTGTACAAAGAAACTAATCTAGAAAGGTTTGAATTTTTCATTAAGATATCCATGGAGTTGTTTATGAATAGTCATTATTAAATACATGTTCTTATTTCTATATTTAAATTCAATAAATATCCATTGGAGAATTAATTTTGAAATTAATTCTGGATAGCAATGGTATCTCTCTAGAGGTATCTTTACCAACTATATCTCTTCACTAGTGGTAGCTTCACTGGTGGTAACTTCATGGGTAGTATATATCTTAATGGTAGATCTTCTGACTATAGAACCGTGAGATGGTAGATACACTTAGTAGTAGAAATTCTTGGTGGTAGATCTAACTAATAGTAGCAGAAACGTTGCCTTGGTGGCAGCCTTATAGAACAGTGGCTCCATTGTTCTATCATTATAATAGTATAATTGAGAGTATAATTGTGTGAAAATAGTATCTATTGATGGTATATCTACTTAGTAGCGACAGTATCTACACTCAAACATTCCACAACCTAATAGTAACATAGTTAAACTAGTATCATATTCTTGACATAATAGCAGATTAGAGAACCAAAATGCTACAAATAATGATAGATCATTATAACTAGTGGTAGATGGCAATGATAGATCCAAACTTATCCAATTTTAAATTTTTTTATATAAAATAGTTTACAATCATAAAACGTTAAAATAATTAGAAAAATAAAAAACAATTTTTGAGTATTAGAATAAGTAATTGATTGGTTTAAGTCAATAATAAACCCCCTTTTTATGATAAAAATCAATGCATTTATAACAATATAGAAAATAGTTTAACAATGAATTACATATGAATATTATGCTTAACATTCTAAGTCCATATATGATTACCATAGTTATCTATTCAAGACACACAAGTACTTATGTCATATACCATTCAATAACCCCCCTTTTGGGAATATCAAAAAGAGGTAAAATAATATAAAATTAAACAACATACATAAGTATAAGTGGGTTATCATTATATATATCAGTGTATAAATATTATATCAAAAAAAATACAATAAATAAATTCCTATCAAGACTTAATCAGAGTCTGATGAACTATCTACAACTTGACTAGAGGAAGGGTCCTATAAATACTTTCTTTTTATATAAATATTATGGTTAAGAGGATCTTGAGGTGTAGGAGGCCATAACACAATAGAAGATGTCATTGGCCTGAGCTATTTCATGGCTCCAATAGAAGTAAGTCCAAAAGGACTAACAATAATAGATTTATTCCTCAAGGTTAAGATATAGGTGTACAAAGAGAATTAGTCAAATGGATGGAAGGAGGTATAATGGAAGCTGTCTTGGTGGTGTATAAAAAGGGTTCCATCAACTCCACAAACCGAGTGACCACTCGACTTCCATGATGCATTGACTTGAAGAAATAATACTTCTCTTCCATGAATAATA
Organism: Viscum album; assembly: GCA_963277665.1. NCBI lineage: Eukaryota > Viridiplantae > Streptophyta > Magnoliopsida > Santalales > Viscaceae > Viscum > Viscum album. Next base: position 288,845,611 of record OY728139.1, read on the forward strand.
AGAGTAGGGGAACCAAGGTCTTTAACTGGGTAATATTATCCTTGAATGACCTAGTCACATGAGGCATTCTCAAATTGACATCTAAGAACTTAAAACACAAATTAAGATCATGCTTGTTATAAATCATTGAGAGACAATACTTAATAGTTTCTGTGATAGTATCTTTATCACTCATAGAATCATTTATTAATTCTATCACAAACATATAAATGTTATCACCATGATATTAGATCTGAAAAAAATCATCTTGATGAGAAGAATATAGACCATCCATTATAGAATGCATCTCTACTTTGATTATGGATTGGATTAGATCTGAATCCACTGAAGTAGAGGCAGAAGAAGGTGGAGATCTGGAAGATGATGCTCCAGGAGTAAAAAAAGACTCTATCCTCTCCAAAATAGATATCTCCCTCCTAGTAAAATAGTTACTCATGTCCTCTATAGTGATCTAGATGGAATCCATCTACTCTACTAACCATTTATTCTATATTTCCAAACATTCCATTTTTAAGAACATTTTGGTTTTGATATGAGAAATGAACAAATTGACTATCATCCTTATATCAACTTCACTAAGCTTAGTCTCATAATGTGTGTAATATCTAATAATCTCACCAAGATTTGGCAGTAAACTTTCCTTAAATTAATACATATCATCCTTTGTCACATAACTATAATAAATATGAGAAGATGGAGGAGGAGGATGAGTCCTCTCCTAGATTTTCATAACTTCATCCTCAAGTCTAGTATCCATAATAGTTACCTTTAAATAAAAAGGTTTTAAATTATCTTCTACATCAATCCACTCTAATAATGATCTTTTATTATCTTTTTTCTCAATCTAAATAGAAGGTTCACCATGATCTAGTGGGATTCCCTGATCATCATCATCATCATCTGACTCAGAGTACTCTAAACAAAGCTGAGTAGATCTTGAGGATTTATACCTCTTAGATGGTGCTCCATACTCACATCTCTCTAAGGAAACATGGATTTTGGAATCTTGAGAAGTCAAAACATATCTATCACTAGAGCCATGGCTTTCTAAAGTAGAATAAGATCTACCCCACCACTAACCTCTGGCAGATCATTTGGACCAAGTAATAGTATGATAAGGGTGAGACTACACATCCTCATCACCACCATAATCATTATACTCAGAATTTCCTGAAAGTAAACCCATGTACTCAAGAGTCTCTAAAGAAGATCTCGCAACCTGATTACCATTATATTCCTCAATATCTTTCTATTCACTCCCTTCTTCCAATAGAATTTACTTTATAGGGAGGTAAAGAGGAGGACTAGAGGATTCATAAGATATCATAGGCCTCTTAGCCACATCAGGGTCACTTCCCACTTACAATAAACTATATATTTATTCTTATTTATAAATTTTAGCTTCTTTAACATCAACCTAATCATATTTATCTGAAGAATACACCACAGTCTCATTTGGTTCCATGCTAGGGTCATCCATATCACTCAATTTGTTATGATTTTGTATTGGGTTAAACTTTTCATAAATTTTATCATTATCAACCACCAACTTCTCAAACTAAGGGTTCTAGTTAACCCTAACACTCTTTTAGGTTACTTGAATCAGAAAAAAAAACCTCAACATTTAGTCACTTTATCTTTACCTTCAGGAACTAAAACTATATCTTCCAACATAGCCAAGATCAACTTGGGGTTGGCCAAAGAGTTAAATATAAAAGAGGGATTTCTAAAAAACATAATATAAACCATTAGATATCTATATACATTTATCTTATCTCCTATTTTCATTAGAAATAAGAAATAATATCCTGATGCCTCATTATTCTAAAATACCCTTTCGCGGGACATAACATGTGCTATATAAACTTGAACAACAGTCTAAATTCCTCATCAAGACCTACTACTATAGGCCTTCTGATAGTATAATTTTCAGTTACCTCAAACAATGAATCCTAAAATAAAAAATTCTCATAGTTGATAGGGAGAAAACCTTGATAGTCCTTATATATAACCTTGTGAGGAATATTCGAGAAACTTTTGCAATGATTCAATGAAAATACGTGCTCCTTTCCATTTATTATATTCTCAATAACATCCTTATCTTTTCTAAACTCATTCTCTATAAAACTATAGAACTCATGATCAAACCTAGGTTAGATGGTTGATCCTTCCTCAAGAACCATTCAGCCAATCCTTGGTCCTAGATCCTATTCCACTCGAGCAACTTTCTCGAAACCAACAACATGAAATTTATTTATTTCTCAGCAAAAACAGCTCAAGACACAAGATGTGGTTTATTTGGTTTAAAAATATACTAAATTGATTCACCTATTTATTTATTTGAGGTACAAAAATCATCAAGTTATCTACTAGGATACTTTAGGCACACCATTTTCACACTGGTTTGAGGGATGAAGTATGGAGATGGAAGGTCAAGGATTGAGAGAGAAAGAGAGAAATGGTTCACTAGAGGTGCATGGGAGAGAGATCTTAGATTATAAATTTAAGTAATAATTTATCATTTAGGAAATTCAAAAATGGAAAATAAAATAATTATAAATGAATAAAAATAAATATATAAACCTAATAATTTTTTTAATTATAGATAAAATAAATGGTAGAATTATAAATGGTAGGATGAATGATATATTCTCATGGTATAATACAATGGTAGTTTTTCATGGTCACATCTAAATGGTATCTAATTATGATACCAAGTCATATTAGCATGCAACAATACTATGTCAAGGTAGAATCCAGATGGTAGCTTAACAAAGGTAGTACACAATGGTCAATCATCATAGTAGCTGACTAATGGTCGATACCAATGGTATATACCAACAATAGATCATCTATGGTAAATAAAAATGGTAGATAATCCATGTTAGATACCAGTTGTAGATAAAAAATGGTAGATACCAATGGAAGATCATCCATAGTAGATACTGATGGTAGATCAACCATAATAGATTACAATGGTAGATCATCCATGGCAGTATTGGTATTGTGATTTTTCTATACTATAACTAAGATGAATTTAAGAAAATAAGACTAACCAAAACATATCACTCTAAGCTCTTGTCCAATATATCCCAATATTTAAAAATTTAAAGGATTTATGAATATTTTATTAAGATGATGTTCAATTCTATTGAATTTATGAGTTATATCACCCTTTTGAAAATTATCCCCCAAAAATTTATGTCTTATATCATTATGTTTCATGCTAGAGTGAGTCACATGATTCTTGGAAATGTTTATAACACCTGTATTATTATAATTTATAGGGACATGCCAAAATTGATATCCATAGTCCAATAAAGTGTGTTTCATCCATATAATTTGTGCACAATAACTATATGCAGGTATGTTCTCATCTTCTGTATTAGATAATTAAAATAATTATATTTCTTACTAAACCATGAAACTAGAGATTTTCCCAAAAAGTGATATGTTTAGGAGGTTATTTTTTCTATCTAACTTAAAACCACAAAATTTTGTATCTAAATAACTAACTAAATCAAATTATTTTCCTCTAGAGTAAAATAATCTTAAATTGGTTGTACTTTAATGGTATTTAAAAATTCTTTTCACAACAATAAAATGTCAATATTTTGTTTTTGATTGAAAATAAGCACACACACACACACACTAAATATTATATCACTTCGAATAGAAGTTAAGTACAAAAAGTTTCAAATCATACCTATGTAAGTGGTTTGAACAATTGGTTTTTTAGTTTCATCAAGATCTAGTTTATGAAAAATATCTATGGTATTATCACCAAATTTATTATTATCTATACCAAAATGTTTTAGAACATATTTAGTGTAATTTATTTTATTTAAAATAATTTTATCTTTATTTTGAAAAATATGAAAATTAAGAAGGAATTCAAGTTCACCTATCAACATTATTTCAAATACACTGTGCATAATTTTTAAAATTCAGTACACAAATATTTTTTTGAATATCCAAAAATAATATCATCAACATAAATTTATATAACTAAAACATATTTCTAAATTATTTTAATAAAGAAGGTTGGATTGGATATTTGGTTAGTAAAACCTTTTGAAATAAAAAATGAGAAGATCTTATCATACCAAGCTCTAGGAGATTATTTTAAACCATATAAAGATTTTTTTAATTTCAAAACATGATTTGGAAAGTGAGGGTTTTGAATCTAGGGTAATTTTTTTACAAAAATATTCTATAATATATACCTATTTATGAATGAACTCTTGAAATCCATTTTCTATAATCTGAAATTAAAATGGACTTCACTGGAAAAATACATTATGATGAAATCCGCTGTCTCTATTGAAGTAAATATTTCCTTATAGTCAATGCCTTATTCTTGAATATATACTTATGCAACCAATATAAATTTATTTATAATTATTCTGCTTGAATCATCAACCTTAATTCTAAACACCCATTTAGTGCCTATGGTACGGTAATCCTTTAGTCTTTCAACTAGTTCCCAGACTCTATTTCTTTCAAAATGATTTAAATCTTTTTGAATTTCCATTACTCTGAATTCATCATTAATTACTTCATTAATGTTCTTAGGTTCAAACTGTGACATGAAATATTGATGTTCAACTTATTTTATAAGAGAATATATAGTCTGAGTTTATGTATCTTTGTCAACAACAACAATATCTATAGGATGATATTTATGAGTCCTAAAAATTCTAGGAATATAAGTGTTTGAAACATCACTTTCATCTATAGGTTTAGGTTCAAGATATTCATAAGAACTAGGATCTTTTTCTATAGGTGGTATGGAATAATTTTTACAAGGTTTAGAATTAATGTTCAAATTGGAAAGATCATTTTCTATATTTTTTATAAAGGTATTAGGTTCATATGGATCCATCTCATAAAACATGACATGTATCAATTATTCCATAATATTAGTCCTATTATTAACTGCCCTGTTTGATTTAATGGTTATAAAATATCCAAGTAAAATTCATTCATCACTTTTTAAATGGAAAATTGTCTAAATTCTTTTTTGTATTGAGTATAAAGACTTTACAACCAAAAACTCTAATGTAATTAACTTTTGGTTTTTTAAAATTCTATAATTCATACGGGGTCCTATTTAAAAGTTGTATAATTAGAATATTATTAATTATATAGAAATATGTGTTCACATATTTTATCAAAAAAATAAATAGGTAAATCATACTCATTAAGCATGATACCAAAAATTTATTGAAGGGTACTATTTCTTCATTCTACTATACTATTTTGTTGTCGGGTCATAGGAGAAGAAAATTTATGACTATAGCCCTATTGTGAGTATAATGATTTAAACTGTTGATTTGAAAACTCATGACCATGATCACTTATTAAGGTCTTTAATATAATTATACTAATATTTTCTATAGATGTAGCATATTTAAAAAAATAGGAAATAGTTTCACTTTCATGAGCATGGAAAAACACCCATGTATGTGTTGAAAAATTATCCCCTATAACATATGCATAATGTTTTCCTACCAAAATAGAAACTATAAAAGGTCCCAACAATTAAATTTGAAATGATTATAAAGGTTGAGAAATTGATACTTCTTTCTTTGGTTTAAAAGTGATTTTGTGCTTATTTCCCTTTTGATATGGATTACAAACTTTTTCTGTTGAAAATTATAGTTTGGTAGATTCTTGACTAATCCGTTCCAAGTTATCTTTTAAGAAAGTGTATATTTTAATGGACTATTCTCCTATTCCGAAGGCAAGATTATTTTTGAAGGGAATATAAATAAGATACATTCTAAGAAAATAATGTAATCAAATCACCATTATAAACATTATCATTTCTCATAGTAGTAAAAACTAATGCATATTTGGCATCATATACATTGTACGTGCTATTTTAAAACTTAACATGGAAACCGTCATCACATAATTAGGAAATAATAAGTATATTATACTTTAGTCTATATACAATTGTAATTTTAGAAATTAAAATTGTACTATAGTTATCGATTTGATTGAGTCCTATTATTTTTCCTTTGGATTTATCACCAAAAGTGACCTATCCACCATTAACTTTGATTTGGTTCTAGAAGGTTGAGTAATAATTAGTCATATGTTTGGAATATCCACCTTCTAGATACTATAATCTATTACTATAAATTTTCATGTATCTTTCCTACAAAAGATATTTAAACCAGAAATGATTTTGGAATCCATATTTTCTTTAGTCCAGAGATGTTAGTAATAAAATATTTAGGAATACACAACCGATCAACTGGTTTCCTAAAAGAAAAACTTATAATTTTAGTAATAATTTTTTAGGTTCAATAGAATAATAATTATTAAATGACCTAGTATAACTAGATATAGGTACAAATATGTTCTTGTATGTTTTCATTTGTAATGGTTAGTAACCAATTAATGTAGTGTATTTAAGAGTAGTTTTTTACCAAGAGTATGGGTTAGAGTTTTTATTATATTATTATATATATCCATATATTTATTTATCTGATCATTAGAATATTTTAGGTTAATATTTTTCTTAAGAAGTAGAGAATTATTATCCTTTTCTATAGTAAGATAAGTTTTAAAGTAAGAAGACATAGCATACCACTTCTTTAAACATTTTTATTTATCCTTTAATTAATTAAATGTTTCTTCCATCATATTACATTATTCAAATAGATCATTACTAGTCATATTTTCACCATTTATTTTCAGTCTCAAAAGGAATAAAATTATGTATAGGAGATTAAGGAAAAAAATTTAATACCTTAGATGTTTTTTTAGAAAACACATATTGACCCTATCATTTTTATATTCTCTACTGGAATTCGAGTCAGTTGAACTATCTTTAGAGGCACTCCATGTGAATTTCATATAATTTTTATATATTTTTCCTTTTTCTACATACCGTTTCTTATATTTTATCTTTGGAAATTCTTCTTTTATGTGTCCTTTACTGTTATACTCATAGAAGGTCCTTTTATATAAGGAATAATCCCTTTTCTACTCTATTATCAAATTTACTTTTCTATCATATTTACCTCCATAGTTTTATTTATTCAATAACTTATTCTTCTTATAAAATTTCGTGAATTTTATGGTTAAATGATCCATTTATCCCTCACTATAATATGACGATTCATCATTACTATAACTCTCAATTTTGATATTCTCTTTTAGTTTTGAGTGAGCGGTCTTGGAGGATACTGAATTCATTTTGAGTTCCTCATCTTATTCCTTGGTCACTTGCAATTCCACTTCATAAATCATGAGTTTTCCAATGAGTTCCTTCATTGGAAACTTACTATTTTCACACGATTATTTTATAGAAACGTAGGGTTTTCTCTATATATTTGGTAGTTATCTCATAATTATCATTACTCAATCATTGTATATTATTGTATTTACAAGTGTGTGTATCATGTTGACTATTTCATTAAAGTTGAGATACAAGTTTGAAATGGATTCATAAACCTTCATATTAAAATTATCATATTTAATATTATAGGTATTCAAACACATTTATTTAACATTTTAAGGTCCTTCATGAGATATAGAAAGAGTACCCCATATTTTAAAAGAAGTAGAACAACAAGATATTATATTAAATTAATCCTCACCTAAGGCACCATAAAAATATTTTATAGCTTTATATTTACAATCATAGGAAACCTTAATGGAATCAATCCAATATTTTCTAGGGGATTAAGGTGTTTCATATTTATCCTCAATAACAATCCAAATATCAAACCCCATTCTCTCTATATGAATTTTCATTTTAATATTCCATTGAGAAAAGTTAGTTCTATTAAAATAAGGAGGCCTATTAGTATCAAATATGTCAAGATTAGTATTATCCATAAGAAAATAAATTTAGATAAAATATATATTTAATATTTTTTTTGGTAAAACTAGATTCCAATAAAAATTATTTTAGAAGATTCTCTAATACCAAATTCTAGTCCCCATGTACAACTCAAGAGGGGGGATTGAGTTTCTAATAAAATTTCTATTTATTTTTTTAAAACACATATCCCCAAATTAATAAAAACACCTAGTTAATAAAAATAATAGAATTATATAATTTGATCTTTATAAAATATTATCAAAATATTGATCATATCTTGGTTAAAATACTTTTGAAAATACTGCACCTTTTGAAACAAACCTACTCATATAAAACACTGTATATAAAACACTATTTTAAGTTAACTATCAGAGTAATGTTTTGTTTAATAAATTAGAAAAAAAACTAGTTTGATTTAGAACAAGGAAAAGAAAAAAAATAAATCTATTACATTAAATAAAGAACACAAGAGTTTAAATAAGGAGTTTAGTCTCAAAACAATACTTAACACACTCCACTTGGAAATCACATACAACTAACCAGTTTATTATTAGAATAAAATGATCCATAACCTGGATCAAGTTTTACAAACAACAACACACAAGGATATATGAGCATAAAGCCTATTCCATAGTTATATGTGGGATAAAACAAGTATATGTCATGCATGACATCTTACATAGTTCTATGTGGAAATAAATATGGATATAAATGAGAGAGAGTGTCAAGAACTCTCAATTTTATCATAGAAGACGGTGTTTTATGGATAAATAGAGTAAAAAAACACATCCTGAATGTAAATCATAAAAATAAAGGGAATGATATTAGAAATGAGAAAATATAGTGCTACTCAATCTGAATATTTTTAGTTTTATAAGATCCTTTCAATATATATTTGAAATGTGTTCGAACAAGTTGCACAAAAAATACAGGAAAATAGAGGGTCATAGATTGTCTTCTATTTTTAGTATGAGATTTACAGTGTTATTATGAACAATTTTATATATTTGTCTTTATTTTTTCTCCTCTTTATGATATTCTATGATTATATTTTCATGCATGTGACACACCCCCACATGTGCACGAGGAATATTCTTATGAATTTATAGCGATCTAGGTCCAATAATCAATTTCTGGATAATATTAGAATATTCTTGATCTTTATACTGAGCCATAGAATCGAAAATGTGTGAATTTTTATATAAGATAGTCATGGAGTTGTTTAATAATAATCATTCTTAAATCCATGTGATTCTATCCAATATTAAATTCATAAACTAGTCAATGGAGAATTAATTTTGAAATTAATTATTGATAGCTATGGTTTCTATTTGGAAGTTGCTTCTTTAACAGTATCTCTTCAATGGAGGTAGATTCAATGTTAGTAGCTTTACTGGTGGTAGATTTACTGGTTGTATCTTTTCTAAACAATTTTTTTTCTAATGTTAGCACCATGAAATGGTTCATAAAACTGCTAGTAACAACTCTTGGTAGTAGATCCAACTAATTGCAGTGGTAGCTTTACCTTGGTGTTAGGTCTACAGAATAGTATCTCCATTGTACCGTTGGTAGAAAATTTGAACTGATAGTACCATTGAGTGATGATAGAATCTACTGATGGTAGCTATACATAATAGTGGAAGTATCTTGACTCGATAGTAGCACAACCTGATAGTCACATAGTTGAACTATATGTAGATTCTTGACCTGATGGTAGCTTGGAAAAAAACATGATACAACTAATGATATATCTTTATAACTAGCATTATATGGAAATGGTAGATCCATACTTATCTAATTTTCACAATTTTTCTATAAAATATTTTACTATCATAATATATTAATCTCATTAGAAACATAACAAACAAGATTTTTGAGCATTAAAACAAGGAGGTTCTCAAATAAAAGCAACAAAAGTTAAAATTCTAAACTTAGGAAATATAATTTTATTAAATGAACTTCATTTTTTATATCAAAATATAAAATATTTTTATGGTGAATTTTTGGTATTTTTATGAAAGGATTGATTTTTGGGTGAATAGTGAAAATACCATTTTTTTAAAAGATTATATATTTTTTCATGTATTTAAAATGCTAAATTCTACTTTGGATTGGTTTTAAAGTAAAATTAATCCTATTTTGATAAAAATAATCCAATTAATGTCATAGGAATCAAAATCAAAATTTATTTTGTTATAAATTCATTTTAAGCTTAAAAAATTATTTTTCATTATGTTTTGCGTGATAATATTAAAACTAATTTCAATAAATTATAAAACTTTAATCCTAAAATATAATTTTGTATTTTGAATCAACAGGATCAAATTTTTAATGATTTCTATTTCATTTTTGGTCATCATGAATATTTAGAATAGTGAAAATTAGTTTCCACAGTATACGGTTAAATAGATTAATTAAGGTAAAAACTACATGATAAGTTCACAAAATATTTTCTTAATTTATATTGGATGATTTTATTTCAACCATTATCACCTTATATTTAAAATTGGATAGTTTTAGATCATCTTTCCCCAGATTAATACTTCATATTATTATGAAACATTGAATAATTTCAAGAGTGATAATCCCCAAACTTATAAAAGTGCACCCCCTATAATCTATTATTCACATACCATAATCCATTTATATTGATGAATAAATAGCCAAATACCATCCCAAGAACCTCCATCACATCCTATAGTTCATTTTCACATCAAATGACCAAACATAAAAAGGCTTAAGGTATAATCCAATAGAGGGTTTTTAAGAACAAGTATGACTCTTAACCGAGTGTTTTTATGTTTATTTATTCTACTAACTCCTTCAAATATTATCTGAACATGATAATATAAAAACAAAAATATATTCCTTATAATAAAATTTTATTATTTTTATTGAAAAATCCTTTTACATATCCCTTTCTATCCTATGGTAAATGAAAACTTCTCTCGTGCGAATGTCTATACTACCACCACCATAAAACAATGTATTTCATTTTCCATTACTTCTTCACATTATTGGTTATAAATATGAAATTGATTAATATTTAAGGTTTTTATGAAATTATTATTATTCTATAAAGATAAAATATTTGTTACCTTATTACCTTTCCATTTGTTGGAAAATGATAACATCGCTCGTGTATACGTGTGGACTACAACCTCCGTGAATTGATGTGATTCATTTTTCATTAATTTAAAACATTAATGGTTATAAAAATGTTTATAATGAAAAAATTTCAATTATAAATTGTTTAAGACTCTCTAGAAAATGAAACTATGGAATATTTGACTATGATCAACACATAGAAGTTATCTTGAGGATATAAACTAAATAACCCCAAAACATACAACATAAACTTAAAGGATTTAGTAACTTTATAATAAATGGTGATAAATGAAGTATAAGATATTATGATAGGTGAATAAACCTAAATTAGTTTCTTAATAAAGTATAAAATCAATACAATTTTATTATTTAGGAAAGTAAAGGATGTATGTGGTGAGTCAGAAGACGAGGTAAGGGATTTTTATTTAAAATGTTATTTAAAATGTATGAACCTTATTCATATTCCATATCCATATTTCAATAATGTTTTTAGTTTCGATTAAAAATTGTTAATTTTAATTTTCAAATATTTTGACTTTATTTAAAAAGGTTTGAAAAAGGAATCTTTTTAACATTTACTTTATATGTCACTTTTGTCTATTTTTACCAAAGTGTAAAAGATTTTTTTTAATGTATACAACATGAGTGTAATTTAACACTATTATAAACATTATTATTTAATAATTTTCCTTTGATTTTTCAAATAATATTTTATTTCCCATTCTTCTGGTAATTTCTCATTTTAATGGATTTCAAATGGAAAAGGATTTTTATCCTTATTTATATGTGAATCTGAAAGTACTCCTGCACATGTATTGAACATAATATTCTATGGTATTTTCTAATTCAATTCAATTATTTTATGTATTTTTACCACGATATAGTTATTTTAAATTTTATATGATGATAAGTGAGCCTAATATAGCTCTGTTGAGGGGTGAGCCTAACATAGCTCTCCAATGCATTAGGTAAAGTGACAAAGTTAATGAGAAATAAGTTACTCATAAGGGATATATAGTAATTATTGTGATGTTTATTCCTTTGTAAGGGTTATTGTAAGGGTTAATGTAAGTAAAATTCCCCATGATACCTACATGTTTTTTTGATGAATTATATGTAATTTAAAGGAAATATTTTGATTTCATAAGGTAATAAGATGAACTCATGATTAAAGGAAAGTTTATGATATTATAATTGTGAAAGGTTTGTTTACATGAGTTATCATTTTTTCCAAATTAAATTTCATGAATATGATTTTGTATTAATCTTTCTAATGAGAAATTTATTGAAAAATTTGGGCATTAAAATTAATTTCAAGAGTAGTCATTGACTATTTTGTGCTCAATATTTATAATGTATATATGAAAATTTCCTTATCTATTTTTATGAATTTTCAAAAGTAATAACTATATTTTTTTTTATTTTTATATCCCTTACCAAGCTTTGTCTTTATCATCCCATATTTTAAAATGATTTTCCTAGGGCTTAAGGATGTGTAGGAATTATAATGTGATCAATGGTGACAGATAAAAAATGAAGAAAAAGTGTAATGAATGAAATATGAGTACAAAAATAGGAACCTATTTTTGTGAAAAAATGTATAATATTTGGGAATATTCATTATATTTTATAATGTATTTCCTAATTCCCTAACACTATAAACCCTAATGATCCTAGAAATGTAATAAAGCGAAACCCTTGTTATAAATCATGTAATTATGGGGTTTTTTATTATGGGGTGTTATATTGGGAGGGAGCTTACAGCCTACATGAGGTCTACCCCAATTGGGCCTATTCCTTGACCATAATGGATAAAGAGTGCATCACGCTTACTACTAGAGTGAGTTTTTCTAAAGATTAACTTTTCATAATCCAACATTGGCATAATTTTCCTTTTTATATAATGTAAAAATAAATGTAAACATATTAACCAGACCAAGTTAAACTGTATAGTATGAGTCCTTATCACACGACCTTAAACCATATAATATAATGTCCATACTTCTTGGCGTTAAACTGCATAGTGGAGGTCCTTGTTGAATGAACTTAAATTCAAAAATGCATTGGTCTAATCATTACAACCTTAAAACAAATTCCCCATAAGTCCATCCTACATGAATTTAAACTTCTCATAGTGTACCATTCCTTATGAACTATTTCTCCCCTATATGAGAGATTAATCCAGGTAGAATTATCTCGCACACAATCTTCCCATGACCCAGAGCATTAAATCCCACTCATTAAATATGAGTAAGATATGTTTATGTAATTATACTTAAACATAATATATATAAATTTATTCATATAATTACATGATACATAGGGACATAAATATCTCTTATATTAGTCCTATACATGAACCACAATAAATTTTACTTCACTCTATATATAAGTAAAATTTATGCAGTGGATCTTCCATGAAAGAACTGTGTGTGGCTTGTTTCCTATCCCATTAAGATACATAGTGATGTTGGGATCACTCATTTTTGGCAGAACCAAAAATTTCATCAATGATAAATTCACTAAATTAAATTTAAGAGCCTAATCTACATATAGAGTTTACCCTCATAGGAACTATATTTTGATTGATTCCTATTTTGATAGGATATTTAGTGACACACATAATCCTTGAACTTGATCCTTTTGTGAAAATAAAAAACACCCCTAAATTTTCTCACCTCCTGATCAAATCAATTATCATTCACATCTGGAATTGTCCCTCTTTATCATTTATATTATTTACCTTTACATCTCATGAAAATCAGATCCACAAAAAACCATAAATTTAAAAATTCCTCCTCCTACATATGAGCTAGAACAACATAGGAGTCTCCAACATGGGTTTTATTGTCTATGAAACTGTGTTAATAAAATTTCCCTTTTCAATCACACACATGCCTAATATATTTAGGGGTTCCCATAAATGAGAACTATGTATGTATTTATTTCTACTCTATTATGATACGTAGTGAAATCTAATTTCACCAACCCTAGATCCATCTATAGATCATCCCCTATACAAGAATCCTTTTTTTATCATAATGATACGGTAAACTTGAGTAGTAAAAGTACCCCCATACACTAGTAACTCCACTTGGAATTGTTTTGGTCCATCTTGAATGACCTTAAAATAATTAAAACATCCCACCCTAAGAAGTTGTGTTCTATTTCACGATAGCTCGATCCATTAAATAATTCCCAATGTATATCCTATAACCCCACATTATCCCACACCATGATAAAATAAAAACCCCTTCTCATGGAATAAAAAATATAAATGTTGTAAGGACGTAACCTTAAAAAACCTATAAATTGAATATTTATAAAATAATTTACATTCTTTAATTTTGAGTATATTTTTAGGTTTAGAGTTTTTGAAAATTATGGTATAAATCTTACATAATAAACCTCGGAAACTTTATCTTTTTATCAATTTTCACCACAATTTTTTTAAAGATATATTAAGTTTTCTTTCCTTGAAACATATATACAATTTTTATCTTGAGATCATCATTGTCCCTATTCATCCAAAAAACCATGTGAAAAACATTTTAAAATGTGGGATGAGCAGAAAAATCATATTAAGGGACATAGAAAAAAAAGGAAGAAACCCACTAATCCATTTTAAAAACATGAAATCATAAAAGTTTTTATATTTAACATAATAAACTTTGATATTAAATTATCATTCACATATACATGATATCAACTTTACTATCCAATTTGTATAATAAAACACTTTATTAAAAAACATAATTAAAAAATAATAAACATGATTATTTATTATAAAACATCAGTACCCATACATATTTTTCCTTAAAAACATAATTTTTTATCCAAAAAGATCATAATAAATTCCTTTATAAGAAAAGATCACAAAATTAACTTTTTAAAACAATTGACTTCCATGAAAAATCATTAGGAAACGTAGAAAAGTCATGTAGGTAACTTGAGACATCATTTTTTATATCAATAACAAAAATGGAATAACAAAAATGGTTAACTTCCATCAAAATTATTTAGATAAAAAAATTATTATCCAATTAATTGGAGGGATATAATAGACCCACCCATTATTGGTTTATAATGTAACCACCCATCCTAGGTTTATAATGGAATAACCCATCCTTGGTTTATAATGAAACCACCCATCCTTGGATTATACTGGAATGACCCATCCTTTGTTTATAACAAAACCAACTATCATTATAAATAATTCTTAAAAATCAAAAAATAATAATTAAACATGAAATATTTTATTTTTCATCATTTTAGCCATAAAACTATTCTTTACACCCATAAGAAAAAATTTCCATATATTGAAATATCCATTTCATTTAAAAACATTTTTTCAAATACCTAGAAAAAATGGAAGAAGGTATCTTAATTTGAGTAAACATAAAATATTATAAAGGAATCCAAACATAAAATAATGGTTATGGTGGATAGAAAAACTGTTGACACAATATATATTAAAGTAGAATATTCCATTTGTCTTTTGTAAAGAAATTAAAAAATGTTCCAAAAAAAATTCCTTTTGAAATAATTCATAAGAAAGATAAAAAAAATTTCATTTATATTTTATTTATATCAATATAAATACAAATAAATAAGATTTTTAAGAATATGGACATGGAAGGGAAATATATAGAAAATAAATATTTATAAAATTTTAACCAAGGTTTTTAAAGTAGAGTATCCCTTACCTTGAGTCCGACTCATCATGCACATTCCTTATTTCACCAAATAATAATATTATGTTAAATATTTAATTTCTTAATAACAGTTTTTCAATTTTTTAATTTCCTTCACCATATTATAATCAATTACTTAATCAATTTGGTTCACATCAGATGTTTTGATGATATTCAGCTCATTTTTCCAAAATGACTCATGTAGGTTGAATTTGGTCAAAAATGCCATTATTAAATCATATATAGAATAATAATTCTGAAAAAATTATCTTTATTATATATAAATTATAATTCTAACACCAAATATGAAATATGGTTAAGAAAGATGAACTATGTTACAATCATAGAGAGCGTAGGCCGTGCATACACTTGAGTAACACATCCATTTTCAAAGATTATGATAGAAAGAAGTTAAGAGTTATTTTATCTTTATATAATAATAGTAATTAATTTCTTATAATATCTCTAAATAAATTATTTATATCATCTATATGATTTTTTATGAAAAACAAGTCACATCGCTTCATGGTGGTGCTAGTCCACCCATATGCACGAATGATGTTACCATTTTTCAATGAATAGAAAGGTAAGAAAGTAAATGATGAGTTATATTAAAATCATGATAAATATGTCATAAATATAAAATATATACACATTAAATCTATAATTATATATATCCATGATAAGAAATGATTGAAAATAAATTACATCGTTTCATGAGGTGGTAGTCATCCATACACCCCCCCGAATGGCTCGAAGGCCTTCTTTTTTATTGATTTTTGATAACACCCTTTTCAAGGGATGAAGGGGAACCCTTACAAGGCCCTTAGGATCATAGATTACAAGGCCCGTAGGCCTAGGAGATTACATGACCCGAAGGTCTTAGGGAATTCAACCTGACTATCTACAAGGAACCGCCCCTCCCCAATATCTGCATCGTGATTGTAGCTTTCCACCTTCGCATGGCCACCTATTTAGGCTTCTCGTGCAAGCACATGCTGGTCTCGATGGCATAGCCATACCCTCCCATTATAAAAATCTATTTGGCTCTACTTTGGTGAGTTCACCTGCTCTGAATCCTCTTCTGGGGCTGCTCTTTTTTTGTAAAGTCTGTCTGGGGAAACTGTATGTGGCTTGAAGGCCTTGAGGTGGCCCGAAGTCCATAAAGGTGTCCTGAAAGACTTACTGACCCAAAGGCCTAGGTGGCCTGAAAGCCTTAAGGACTCCAAGTCCAAACCGATGGCCCAAGGTGAATAGTTCCTGCTGATATAGTACCGAACAATACCTGCTACAGTAATTACTACAATGCCGGCTATAGTACTCGCACAATGTATAGTTCTACTACAGTACCTACACAGTGTACAGTCTGCTAGAGTACCACACTGTGTATATTCTTCTACAGTAATGCTATAGTGTACAGTCTGCTATTGTCCTGCTACAGTGCATGCTACAGTACCCCCGAAAATATGTCTCTGCCTGGTTTTTGGACCTGGATCTCGTGGACGCACTTAAGGATACCTCACCAACTAGGCTGAGGCTCATGTGCTAGTCGTCCATACACACAATCGATGGTTTCGTTTCCAACTTGATGGAAGAATGATATCAATATAGGTCATGAAAATAACATAATAATATATAATTATATGGTATATATTGATGTTATTATATCATCATGGTTGAAGAAGATTCTATGAAACTGTAATATGATATAAAACTAAAACATTAGGTTAAAATCTATATCTCTTATTAAGATGATATCCTTTTCTTTACACCTTAATCCCTATAAGCTTGGAATTATTCATTAAAACCTTCTTTATAATGAGGGTATGAATTCTATGAATGTATTTGGGTAGTTATTGAATAAAATAAATTGATTTTTAAGTGTTTAGAGAAGAGGATAGGGGGTTCCTTTTATAATGAGTGGATATACATTCTTGGATTTTTTCAAAGTATTAAATTAATATAAAATAATATTCGTGTTTAAGTGTATAAAAATAGATATGATTATAGTATTAGAAAATTATGATTAAAAATATTCTCATTCAATAAAAACTATACAAATTTATGTTATGTTTCACCCTTATCCTTTTGTTTTAACATTCAATTAACCCTTTTAACAATTACCGTGATAACAAGGTTTTTTACTCATTATGGGTCAAGATAGTTACTATAAAAGGAAAATTGGTTCATAAATGGACCATTATTGATATTTTAAACCATATCCAAATCAATTTGATAAAGGGAGTAATTTTTAAAAATTTAAATAATTTAATAAAATATTTTTTATTTTAAAATATTGTTAATGTCAATTTTGAAACTATTAATTTAATTTTACTTTAAAAATAAATGACAAAAAAGGAATGTTAATATAATAATTTAAGACATCCCTAAAATTTTATATTTATCTATAAATTCACAGAATAAAAAAATTAATTCAAATTATATTACTTTTAATATTTTATGAATCATTTATTTTATTTTTCTATGAATTGAATAAATATTGTTTCATTTTTACATAAGTATTTAAGGTAATTATTTCATCACTATAAACTAGAAACAAATTTCCATAATAAAAAAATAATTTATCTTTGAAATAATAATTTACAACAGACAATAACTTGCTTTATCCTTTTAACAGAACATTATAGATATTAAAATTATAAAAGTGATATTTTTTACTTTATATTTTATTTAAAAATATTAAAGGTCAAAATCAAAGAAATATGACACCAAGTTTCCATATTTTAAAAAATTGGATATACATGGATGAAATCCATTCATCTAATGGGATAAAAGAAAGTGTTAGGGTCATTATTTTAGTCCTTATTATATTATTTTTAACCTTAATTACCAGATTTATCCTTACCATGGTGATAATTATTTACTATATTTACTATTCATAATGAAAAAAATAAAAGGAAAATATTTACCAAATTTGAACAAATTTATTAAAATATGGAATCATTTTTCAATATTCAATTCACATAAGTTGTAGAAATTATTTTAATATTAAAATGAAAAATGCAACTAAAAATGATTTTTTTGGAAAATTCATTTTTAAGTACAGAAATGTTTTTATACCAAATTCAACCATAAAATTGATTTCAATGTAATTAATTGGATTATTCATAACATAATATAAATAATTTTAATTTTAAATCATTTTAAAAAGATCGGTACTTTTTAAAGTCTTTCATAAAAAATATTCTTTTCAATAAAAATACGTATTTTTCATTATTTACTCGAAAATCTATCTTTTCGAAAAAATACTAATATTTAATTATAATATAATTTTGATCTTATGATTTTAAAAATGATAAATGTTTTATAAAATAAAATTTATAAAATTAATATAAATTAATTAAAATATTCACTCACAAAAGTTAATAAAAACCATTTTTGAAGAAAATGTTTTTTGAAGAATAAAATGACTTTACTAAAAATTAAGTGATTATTTACTAGGAATGAGTCAATAAATTTGTATTGATAAGTATCTATATATATATTTCATAATCTTTTTAATACAATTTATTCCAAAAAAATCACCACCTAGGTTATAATAGTCATATTTAAATAATAATATTTCGTAGTTCGTTTTAGCATAACTTATAAGGTATTGAACATACTCTTTATTTTAAAATACCGTGATATTAAAAATACCTCCCATATTTTATATCTATTCTCCATCATGAACTCTCAGGATACATGGGTTATCACCTATCCACCTATTGTCTTCCACACTGAGTGTGACTCATAAGAGCCCAGAGGTTTGGATGATCTTACTAGTAAGAGTGATAGGGATGTACCACATCTAGAAGACAAAGAGTCATGGTATGGTTACATTACATTAAAAAAAATCAATATAAAGTTTACCATGTGTCAATTTTCAAACCATTGAGGATAATGTATTATAAATTCCCCAATCCTCACAGATGAACTATTTACATGTGAGAGCTTTTGGTACATTATTCCACATTTAAAATTTATTGACACCTTTTCTATATACTAGATATATCTATTTAAGGAATTATCTTAAAAATAATTCTATGTGGATTGATTCCTGTTATATATGGATATATATATCTATGCATCAATCCATTATACTAGGCCCAACTGTAAGTTTCCACCAACCCAAAATGTCCCTCCCAATATATGGTATTCTCATTCATGTTAGAAATTCCTATGGAGTTTACATGATTCCATTCCACATGACTTTAAACTACTTGGTGAAAGTCCTTATTATAGAAATTTAAACTACCCTATGCTTGAGTCCTTTTCACACGAAATTTACTTCATAAAAAATGACAACTACATGTGGACTTATTCTTTATTAGTTCAAGATATGTATTAGCATCTATACCAAACATTATAGACCTATCCATAAACCATAATTCATCTATACTCATTTCCAAAGGATAATGATAGTGTTGATATGGTAAGTATAGAATTATTCCATATCCTCTTTTTATATTATTTATTCCATACACCACACTTTTCTTTTTGAGTTATTTATATTTCCATAAACCATTCATGTTTATTAGTAAAGATCATACTTGAATTCATGGGAAACTTCTGTTGGCTATGCATACATTCCCTAATACAGCTATGCATATACACCCCAATTTTGGCCTATCAACTAGAAGCATCTCATCTTGAGGGGAGTGACCTCTAATCTACTTATTCCCTAGTAGAAGCAAATAAAATCCTATAATTTGAATATGGTTAGTGGTAACCTTTTTTATACCTTCTCCATATCATCACTCTTAATCCAATTACCTCAAATTGTGACTTATATTATCCTCATAATTCCATATTCAAGATTTGTTACAGTGCCATCAGTCTCTTATGTCTCCTCTATATTGTTACTTTGAAAACAATTTTAAATCATGTTCCATGTATCATAAGACTAAAATATTTCCACACCCTCCAAGAAAATCAATGATGGAAATAGAAACATATTCACACTAGGGTTTTACCTTACCCCCACTTTTGAAAAAATATATTTAAACTTAAAATCTAGCTTTCAGTGGTTCAAATTGAAAATCCTTAAACTACTAGTGAAAAACACTTAAAAAATTATTAGTATAAAAACAATTAAAGTTAATTCTAAGAAAAATTAATGTCTCAATTTTCTAAGCTTCTCCCTTTCACAACTTTAGGAAAAGTTAGAGTGAAAATAAAAAAAGTTGAAAACATCATAAGTCCCACCATATGACCCCAAAAAAATCCAAGTTGTGATGTTCTTATCCATTGGTCCAATAAAAAACTAGAGTAATGAAATATTATATCCCTTTACCTAGATAATGTGTTTAGTACACAATGACACAACTTTTTGCATACATGAAACCTCCTTGAATATCCCTCTTCCATAAGCTACTTCATTTCTCAAGTATTTTAGTTGTAAAAAACTATTCATAGTTATTGGTAGTGAGAATAATAATCTCCAAGGGAAAATTATATGGGATATTTATTAATTACCCAACATGTATTTTCATATTCACCCCATATTTTTTCCCATCAACTAGAAGCATATCATCTAGAGTGGAGGGAAATATAATCACCATATGCACTGACAACATCACAGTGGGAACAATCATCCAAATATGGTCAGCATTCATTATTTATGAACCATTACAATTTCATAATAATCGATTCAAACTCATTCAGATATGATTTTCACAACCCGTAACCCGACTATTCAAATGGGTTCTATGTCCTTGACATTGCACTATACTTTTCCTTTGGTAAATAATATGAAAATTTATTCTTTAACCTTTGGCCCTTATCATGTGATCTTAAACTATAAAATACATTAGTCCAGGAACTATAAACCTAAATAAAATTACCTATTGTCTGATTTTTTCTACATATATGATATTGGGATCTCATTCACATTGGGTTTTCTTCATCCATGTTACTATACAAACAACAACACCCTTGGTCAAATTTGTATGACCCTAAACTTTAGTAACACCTATAAAAATATGTTTATCCTTAAAAATCATTATTCATTGGTATGATTTGAATAACCTAAAACTACTAAACGAAATAGACACAAAACTCACCAGGTTTAAATCTAGAAAAAAACCTAGGTAAAATCATGTTATTGCTCACTAGATAGAAGCATTATTTGATTTAGGCTAAATTAAGCATTAAAAATTTAAAATATATAAAACTAGTTAGTTTGAAAACTCATAAATGGAATCCTAAGAAAAATATGATTCATTTCCTACTAAGTTTCCCAAATATGAGGATTTGGAAAATTTTTTGATGAAAAACTAAAAGAATAAAATCTTGTAATGTCTACAATATGACCCCATCAGAAGTCAAGTTTTGATTTTTTGGTTTCTTGGCTTAGGAAAAACTTAGAGCATTCAACCTTTATTTTATCTTCAAAACATAATCCCAAGGATTCCCCATTAAATTTATAATGACATCACTTTATATTATTAAAACCCTATTGAATATTGGAATCCATTTTCCAGATCCCCCCTTTATGATCTTCATCATTCTGAGTCGAAACAATCTTTTGAATATACCGACTATTATGTTATGGTGATGGTATCTATGCCTATACCCATCAATGAGACACACCAAAGAGGAAATAAATCATCCAAATAGACTAACTATAGTATTATAATGATGAAAGTTATACCTATACCCATATTTGAGCCACACCCATGGGAAAATAATTTTGACTCAAGTGTTTGGAGACAAAAATTGAATTTGGTCATTTGGAATTCAATGTTTAAATTATTTCAAATGATCATGAAACTATTGTATTAGATAATTATTTGGGGATTATAAGATAAATTAAAACAAAGAGAATATTTTTTTTTTGAAAAAAACGACTTTTCATTAATTGATCAAAAAATTAGAGGTGCATCCATATATTGGAGTCTCTCTCTTTATAATGATTATATTCCAAAACATTCTCTATATATGGGCCTAGGGATTCCTAGTATTGTCACAAAAAATGGAGATAAAGTATAAAATATCTAAGATATAAAATAATTGAATAAAAGTTGCGGGCTATTCAATATCTGCTAAGAAGCATCAATTGATCCTCATAGGGTCGTGTGCTTGATGGTCTTAGCCTTAGCTAAGGAATGAATCCCGTCCAATTTATCTATTAGCTCTTGTTTGTTTTATCCTACAACCTAAATCTCATAAATAACATCTAAAATTTAGGCCCTCCTCTTTAGTATGAGATAATCATATTTATTTAATTCCATACTCAAGTATAACACCCACTTCATGTGATTGCATTCTTCAGTAGTACGTTGAGTTAACTCTTGGGTGATTTAATATAAAATTTCAAATTGATGGTTAACACTTTATAAAATTAGGATATATTATTCTTGATTCACCATTCATTCATATAAAACCATCATTTTAAAAGAAATCAAGTATAAATATTAATAGTAAAAGCCATCTATGTTGAGACCTATAAATAGTTGATGAAAGTGATTGGATTTACTCTTTATCTCAACAATCAATGTCTGGATTATTAAGGTGTATATATTTTTCCATTCTCATTCACAAGTTAGTTATTACATTTAAGTGATTCCATCACCAAAAGATGCTTCATACTCTGAAACCATAATGTATTCTAGGATATAATCACCAGTTAGAATTCTCTACATTGCCCAAAAGAGCATGAAAAAAACTAGGTCTAGGATTTACCTATCAAGAGAAACCAACCTTTAAGAATATTAAATAATTAACACACCATGAGAATAAGTAGTTATATCTACCTTATAGGTGTCATGTTCATACCTTGACCCATGGAATATGAGATCTTAAGGTTGTGTCCAGAAGCAATGAAATTTTCTTCATTGTATAAATAACACAACTAGAGGACTTTATCATCATGTGATGATTCTTCATAGTCTTCCTATTTAAATTTAAATTAAAAACCACCTTTTTTAGAATAAAACCACTTGAAAACATACCATAATAAAATTTAACCCATGCTTTACAATACTATAGGAATAGACTGGTCACAACCTCAATCTGTGGAAGAATAATTATTTCGTTACTATCATCTCACATAACCATTAACCAAAAATGGTATCATAACATTGGGTGTTGAACACCAGATTCCCTGTATACATTGATCACAAAAAAGTAACACCAAAACCTAGAAGTATTGTAGGGTTTAGAAATTGAGACCCTGTTAACCCTTACCATGAAAAACCTATCATATAGTGTAATCCAATATGAAAAAGTGATAGTTGAGTCATTGAAACCTATAATCAATGTACTAATGGGTGTTTTGTAAGGGGTGAAGGAAAATAGGGAATGGTATTATAGAAGGTGATCCAAATACCAAGTGTCCATGCTTATGGGATTAATACATATGATATCCATAACTGTAATCCTACAAGCATGTTTAGGAGCCAAGGATGTGTGCTTTAGTTCATAACAATAAAGATTCACTGATATCATGTATTGAAAGAGATAAATTGTGTTTTAGGTTATGTGGGAAGATTCACCCTATTGAACTTGAACTAACACTTTATAGAGTCTCCCTAAAGACTGTATAAAAAGATTCAATAATATGATATATTCCAGTTGATTATCTACTATTAAAGTGGTTTCACTTACCCCAGTATATGCATCTCAAGTATGTAACAACCATCAGATGAGAAACATGGCTAGTATCCCTTCGAATTGAAGATTGAAGATTAGCTCTGTCATGATACAATAACCCCATGTAGTATATTAGCCATCATCAAGGATGGACTAATAATTATTCTAAGATCTACTACTATGTTGGATAGGGTATGACCATAGTGTTTTCTCTCAAGATCTTGACCCATAGGGAAGTAGGAAAATTTTGATCCATGTGATAAAAGGAATATTTAAGGAAAAATGAGTTTCCTTCCTCAGATCTCTCTTAATTAATACTATCATATTCCTTGAAACTATAGAAGTTCCCCTGATATTTTACCAAATGTTTTATGGGGAAAAAATAATTATACAGATATCATAAAATGGGGATTCCATTGATTTTATGGATATCCCATAGACTAACACCAAGCTCCTCATTCCATATACGAAACATGTTAGTATCATAACACCACTGACTGACCAACTTAATCATGAGGTCTAAAAGGTTTTACATATAGAACTATAAATTTTAGTAAGCCTCATAGAGTCTAGTGGCCCATAGGTGGTCCTCTTGTGTGATACAACAGTGGTTCACCCAATAAGGCCGTTCCCATTCCTTATAAATGTTCCCACTAGAGAAAAGGTCCCATTGATGAATCCAAACTCTCTTATGGATATACACAAATTATTTCTTAATGGTTGAGTAGGAATAAACCTAATATACCCATCATGATAAATATTCACTATGATGATACCCTGAGTTGACATAATAGGAATTTTAAAGAAGCCCCCTTTAGGTAGTTGGGTATTAACCTGGAAGTAAAACCCATACAATATAAGTCTATTAGATAGTGTATCATTTAAAAAAGCTGGTTAAAGAGTAATTTCTAGTGTTTGATGGAACTAAGTGATTACACTTAGATATTTGAGTTCAGTATCCATGATTATCTCTCAGATATTTGTATCTACCTCAACATTTGAAACAAGAATCATAATTTGATCCATTTTCTTTATGTAAATAAAATAGTTCATTAGAAATGAACTAAATAATGTGAGGATAAACATTGAAATAAAAGTAATTAAAGGAAATAAACACAAGGTGAAAATTTAACTAAGTATAAATTATTTTACCCCAATTGTTCTTCCTAGTACATCATGCAAGTGCGTCATGAAAGGAATTGACCCACTTGACATCACTCAAGTTAATCACCCTAGTTTTTCTCATATATCCTTTAATCAAAATTTTCACCCTTCTTACACATCTAACATAAATGTAGTAATATTTGGGAAAATCCCATAGTTATACACATAGATTAAGGTAAAATGAACATAGGGGAAAATATAATTGAAATAACAGCTCTCTCATGTCAAGAAAAGGTATGGATATAAGGACTCTCACCTACTATTTATAAGAACTATATGGTTTATGTGTGACACTAGCATGCGACCACTAGATGAAAAAAATTGTACGCACCAAATATGATAAAAATATTCTCACCAAATTATCATGAGACAACCTATCCACAAGAAAAAAATCACTCCCTTTATAGAACATCATTTCATAAAAAAATATGTTAGACTTCAGGTGTTAATCCTCCATGCTCTAATCATATTTAATCTCAAGGTTGAGGGTGATTTTTTATGATCTCATTTTGGTAAATGAAAAATACTTTAAAGGAGGTATACCCCAAATACATAAGGGATAATCCTAAAAGGAAGGTACTTTAAGTTCTCTCAAGACCCCTAGATCACTCCCAATAGGCACGCCCAAGTCAACAATGCTCATACTACTTGTTCCATAAAGTGTCACAAACGAGTCACCACTTGAACACAGCACTAGTGCTCCAAAAAAAAAAATTCTCTCATGGTTCTATATTTTATTAAAAATTGTACCCTTGGTATCCTCATTTATAAATTTTTGAAGATGAAGAGATGGATCTAAGCTCAACTTACCCAAGTCTCACACCCAAGTCTTGTGCTTAGGTCTAGAACCCAAGTCCCCAAATCCCTTAAGTTTTCTTATTAAAACATAAAACCAAGGTAAAATAACCAAAATAAAGGGTAATTTAGTTATAAAAGGTTTCAAAATTCTAAGAAACCTTGTGAAGAATGACTTCATTCCCAGTTCATCAATCCAAGGGTGAAGAAAATTTCTAGGTAACAAAATTTGGTGCAATCCTTCCAAAATAATTCATGGAGAACCCCAAAACTTGGGTGAAACATTTATCAAGTCATGAAACCTAGAATAACATCTCACCTTAGTACATTTATGGTTCCACTTATCCCAAGTATCACTTGGAAAACATATCTTTTTTCCCTCAATAGGGAGAACCACCTTGTTTTTCCTAGTATCACTTGGATAAAACCTTCCCCTTTCCTTTATATCACTTGGAAGAAATCCCATTTGAGCCCCTTTATAAGGTGGACTTCACTATTATTCTCCCATAACATTGAATAATTAACACTTTGGATTCAATGGTAGAGTATTCTTTCATCAAAGTGTAATACATGGCACTTTAATTATAAAGTCCTCATCCAAGGGCATTATAGGTAAATGAAAAGGAATGTACACTAACATGAATACCTTTGATCATAGATTCCTTTGATTAAAGTAGGATCGAGAATTATCATACCATATAGAAAAAACCCTTGGGTGAATCACAATCATGGATTCCTATGATAATGTGGGTCCCTATTAGGAGGATCTTAGAGAATTCCCTCCTGGCTCGATGATAGATTTATTCTATGTATTTCAAGCTAGGTTAAAAGGGGAATCACTTATAGAGTAATCCCTTAGACTTTCTTAATGGGGTAAATACCCCACCTACCTCTATATACAACTACACCTATCAATAATAAGGAATATGGTGGGACGAACATCCTCTTCTGGTGTAAGTCCCATCTGAATATTATTGTGTAATGAACATGATCTCCAATTATATATTGGTTCTCCCATTGATCTTCTCTAACATGGGATTAGAGGCCTAAGTCGACCATTCCATTTGAAAAATTAAAATGCCTTCTATTTAGGACTCCTACTAAAGTATAATCTCTAATGAAATCCTTTATGGGCCTCCTCCCAAGGAGTAATCCCCAAACACATATTTCACCTAGGCCGTATAAGACCCACTTAAATTTAATCACATGTTCCCATAAAAGGTGCCTGATCTTCCACCATATCTTGTTTCTCACACTGAGCATAACTGAAATAGCCTTAGATATTTGGGTCGACCATGACATTAGCATAACATAAACATATCCAATATGGGAATCCAATCAATTACAAGGAAGAACCAAACAATTATAAGGAAGCTTCATATGTGTAAGCCCCACTCAAATCCTCTTTGTTACATTTTTCATGACATAGAAATCCCCACAATCTGAAGTCAAACTACATGGACAACATATTAGTCACATGATGTTAAATTTCATGATGACATTCTTAACACATGACATTAAACTATATGGTAGGGTCCTTGTATATGACGTTAATTAATATCACTTAAATTATATGGGATCTGATTCTAGTTTCTAACAAGATACACATGACACATATTTAGGGATTGAACCCAATATTCACATATCTCCATCACTTTATATATTCCAAAACTGTGATATACTACCAAAAAAATCATATTAATTCATTGGGATATAAACCTAATGAAATTATACCCCCACTTGTGGGGACACATTCCCTTAGATTCTTACCATCTTTTCTCTGGGGCCATATTCCCCCAAAATACTCCTCAATGAACAATATCCTTGATAATGTAATTCCCTATCCTGGAGGGTCATATTACCTTCAGGTGTCATCATATTTACTTTATTAGGATATATCTCTAATGAAATTATACATATACGTAGTAGGCTATATTCATACCATCCAAACTCACCCATCCTCATTAAGCTATATTCCCTTTGAGGTCATCTAGAAAGGGATGATCATTCATAAGTCCCACACTAACCATCATCGGGAACCTTTCACCTAGAAATTTTATTCCACATGACTTTAAACTGCTTGGAATTAGTCCTCATCACATTATTTAAAGGGTAAAATGTGTCCCATTAAGTGGCACCAAACTATGTGGGTTCTGATTTCCTTCACGGAGACACATAAGAAGACTATTTATTGAGACTTATCCCAATATTAAACAATAACCATACATATGGATAGAATTATATTCTAGAGTGCCTGATAATGAGACTTTAAACTAAAATATCATCCCTTCACCCAATATTGGTGGGGATAGGGAACCTTTAATATATACAAATGCATTCTCACTCATTCACACCCATAATTAATGGACCATCATTCATGAGGGTAACTAGTAGTGTTATTAACATTAATTATTGAGATTCATAGTTATGTCTTAAATCTATAAGAGAGTCTTAAAATAGGCAAAATTCCCACAAAAGGTACGTATGTTCTCAACCTCCCATATTCTCAGTTAGGTGTGAATTTTTGGAGTTGCTAATATGTCTTAGTGACTAGTTAACTTTGAAAACTAGGGCTATCGAATGAAAATATCCATATAAAGTGAATTTATGATTAAAGAAACCTCTATTAACCTTCCCTCATCTAGGACGGGCCCAACCAATAGTGGATATGGATATAAAACCATCCCTAATAAAACCCTAAAAGAATGGAAAAATATTTTATATGAACATTATTATAAGAAAATGAGGTTGGTATTAAAAAATTTACCTTCATATTAAAACTAAATTATTAATATCTCACTTATTTAAATTATAGAGGGTACTTTGTTTGAAAATATTGGATTACTAGGTAGATGAATGGGTCCCCTTGAGTAATTAACCGCTCCCAGTTAAGCAGAATCCCCATGTTCGGCTATGTCTTCCACTCTATTTTTGGTTGAAATTATGATTTTTTTCTTCCAACCTAGGTACATTTCTCATTGAGTAGTGAAGAAGAAGAGTTACAGGGGCCCTAAGATTCTATAATGCTTATAGGTGGTGAAGTCAAGTTCTCAAATGCATGGTGGGAAGTCCCAGTGTTTATAATAACCCTCACATTAATCAATCCAAAATTAAATGATTTATAATAATCATTTCACTTTATTACATTTTGAGGATATTTTTTGTTTAGAGTTTTAGATAATTAGGTAAATCATTACATAAAAAAGTGGACACTTTCACACAATATACATTTTCCCTATAAAACAAGTTATTTATAAGGACACACTTGCTTTGTTCAAGGTAATTCCCATAATTAGAACTATGATTGTTTTAACATTTCTAATCCTCTTAAATCCCTTTGAAAAACATTTTAATACATGGGATGATAAAAACAAAGGTTAATAATGGATAAAAATGAAAATAAACTAGTTAGTAAATTTTTAAACCTGATAAATCCATAATAATATTTTCTTTCTTCAAAACAAACATTTGAGCTAAATTATCTATTTTACTTTTCTATGAAAACAAATAAATTTAAAAACCGGTTTCATAAAACATTTTTTTTGAAAGCATAAAGATAAAATCACAATAAAAATGTTTTTCTTAGAGAACATGAAAAATAATGACTACCTTTTCTTGAAAAACAATCCCTTTACCTTTTTTAAAAAGGTTCATAAAATTTTCTTAATAACATAATATAATTTTATTACATATTTAAATTAAAATTTATTTCTTTTATAAACCATTTAAATCATTTAATGTAGGTTACTTGATACATTATCATTATATTCATCTTTACAAGAACCCATATAATGAAATCTTATAACTAGATAATTTCCATTTCTTTTAAGAGTAACCTATCATCAGTATAATATTTCAGTTTACCCAATGAATTGGAGAGCTATATCAGGATCACCTGTCATAAAATATATATTAGAATCAACTATAATTCATATAAAATTACCAAGAACCATAATATTAATAAAAAACACATATCTTTCATTTTAATTATAAAACCCATTTTAATTTTCATTCAATTCTATAATCAATAACACTTAGTAATCTCTTAAATATTAGAAAACGTTTATGTTTGATTTTATTTTTTTAAAATAAAAAATCCTTAAATGTTGATAGGAAATATATTTTTTGAAAATAAAATTTGAAAAAATTGAAATAATAATAATAATTAATAATAATTATAATAGAAAAAAGGGTGTTCAGTCAGTATATGTTAAAAAATAATACTTTTATAATTTTGTAAAAAGTCAAAAATAACCCCTATGAAAAATGTTGAAAAGATTACTTTTTTAATAATTTTTAATTAAATTAAAAAATAATTTAAAATAAACTTTATAAATATTTTAATCAAAACTAAAAATATTCTTGAAACATTTAATATAACTTCATCATGGAAGGAAAATATTTTTAAGGAAAACTTTATAACAAGATTTTTAGTGGGAAGTCCTTTACCTCAAGTCCCGACTCATATAGTTCATATGAATACCCTCATAATTAATAACACCATATTACTTTTCTAAATTATTGAGAATATTTTTAATGTTTATTTTATTATTTTTATTCTCTTTATTTTATTTTAAAAACTGTTATATTTTGTTACTAAAATGGTTAAGTTTACGTTGGATGTTTTGAGGATGTTTAGTTTAAAATTCCAAAATGACATTAGTAGTTTGACTAAGGTAAAAGTGATATTAAGAATGAAAAAATTAATATTTTTATATTTAACTTTTTATAACCATCAATGTAAGGTTTTTATGAAAAATTAAATACTTCATATCATGGAGGTTTTATTCCATACATACACACGTGTGACATTTCCATTTTTCTACTGGATAGAAAAAACAAGGTATATAATATTTTACTTTTCTAGGATATTAATTATGTTATATTTTTTGAATTTATTCATTATATCCATCCTTATGACCAACCATGTGAGGCGGTAATGAAAAACTAATCACATTATTTTGTGGCGGTGTTATTCCACATATACGCACAAGCAACATTGTCAATTTCCATCAGATAAAAATGGTAAAAATTTAAGTAATATATTATCTTTATAGAATAATAATATTGTTATAAAATTATTATATATTCACCAATTACATATTTATAACTATTCATGAGAGGTTGTGATAGAAAACAAAATGCATATCTTCATAGAGGTGGTAGTCCACACATACACATGAGATATGTTTCAATTTCCCAAAGAATGAAAATGAGATAAAAAATAGTTATCACATAAGGCATAAAAAAAATTAGTATAAAAAATATACTTATTTGAATATGTAACAGTGTTTAGAATATATTTTAAATAGTTATAAGAATAAATAAACTTTAAATAGGTATGTTAGGACTTATACCTTGTCCTCAGACGTCTCACTTTGGATTACTCATTAAGCCTTATAAGACCGGTCTTTTGAAAAGAATAAGAATCATATGATGTGAAGAGGGATTTTGGGAAGGTATTTTTGTAGGTATTATTCTTTATAAAAGTCTCACGTGGTGTGAAGAGGAGAGTATTTGATGTTCCCTTTTAGAATTGAGGGGAGAGGCACTCTTGTAACTATTGAAGGTTTTAAAATAATATAAAAATATTATTCATAGGAAAGTGGAACTTAGATAATTAAAATTACATTATAAAATGAAAATTTTAGAAATAATATCAAAAAATAAGAATGAAAATAATATTTTTTGACCATATCACTTAGTTTTAACCTTAGTTAACCCGTTTTACCCTTTTTACCACAGTGACAATATTTTTATCAAGGTTATTATTCATAAAGACAAAAATATACCATATTAATAAATTTAAACCTCCTGATTCAAAATATTAAATTCATTATTCAAGATTACATATGTAGAAGTGGAATAAATTATTTTTATTATAATAATGTAAAATGAAATGAAAAACAAATTTTCCAAAAAAATGCATTTTAAGCCTTAAAACAATGTTATACAAAAATAAAATATAATACTAATTCAAACAAAATTTTTTGAATTATTTTTATTCGAAGGGGAAAATTTTGAAATTAAAATGAATCTAAATACAATGATTTATTTTAAAATATTTAAAAATAAATGAAAATTTTAATAATAATAGATATTTTCACTATTCACCCAAAAATATATTTTTTTAGAAAAATAAAAAAAATTCATCCTAATATGATTTTGAATTTTTGAATCCAAAGAAGAATTTAATTGACCAACTTAAAACTCTAAAATTTTAGAATTTTAATTATTTAATAAAATATATATTTCGTGGAAAACATTTCATCCAGAATAAAACCATTTATTTTTTGATTGAAAAATAATATAAAATTATCATATGATATATGAATAGATAAAATTTATTTTTAAAATTAATAAGACATAAAATTGATTTACTATTAATACTACTTGGGTTTTCTTATTCTTCCCACCTTTTAGAAATTTCATCTTTGCAATTTTATGAATTACTTAGGAAAGTGAGGGTATTTTTCCCTCACAACTTTTTATGATTTCTATATAGGTTCATAAATAATATGATTTTTCTATAAAACTCTGACTAGGTGAGTTAAAATATTATGTAACACCTTCTCTTTGTGATATATAATCTACACTGGATTTTTATTATAATAAATATTCTCTTCCAACTATATCCCCTTATGGATAAAAATGGGATATGCATCAAGTTCATTCTTTCTTAGCAAGGAGATATGAAACACATCATGTACCCAAGAAAGAATTAAAGGTAAGACTATATAGTAATAAACCGATCCCAATTTATCTATAATTTCATAGGTTCCTATGAATTGTAGGACCAAATTTACTTTTCTTACAAAATCCATTACACCTTTCCAAGGATATATTTTATGAAGGACATGGTTACCTAACTAAAATGAAAGGCCTTTCCTTTAGTTATCTACATAACTCTTCTTTCTACTCTGTGATAACCTCATGCAATGCCGAATCATCTTCAATTTATTAAGCATATCTTTTACCAAATCTAGTTTAAATAATTTCCTCTCTTTAACTTTTTCCCATCATAAAAGAGTGAAAAACCATTTTCTATATAATTACATAAATAGGTCCATCTGTATACTTGAATGAAAAATGTGATAAAATAAAATTAAACTAAAGATATATTTTGATCTTGATTTTCTGATAATCTATTAATAAATATTAAAGCATATACTCTAATGTATGAATTGTATGCTATTAAT
Source organism: Viscum album (assembly GCA_963277665.1). NCBI lineage: Eukaryota > Viridiplantae > Streptophyta > Magnoliopsida > Santalales > Viscaceae > Viscum > Viscum album. Next base: position 288,879,009 of record OY728139.1, read on the forward strand.
TTCTTTTAGATTAAGAATGAAAAGATGTACTGAAATTTATTTTAGTACCCGTCAACTTTTGAAGTAATTTCCAAAAATTTAATGTAAACCTAATGTTGAGTCAATAAGTTTTTCCTTATGACTTTTCCATTCCTTCTTGTTTTGAAAATCAAAAACACCCTATAGATAAGAAAATCTATATTTTACTTCTATAAGGAAAATTTCCTTCCTTAAAGAAATTTACCCTAACATAGATTTTCTTATACATAGAAATATTTTTCTTAAGTATAAAAATCGGATTCATTCCCAAAAACCTCGGAATCATATAATGCTAAGGTATGAAGCATTCTGTTTTAGGATCTGAATGCTGGATATGAACTCTAATAAAGTTCCACTCCGAATTCTGGACACGAACTCTAATAAAGTTCCTCTCCGAATTCTAGATACGAACTCTAACAAAGTTCCACTTCGAATAATGGATACGAACTCTAATAAAGTTCCACTCCGAATTCTGAATACGAACTCTAATAAAGTTCAAACTCTGAATTATGGACTCCGAACTTTTACTAGTTTGACTCCGAACTTTTACTAAGTTCGACTCCAAACTTTTACTTAGTTTGATTCCGATCTTTTACTAGTTCGACTCCGAACTTTTACTAAGTTCGACTCTGAACTTTTACTAAGTTTGACTCTGAAAATTTACTTAGTTCAACTCTGAAATTTTACTAGTTCGACTCCGAACTTTTACTAAGTTTGACTCTGAACTTTTACTAGTTAGACTCTGAACTTTTACTAAGTTCGACTCCGAACTTTTATGAGTTCGACTCCAAACTTCTACAAGTTCAACTCCGAACTCCGAAAGTTCAGATTCTGAACTCTAGTGAAACCAGACTCCGAATTTCCTTAGAAATTCAGACTCCATATTTCCACAGATTTCAGGTTCTGAATTCTTATAAAACAGAATCTGAATATCCTTTTTATTATAGACTCCGAATTCCATTTTGGTTAGACTTTGAACTATTATTTGCTTCCATTCCGAATTCTAGTTTTGTTTATACTTACACTCGTTTCATTATAAAATGATGTCGTGCATTCAGTTACACATGTTTTGTTATAAAACGTTGTCTTCCATTCTGTTTATAACTAACCGTTGGTTTAGTGACACGTGTACAGGTCCCTCTGAAATTTAAGGAAAATATGACCGTTGGAGGAGGGAGCCGACCATTGGAAATTTTCCTATAAATAAAAGCTCATTTGAAAGAGCTCAACAACAAGTTGATCGATCTAGAGACCACACGCTGGTAAGGTGATTTCTAGAGAGAGAATCTTTTCATGCCTTGTGCGTACTGAAATGCTCATTCATATTGTTTTGTGCGACTCCGAATGTTGGTGATTACATTCGAGGACTTCCGGGGATAGGAAGCCAGAGGTGCCGACTACCATGAAGTTCGAGGGCTTCCTTGCTGAGGAAGACAGAGGTTCCAACTACCTTGAAGTTGAGGGCTTGCGGGGATAGCAAGACAATGATTTCAATCTTCGTATCGAGGTCTTACCCTGGTGTGGGTAATAGATACTTGTTTGAAAGTATAAATCAAGGGACCTTTATCCAAGGTTGTTGGATACCCTTCTCTTTGGGTTAAAAGACTTATATCTTGTTACTTGTAGTTTTAATACTTGTTTTTTCCGCTGCATATTGTATTTTAAGGAAAGTATAATCTTCTTATATTTCCTTACACTTGTACTCTGATTCATTTAGATTCTATATGCTTTAAGGTAGAATCCCATATTGTAAATTTTAGTTAAGTTTCAATTTCTGGATCCATATTTCTGTAACCTATTTTTCGAAATCACTTTCTAGATTTAAGCAAGTGCATAGAATTTGAAGTTTATAACTTCATACCTTGTTCCAATTCTCCAATTGGTGTGAGAGGTGTTGTGAATTTTCTTAGTTTAACTTTGTTAAACTTAGATCTTTCATTGTTTAAGGAAATTTTTAAAGTGTACAATTCACCCCCCGTCTTGTATATTGAGCATCTATATCATTATTTCGATCCTACAATTGGTATCAAAGGTTGGAAACCTCATACTCTATACTAATCTTACAATTGGTATCAGAGGTTGGAAACCTCATACTCTATACCAATCCCACATTTTTTATCAGAGCAGGTCTCTGAAATACTTATACTCACATATAAGTTTTTCTTGCTCAGTTTTTCTTGATCTATATTTTTCCTTAGGAATATGTTTCCTTGAATCCGAAGTTTTGTTATTAAAAAATTTGTATGGAATTAAATTTTTATAATAGATGGAAGGTTTGAATATTGGTTTGATCGACAATTAAACCCTACAAGACCACCAATTTTTTATGGTAATGACTATTAGTACTGGAGAGATCGAATGAAGACTTTTGTAATCAATACTGGAGTAGAAAACTTTTTATGCTTACTGGAGGTTATCAAATTCCGGATAAGGAAGTTAGCACTTTCACTAACCAAGAGAAGCATGATTATAAATTAAACTATAATGTACACAACACATTACTTTATTCAATGACTAGGAACATATATAGCCAAATCTCTTCTTGTGAAATAGCCAACTTTATCTGGAAGAAACTTGAAGTTACACATTTTGGTACATCTAAAGTCATTGAGACTAGAGGAGATATGCTTAGGACTGAGTCTCATGGTTTCAATTTTCCTCATGGAGAACCCATATGCGAAGTGCAACAAAGGTTTATGACTATTGTGAACAGTTTATAATCCATGGGTGAGAAAGGTCTAGATGATAATGCTCTTGTGGAAAAAATCATAGATATTATGCCCAATGAGTGGGAATCCAAGAGAACAGCTATTGATGAGAATAGAAAGGTATCCCAGATTACTCTTGATGAGCTATTTGGAACTCTTCTTCAACATGAAACAAGAATGAAGAGAGATGCTGACAACATCAAGAAGAAGAATGGAAATGGTACTGTTGATTTTACTACAACATTGAATCACATGAAACACAAGACTCTTGAGTGTGTAACTAGATCCAAGTCTAAGAAGGTGTTTATTCAATCAGAATCTAGTTATAGTGAAGTCTCAGAGAATGAGTTAGAAAATCTTTCTCTAAGGATGAACAAGATAGCTGGCCAGAGAAATTTCCAATCCAAGTATAAGAAAAAGGAAATAAAAGATAGGAAATATGGATAAGTTACTTGTTATGAAAGCAAGAGAGCTAGACATATTAGACTAGATTGTCCTTTGCTCAAAAAGAAAGAAAGAAAAGAGAGGCATTCTGAAAGGAACAAAATGAAGTATTATAAATCCAAAGCTAAGAATGTTCTGAAAGCTAGTGACACTTGGAGTGCCAGTGGTGGTGACTCTTCAGATGAATCTTCTGATTATGAATCCTCAAGACAGAATAATCTTGGTCTTATACCCAGATTACCTATTAACAATCATTGCTTCATGGATAAGGTACACAATGCTGAATCATTGACCAATGTTTCTTTAAATTCTAATGATAGTAAATATTATAACTCTTCCGATGAAGAATCCTCTTCTGATTAAGAAAATACTTTACCTACCTATGAAGAATTTTCTAGGTTTGATGAACTTCTTGAGATTGAAAATTCTAAACTCAATAAAAAAATTGATAAGGTAAACTCTATAAATACTATTTTTACAAAATAAATATCAGATATTTCTAAAGATCTTGATAGGAAAAATTCTGATTTTATAAGAATTTCAAAAAATCTTGAGGAAGTAAATTCTGAGTAGAATAAACTTTCTAAAGAGATAGAAAAAGTAATTTCTAAGAAAAGTGTTTTCAAGCCTAGATATAGTTCCAAATATAATGGTTTTGAAGATAAAAACCTGGTTATAAAACTCAAGTCCGAATTTTTTTCCTTAAAGAAGTGTTTTTCAAACTTTACACATGGTAAAGAAAACTTTGATAATATGTATTCACAAATACGACCTTTAAGAAAAAAAATCCATATTTGGTTATACCCATGCAAAACCAACTTTTAGTAACAACTACTTTGTTCCACAAAGTGCCCCATTTTGTAAGAAATGTCAATGTGGTGGTCACTGGGCAAAGAATTGTTCTTTAAACAAAACCCAATCTCAAGGTTTTCATAAGGCTTACTTTTCTAAGAAGATGTGGCTACCCAAAATTTTTCTTTCTGGAAATCCCGGATCCAAACAAGTTTGGATTCCAAAAGTCTAACTCTTTTCTTGTTTTCAGGAAGTTAAAAGAAGTACCAACAAAAATACATAGTACATGGATAGTGGATGTTCCCGGCATATGATTGGCAACAAAGACTATTTTAAAAATATTATCAAGTCTAAAGGGGGAAAATTGACTTTCAGAGATAATGGTCAGGGAGAAATTATTGGTATAGGTAATATTTTTCTTCTTGGTAAAACGTTGATTTCAAATGTTTTATTTCTTAGGGATCATACACTTAAAGGAGATATCATTCTTCAGTTTATCGGAACACAAGATCAACTTCCTGATATTTTCACAAAATCTTTACCCTCTGATAGATTTGAATACATTAAACAAAATTTAGGAATGATAACCGTAATGTAATCATTTTTCATTAACTTCTTATTGAACAATTATCCTTACGGTAATAAACTCCTTTTCATAGGGGGAGTACATTTTCATGTTAGTTTAATCAAAATTGTTTTTTTCTGTTTTCTTTTCAAACTTATGTAACTAAATTTTTTGTAACAAGTTTTTAGAAAATTTCGGAATGGAAATTCTCAGAATGAAATTTTCGGAATGGAAATTTCGGAATGGAAATTCTTGGAATGGAAATTCTCGGAATGAAATTTTCGGAATGGAAATTTTGGAATGGAAATTCTCGGAATGGAAATTTCGGAATGTAAATTTTCGGAACTGAAATTTTCGTAATGAAAATTTCTGGAACCGAATATTTTGTAATGAATTTTCAGTAATGAGAATTTTCGTAATGAATTTTTCGTAATGATAATTTTTGTAATGAATTTTCCATAATGTGAATTTTTGTAATGAATTTTCCGTAATGAGAATTTTCGTAATGAATTTTCCGTAATGAGAATTTTCATAATGAATTTTCCATAATGATAATTTTCGTAATGAATTTTCTATAATGAGAATTTTTATAATGAATTTTCCGTAATGAGAATTTTATTAATGAATTTTCCATAATGAGAATTTTCGTAATGAATTTTCTGTAATGATATTTTTTTTCGTAATGAGTATTTTCATTTTTTTAACCATTTCTTCAAGAAGAATATTATCAATTGCGAACAATATTTCTAGCCAATCCGAAAGGTATTATCTTCTTAAAACTTCGTAATCATATTTTTCTTACTGGTATTTTCTTGAGTTTTAAAATTATTCGGATTCTAGTTTTCCTTAAATCCAAATGTTTTTCTTAAAACCTCAAAAGACCGGAGTCAAGTTTTTCTTTATGGGAATGTTCTCAACCGTTAGATCAGATCAAAAGGATTTTCAACCGTTAGATGGTTTTTGGAAGACCAAAGGTCACCTCCATCTCCTATATAAAGGGGACCCTAAAAGTCATCCCACATCGGTTTTTAAAAGCTTTCGCATCTCGAAACCCTGAATCTATTCTTAAGGACCGTTCCGATATCTGTCAAAGCCGTTCCGAATCTTCCAGAACTCTCCACTCCGAATGTCTGTTGAAGATACATCTCAAGACATGTCTACCTCAAATCCAATCTCATGACTACTAAGATTTCTTATCTCACTCCGAATAATCGGATTCTTCAACTATGGGTACGAGGTTTTCTCCTACCAAGAATGGGTGACAAGGATAATCTGAAGAAGAGTGATATCTATGCCCTATATTTCCTGGTAAATCTAAGGAAGATAAATTTGATGAGGCATGTTTTGATTACGATTAAGAATATAAAAGAAGGGAACTTGAGAGCTCAAATCATTATGTACCCTGCCTTACTATCAAAACTAATAGTTTGGTGCTTAGAGTCTTTCAAAGTTGCATGCAAGTCAAAAGTTTGGAATTGTAAGCTTATACTGGTTAGTGATGATACTTTGAAGAGGATGAAGATGGGTTTTTCTAGTGAATTCGGAGAATTTTATCCTTTACCAGAGGGAGAGGCTGAGGCCATTCCAGAAAATGTGGAGAAGGCTGAACTAGTAAAGAAAGTCACTAAGAAGAGGAAGCTTAAGGAAGTGGTTGGTGATGAAAAAACCCCCAAGTCTAAGGAAACTCAATCTGCACCTCCCAAACCGAAGAAACAAAAAGCATACCCAGATGAAGTGGCAACCAAGTGGAGGGAAAACAAAGAGAAGAGAAAATAATGGGATCCACAGTTCGGATTGGACCCGACTAAGGCTAAGGCCCTAAGGGAAAAAGTTGTAGATGTGTTAGAAAAAGAGGAAAAAGAGAAAAAGATGAAGAAAAGAGTGTCTGAAGTTGAGCTTGTTCAATCTCTATTAAGAGATACTGAAATATCCCTTGAAAATATTCCCATTATGGAAACCTTCGATGTCCAACCATCTTTACCAGAGACTCCAGGTAAGAACTATGTCACTTCGGAAAAATATAAGAGTAAAGAAGTAGTTGAAAAAGTAGAAAAACAGGCTAGTGAATAAGTAGTAGAAGAAGTTGTTGAAGAAGAATAAGAAGAAGAAGAAAGTTATGATCTTAATGATCTGATCAAACAAGCAGAAGATTATCAAGAAAAAGCTGAATCCGCAAAATTACCCACTCCAGAAATGGAAGTTGAAAAAGAAAGTGAGAAGGATAAAAATGAGCAAGAGGAAGAGACAGAAAATGATTTGTATGATGAGGAAGAATCCTATGAGAAGGAGTTTCCTGAAGAAGGAACACAGAAGGAAAAAATTGATGAAGACCAGATTGTTCAATTATCAGAAAGTGAGGAAGAATATCCAGATGAACAACCCATTCCAAAAACAGACAAAGGTAAGAAAGTGCTCATGGATACACCAATAAAGGATATCATCAGGAAGAAAGAGGTTGGTGGTTCATCTAGAAGGAAGCTAGTTCAGGTTGAGGAAGAGAAATCTCCAAGAAAATTATCTGATTCGGAGTCATCAGCTCATGATCATGATTATGTGGTAGAATCTCTAAAGAAGTTGGTGGAAACCATTCCGATATTTCCAACTATTGACTCCAGATGCCAAATTCAGCAACATAGTTTGAATCATAAATCATAAGCCTTATCCATGGTGATGGATAAGTGTATAAATATTGAGGCTGACCACAAATGTTTTCTTATTAATTATGATGTGCATAAAAAGTCTTATAGCAAAATAACTCTGTGGTCTAAGAAAGTTGAAGAAGACTTGGCTATGTATGATAATTTTCAGAATGAGGTAAAATATGCTTTTGACACTGAGGATGCTAAGTTTAAGAATCTTCAGGATGAGCTGATCATTGAGAGAATTTATCAGAGTTAACAAGTTAAGGATCTGAATGATAAGACTAACTCTCTTTCTCAAAATTTTATAAGCAATAGAAATCTCTGGATTGCGCTTGAGAAAAGTCTGGTAAAGAAAGATGAGTTAGTAAAGATGTAGGGAGAGGCCATGAAGGCTTAGGAAGAAGCTTTGAAAGTCCAAGAAGAAAGGATAAAAGCCTTGGAGAGACAAGCTGAGGAAGACCAAAGGGATTTGAAGAAGCTCAAAGCCTTGTTGAAGAAGCTGATCTCGAAGGAAAAGGAAGAAAAATAAACCCACTCCGATCTTTTGTTGTATTTTTCTTTCCTTGTAAAAATTTTCTCAACTATAATGAATTTTTTTCTTAGTTGTATCTTGTTTTGTTATATACTAATGTTTCAGGTACCTTATTTTCTTTTCCATTCCCTTCAATTATTTTTAAAAATCACAAAGGGGGAGAAGGAAAAAGAACTACTCTTAAGGGGGAAAAGGAAAAATAACCACTAAAAAGAGGAGAAGGAAAAATTTAAAATGAAGAAGAAAAATTTCGAAGTGAAGATATCCTTAAAGTAAGGGGGATTTTCTCACTAAGAATGTTTTTCATTACCTTGATAATGAAGAATCCACTTCGGAAATTCAGAATACAATCCTTAGAGTTTCAATGCCTAAGGGGGAGTTAGTTGTATTCACTTTCATCCATGAACAAAGGGAGATAAGTTTTAATTTCAAAGTCTAATGAAATTTTTCAACATTCTTATATTCTTTTTCATAAGGTTGTTTGTGCTTTCCAAAAAGGGGGAGATTGTTGAGTCAATAAGGTTTTCCTTATGACTTTTCCATTCCTTCTTGTTTTAAAAATAAAAAACACCCTATACCTAAGCAAATCTATATTTTACTTCTATAAGGAAAATTTACTTCCTTAAAGAAATTTACCCTAACTTAGATTTTCTTATACATAACAATATTTTTCTTAAGTATAAAAGTCGGATTCATACCCAAAAACCTCGGAATCATATAATGCTAAGGTAAGAAGAATTCTGTTTTGGGATCTGAATTCTGGATACAAACTCTAATAAATTTCCACTCCAAATTCTAGACTCTGAACTTTTACTAGTTCGACTCTGAACTTTTACTAAGTTTGACTCCGAACTTTTACTTAGTTCGACTCTGAACTTTTACTAGTTCGACTCCGAACTTTTACTAAGTTTGACTCCGAACTTTTACTAAGTTCGACTCCGAACTTTTACTTAGTTTGACTCCGAACTTTTACTAGTTCAACTCCGAACTTTTACTAAGTTAGACTCTGAACTTTTACTAATTTGACTCTGAATGTTTACTAAGTTCAACTCTGAACTTTTATGAGTTCGACTCCGAACTTCTACAAGTTCAACTCTAAACTCCGAAAGTTCATATTCTGAACTCTAGTGAATCCAGACTCCAAATTTCCTTAGAAATTCAGACTCCAGATGTCCATTGAATTCAAGTTCTGAATTCTTATAAAATAGAATCCAAATATCTATTTTATTATAGACTTCGAATTCCATTTTGGTTAGACTCTGAAATATTATTTTCTTATATTCCGAATTCTAGTTATGTTTATACTTACACTCATTTCATTATAAAATGATATCGTGCATTCAGTTACACATGTTTTATTATAAAACGATGTCATCGATTCTATTTCTAAATAACCATTGGTTTAGTGAAATGTGTACAGGTCCCTCCGAAATTTAAGGAAAATATGACCATTGGAGGAGGGAGACGACCGTTAGAAATTTTCCTATAAATAAGATCTCATTTGAAAGAGCTCAACAACAAGTTCATTGATCTAGAGAACACACGTTGTTAAGGTGATTTCTAGAGAGAGAAGCTTTTCATGCCTTGTGCACACTGAACTTCTCATTCATATTGCTTCATGCGACTCCGAATGTTGGTGATTACATTCGAGGACTTCCGGGGATAGGAATACAGAGGTGCCGACTACCTTGAAGTTCGAGGGCTTCCTTGCTGAGGAAGATAGAGGTTCCAACTACCTTGAAGTTGAGGGCTTGCGGGGATAGCAAGACAGACATTCCGATCCTCATGTCGAGGGATTACCCTGGTGTGGGTAAGACAGACTTTCTTGAAAGTATAAATCAAGGGAACTTTATCCAAGGTTGATGGATACCCTTGTCGTTGGGTTAAAATACTTATATCTTGTTACTTGTAGTTTTACTACTTGTTTTTTCCACTGAATATTGTATTGTAAGGAAAGTATAATATTATTATATTTCCTTACACATGTAATCTGATTCATTTAGATTCTATACGCTTTAAGGTAGAATCTCATATTGTAAACTTTAGTTAAGTTTCAATTTCCGGATCCATATTTCTAGAACATGTTTTTCAGAATCACTTTCCAGATTTAAGCCAGTGCATAGAATTTAAAGTTTATAACTTCATAACTTGTTCCAATTCTTCAATTTGTGTGAGAGGTGTTGTGAATTTTCTTAGTTTAACTTTGTTAAACTTAGATCTTTCCTTGTTTAAGGAAATTTTTAACGTGTACAATTCACCCCCTCTTGTATATTGAGCATCTACATCGTTATTTCGATCCTACACCTAAGACCAAGATCAGATATAATGTAGAGGGTAATTCTATGTAACCTGAATATCTCATTAATATAAAATCTTAAAATAAATTACAAATATATAGTAAGTCAAATAGGTATAAAATTTTATATTTGTTCAAACAATCTATAATAACCTAAATCACATTATTTACTAGACATTTATTTGTTAATACCCCCAAAAATCAATGGAAATATTCTACCATTTCTATTCAGGCACTAAAAAAATCCAAAATAACCCCCTTAAATAGTTTTCATTTAGCCCTAACCTATAAAAAGTCAAACATTTTATGGTAAAACCATTTATATCCTTATTCATAACTTCCCACACAAAATATTCGTAAAGATCTTTTAATATCTTAGTGCTACTAGGATGAATAGAAAATAGAGAACTATGATCTTCACTTAATAATTACTTCTTTAATTGGGAATCACTTAGTATATTTTACCTCCTTCCAAACCTAATAATACATTCTTTTTCAACATTAAAGTCATGAAATTTACCTTCTATATCCAATTATTACTTTTCTTTCAAACTATGGTATTCCGTATGAGCCTTCTTAATTCTTTCTTTCAAGGAAAACTATAATGATACTTAAGTTAAAAGAGATGGATTTTATAAATACACAACTTCCATGACATCGTTTATTAAATCATTAAAAGGACCATGTTTGAGTTGTAACATAGTTAACGATGCATTATCTTTTTAACTCATGGCATCTACTACCTTATTTTATTTACTTGGATGATAGTGAATTGTGTAATCATCATCCTTAATCAATAATATCCATATTAAATATACACATTAAATTTTCATCGTGAGTATATATTTCACTTTTATTCCCATATAGATTATGCTTCCATATTTTTAAATAAAAAACTACTAAATACATCCCAAGGTCAAGTGTAATATAATTCTGCTCATGGGGTTTCAATTGATGAGATCCATAAATGATAACCATTCATTATTCAACAAGGCACAACCAAGGCCCACAAAAAGAATCATTGATGTAAATAAAACACTCCCCATTTCTAGATGGAATGAATTATAGAGGAGAATTAATCAATATTCTCTTTAATTACTAGAAAAATTTATCACATTAATTTATTTTGGTGAAATTTTCTCCATTTTAAATTAAATTGGCTAGTGGGATAGATAACCAAGAAAAGTTTTCAATAAATCATCAATAATAATCCAATGAACCAAGAAAAGTTCAAATCTTAGTGAAATTTCTAGGACATTTTAACTCTTTCACCAATTTAGTTTTAGTAGGTTCAATATATATGCTATATTTAGAAACTATATTCTCTAGGAATAAAATATAATATAACCAAAATTAACATTTAATGAAATTTATGTATAAATTATTTTCTGCAAAATTATGTAGAATAATCCTTAGACGATCCTCATTAGAGTATACCATAATATCATTGATAAAAAAATATAAAAAATTATCTAAGTACTCTTTGAAAAAATTATTAATTAGATAAATAAATGCAATTATTGTGTTTTTTAACCCAAAATGCATAACCACAAACTCACAATGGCCATAACTATTCTAAAATTACATCTTCAGAATTTTATTATTCCTAACTTTTAGTTGATGGTACCCAGAATTAAGATCAATCTTTGAAAAATACCGTGCTCCTAGGAGTTGTTCAAAATAGTCCATGATTTAAGGAAAATGATAATTATTCTAAATAGTTATGTTATTAATTGAACTATAATCAATTAAAATTCAATATAACCTTCCCTATTTAAAAATATATATAATATGATCACCCCAAGATTAAGTTCTATGGATGATGAAACCCTTATCCAAAAATTCTTGTAACTTCTTTTTCAATTATTATAACTCCACTAATTCCAATTGATAGAGAGGTTTTGAAATTGGATTAACATCAAGAAATAGTTCAATAGTAAAAAAATCTCTCAATTTAGAATAAAAACAAGAAAATCACCTAGAAATACATCTAGATATTCATTTACTTCTAGAACATCACCAATTTAAATAGTTCATTTCTTCACAAAAACATGTACAAGATTACTTTCACTTGTATCTTTTATCAATTTATGAGATTTTAATTTTTTTTATTAAAGGTATAAATTCATTATTATATAAAAATAGAATATTATTCTAAAATATAACTACATTATATCTCTAATATATCATAAAATGATAAAATTAAATCTAATCCATACCAAGAATAACATCAAACTCTATAATGGGAAAGACAATAAGGATTCCAGGAAAAAATATTCCACAAATTGTAATAATTTTTTTTGTAAATTATTCTTTCCTTTATAATACCCCCAAAAGTTTTTACTAGTAGTTTTGACTTAATTTATTGAAATATTATTTCAATTTTACTTGTAAATTTTTTAGATATAAAATAATACATGGATGCCGAATTATGTAAGATATTGGGATTATATAAATAAACATGCAATGGACCTATCCACACTTTATTTTAAGATCCTATATATGACATTGTAGAAGAAGAAGAATTTTTCACACCTTTTTGATTCTGAGCTAGATGATTCACACCTCGAGTAACAAACTTTAGACATGCATTTACATAATTTCCCAACTCATTGAAATTAAAAAATTTTAATTTCATATTTTCATGACTACCCTATCCATTAAAATTAATCTTTTCTATGTAATAATGATCCATGTGCCCAATATTATATCATTGGTAAAACTTTACATATCTCTTAATATGTTCTCTAGAATTATTATTTTATCACTTATCACTAGAGGGTAATTGAATTTCCTTACCTTTATGTTTCGTTGATGAATGACTCCACATTTACTACCACCTAGATAGCTTCTCATCCTTATTTTTATAGAAGTACACAAAATCCATCTCAAATTTCTTAGAAAATAGAATAATTTCACCATAACTTCAAAACACACAAATAATGAGGGCCCTTGATAAACTTAGATTCAATTCAGAGTAAAAAAGATCTATTTTATTATCGTGGTCTAGAATAAAATTTGGTGCATATATGTCCAGTCTCATAAAATTAGCTTTATAGGTGGAAACAATGACCTCCTTATTATATATAAACTATAATATTTTTTTCTATTATTTTTCAAATAAATTTAAGGAAATACTTTTCAACGAAGAGATATTTAAATATTTTCCATTCTATGCCATCATTTTCCTCTTTTTTCTTAGTGTTATTAATCAAATAACACTATTGATCAGATTCACTTATAAAATGATAAATAATTAGGGCTACCTTATGATTTTCCAAATAACCCAAAAAATTAAATATCTTATCCACTTTTTTATTACATTATTCAATTTCCTTTGGGTTAGATGATCAACCAAACTTAGATAGTGTTGTTTCATGAAATGGTATGATATTAACATATAATTTTAGAGAGAATTTGGTCACTAAATTTCATTGTTAGCTACATTAATAACTTGAATCAACCAAGTTAATATAGCTACAAACTAATCTGTTTTAATTATAACCATTCAAGGTTGTTGGTTCAAAAGGATATTATCTTTTTGATGCCTTTCTACCTTAGCTACCATAATTCTTCTATAAAAAACCAATCTGAATAGAAAGGATTAGATGAATCTACATGGTAATCCTAAAATTATTTCTTAGGATAATATAACCATAATTTATAATCTCTTAAGTGTATATTTTACCCTTATACTAACCTATAATTTTATTTAAACCTTTCCTCTAATACCAACTATAACAAATCATACCTTAATCAAACTATAATTACATGATTTAAAAAAGGTTACACTTTATTAAATTTTATTGATATTTTTGGATTTCATTTTTAGAGAAATATTTAAATAATTTTATAATAATATGGACACTTTCATATAGTGTACATTTTTCCCACAATTTTTTTTATAAAGACACACCAACTTCATTCAAGGTAATTACCATAATCAGAATCCTGAATTTATTAAAATTTCTACTCATCCTTAATCTTTTTGGAAAACATTTGAAAACATGATATGAGAAAAAAATATTAATAAGAGACAGAAATTAAAATAAACCTGTTATTCCATTTGTAAAACTAAGGAATCCATAATAATGTTTTCCTTTCTCATAATAAACATTTGAGATCAATTATCCATTTAATTTTCCATGAAAAAACATAATTTATTAATATATTTCATCAAAAAATTTCATATCAAATCATAATTTAAAAATCATAATCATAATTTTATTCTTTTAAAACATGAAAACTCATGAATACTATTCTGAAAAAAATGATCCCTTCACCTTTTTTTGAAAAGGAATAATATTTCCTTAAAAATATTAGCTCATTTTATCACCTTTTCAAATAAAAAAATTCATTAAAAATCAATTCAAAATATCATGTAGGTAAAATGAGATATTATCCTTAAATTTATTCTTATAATAACCCTTATAATGGTATCACTTAACTAGATAATTACCATATCTATGAGGAGTAACTTATCCCTAGTAAACTCTATCACTTTACCCAATGCACTAGAGAACTATATTGGGATCACCCATCATCAGAGTTATATCAGGCCCAAAAATTATTCATATAGAATTTATAATAAACATATAATGAATAAAACACATATATATTTCAGTTTAATCAGAAAACCAATTTTAATTGGTATTAAAACCCATAAATAGTAACACTTTTAGTTACCTAATAAATGTGAGAAAAAGTTTCTTCCCCCATTTGAAATTTATTTAAAAAATACAAAATTCACAAAATATTGATAGAAATATGTTATTTTAAAATAACCATGAAACCATGTTAATGATTATTGATATGTAATAATGACTATAATTATGAGAAAGGTAATCCATCCCATATATGAAAAAAATAATTTTTCACTTTTTAAAAAAATAATAAAAACCAATATGGAAAATGTAAAAAATATTTATTTTTAATCCATTGTAAAGAAAGTAAAAAATAAATAAAAATGAAATTTATCAAAATTTTTCTCATAATTTAGAATAAACTTGAATAATTTTAAATAACTAATACATGGAAGATAAATATTTGTATGGAAAACTTTTAAAACATTTGTAAAATAATGTCCCTACCTTGTGTACAGAATTGTAACATTTGTATGTCTACCCTCCTGAGTAATAAAATAAAATTAGTTATATAATTCTCAAATTTTTTTCACATTTATTAAATTAAAATTATTCCATTTATTTCATTTGTAATTATGTTTTATTTTGTTAATAAAATGGTTAAGTTCACATTGGATGTTTTGAGGATGTTCAGTTTATAAGTCCAACATGAAATCCATGGGCTGACTAAGGTTAAAGGGATAATGGTTCCAGCATATCTAGAATATTACTAAGGAAAAAATTATTATGTTTATATATTAAAAATATTTTTTGAACCATCCATTGAAGGTGGTCATGAAAAATGAAATATGTTGTATCCTGGAGGTAGTATTTTGCACGGACACATGAGCAACATTTCCATTTTTCTACTGGATGGAAAAGAAATAAGGTATATACTAATTTTTATTTTAAAGAATAATAAACATGTCATAAATTTTATATTTATTCACTATTTCTATCCTTATTACAAACCATGTGATTTGGTAATGAAAAATTAATCACATCGCTTCATGGAGGTGGTATTTTACACGCATGTACGCACGATGTTATTAATTTCCAAAGGACGGAAAGGGTAATAAATTATGTAATAAATTATATTTATGGAATTATAATAATTTGATTAAAATATTATATATTAATTAATTATTAATTTATAACCATCTAGGTGAGGCAGTGATGGAAAATGAAGCACCTCTCTTCGTGGAGGTGGTAGTCCACACGTATGCACTGATGATATTTTCATTTCCCATAGGATAGAAAAGAGATAGAAAAGAGTTGTTCCATAAATATAATAAAATTTAATTATCAATAGGATACTTATTTATTTTTGTTAAATTGGTTAGAATATATTTTAATGAGGAAAAATAAGAAACAAACTTGAAATATGACGGTTAGGACTTATACATTCTCCTCAAATATCTCCCTTTAGTTTACACCTTAAGAATTATTGGATTAGTATTTTGAGTAGTCCTAGAACTATAGAATGTGAAGAGGGATGTTGGGAAGGTATTTTGGTTGGTATTTGTGAAGATAAAATTCTCAAGATGTGTGAATAAAATATGAGTTGTGGTTCCCTTTTATAAGTGAGGGTAGCGACTCTCTTGTGATTATTCAATGTTTTAAAATAATATAAAGTATTATTCATGGGAAAGTGACACTTAAAAAAATAAAATTCTAATTTAAGGTGATATTTTTATAAATAATCATATCCAATAATATTTAATATAGTATTTTTTGACCTTATCACTTTCTTTTAACCTTAATAAACCAGATTTACCCACTTTACCGTAGTGACATCATTTTTAACACATGTTACTATTCATAAAGAACAAAAAAAATGAAATTGAACTCTTTAATAAATTTATAAATTTTGATTATAAATATTAAATCCATTTTCTATGATTCAATATTTATAACTATAATAAATTACTTTTAATATAATAAAACAAACCACAACGAAATATATTTTTTCTGAAAAATATGTTTTAAGCCTAAAAATGATGTTTTATATCAAAATAAAACATAATAATGATTCTTATGGAATTATTTGAATTAGTTTTAGTAAAAATAAACTAATTTAACTTTAAAAACAATCCAAATATAGTGGTACTGTATATAATTTTTTAAAATAAATGAAGGTTTTAACAAAAATAGGGATTTTCACTATTTACTAAAATTCAAGACTTTTTAGAAATATCCCAAAAAAATTAACCTAAGATAAAATAAATATGATGAATCCCAAAATATTTTTAATTTTATCAATCTAAAACTGTAAAATTTATAATTTTAGTTTTTAAATAAAACTATATATTTCATGGAATGCATTTTAACTAGAATACACCCTTTCTTTTTCAGATTAAAAAAGAATAAAAAATTATCATATTATATATGAATAAATAAAAAATATATTTATATATTTAATAATATATGAATTTTATTACCTATTATAATTACTTGTGTTGTCATAGTATTCCTATATTGATCCCTCCCTATCACCAATGAGGTCATGGTTCCTAAAACTAATGTATGAGTTGTCGAGATAGAGGCATTAGAAATGAAGATTCCTGAGACTATGCATAAGGCATAAATTGAAATGAATTAGACATCAAATGTGGATTAAATGATAATCCTTTAAGTTTGAGAATGAAAATTTCTCAACACATCATTTGGAGTTATTAATGAAACACTAGGATGCAATAAAGATTCTTCTAAAAATAAGTCTTGAACATGTTTTGAGTTCTACATAAATCAACAAGGGAATGGGGGAGATCATGAGGATGGATGATCCAAACCATTATACATATCATCAAGTTATCTTAGAAGAACCATAAAGGGATGTTGAGGAAGGTTTTCTGGGAATAAATGTTCAAATTACTCATATTAATGAAATGGTTATGGAGAGGGTGATCATATCCATTTCTGAAGATAATTTAAAGGTTAGATAGGATGTGATGAAAATTTATGGTACAACTTTATAGTCATCTAGTGATTTGGAAAAAACATATGGAGTTCCTTTTCTAGTTATAGTTGTGGAGTGGTGAACATACTAAGTGGAGAATCTAGTATCCTTATTATTAAAGAAGTCAGAGAAATCATAAAACACTGAGATTATTTTTACATTAATTGAATTGTTACTCAATTATATTTCTATATCCTTAGTGGGATATAGTTATATCTTGGAGTTCCTTGTGTGTTAACCATCCATGAGACTGATGGTGTGGCAGAAAATCGGGCGACCAATCAATGTGATGTTAATTGGGAAGCTATTCCATCAACTACCCCATATTGAATGCATGTTTATAATTTTATGGTATGAAACTTTTAATTATACCAAAATCTATAGTCATATGAGGAAAATATTAATGTGTAAGATCTGGATAGGACAAATCAGTTGAATATTTCAAAGGATGTGTCTATTTTTCTCTTTGTAGGGAATACGACCCTGGAACTTAATGAGCTACCACTACATGTTGTGATTGTATTAGAGAAATAACAATTTTCTGTAGAAGGGGAAGCCTTGGTGAACCACATGCATCAACACCTAGATAATGTTGAGGAGTAGCTAAAATAGAATGAAAGGATTACTAATAAAGTTGATAAGGTGGTTGAGGATTCCACCATCAGGGACCAAGTTCTATTTTTAGTGGAGAAGGTAGAGATTTCAATGTTTTCTAGACTTAATCAAGGTTTTTATGACTCAGAGTGACCAGTGATCCAAAATTTAGAGTCAATATATTTCCCATTATATTCAATTATAAATATTGTATCATCCATTTATTTTTTAATCAATTTTAGAGAGTCTCAAAGTCTATGGATGTTACTCTTATTTGATTCTGTAAATGAAAAAATAACCTATCTCAAATATTTGTCCATTTCATGGATCTCGTGTTTCCTTGTCTTATCCATTGATGATAATTTGTGAAACTCAACAAGAGTAATTTCATAATTACTAAATCCATTTTTACATTGTATGGGAATGGTTCAAGTAAATCATAACTTCCTAACACCGAGGTTAATGATTATATGTAAAAACCATTCCATTATCTTTTAACCATATAAACTTGGTTGGAAATAAGAAATATGATTTTTTTGGATCATATAATTTAATAATTTAATAGGGAATTCCCCTGAGAAAAATTACTACAAGATTAAATTTATTCCCAAAATTATACCATTAGATGGATATAGGTGGGAGAAATATGGTGAACCATATACCTGCACTATGATCCAAGGTTAGTTTATTTAGATATGAGAGACGTGAATGAATTAGTATAATGAAAATCTTGAAGGGGGAATTGTAATAAGGATTTAAATTCTCAAAAAGGTCTAAAATACCTAGAAATTACTCCTTCATGTATTTTTTCATGGATCATATGCATTAATATATGCATGAAACATATGGGAACTCTATCTTTTTCTTAGGTCAATGAACCTAGAGAGAATAACATGACTTTCTTGGGGATATATATTGACCCTTACCAGAATTATTCCTTTTTATATTTTTACCCTAAATGTTTCCTATTATTTGAATGGGAATAGCTATAGAATGTAAGATCTTATCTTTTACTCAGTATACTATTTGTGGGGTTTTTACATGATGAGTTTTGTGTATTTATAAATTTTTAAACAATAATTTTTTTTTCTTAAACTGTATGAGGTTAATTATTTTGGATAAAAGTTTCATATTTTTCTAGAATGTCCTTTATGGGAATTTAACCTGGTGATTATCATATATTTTTCCTTTAGAAATTTATGATCTTGAAATTCAGACCACTAAGGCTGGTATTTATGGTCAGAAAACTTTTACAAAATCATGAGGAATTCTATATTATTAGAAATGAAAGGTAAACTTGATGTGAATATATGATCTAGTATTAGTATAAACAACTTCAAGGGTAGGTTCACATAGTCTAAGTCCACTATTCATAGACCAAGAGTTACAAGGGTTTAAGGTTCAACAATATTGAATGATGGGTGAGTTTGTTTATATATATAAAGTCCAAGGTGGAGATCTGACGTGAATGAGAGTCTAATACTAATATAGGAAAAATCATATAGGGCTTCACATAGTTTATGTTAAAATTTCTTAGACCAAGAGTGAAAGGTGTGATATGATAACCAAAATAGGGCTTAGTAAAAATAAGTTCTCTAGCACCTTTTAATAAGAAATGGGAATTACATAAATCATAATATGATGTATTTGAGTTGGGGAATGATGATATGGAATAATAATTCTAAGGATAAACACTAACCAAATTCAAATTATGGGGTACACAATAATATTTTCAAATGAACATGGGGTTAGAGGGCCCTCTCTTTTAGAAAAAGCATGCCATTGGTTAATAGGAAATATATACAACTTGTATATCATTGCTAAGTGGAGGTTTTATTTTCAGTTTGGATACACCAATATCCATGAAAGGGTTATGGTGATTCAAAAACTCAAGGAATGAATCATAGTATATGAAGATTTTGTATTCGAAAGTGATCATAACTCTACAATAAAATATTTAGCAACTTTGGGTTGTTATGGAACATTAAAAGGGAGTGAGAAAAGATAATGATTTGTGGTTGTATCCATGATATTTTTCTTCAATGTTAATACATATTATATAATAACGGGAATCAATACACACATAGTTATTATATGGTTTCTCTATATAGATCTGACTCATATAAATAGGATGGTTCTATCCAAGCATATGGCCATTTGAGAATACCCAATGTGAATAAGGGGAAACCCTTTACTAGGATGGAGTGGGAATAATATTTTCTTGGTAGACGTAAGATAAAATATATGGGTGTTAGAATTTATCTTGAAATAATAGGAATCAAGACACACATAATTCTTATAGGATTCCAAGTGGAGTGTTCTGACACATAGAATTTTTTGATTCATAAAAAATTTATACTTGAATATAAATGGGGTACAAGAACAAGATGTCATAATGTTACTTTAAAAATGGGTATGATGAATATGTTCATAGAATTGAGGGTATTTGAATCTACTTGAATAATTAGATTATGGAATATGTTAATGAAAACTGATGACATTTGAATTATAAAATTATGGGATGAATCAAGCATGCCAGGTTTGAATACTGACAAAATTTGAATAGAAGGTTCCATGGATTTATAGCTGATGGAATACGATGTTAGTGGACCTTGTCCTCTGGATAAAGACACACCAATAATTAGTAGGCTAGATATATAGCACATATATTATTATCATATATAGGTTTCATAGCGTGTTTAGATACACTATTTACCAATATTCACAAAATGGTTATAATGATTCAAATTCTTAAGTAATGACATTGGTTTTATGGTGAAAAGGATATTTATGAATTTTTTAATAAACCTAACTTCCATAAATCTTTATATTGAGAACATTATCATTGAAAAGGGATATGAAAGAAGATGGATATAGTATATGTACAACTTAATAGGGTAAACTATTTCATGTGAAGAGGTGGTCTTATCGTGAATGAATGGAAAATATTAAGGCCACATTTAAGGGAAAACAAGACATTCAATAACTTTTTCCAAGGAATTTGGGTATAATGGGTATAACATGTATTTTTACAAAGATCATCTTTGATCATTAAAAGATTTTTTTAGATTTTATTTTTCTCTACAACTTTTTCCTAAGACATGAAAGGAAATCTCTTAGTGAGTGGAGTCTTAAATATTTCTTATGCATCACTTTACATAGTTTTAACATCATATACCTTTGCATCTATTTCATTTTTTACTCTAACTTGTTTCTAGTTCATGAAAAGAAATGAATTAGTGATAGGATAGTTGACTTTTTAAGTCCTCCCTTCATGGGTTTTCCACATGATGATACTTCACGTCTCTTTTATTTTATAGTTTAATGTAATGAAATTTTGACCATAGTGGGATAGATTTTATGTTTATATAGTATTGATATGTTTTTTTTTGAGTTTTAAGGTTGTAAATATTTAACAAAATATGAGGTGACATATCCAGTTTTTAGGGATAAATTGACGTGATGAGAACAAGGACACCCATACTAGACATGAATACTGGAAAAAATGGATGAGATAATGTGATATAAATAATATAACCCAAACCAGTGTAGGAAAAACCAAATGGGAGGAAACTATGTTTCCTGAGGTAATGAGAATAAATATCTATATAGTCCTTGATATAAGGATGTGTTATCATAGTATAGGGTCATTTGAGGAAACTTGACATGAATAGGAAGAACCATACACTAGGATAGTGTAGATTATTAGATGAAAATGATATTTTTGGATTGGGATCAAGATAAGAGAACTCAACATCACTATGTATCCAATGATAATTGGTATCAAGAAATATATTGTTCTATGAATGGTGCCTATGAATAGATATAGATATTATATAAGATAAAAAGGATTTAGGTATGGGTTCTTTCCTGAATATGATAAGATGAAACTCAATGAGATTTGGTGGATATTCTATCACTGGGGGAAAATCAAGCATGTAATTTACTATTGATCATGGGATGAGAAATCCAATCATTACTACATAACCTATGATAATTGAATCCAATCCACATATAGTTCTAGATAATGATATATCATCCTATAATATTATCTAATATAGAGACCCAATATGAATTGAAGATACCACATGTTGGGAGAGGGATTTTTAATTGAGAGAAATTTATATATGGGTCTGGGATGATAAATCCAGGAGTACTATATATCCTAGTAATTTAGGAATCACACTATAATTAGTTCTTAATAGGGGCATTTTTTATTCTTATACAAGATCAAAACTAGTGTTGAGAACTATAATAATACATAAGGAAAGAGGTTCAAGTATCATTTTTTGGGTAGTATTGTATGTGTTGTGTGGATAACCTGATGTGAATGAGGAGTATTCACACACCAAGAGCTTAGATAATGGAGAATTTGGTATCTGGGTCTAGGATGAGTAAAATGGAAATTACTACACATCCAAAAATATTAGGAATCATGTGACATGTAGTTCTTGGGGAATACATATCTACACTGATCTGACTCAAATTTAGAGGAGAGGTATAATGATTCCTTCCCAATCTTATTTTGTATTATGAATACACAAACATTTGGAAATAGTTTTTGATAATTTAACATGTTATTCTATTATGGGTTTCCAAATAAGGATCCATAATCTGGGGGCTCTGACAGAGATCTAGATCTCATGTAAGGGAATTAGGTCATACAAAATATGATGATTTAAATAATTTAAGGGTCATACAAGGTGGACTATATTTCATGTAGTATTAATTTATTAAACAAGTACTTAGATTTTTTATAGTTTAAGGATCTATGATAAGGGAATTTACAAAGAGGGTTTTGTATAAATTTATATCATACAAAAAATAAATATATTTTCATAAGGTTGAATTAGTGGGGTGGGGGGATTTATATGAATTGATGGAGTCCCAAACACCTAGATAAACCTAGAATTTAATAAATGTGAAACTTTTGGCTTGTTCTATAGAAGAAGATCATGATATTTCTTTATATCCTATAATTTTAGGAATAAATATACATGTAGTTCTAGATAAACTTGGATCCACCCCAATATAGGTCTATCGAAGGACCCGATGTGAATGATAGGGCCCAAACACTAGGATGGATAATGGATTAAATTATGCGAGATCCATGTATAGACCCGAGTTAGGACCTCCAGTCATCACTACATATCCTATGATAATTGTAATCATGCTATATTCATTTCTAGAATAGGATACTCTCAATATATCAGAATCATATACACAGATAAAAATATAATGGATTCATCTCAATATTAGGACATTATGATTGAACCGACATAAATGATTAAAATAAACCTCTAGTGGGATTTGCGTTGGTATCCAAGTCAAGACCTTGGGGTGTTACTATGTGTCCCGAGATAATAACAATCAAGCCATATGTATTTATAAAATAGAGTATCTTTATTATGGTATGGGATTGTAACTAAAATAAACCTTATAGTTGTACACTAGATAAGATATTTGGTTTTTAGTTTATGGTGTCATAGTGTATGTATGATATAGAAAATCCACCATGAATAAGAATACCACACAATAGTGGAATTTGTATTAAAGTGATAATTATGGATGGGTTTGAGATAATTAATATATACATCACTATATATCGTGTAATAATAGTAATACCATGGATAATATTAGAAAAATATCAATTAAAGAAATGATTAATTTTGGGCGTCATGATTTTAGACATCAGGATATCTTTACCATCAAATAATTATGCCAAGATAGTTTAATTGATAGGTAGGTATACACCAAAACCCTTTTTAATTTATCCAACAAAGTTGTCTCTTGAAAATTTTTAATGAATTGAGGGAATATATACTTTTATGCCCCACCTATCATTAAATGTCAAATGCATTCCTTATATATTTAATTATCAATTTAATTAATGAAAAATATGACTTATCAAAAAATATCCATATTGAGTAAATATTAAAAAATATCAATATTTCCCCAATCAATGATATAAATGTCATGGGAAAACATCATATGTATAAATGGTATATATTTTAAGAAATAATTATATCCTTGATAAAAAGAATATGGATACTTAATATAAATTTAATTTCTAATGAAAGTTTATCAAAATAAAGGGAACATTTAAATAGAAAGTTAATGACCGTAAAATTAATCAAGAGATGAGAGATGACAATCAGAAAATAGATTTTTTTGTTAAAATAAATTCTTTTAAAGAAGAGAAAAAAAGGAATAGAAATATTTCAAATAAGTTTTCATAAAGATTTTTCTTTTCCAAATCATAAAAACCTTGTAGAAGAAGATAAAGATTGTGAAATGGTTATGCAGTGTGAAAGTCAGTTAATATTGTATATGTTAAAAAGAAAACATTTTTTTTGAATTTTGTAAAGAAAGTAAAAAATTAAAATTTTAAGAATAAATTAAAAATAATAATTTCAAACCATTTAAAAATTAATGTAAAATATAAAATATTTTTAATAAATCATTTGAGTAAAAATGACTTTTCTAAAATAATTTTGAAAAATATGGACATGGAAGAAAAATATAATCGATCAAAAAGAGAAATGAGATCAACAATTATTTAAAACATTACTTTTGAATGAGTAACCTGAATTAAGTCATTAATCATCATTAATAATTTGATATTCATGTTAAACATCTCAATTATGTATTATATATTCCACATAAAATTAAAGAGGCTCATAATACCAAATATCTCTCAATGAACTGGAAATTGGGATAAAATCCCTTAAAAATATTGTATCATTGAAGTGAGAATTAATAAATGAAGTGATTATGTGTATTAAATTTAAATCCATATAAAATGAGTGTAAATATAAGAAAACTATAATTAGAGGTTATTTCACACAAAATCATCGAATAAGAGTTAGTTAAGTCAATGCATAACCCAATGAATGGAAATTGAGTTAAGAAACACCTTACCTCATGTTCGACTTGCCTCATAAGTGAATTTAACCTCATGTATAATAAATTTATTTTTATTATAATTACATAACATAACCTTATAAATATCTATAATATTACTTATGATCAATTTATAACATTTTGTCACCCATTTGATAATAATATTTTATTATTATAATTCTTTTGAGTGTAAATAATTTTTTTCATCTATGTTTTGATTCAATAGTTTTGATCCTTTCATAATGATCAAGGTTATATCATATAAAAAATTATATTAATGATATAAATATCATATATATTCAATATATATGTATTTATATTCATCCATCAATGGTAGAGATAGAAAAATTAATTACCCTGTTCAAGGTTATGGCAGGCCGTACATATGTATGAACACTTATTTCACTTTTCAATGGATGAAAAAAAGAAAAGTAAATACTAATTAACATTTATATAATCATTATTATATCATATATATATTTATTAAATCTATCCCTATTACTATCCAGGTAAAGTGGGAATGAAAAATAGATCACATAATTTATGGAGGCGGTAGTACACACGAATACATGAACGAAGTTATCATTTTCCAAAAGATTTGAAGGTAAGGAGGTAGATATGAAATTATAATTCCAAAATAATAATTATAAATATTCATTTGTTCCATATTTATAACCATTCTTGTATAGTGGTGATGAAATAGAAATTACACTACTACATGGAGATGGTAAGCCATACATATGCACGAGATATGTTTTTTCTTTTTATAGGATAAACAAGCGATGTAATATAGATGCCCCATAATCATAACAACATATTAGTATATTTAAGATAATGTAGTTATTATTTTAGTATGGTTAAAATATATTTATAGGAATTATAATAAAAAAAAAACTTTAATGAGTCGATAAAGATGATTACCTCTTCTTCAGTATAATTCCTTTAGATCTTGTTTCTGATGAGAGGGAGTTGTGGTGTTAGCCCATACAATGGGAAATCTTATGAAATAATTGTAGAATAAATTTATGGTATGATTTATTTTTGGGGTTTGAATGTTTCAATATCATATATATTGGGTTCATCACTCTTCTCCCACACCTACTTATGATGGGTTATTTTCTAATCGAGTTTGTTCGTGGAAACAGAAACACCCAACGATTATCATATATATGATGATTCATGAACCTAATTTTAAATGGAAGGTGCTCAATGGGTAACTTGGCTAGTGATTCTTACTAACTCACATTGGTCAAGAGTATAGGAATTCGGGCTCATCACACCCTTTTGAGGAAAACTATTTATTTATATGGGAATCTCATATAGATTTAAGATATATTCATGAATCCTTTGTTCATTCTAAAGTATGATATGGATCATCCTGAATCGATGAACAATTAGATGCATGTGTTCGGAATCATCTGTATGTATCTGAAGTTCTCTATTTATGGGGATATATATATATGTCTCTATGTTTCTCCATCAATGTAACCATTTTACCAATGAATCAGAGATTATTTGGTCGTTCATTAGGATGATGATGGTTTTGAGCCACGTGGTGAGGTGGTCTGGTGTTTTCTATCACATAGGGAGATAAAATTTGTTTTGATGTTGGGGTCATACCCATAAGATGGGATTCCAAGGTATCCTTTCCAAAGGAATTAAGACCCATGAATTTTGGTTCCACTTAAAAGGACAGATAACCTTTTATGGTCATGAGATGAGGACCCAACCATGCAGTTTAATGTTACACAACAATGATGTCTAGTTGAATGGTGCCTAACAAAGGATAGTATGGAAATTATGTCAAGGAATGATGAGGAAATAGAGATAGTTGTAGTCTCCCAGGTGGGGGCATGATATTATTGAGGATATGACCCAATAATGATGCTGATGAAAGGGACCCAAAAAGAATGTGTTCCTCTAGGTTGGATATGACCCTAATGAGAATTTAGCCGAGAAAACATTAGTTTTAATTTGGGTGTTGGGTTTGGACCTTAGGGAGGATTCCTACATATCAATTTTATATGGGAATCAAATCACACATAGTTCAAAATGGGTTGGGTATTACACTTAGTAGGAGGACCATTTGAATTAATGTGGGGATTACACCTATGGAGGAGGCCTAATTTTGGTTTGGGATCATGTATATTTCATGATTTCCACTAACCTATAATCCCATGTGAGTCATGATCGATGCTAGAAATAAGAGGAAGCTGTAGATTTGAAGATCACACAATCCGATTTTGTTCGCTGGTGGATGGATGCAAGATAACAAATTAAGAGGGATATGGCTTGGAATGTGCATGTATCCTCTTTTATTTTGGTAACCAAGATAGTCATATTTGGTGATATATCTGGACTTGACCTGCTCCAGCAAAGAGAAGAAAAAGTGATGCCTACCACAAGAAAGACTAGAGGCTTACTCCAAGAGGGATTCCCATTTGGTTCTTGGGGAAGAAAGAAGGATAAGTCCTGATTCCTCAAAGGGAAAGTTAATCGTGATCCCCTATATCCCTACATAGAACAGGGAGGTCCATATTAGAAACTCCAAGGTAGGGAACCTCGTTACCTTAGGAATGTATACATGAAAACATTCTGAGGGTATTCCTTATCAAGGAGGTTATCACAAGGACTCCACTTATAATAAATATGTAGACATGAGATGACACACTATTGTGTCTAATGATTTGATCATACATGTTAGGTGGATTTGGAAGAGGTCTTGGCCAGATGTTGTTGGATTGGTTTGTGGAGGGGCCAAAGTGGGGCCCGATGGTATGATGGAAGGAAGCGATGAGATATGAAGTGTAGATCACCTAAGGATTCCCTATTATGCATAGGATGTTATTATTTGGTATGGGGATCTATCCACATACACAGGTGAGGGTAACATCTACATAGAGTTTTTCCACGTGGACCCATGTTCCTCCCATGTTGCATTTTTCTACATAGGGATGGGTTCCACCTATGTATCATTTTTCTACATAGGCTTAAGTTCCTCTCATGTAGTGTTTTTTACATGGGGTAGGGATACCTCCTTATATATTTTTGCTATGTGGGATGGTGGTCAACAATAGGGTTATCAACTTATGCTCCCTGGTGTGGTGTTCGCGAAGGAGTATTGGGTTTGTTGAAGCCAAATGAATTTAGTTTCTTTCTTAATGTTATACGACGGGTTTACCTACTAGGAATCAAAGGCTCTCTCCCAATTCTCCTTTGTGTCTCTACTATTGCGTGTGTCTTCTTTTACCTTTTCCTCCTTTTTTATTATTTTTTCTTAGTTATCCTCAGGGTATTTTGTAAAAGAATGGAGGAACTAGATACCAGGATACATGTTCATATGTGGTGGGTCGCAAGGCTTCATTTGAGGGAGCCTAAAAGGACTCGTCGACTCATAAATGACCCACCTCATAAACTATTTCATTCGTGGGAGACATATAGGACCGTCAGTGCCCGTGAATGATTTTATTTCTTGGGGTCAGTCATTTATGGTGGAAGGAAATCATCATTTTTCCTTAAAAATGAATTTTATTCATTTACAGACCCAGTGGTACCATCTCTTCCTATGGACAATTTCATTCATGAGGTGCATCATGGAGTGGTGAAATTCCATATGGAGTGGCGGTCCATGATGCGATTTTCACTTTGTATGATCACACCATCCTTCACAGATTCACCCCCTTTGAACATTTTCTTCAAACTCTTCTATAGTTTTGTTATTTTACTTTTCCAAATACATGGATTATTTTCTCCTTTCATGCATAGTTTTTAGGACCCACAAAATTCCCCCCATCAGAATGGGCTTGGATTGAGAAAAATAGGAGGTAGTTATGATGAAGAAACTTTTCTTATTTTTAATTGGTTTTTGGTACACTTGTGGACTCGTAGAGGTGACCATACTTATAAATGGGGGGCCTGCGTCATTTTCCTTTTTCTGGGTTTTTTTTGAAAATTAGTTCTCCATGAACTATCCTATGCCACTAGTGATTTCATAAAGAGTTCTTCCTTTGTGTCTGAACATCCCATGAACTAAAACTTATCATTCGTGAATGGTAATTCTTCTCACCCACATAGAGATTCAATTTCCCACATGGTTGTTTCACAGGCCAAGATCTCCATGGACCGATGCCTCATGGGCTGAGCAGCTGGTGGGCCAATGCTTCACCAGCCAATAATTCACAAGAAAATACTTTGAAGAATGATTCCTTGTGGGAAATCATTTCACGGTGCTTTATTCTTTTCCATTTTAATGAAGAATAATACCTTTACTTACAGATTTTTATATAGGCAATAAGATGGACCCTTTACCTGATATTTATTCTACTATAGCTTCTTCTCTCTCTAATGTTGATGATAGGAGGAATGATATGATTGATTTTGTGGAAAATAATTCTAAAATCAACATCAAACCACTCTATCAACTCATGGAGGGACTTATTAGTGTAGGTTAAAAGGTGTATACAGTCTCATACATACCGCTTGTTTATGGATTTGGGATACCATCCAATGTTTCAATCCCATATCCACACCCAATAAATGGAATTGAAACCTGGATAATTAAGAAAAAAAACATTCCCCATGACAATATCTCATCAAGGGGATCATTCAATTGGGAAACTCATGATTCTAGATTTTTCTTGAACTACACACCACTTTCACTAAAAATAACTGTGCAGACACCAGATGAAAGCATCCATTTATATCACAACATCATACGGAGGGACATGATAAGAGATCATCTCGGTTGGTCATCAATATAGGACCTTCACCCTGGGGAATCATTCATATTGGACTAGAGGTGTCCTTTTTGGGTCTTCTATACTTGTGATAAATTTAAGACTGAGTGTAAGGATGCATGTATTTATGAGGAAGTCTAGGTATCATAGACCAAATCTCACATAAACCAAAAGTTTATCCCAAAGATACTTAAAATATAGATCCTAGACACTAATACCTTCCACATGGTGCATAGGGAGGATGAAATTAGTCTTTGGGATGTCTGTATTATTTCGGTGGCACCCATCATGGGTGAAATGTATATTGAATTTCTTCCACCCCCTTCATCTTGGGATGAAACAGAAAGGACCCCCTCTCTCTAAGAATTTTATTGACAAGGTGAAGGATCTCTTGAATGGTGAACCTGATCTGAAGAAAAACATCCATTTTTCTGATTGGATTAGTGATTTTCTATGTTAATCATCCAATATCCTTGGGAGAGGATGATAAGGGATTTCCCAACTCTCGAGACCCGAAGGCATATTAATGCCTTTTAGACCACACTTGAGGATGACCAGTTTAATGAGAGGGGTTAAAAGATTATCCCCAATGTTGAACTTTTATTTTTACTGGTATCATTTATTTCCATGTTTCTTAGTAGCTTTTCACTACCATTACATGAATCTAGTACCAGTTTTAGAGTCATGAACTTCATAATGGTGGCTTAGTTAGCCACTGGTTGGTGTATTAATTTCACCATCCTAGTGATAGAAAAGATTTAACATTTTTTTGGGATAAAATAGTGAGGGTAGGACTCCATACAGGCTAGTGGAAATCTTCCAAGTTATCTGGGGATGGGTAGGAACCCATATGGGAGGCTAAAGATTTATCAAAAGCCAATAGATCTCGGGGGATGATTTCCGACCATATCTTTACATCTTAAGTGGGGTGATCCGGTTAGACTATAAATAGCACAAATCCATTGATCATATAAATTACTATGAACATTTAACCTATGATATTTACATCCCTCCCACTGGTATATTGGTAAATACTTAATTTGGGGATCATGCCATACAAGGGTATCTCAATTCATAAAGGAAAGGAATCTTAGTGTACAGGATTGACAAGGAAATTATATATGAGGAGTATACACCTTGAATAATTTCATTTCATTTCAATTACATTCATATGAGGTGTCCTTCAACCATAAACAATTCAATCTAGGAGAAACACATAATGATAGCTTGAAAAATTTGGCTTATGTTCACTTGGGAGGACACACAATGCCAGATTGGCCTCTCTAAACCTGTGGGTTTTAAACCTGCACTTACTATATCTTATGATAAAGTCAATAACCGATCATACCCTAAAGATCAATTGGTAAAAGTGGTTCCTATCATCAAAGGTCCACTAACACCCAAGACATAGGGGAATCAAATTAATGTTGCTAGACTTTCAAGACTCAAAAAACAGTTTAATAAAAATCTTGTTTCTAAACCACTAA
The DNA here is from genome assembly GCA_963277665.1 of Viscum album. Classification (NCBI taxonomy): domain Eukaryota; kingdom Viridiplantae; phylum Streptophyta; class Magnoliopsida; order Santalales; family Viscaceae; genus Viscum; species Viscum album. The sequence goes on from OY728139.1 coordinate 288,910,307, forward strand.
GGAAGATATTGGGAGATTGGGATTTAACCCACTAGGATTCTAGAACCACTTTTCTTGGTCAAGTATCCATCCATCCTACTTCATCCTTTTCTAATTTCTAGGAGACAATGGAATTATTTAAGGTGTTCCCATTTGGTTCGCAGTCTATGGTTCTTTCTACAAGAGAAAGAGGTTGCATTGAGAAGATATGGCTACATGTTAGTTCCTAACAATATCACTTACACTAATGACCATGAGATAGTGCGAATCCTATCTTTGTGATCTTGACACTTCTATTTTTTCACTGAAGAACCATTATAGATATACCATGTGAGTGCTCTAAATGGTGAGACCAGAGGTCAGTGAGAGTGAAGGGAATGATTGTCTCACTCCTGAGGGGCTAATGAAGCAACCACTATTCTATGATTGGTGCTGTGGAAATTTCTTCTTCCCAGCCTGAACCTCATAAGTGCCCACCCTAGAAGTTCTTAGGATGGAATATTCACAAAGGACGAAATTTTTTCTACTAAAATCCACCTATATTCCTAGGGTGTATCTTCCACTATTTCCCATTACCTTTACTACAACCTTCCGAGAGTCTTGGAAAGCTTGGGATACTTTGAGAGAAAGAACATCTTCCAAAGACATCTGGGAACTACTTTAGGTAGATACCCTTGATCTTGTAGGATTTGGGCCAATCAATGATCCTATGTGGATATCTTCTCAATAATATCTTCATGAAGTGGGTATATATTTGTAAGAGATGGAAACCAATGTTCACTCATGTGAGGATATACATTATTGGTATGACCCTATAGAGGATATGATGGTAATGATGGTGGGTAGAGATGACACTAATGAAGAGGTAATATGATTTTCTATATAGGATACTATTATTATTATTATTTTGACCTTGAATACTTACTCCCAATATTTGTAGGAATCTAGGGAGATTAAGTAACTTGTTTTTCACTAGAGTACACACTAAGGGGGAGTGCTAGTGGGGATAACACCTTTCATACATGGGAGATGCCGGAGAAGGTTTTAACAGGGTGATAGAGCATATGGAGTTAGGTCTTGAAGATCCTATAGGATCATTTCCACCCCCAACCCTTACCTCTATTCGATATAAGGGATTATCTTTGTGGTACACCACGAATCATCGACAAGCATCACAACTGGTGATACATATTTGACAAGGGATACTAGGTGATTGTTGCATATATTTAATTTTCCATCCTATTATGTATTTTCAAGTGTTGATTAATTCTATTTCACATGAATTGGTGATGATTTAGTGAGTGAGTAGGAAATAATCATTCAGGGGTATGTAACCCCTTCTTCCTCAAAGACAAATGTAATCCTAATGGTGGTTGTTCCTAAACTAGATGGGGAACCTAGGATGACTGAGGCCATTATGGGAATAAAAATCCATAAAGGGGAATATATTCAAGAAAGAATGAACTATTTCCCTATAGGGGATGCAACTTAAAAGGTTGATGCTTCCACCATGCATCTTGAACCCATTCCTACAAAAAGTACTATGGTAGAAGAGGCGGTGACTCAGACTCGAGGGGAGTGAGACCCAATTGTTTATCCTCATTCCATAATCAATATACCTATGATATTATTATCAATAAAATATAGTATAGATTCCAATGACCTGGATGAGTATGATCCTACACTGTAGGTGTCTCTAGAAGAACCCGAAATCAATTTGCATATGGAGGCCTCAACATCAATTTTTCTAGGAGATGGAATTGTGGTTGTCATGGATACTAGTGTTTCAAAAAGTGAAGGTGATTTCTCTATCCTTTCAACCATTCCATTTTTTCTTTCAAAATTTAATAATTGACTAATTTAAACATCTGGATTTAAGATTACTACCACAAGATTCTTCAGCTACAACCCCTTCTCTGACATCTCAGCCTACCGATGTTGCAAAGGAGATAGATGCTATAGAATAAAGTCATATAGAGGTTTCTGATTGAAGACCATCTCAATCGGAACTTATTCATGAATATATTCTTCATTCCAAGATTTATTTCAAGGTAGACCAGGAGGATCTAGATGACTTGTGTGTTTCCTGTTAGAAAACATGGAATGATATCAAGAAGTTGATCTCTCAAACCACTTGAAAAAATTTCTGAAGAAACTTACCAAATTATTTCTCTTATTTTCATTTCTTGGATATGAGTGGTTTGATTATCATGTCATACATGATATAGTAATAAATGTGATTTCTAATTAGGAGGAAGATAGAATTCTACATTCTCTCATATCAATTGAAGATTCCATGACTCGCCTTACCACAACCAGACACATCCTTCATAATGAAGTTGTTGAGAATTCTAGGATGGATATGAGATGACAGAGTGATGTTTTTGAGCATAGAAACTTAGAGGAGTGTCTTCTTCAAGAGGTAGACCAGATTAGTTATGAACTAGAGTGACTCAAGCAAGAACTAGTTCATTCTAAGGTAGCTATTGATGAAGGGAAACAATTAGTAGATGAGGAGAAGAAGGCAGTATTTGATGCAGTTGAGAAGGTGGAGGCACTACAAGATAATGCTAATACTAAGACTAAAACCTTGTATGATATCCACTGATCCATAAGAAATTTAGATCAGAAATTTCATCAACTTTTCAAATTCGTTGAGAAGACTCTGTAATCACAATGTTCTACTCATGTGAAGAAACTTTAAGATGTGGATGCTCCTCTGTTATCATTTAATAAAATGAAAAAATTGTTTTCCCTCTAATTCACATCCTTTATATTATCCTACCAAACCAATTAATTATAAATAGTGATGTTTTAAAAGATAATATCCATTGGATATTAATTGCTATTAGAACCTAGGATAGCCAAATTAACATAATCATGTAATGCTATAATTTTTTCCTATGCCAAGGGACGCAACAAGAATAGTTTTTACAATTTCTAGGGTTGCATGAAATTTTGTATAAACTTTGTGTATTTTCTGTTAGCAACCTAATTTTTTCCTAAGTCCACTATGGTGTGGGATTATTAGGTGTAACTTGAATTTTGATTAGTCCACCCTTTGTGGGTTTTCAAACTAACAAGTTTTGTCTCTTTTTTTTTATCGATCAATTGTTTCTTAAACCATGAAATGTTTTTTTCCAGTGAGATAGAAATCGACTTTTATCTAGGGTGACCTTTTCATGTTTTAAACCAAGTAATTATTGTATCTCCTTTTGATGTGGGTAGTTTAGATTCTTACCAATCAGGATAATTTAACTATTGTTTTATGTCAAAAAATTTTGACCATGAATTATGTGGTAATGACGCGAACATGGCTTATAGGCTGAGAATGTACCAATATTTTCCAAACATGAATGGGGTGTTTTAGACCCTAGTTTTGTGATTACTGAAACTGAGACATGGTATGGGACAAGTACATGAGGAGAGGTCATAAAAATAGTTTCCAGCATTATGCTATTAGGGAATAAAAATAAAAAAAAGGTCTCTCCTGAGGACAAATTTTCTTATAGTTGATAAGAATTTTTTCATTGGTGACTTATACAGATCCAAATGGGGAATATTGTGCATAGCCAAACAAATGTGTCTTCATGAAACTGAACCTTTACTTCTGATGGCCAAATATTTTGTGAAAATTCATATTTACCAAGACCATGAAGGGTGTACTGTCAAGGGAACAATGTCTAAAAATAATGAGGGCATCTGCATCAGATCCGATAATAAATGAGAAACCAATCTTACATGAATCTGGATTGTGTAATAGAGGGTTGGAGAATGGTGTAGTATTAATGTTGTGTCACTAGGATATAGACCACAGAGTTTAACATCTTATGATAAGGATGTTCGAAGTCTATAATTTAAGGTCATTTATCCTTGATTAGAAGATAAATGATTTTAACTTTTCATGGAAATCTGTCTAAGAGTATTCCATCATTTTCAGGAATGAAGGTGAAAGGTTGTAAGATGTAATATTGGGGTTTCTAAATCCAAGGAGGGATTATGGAAACCTGATCCTTTTAAATATAACCTTACATTATTTTAATCAAAATTATACATCATAGTACAAGCCAAGGATCGTTAAGTCTAGTGTCTTTGAAGACTAGACACATAAAACTAAAAACATGGAACTAAATAAAAAATTTCTTTATTTAGTCTTCAAAAAGAGCCCCAAACTCTCATTGTGATCATACATATTCATAGGATAACCTGTTGATAACATGGACAAAGGGATGGGCTAAAATACCAATAAGCAAATAACCATAAGAACAAAGAATTAGCACAAGGGATAGAGGGCAATGCATGATCATAATAAAAGACATGTAATATATGGAATCATAACATATAAACATGGGATATTTTAAAAATGGAATCATAGAGATGAGGTAGAAAAATAAAACATGTTTTTACTAAGATTCAAGGCTAACCTCCCATGCCGTTCCCCATAGTAGTACGGTTCATGGAAAACTTCCAATCTTGTTTCCCATAGTAGCACAAGTCTAGGGTAACCACCAAGACCGTCACACATATGATATAATGAGACTCAAATTAATCCAATGCATTGGAGAGATATCTGGGCGCACCCATATCAACATTTTCAGGAATATTCTTTCAACATAAATAATGATACATAATCAAACATTCATAAACATACGGGTACCCATGGAAAGAAATGGGTAACACAATCATGTCATAAAGCATAACAAATGGGCGTATCATAAAAGTGTCCATGAGAGAAAATAATTAGAACATACATGGACTTTACTAAGGTAAAATAGGCATAAAAAATGGTAATTTATGTCAAATATAAGTGAAAACATGTTAAAAAAGTATGTAAGAAACATTAGAGTTAAAACATTTTAGTGCAGTTTTAATGAAAACACTATAGAGCCTTTAAAATAGAAAAGGGGAAAATATTTATATAAAACCAGAAGTGAACCAAGAAGGTTTTCATAATTAAAATATTGATTTTATAAATAAAATGGTGTCTTAAAACAGAATATATAATTCACTTGAAATCAGATAAGAATTCAGGAAGTTCCCTTAAAATAGGTTTGCTTATCAGAAAGCACTAAGGAGGGAATATTTTAGTAACATGTATATCCTTGAAAGAGAGTGATGAAAGGGCCTTGATAAATGAATTTTTTAAAACTAAAAATCATTTAGAATATTCAAATAAAGAGGTAATATAACTCAATTTTGATATAATTAATGATAGGGCATCCCGAAAAACAAAGGAGGTTCAGGTAGAATTCGTTACGGATTATTGGCACGGTGTCTGGTGTACCTAAGAGGGCTTGATGGGATATAAAAAGGGTTTATCATTACCTATAAATCATGAGGGTAGTATTGGGGAGGTGTGTAAGCATACCCCATCACTATTAATTAGACATAAAAGGGCATAACATAGAGCACAATCTAGAATAAAAGAAAAATGGAGAGGATCCCTTGCGTTAAATACGATGGTGATCTCTCCTTGAACTTAATGACCTGAATAATAAAATTAGGTTTATTAATTTATAAAACCATAACCTCATATATATTTATAATTTTTAATATGATCATTTTGAGTTCATTTATTACCATTTTTATTGGTTATGATGTTCAATTTCATTTTTCGGATCCGTTTGCTTACTTAGTTTTAATGATCAGTTCACTTATATTCATTTTCAGATAAACATGTAAGATTAAAGTGGTTGTACATAATTTAAGTTTTATGTTATTAGTGAAAATCTTGGAGATTACATGGTTATAAAAATTCATTTGGTTATTGGGAGTGGAGATGAGTTATTATATAAAACCTTGGTGATAACCATTTTGGTTAATCGATGGGTTTGACTACAATGAACATTATTTGCTTTATAACATAATAACATTTGTACAAAATGATTAATTAACCTTAAATAGGATATATTACATATATAATAATCTTTTTAAACCATAATAGAAATAGTTTCATTACCAGAATTAAATATGATAATAGAAATTGATAAACTGTTGTCCTTGAATGTGCAAAATTAACACATCTCAAACAATGTTTTGATTTATTTCAAATAAAAGATGGGGAAAGAAGAGATGATAATGAAATATTCCATTAGCATAAACAAATCCAGTACATGTATGTTACTAGAGTTATCATACCATTTGGGTGAAGGTAGGTGAGGAAAGAAAAAGAAAATACATGAACTTAAAAATGAAAAAACGTTGACAGACCCCTTATGAAAATTCGGAAACCTAACGACGTCGCTTAAAAATTTCATAGAATTAATTTATGAGAGCGAATAGGGTATCTAATCATATGAAAAATAAAATAACAGTAATATGGATACAAAAAATCAAACCCCAAGATATGAAAATGGGAATTCAAAGAGATAACATAAAAGAAGTGTGGACTAAAAGAGGAGGGTGAAAGGTACCCTTACCTTGTGGAATAACTCCTAAAACATGAAGGTTGGGACCTTGGGGGATTGATAACACCTTAGCCGGACTCCTAGGGAAGTAAAACCACCATATATTCTAGGATTATAGATATGGAATGAAAAACAAACGAAGGGAATAGTGGGTATTTATAGTAAAGAGAGATTTTTTTTTATTAATTTCAAAGGACACCTCATTAGTGGTTTTTGCAAAACGATGGTCCTTCCAATGGTATTTTCCCATGGTATTAGCCACTTGGAGAACCTCATATACTATTTTACTATACACTAGTTGACCAGAATTTTTTACTAATTCTTACATCATTATGATGTCATCAAACATACAGAAAACACAAAATGTATTTTTACTATTCACTGAAAATTCGTATATTTTGGAAAAGTCCCAAAAATTCATCCTAACCATTTTTCAATGTGTAGAATTCAAAAAATGAACTCCATTTTTTTGAAAATAATTTTCTAAATAATTTTAAATTAATTTTTAAATAAAATGATAATTTATTGAACAAAATCAACGTTAAAACTATAACTCATTTTATAACACCTTGAAAAATTAATCAATGTCCCATAAAATTATCTTATAACCATAATAAAATAAAGTAATATTTTATGAATAAATTTTATGAAAATAAATTTCCATGTTAAATTATTAAATTAATCAGAAAACTATGAATAAGATAATTTTGACATAGAAAAATACCAAGTCTTATACTATGACCGTTTTCACATTTAAGATGTCTAAATTGTATTTATACATTCATGGATGAAGTTTCTATTTTTTGGCTGATTTTCTATCCCTTACTATTCATTACTATTCTTAAAGGTATGGTACTATTCATAAGGGTGTGTTACTATTTATCAAAAATTATGTTTGTCCTATCAGACTCCAAATCACTTACTGATCAAAATTGTAGATGTCTATTTTCTGAAATTAAAAATGCATAAGTGACACACTTATGTTTAAAGGCAACATAGTACTTAGTAGTTCATTATGTTGCGACTTCATGCTATTATGTGACATAATTATAAGAATGGATTTTCCATTGGTAAAACATTGGGTCGTTAAATTCTTCCCCCTTAAGAAATTTCACCCTTGAAATTTCAGTTTACATTTTAGGCAAAAAACAAGTGCTGTTACTTTTCCTTCATTTCATCCTCTAGTTTCCATGTTCCCTCTTCATACTTATTGTTCCGCTATAGTACATTGACCAGGTGAGTAGTCTTGTTATGTAGAACTTTATCTCTATGATCTCAGATCTTCACTGGATTCTCCTCATAAGAATTATCATCCTACAACTGTACCACCTCTAAAGAGAGTACATGTGAAGAGTTCGGTATGTACTTTCTTAAGAGGGATGCATGAAAGATATCATGTACTTTGGACATGGTAAGTCGAAGTGCTAATTGATAGGCCACACCTCCGACTCGATCAAGGATCTCGAAGGGGTTGATGTACCTGGGACTTAGCTTCCATTTCTTTCCAAACCTCATGACCTTCTTCCATGGAGATATGCAAAGAAATATCATGTCTCCAACTTTGAACTCAATGTCTCATCGACGATTGTCTGCACAAATCCTTTGTTGAGTTTGGGATGACTTGATATGATGTTGAATGGTTTTCACCTTCTACACCATTTCTTTGATTATTTCATATCCTAGTAGCTTATGCTCACTGACTTTATCCCAACACGCTGATGTTATGAACCTTTTCCCATAAAGGGCTTCGTATGGTGCCATTTGGATGCTCAAGTGGAAACTGTTTTTGTAGGATAATTAAACAAGTGGAAGATGTTGGTCCTTTACTCCATTAAAGTATATAGAAAATTCTCTCAACATATCTTCTAATGCATGAATAGTTCACTCAGATTGGCCATTATTTTGAGGATGATAGGCCGCAATGAAGTTCAGTTCACTACTTAGAGCATATTGGAAAGTTTTCCTGAACTTCGAGGTGAATATAGTATCACGATCAGATACAATAGATAGTGGTACTCTATGTAGACTTACCACTCATTTCATGTAAATACATGAAAGTTGATCCAATGATAAGTCCTACCAAATTGTGATAAAGTGATCTGTCTTTGTAAGACAGTCCACAATGACCCATATAGCATTATTTCCTCTGGATGTCCTTAGAAGTCCAGTGAAAAGGTCCATGGTGATGTTCTCCCACTTACATGTTGGTATGGGTAGTGGTTTCATCATCCCATTTGACTTTTTCCTCTCATCCTTCAATTCTTGACATACCAGGAACTTTGAGGTATATTCAACAATCTCATTTTTCATATTTACCCAGCAAAAGTTTTCTCAGAGATCTTGATACATATTTATTCACCCTGGGTGAAAAGATAAGGTAAATATATGTGAATCATTCAAAATATCCTTATTTATATCTAGATAGGATGGTACACATAATCATGATCGAAATCTTACAACTCCTTCCTCATCAATCCTGAACTCTGAGGATTTCCCATTTCTGATGGCTTCCACCCTTTTCTGAATTTCCACATCTTTTATTGGAGCATCCTTTATTTTATTCATGAGGGATGGTGGAGTAATCATTTTAAAAATTATTTATGATGTTCCTACCTTAATTATTCCCATGAACATCCTCTTCAAATCTAAGAAGATTGGATCCTTTTCAATTCTCATCATTGATAAAGACGTAATATCTTTTCTACTTAGAGCATCCACCACCTTATTTGCCATGCCGGGATGGTAGTGGGTTGAAAAATCATAATCCATGATGAGATATATCCAAATTCATTGGTTCATATTAATATATTATTGTGTAAATATATATTTGAGACTCTTGTGGTCAGTATATATCTCACACTTCTCCCCATAGAGATAATGACACTATATTTTTAACGCCAAGATCACTACTGCCAACTCTAGATCATGCGTAGGATAGTTTTGCTCATGTATTTTAAGATTCCATGAGGCATATGCTATAAATTTTTCCTTTTTTACTTATATTCCACTAAAGGGATACTTATAATATTTTTACGAACAACATTCCCATAAACTTCAGCATTCGATTCAATACTCATAGATGTTTTCCCTAATGATATAATATCATTTCAAGTGGGGACTCAGTGTTCTTAGAAGACATGAAAGATATACTAATAGGAAATGAATTAAAATACATTATGAAATACACTAATTTGAAATAGTGGTTATATGTAATTTATTCATAATCATCCACCTTAGCATAGGATCTTCACTACTACCTTGATAATGGAGATTGTTGATGTTCATCATTCTTCTCAACCCTTGCAATAGAGCATCATGTTGGATAATGTCCAACTTCTCCACATCTATGAAATAGAACTATGTGTGATGCCTTAGATGGAATTTTTTTTCCATTCATTACATTATTCATTTTTTCATAGAAATGGCCTACTTTTTGCCCAATCATTCCACACTTAAAACATCGCCCAGTCCCTTTGTGACATTTCCCTCAGTGCCTCTTTCTACAATTGTTACTCAATTGAAATTGGGTGTTCTTTCCCTTATCACATTTATTGTTAGAACTTCATGATATTTTATATTCCTTTTCCTTTAATACCTTGGGAATTCAACAAAGTACCAATTGTTAATTGTGATTTTTTATAGTTGGTTTGGCATAATCATGATATGTCCTTCTTGAGATCCCATATGATGAGGGATCTCATTTTGGTAGTCATAGCATTTTCCTTAACATCGGTTGTTAACATGATTCATCCCATTACTAGCTATTGTCTATAATAAAGATAAAATTTAGGGATGAATATGACATAAGGGGGAAAACAATGACATTAATGGGATAAATTACAAATTACAATTATCTCCTTAACTTTTCTGTTTCTAGGAATCAATAAATGGTATTCATGATCTATCTCCTAACACATATTGTTATGGGATCATATTTATTCCATTAATAAGGGTTAATAATAAGATTATGAATTACCAAGGAATATACCTTGGGAGTGTCAACACCAAGAGTGCAGTAAGGCCCGTTGTCGGGTACTAGGATATCCCAGGTCAAGCCCAAAACTCCTTGTCATAGTTTTCACACCTAGGTACATATGTTCCAGAGTTGCCTCTACCTGTTTTCATCCAGATAGGGTAGTATTTATTAATAAACCAATTAATCTATACTTACCAAAACTTAGAGAATTTTCTTATACTTCGTCTCATCCATAAGGTTCTTAGAAAAGCGCTATATTCCTAATCTCCAAAAATAACTAGACCATCCTATGATAACAACTATAGAAATCCAAGAATTTTACATATAACATTACATGATTTTAAGCATAATAATACATTAGAGTACAAGACAAGGATTGTGAAGTGTAGTGTCCTGGAAGACTAGGCACATAAAACTGAAAACATGGAACTAAATAAAAAATTTCTTTATTTAGTCTTCATAAGGAGCCCCTAAATCCCACTATTATCATACATCTTCATAGGATAACTTATCGATAACATGGAAAAAGTGATGAGCTAAAATCCTAGTAAGGTAATAACCATAAGAACAAAGCATTAACACAAGGGATATAAGTCAAGGAATGATCATAATAAAAGGCATGTAACATATGGAATAATAACCTATTAACAAGGGATATTTTAAACATGGAATCATAGAAATATGAAAGAAACATAAAACATGTATTTAGTATGAGTATAGGATAACCTCCAATCCCAATTTCTATAGTATTACGAGTCAAGGCTAACCAGAAATCTCGTTTCCCATAGTAGCACAAGCCAAGGCTAACCGCCAAGACCATCGCATATATCAACTCATGAGACTTAACATTACCCAATGCATTGGAGCACTATATGGGTGAAACTATACCAAAATTTTCATTAATATTATTGCCACATAAATAGTCATACATAATCAACCATTCATAAACACAAAGGTACCCATGGAATGAAATGGCTAACACAATCATATCATAAAGCATAATAAATGGGCGTATCATAAAAGTGTTCATGAGAAAAAGGAATTAGAACATAAATGGACGTTAATAAGGTAAAATAGGAATATAAAAAGGTAATTTATGTAAAAACTAAATGAAAACATGTAAGAAAAGTATTTAAGAAACTTTAGAGTTAAAAAATTTAAGTGTGGTTTTAAGGAAAACACTATAGAGCCTTTAAAATAGAAAATGAGAAAATATTTTATATAAAACAAGAACTGAACCAAGAATGTTTTCATAACAAAAATATTTATTTTATAAATAAAATGGTGGCTTAAAACAGAAGATATAATGCACTTGAAATCGGATAAGAATTCCGGAAGTTCCCTTAAAACACGTTTGCTTATCGGAAATCACTAAGGAGAGAATCATTTAAAAACATGTATATCCCTAAAAGAGAGTGTTGAAAGGGTCTTGATAAATTAATTTTTTAAAAATATAAAATAATTTATAATATTAACATAAATAGATAAGATAAATCCATTTTTATATAAATAAAGATAAGTCAACCCGAAAGAACAAAAGAGGTTCGGGTTGAATTCGTTATGGATTATCGCCATGGTGTCAGGTGTACCCAAGAAGGATTGATGAGAGAAAAGGGGTTTACAATCACTTATACATCATGAGGGATGTATGGGGGAGGTGAGTAATCATACTCCATCACCATGAATTATACATAAAAGGGCATAACATAGAGGACAATCTTGAATAAAAGAGAAATGGAGAGGATCCCTTACCTTAAATTCGATGGTGATCTTTGCATGAACTTAATGACCTTAATAATAAAATTAGGTTTATTAATAAATAAATAAAGAACCTATTCTATTTGTATAATATTTATTGTAATCATTTTGAGTTCACTGATTACCATTTTTATTGGTTATGAGGTTCAATTTCATTTTTCAGGTTCGTTTTCTTACTTAATTTTAATGATCAGTTCACTTATATTCATGTTCGGATAAACATGTAAGATTAAAGTGATTGTACAGAATTAAATTTTTATGTTATTAGTGAACATAATTTATATTACATTTTTATAAAAATTTATTCTATTATTGAGAGTGAAGATAAGTTATTATATAAAACCTTAGTGATAACCGTTTTGGTTAATCGGTGGGTTTGATCACAAAGAACATGTTTTTCTTTATAAGATAATACCATTTGTACAAAAGTATTACATAAACTTAACTAAAATATATTAAATATATAATAATATGATTAAACCATAACCCATATGGTTTCATGACCATAATTAAAGATGATAATATAAATTGATAAACCATTGTCCTTGAATGTGCTAAATTAACACATCTCAAACAGTGTTTTCATTTATTTCAAATAAAAGATGGGGAAAGAAGAGGTGATAATGAAATATCCCATTAGCATAAAAAAATTCCAGTACAAGTATGTTACTAGAGTTATCATATCATTTGGGTGAAAGGAGGTGATGAAAGAAAATTAAAATCCATGAACTTAAAAATGACAGAAAAGGTAAGAGATCCCTTATGAAAATTCGACAGCCTAACGACATCGCTTAAAATTTCATAAAATGAATTTATGAGAGAGAAGGGTGTTTCTAATAATATGGAAAACAAAAGGAAAGTAAGAGGCATACATAAAATCAAACCCCAACATATTAAAATGGAAATTAAATGGGATAACATAAAATAAGTGTGGACTAAAAGAGGAGGGTGAAAAGTACCCTTACCTTGTAGAGTAACTCCTAAAACATGACGGTTGGGACCTTCGGGGCTTGAGAAAACATTAGTAAGACTACTGGGAAGGTAGAACCACCATATCTTCTAGGATTATGGTTATGTAATGAAATAAAATTAATGGAAGAGTGGGTATTTATAGAAAAAGAGATAGAATTGTTTATTAATTTCAAAGGACACCTCATTAGTGGTTTTTGAAAAACCATGGGCTTGACCATGTTATTTTCCCATGGTATTAGCCACCTGGGACACCTAATATCTTATTTTACTATAAAAAAGTATACCAGAATTATTTATTAATTATTACATCATTATGATGTCATCAAACTTGCCGAAAACTCAAAACTGTATTTTTAACTATTCAAAGAAAATTCAAGTATTTTGGAAAAATCCCAAAAAACACCCTAACCATTTTTCAATGTGTATAATTAAAAAATGACCTCCATTTTTTGAAAACAATTTTCTAAATAATTTTAATTTTATTTTTAAATAAAATAATAATTCATTGAACAAAATCAACATTATAACTATACTCGATTTATAACACCTTGAAAAATTAATCAAGGTCCCATAAAATTATCTTATAACCATAAGAAAAAAAGTAACAATTTGTGGTTAAATTTTATGAAAATAAATTTCCATTTGAAATTATTAAATTAATCATAAAATTTTAACTAAAATTTATTTGACATACAAAAATACCAATTCTTATACTATGATCGTTTTTCAATATTAAGATGTCTAAATTGTATTTGTACATTCATGGGTGAAGTTTCTATTTTTTGGATGATTTTTTATTAATCACTATTCAGAAAGGTATGATACTATTCATAAGGGTATGTTACTATTTATAAATAATTATGTTTGTCTTATAAGACTCAAAATCACTTACTGATCACAATTGTAGATTAATGTTTTTTGAAATTAAAAACACATAAGTGATAAAATTTTGTTTAAAGATCCCATAGTAATTAGTAGTTCATTGTGTTGTGACTTATTGTTATTATATGACATAATTATATGAAGGTATTTTCCATTGGTAAAACATTGGGTTATTACATTCTTCCTCCCATAAGAAATTTCTCCCTCAAAAGTTCATCTTACATTCTAGGCAAAAAATTGGTTCAGGTACTTTTCCTTCATTGCATCCTCCAGTTCCCATGTTGCCTATTCATACTTATGGTTCTGCCATAGTAAGTTGACTAGGTGAGTAGTCTTGTTATGTAGAAATTTATTTATGTGATCTAAGATCTTCAGTGGCTACTCCTCGTAAGAAATATCAACCTTCAACTATACCACATCTGAAGAGAGTACATGTGAAGAGTCATGTATGTACTTCTTTAATAGGGATACATTAAAGACATTGTGTACTTTGGACATGGTAGGCGGAAGTGCTAGTCGATATGCCACAACTCCAACTCGATCAAGGATCTCAAAGGGGATGATGTACCTAGGACTTACCTTCCCTTTATTTTCAATCCTCATGAACTTCTTCCACGGAAATATGCATAGAAATACCATGTCTCCAACTTTTAACTCAACGTATCATCAACGATTGTCTACATAACTCTTTTGTTGACTTTGGGACACATTGATATGCTGCTAAATGGTTTTCAACTTCTCCAACATTTCTTCGACCATTTCAGGTCCTAGCCACATATACTCATTGACTTCATCCCAACATGCTGGTGTTCTTCACCTTTTCCCATAAAGGGCTTCGTATGATGCCATTTGGAGGCTCAAGTGGAAACTGTTGTTGTAGGATAATTAAACTAGTGGAAGATGTTGTCCAATCCTCCTTTGAAGTCCATAGAATATACTCTCAACATATCTTCCACTCCGTGAATAGTTTTCTCAGATTGGCCATCAGTTTGAGGATGCTAGGCCGTACTGATGTTCAGTTCACTACTTATAGCATGTTGGAAAATTTTCTAGAACTTCAAGGTGAATCTAGGATCACGACCAGATACAAAAGATAATGGTACTCTGTGAAGCCTTACCACTTTCTTGATGTAAATCCATGAAAGTTGATCCAATGATAAGTCCTATCAAATTGTGATAAAGTGATCTGTCTTTGTATGATGGTCCACAATGACCCATATAGCATTGTTTCCTCTGGATGTACTTGGAAGTATAGTGACAAAGAATATGGTGATGTTCTCCCGCATCCATGTTGGTATGGGTAGTGGTTTCATCATCCCATTATATTTTTTCCTCTTAGACTTAACTTGATGACATACTGGGCACTTTGATGTATATTCATCAATCCCATTTTTTTATATTGTCCCACCAAAAGTTTTCTCAGAGATCTCAATACATCTTTGTGATCCCTAGTTGAAAAGAGAAGGTCGAGCTATGTGAATCATTCAAAAGCTGTTTTTTTAATATCTAGATCAGATGGTACACATAATCTTGATCCAAATATTACAACTCCTTTCTCATCAATCATTAACTATGAGGATTTCTCATTTATGATAGCTTCCGCCCATTTCAGAATTTCCACATCTTTTCTTTGAGCATCCTTTATTTTCTCCATGAGGGATGGTTGGGCAATCATTTGAAAAAGGATTGATGGTGTTCCTACCTTAATGATTTCCAATTCCATCCTCAGTAAATCTAATAATATTGGATCCTTTTCAATTCTCATCATTGATAAAGATGTAAGATCCTTTCTACTTAGAGCATCTTCCAGCTTATTTTCCTTATTGGGATAGTAGTTGATTTAACAGTCATTATCCATAATGAGATCTATCCATATTCGATGGTTCATATTAAGCTCTTCTTGTGTGAATATATATTTGAGTCTCTTGTGGTCAGTATATATCTCACACTTCTCCCCATAGAGATAATGACACTAGATTTTTTATGAAAACATCACTACCGCTAACTCTAGATTATGAGTAGGATAGTTTTTCTCTAGTATTTTCAGCTGCCTTGAGGTAGAGGCTATCACTTTATCATTTTTAATCATATTCCACAAAATGGATACTTATAATATTTTCAAGAACAACATTCCCATAAACATCAACATTCGATTCAATACTCATAGAAGTTTTCCCTAATGATATAAGATCATTTCAAGTGGGGACTCAATGTTCTTAGAAGACATGAAAGATATACTAATAAGACATGAATTAAAATACATTATGACATAGAATACTTTTAATTAGTGGTTACATGTAATTTATTCATCCTCAACCACCTTATTATAAGACCTTTAGTTCTCCCTTGATCATGGAGATTGTTTATGTTTATCATGTTTCTCATCCCTTGCAATAGAGAATCATGTTTGATAATGTCCAACTTCTCCACATTTATAATATAGAACTATGTACAATGCCATAGATGGAACTTTGTTTCCATTCAACAGATTATTCATTTTGTCAGGGAAATTTTCTACTATGTGCCCAATACTTCCACACTTAAAACATCTCCCATTCCCTTTTTGATATTTCCCTTGGTTCCTCTTTCCATAGTTGTTGCAAAATGGAAATTGGGTATTCTTTACCTTATCACCATTATCGGTGGACCTTAATGAGATTTAATCTTCCTCTTCTTTGACTCTCTTGGGAATTAAACCAAGTACCAATTGTTAATCATGATTTTTGATAGTTGGTTTGGTATAATCCTGATATGTCCTTCTTGAAATCCCATTTTATGGGGGATCTCGTTTGGGCAGTCATCATATTGTCCTTCACATCAGTTGTTAACCTGATTCATCCAATTACCAGCCATTGTCTATAATAAAAAGAAAATTTGGGGATGAATATGACATAAGGGGGATGCTAATGACATTAAAGGGATAACTTACAAATTACACTTATCTCCTTAGCTTATGTGTTTCTAGGCCTCAATAAATGTTACTCATGATCTATCTCATAACTTCTATTCTTATGGGATCCTTTTTGTTCCCTTAATAATGTTTCATACTAAGCTTATGAATTACCAAGGAATATCCCCCGATAGTGTCAACACCAAGAGTGCATCAAGGACCATTGTCGTGTACCAGGATACCCCGAGTCAAGCCCAAAACTCCTTTTCGGAGTTTTCACTCATAGGTACATCAATGCCAGATCCACCTCTACCTATTTGTATGCAGACATGGATGCATTTTCCTGATAAACCACTTAATCTATAATTACCAAAACATAAGGTGTATTTTCTTATACTTTGTCTCATCCTTATGGTTCTTACTAAAGTTCTCTATTCCTAATCTCAAAAAATAACAAGACCCTACTATGATACCAACTATAGAGACCCGATCCTTTTACATATAACATTACATTATTTTAAGCAAAATTATACATCATAGTACAATCCAAGGATCATGAAGTCTAGTGTCTTGGAATACTAGGAACATAAAACTAAATACATGGAACTAAATAAAAAATTTATTTATTTAGTATTCATAAATAGAACCTAACTCTCATTGTTCTCATACATATTCATAGGATAATCTATGGATAACATGGAAAAAGGGATGAACTAAAATCCTAGTAAGTCAATAACCATAAGAACAAAGAATTTTCACAAGGGATAGAAGGCAATTAATGATCATAATAAAATGCATGTAACATATGGAATCATAACATATAAAAATTGGATATTTTAAACCTGTAATCATAGAAATGTGGAAGAAACATAAAACATGTCTTTATTATGAGTCAAGTCTAAACTCCAATCCCATTTCCCATAGTAGTACGAGTCAAGGCTAACCACCAATCTCATTTCCCATAGTAGCACAAGCCAAGGCTAACTGTCAAGACTATCGCACATATAATATCACAAGACTTAACTTTACCTAGTGAATTGGAGGACTATATGGGTTCAACAATCTCAAAATTTTCATGAATATGATTTCCATATAAATAATCATACGTAATCAACCATTCATAAACATAAGGGTACCCATGGAATGAAATGGGTAACAAAATCATGTCATAAAGCATAGTAAATGGGCGTATCATAAAGGTGTCCATGAGAGAAAGGAATTAGTACATAAATGGAAGTTAATAAGGTAAAATAGTCATATAATAGGGTAATTTATGTTAAATATAAGTTAAAACATGTAATAAAATTATTTATGAAACTTTAGAGTAAAAACATTTTAGTGCGGTTTTAAGGAAAACACTATAGAGCCTTTAAAATAGAAAAGGGGAAAATATTTTATATAAAACAAGAAGTGAACCAAGAATTTTTTCATAATAAAAATATTTATTTTATAAGTACAATGGTGGATTAAAACAGAAGATATAAATCTCTTGAAATTGGATAAGAATTTGGGAAGTTCCCTTAAATCAGGTTTGCTTATCAGAAAGCACTAAGGAGGGAGTCTTTTAAAAACATATATATCCCTGAAAGAGAGTGATGAAAGTGTATTGATAAATGAATTTTATACAAATAAAACAGAATTTATAATATTCACTGAAATATATAAGATAACTTCATTTTTATATAAATAATGATAACGCAACCCGAAAGAACAAAGGAGGTTCAGGTAGAATTCGTTACGGATTATCAGGATGGTGTTGGGTGTACCTAAGAGGGTTTGATGAGAGAGAAAAGGGGTTTATAATCACTTATAAATCATGAGAAAATTATGGGGGAGTTTCTTAATCATACCCCATCAATATTAATTACACATAAAAGGGAATAACATAGAGGACAATCTTGAATAAAAGATAAATGGAGAGGATCCCTTACCTTAAATTTGATGGTGATATTTTCTTGAACTTAATGACCTGAATAATAAAATTAGATTTAATAATTAATAACTCCAGAGAATATTATACATGTATAATATTTAGTATAATCATTTTTAGTTCATTGATAACCATTTTTATTGGTTATGAGGTTCAATTTCATTTTTCAGGTTCATTTGCTTTCTTGGTTTTAATGATCAGTTCACTTATATTCATGTTTGGATAAACATGTAAGATAAAAGTGGTTATCCAGAATTGAAATTGTATGTTATTAGTGAACATACATGAGATTACATGGTTATAAAAATTCATTTGGTTATTGGGATTGGAGATGAGTTATTATATAAAACATTAGTGATAACCATTTTGGTTAATCAGTAAGTTTGATTACAATGAACATGTTTTGATTTATAACATAATACCATTTGTAAAAAATAATTACAGAACCTTATCTAGGATATATTACATATATAATAATCTGTTTCAACCATTACACAAATGGTTTCATGACCATAATTAACGATGATAATAGAAATTGATAAACTGTTGTCCTTGAATGTGCTAAATTAACACATCTCAAATGGTGTTTTCATTTCATTCAAATAAAATATGGGGAAATAAGAGATGATAATGAATATACCATTAGAATAAACACATTCTAGTAAATTTATGTTACTAGTGTTATCATACCATTTGGATTAATGGAGGAGAGGAAAGAAAAAGAAAAGACATGAACTTGAAAATGAAAGAAAAGTTAAGTGATCCCTTATGAAAATTCAACAGCCTAACGACATTGCTTAAAATTTCATAAAATGAATTGATTAGAGTGAAGAGGATATCTAATCATATTTTAAACAAAAGGAAATTAATATGGATACATAAAATCAAACCCCAACATATAAAAATATAAATTCAAAGAGATAACATAAAAGAAGTGTTGACTAAAAGAGGAGGGTGAAAGGTTCCATCACCTTATGGAGTAACTCCTAAAACATGAAGGTGGGGACCTTGTCAGCTTGACAACACCTTGTTAGGACTCCTAGTAAAGTAAAAACACCATATATTCTAGTATTATGCATATGGAATGAAATAAAATGAAGGGAAGAGTGGGTATTTAGAGTAAAAGAGAGAGAATTTTTTATTAATTTCAAAGGACACCTCATTAGTGAGTTTTGAAAAACCATTGATTTTTCCAGAGTATTTTCCCATAGTATTAGCCACTTAGGACACATAATATCTTATTTTACTGTACAAAATTCAACCATAAATTTTTATTAATTATTACATCATTATGAAGTCATCAAACATACCGAAAACTGAAAACTGTATTTTTACTATTCACAGAAAATTCAAGTATTTTGGAAAATTCCCAAAAATTCACCCTAACCATTATTCAATGTTTAAAATTCAAAAATGAACGAAATTCTTTAAAAATAATTTTATAATAATTTTTAATTTAAATCGTAAATAAATTCATAATTTATTGAACAAAATCGACGGTATAACTATAACTCATTTTCCAACACCTTGAAAAATTAATCAAGGTCCCATAAAATTAACTTATAACCATAAGATAATAAAGTAAAAATTTATGATTAAATTTTATGAAAATACATTTCCATTTTAAATTATTAAATTAATCATAAAATTGAAAATAAATTTTTTTGACATACAAAAATACCAATTCTTATACTATGATTGTTTTTTCAGTTTTAAGATTTCTAAATTGTATTTGTACATTCATGGGTAAAGTTTCTATTTTTTGGAAGATTTTCTATTCATTACTATTCATAAAGGTATTCTACTATTCATAAGGGTATGTTACTATACATAAAAAATTATGTTTGTTTTATCATATTCCAAATCACTTACTAATCACAATTGTAGATGCCAATTTTTCGAAATTAAAAACACATAAGTGAAAAAACTATGTTTAAACATCACATAGTACTTAGTATTTCATTGTGTTGTGACTTCATGATATTATATTCCATAATTATAATAATGGATTTCCATTGGTAAAACATTGGGTCATTACAGTGATATGGGATGGAAGCATATTTGGGGCATATAGAGATGGAAAAAGTATCTCATGAAGATGAATTTTTCTTTGTTTTGTTGGAATTAGGTGTGGTCCACTTATATAGAGCCAACTGAGGCATATTGTACATAGTAAAACAAAGGATTCGTCAATAAACTGAGCCTCCATTTTTGATGTTTAGGAAGGATTATGGAGATTCGTACTTCTAAAAAACATTTGGTTTAGGAAAGGAAGTCCATGCATATGAATAGAGCATTTCATGTCAAAAAATTTCGATAATGGGTAGAAACATTTTCCTTAACCAGGTCTAACCCATACATAGGAAGGATGGGGTTTCTCTATATTTTTATGACTGAACCCAAGATATAAGGTTCGAGAATCACTACATATCTCATCAAAATGAGAATCAAACCATATTTTTTTCTAGGAAGGTTCCCTATGTAGGTATGACCCATGTATATGGAGGGGAAATTTTTAAATTTTATTATGGATGGACGTAGGATTGGAGATTCAGGTGTCACTATGTATCTTATTATGGTAGTAATCAAGGAATATTTAGTTCTGGAAGGGTTTCGTCACACATCGATCAAACTCTTGTGTGGTGAAAGGAGTACCTTTCTTTGAATACATGCTCACAAGTGGTGTGAGGCATGTATTCATTCCTCCTATGAAGATATAGGTCATGGATAGGAAAGTGAAGGTTTTTTTTTGTTTTTGTAGCCAAAATGGGTCATAATATTCGAGTGTCGCTACATATCTCATCAAAGTGAGAATCTGGCCATACATTGTTCTTATGTTGGAAACCTCCTATGCAAGTCTTACCCATACACAGGAAAATGGGAGACATGTTTTTCATGGATTTAATTGGAACTGAATATCTGGTAATCACTAAGTATCCTGTGATAACAAGAATCATGCCAAACATAGTTCTTAGAAATGATGTAGTTTAGTGTCATGCGACTAGGACATCATCCATGTAGTTTAACATCATACGGTAAGGATGACTTGTGGTCTCATAATTCTAGGTCATACCTCTAGGACCATATGTCATAGAAATGATGAGTAATAAAAGGCTAATTAGGACCATATGTTCTGACATGCCTCATACATGAGGCGGAAAGAAAATGCAAACCATAATTTTGGGGTTTCATTAATCAAGAGAAATGATATGGGGAAAAAAATTCCATTTTGGATTATGAAGAAAAAATATTCCTCTCATAGGGATGAATTTTCCTTTGGTTGACCAACCTTTTGCATGGAAAACTTATGAAGAGACAACTAGAGAATATTATGCATATTCAAACAAAGGTTTCCTTAAGACACCAAACCTCCATCTTTGATGGAATGTGGAATATTACAGAGATCCAAAATTTCCCAGTATATAGGGTGTGATAAATGGAATAAATAAATCTGAGTACATAAGAAGCATCCAGACCATGATTGGGCATGGAGTATGAGGTTCTATACATTGTTTTGATTCATATTTAGAAAGGAAATTTATATTTTCTTGATGGATCCCTGAATGAGGAGCCCAAATTTGAGATCTCCTGAATAGATCTTTGTTTGTATACAGGATATGGGGGCATTTTCTATCTTTACCCAATGAATGGTACTAGGAAATGAGGTCTAGGCATCACTACATATCTCGTCAAAACTATAATCAAGCCACACTTAGTTCATCATGATATGTACAAATTAATTTCATGTTCTAAGGATGTTTTCCATGCAATTTAACATCATGCGGTAAGGGCGTAGGTTCCCTAATGTGAATAAGAAATAATGCAGTTGGACCCAAGATTAATGACTTGGGTGTCACTACATATCTTATGATTGTAGGAATCAATCCATACATAGTTCTCAAACTAGTCTTGATCATGAAGGTTAACATCATGCAGTAAGGAAATATGGTGTGACTTTTAAGGTCTTGTGACTAAGAACATAGTAACCATGATGTGAATTGATACGCCTTGACCATTCAAGGAATACCTTACCAAAATTACTAATCTAATATAATCTATGACCAGTTTGAGAAATAAAGGGGTGGTAATGGTTTACTCCACCACATAGGGGTGATAAAAATGATGGATAAGAGGCATTTTTATTTTAAGTGGCTGGACAAGGATTGGATATCTAGTTATCCATACATATCACATTTGAGTGAGAATAAACCTGTATGCGGTTCTAGAACTGGTTCCCTCGGTGGGTCTAAACTATACACCGAGAGGGGTGGATTTTAATTTTTATTGTTTTGATTATTGCAGATGGACTTGATATTGGAGACCTGGGATTCTCTACATATCATGTGTGAATATGAATCAAGACTCATATTGTTCTGGGGCCCATTTTAGTTTAATGTCATGTGGTGAGGACGAAGGTGACTCGACATTAAAGAGGGAGAATGTTTCGTCTAAACCTAGGATTAGAGATCCGAGAATCACTATGTATCCTATGATGGCAGGAATCAATCCACAAGAAGTTCTATATAGGAACTCTCTATAATGGTATGATCCATATGAATAGGGGTGATTTTTCATTAATTTCATGGATAGACGTAGAACATTGGGTCCATGCGTCACTATATATCCCATTGGAATTAGAATCTATCCACACAT
This sequence comes from Viscum album, assembly GCA_963277665.1. NCBI lineage: Eukaryota > Viridiplantae > Streptophyta > Magnoliopsida > Santalales > Viscaceae > Viscum > Viscum album. The sequence continues at coordinate 288,933,754 of OY728139.1, forward strand.
AGTTATTGAGGAACCATACAGTTTAACATATTATGGCATGAAAATTGTTTACCCAACATAAAAGGAAATATGTATTGTGAATGGTCCCAGTAATAGAGGTCTGGGAATCACTACGTATCCTATGATGATAGGAATCAAGCCACACATAGTTCTTGAATATGGCATGGTAGATGAGTGATTTTGGGGATTAATTCATTTCTAGTGAGGAAAATACAGTGTCATGAATTTTAACATCATACAATGAGAACATTAGTATCATTCAGTTTATTGTATTATGACTTGGACAAAGATGTCGTAATTTTTAAGGTCATGTGATAAATATCAACTGCGTAGTTTGACATCGTGGAATTGTGACAATTTACCATCCAATTTAATGTCATGTGGTTCAAATTATTTACCATGTGATTACATGAAATACTTATTTTGTAACCTTGTATTGGTGAGAGCCATGGTAATATGTCTATCTATTGAAATCAGAGAACACTAATAGAAAACCCATGTTTAATAGGACTGGTATTTATCAACACTAAAAAAGTGCTGATAAATGACATCTTTATCATCGCTTTTTCTAGCACTGATAAAGGGAACCTTTATCTATGCTTTATTTTTAGCACTAATAAAGGGTATCCTTTATCAGCGCTATAACGACCCATACTTTACATACATGGTTAATACTTCAAAATTTAAGCATACTTATTACAACATATAACAAAACAATGAAAGGACCGTATAGGTATAGTGCCTTTAGAAACTGGGAAACATAAACAACTGGTTCATAAAGAATCTACACTGTATCCCATTTTTTTCATCATATCTATAGTCCATTTTTGGCATATCTTACTTAATAAACTTCTTCCTGACCTGGGGAAATAAAACATACAAAAGGGTGAGCTCAAATGCTCAGTAAGGGTAAACAAAAGAAATATCAATCACATCAAATTCATAAAAACATAACATTTTGGAAATCTTACCCTACAAAAGAGATCATAATTTCATAACATGGGATAAATCGTGGTCGTGAAATGTAATCCCAATAATCATAACTTAAAACATGAAACTTTGTGTCATACACACAAAATCATAGAGAATCATTTCTAATTAGTCAAGACTCATTTCCAAGACTATCTTAGTGGACAAAGTCCATTTCTGAACTGAGTTCACTCCTCGTTTCAGTCCTGTTTCACTAAACCGGTTTAACCTGCCGTTCCAGCCATGTCTATCTCATGAGATATAAAATATTTACCCAATGCATTGGAGGGAGATATAGGTCCCACGCATCTCATAATGATACCATTCTTATGTGTGCCACAAAATCATAAACCATACATTATATCATAACCCATGTAATAAAAATGGGAATCCTAAAAATCGTGACATAATAAAACAATTCATATAAGATAAAGGAATTCATAAAAATATTTACATCACAACATAATCAAATCAATGTAATAATAGGGATAGAAACATAACCCTATATTATCTTAGATAGAAAATTATTTTGATAAAACACTTGAACTCCATTCTTGAGGAAAATATCCTTTCTACTCCAAAAACATTTTCCCTTTCTTAACATGTCATAAAATTGTAAACTAAAAGAATTTGATTAAAAATAAACTTCAAAACTTGTAAAGGAAGATTCTTGGAAATAATGTTTTAAAAATCCATTCATGCCGTATAAGTTAAAAAAAACATTCTACTCGTACTTTTGTCAGAAAAGTCAAAAAGTACCTCGTACGAAAAATGACAAAAGATTCCTTTCATATCTTCTACTAAAAACTCACCGAAGGGTAAAACTGTATTTAAAATTTTTTAGGAGGATAGGAATAATATTACATATTTAGGAAACATGGATGTGGATGATAAATATTCCCCAGTAAATTCTAAATTATAAACAATCTCGGATAAAAATGAGATTGAGAGATTTTCCCTTACCTTAGGTCCGATATGATTTGTACGTTTCCAAACCTCCTGTATAATGATTTAAATAATGTCATTGAATTATTAAAGAATCATATTAATTGTTATGATATCATATATGGTCATATTCTTAGCTTCTTTTTAGTAATATTTCATTACTACTTGTTATTCGGGTGTTTATTACTTTTTGTTCTTATGCGTGTTTTTACGAATAAATTATTATTCCTATTTATAGGATATAGATACATCATTTAAAGAATGTTATTAGTGTAATATATATCATATTAATTCATTCAATTCATTTATATAATCATTATTCAATTACGATCATATAGAACGAGTCGCATCACATCGTGGAGACGGTAGGCCGTACGTACGCACGAGCGATGATATCGTTCCCATTATCGTGGAATTGTATTGAAGTGTATGAATACTATTTCAGAATCAATATCAATTTAAAATAATCATATATAGTTATTCTTTACACCATTATACCCATCGAATTAAGGTGGTGGTGGAAAACAGATTACACCACGGCGTGAAGACGGTATTCCGTACATACACACGCGCGGTGATTTCGTTTTCCGTAGGACGGATAAGAGCTGAAATAGGGTTTTTTAATATTTATAATAACATATCAGTATATGAGGGATAATGATGTTATTACCTCATAATGAAACAACTAAAGAAGAGGGAGTAGAAGAAGAATGGAACTTGAAGAAAACGGTTGAAGGTATTACCTCTTTCTAGAAGTGCCTCCTTTAAACTTTCTCTTAAGGCACTAGAGTTAGTCTTTTGAGAATACCAGTACCTCTAGTAGGTTTCTAAGGAAGTAGGGAAGTAAAATGGGCAGGGTTTGGACGAGTTTTAAGGCTCAAATTGGTGTGAGGAAGAGAGGGAGGAGGTGACCTTTTATAAGGGAGGAGAGGGGCACCTTTGGAAAGTGTGGAAATATTATTTTATTATAAACTTATCTTAGGTTTCAAAAGGTCCAAAAATAATTAAAGATGAAGATACGATGACTCATGGTCGAAATAAAATCATCCAATTAGAATTGGACATGTTTTGGAAAATATTTTAATCATTATAATCTTATTTATTTAAATCATTTATTAATGAGGTAAATACTTCATCTTTATTGTGTCATAAATAATTTAATTTATTTGGTGTCTAAAAATTATAAAAAAACTATCATTATGTAGGAAATCATTTTATCTTTCCAATGAATATTTATAGTTGAAAATATAATTTATATAACCCTGTATAAAAATTAATTACTAAAAGATTTTTGTTAATGTCAATGTTGTCTTTACATTAAATTAATTAATCCAAATTATCATTGTCACTACCAAGTGGCTCAATGGGGTCCCAAAATCGACCCAAGGATGCCCATGGTCGGACACTACTCATCCAATAAGGTTAGGACAAGTGTCAAGGTAATTTTGAATTATTGTAATATTCTTTTAACCTTGAATTACCCTATTTACCTTTAACCGTAGTAAATAAAAATTACCGTAGTTACTATTCATAATATCAAAAAAAAATAAAAGTAACCTATTAACATAATTTGGAACCAATGATTCCAAATATGGAATTGATTTTTCAAAATTCAAAACACAGAATTTGCAGTAATTAATTTAAAATTAATCCCGTTGTTAAGCAAACGGGTTTTAAAAGTTAAAACATTGCTAAAGATTGAAATGTTTTTACCTATGAATTCAATGTAAAATTAATTCTAATGACATACATTATATTAAATGGTAAAAATATATTCTATTTATACTTTAAAACCATTCAATATTATAATTTAACCATATAAATTATTGCGATGAAAACAGTTGTTTTTAATTAAAATATAGTGTGTTTTTACTATTCATTTAAATATGACTGTTATCAGAATAATATGAAAAATTTATCCAAAGTAAATTTTTATATCCTGATCCTAAAGAAGAATTTTATTTTTTCAAATTGAACTTATAAACTTGTCAAAAACTAGATTTAATGTGGGAGCGCCATCAAAAGGTGGTAAAACTACATTTTTTGAAAAATACTTCTTTTATCCAAAAAAATGATTTTGTTTTCATACCACATTCTAGAAAATGTATAAGATGAATTAAAATGTTATAAAATTCAAAATTCAGTTAATACTATTCATAACGGCTAGTTTATAATATTATAATATATCGTTGTTTAGTGAAACTTGGTATTGCGTACTACACACGCTATTGAGGAAGGTCGTGATTGCGTGTAACGCAATCCAAGATAGTGTTGTGCATAGTGGAAGATTCCTTTCCGTATAACATATTACATAAAAAAAATATACTTCTCATAAAATATCAGGGTGTTACATTCTACCCCTCTTAAAATAAATTTCACCCTCGAAATTCGTCACTTCGTAACAAACAGATGAGGATACCTCTCCCTCATCACATCCTCAAGTTCCCATGTAGCTTCTTCTAATTGGTGGTTCCTCCATAAAACTTTCACCAAGCGAGTGGTCTTGTTCTGTAGGACTTTTTCGTTACGATCCAGAATCTCTATTGGTTGTTCTTCATAAGAAAGATCTTGCTCCAGCGGTACAACTTCTGAGCTGAGTACATGTGAAGGATCAGGTATGTACTTTCTCAGGAGAGATACATGGAACACATCGTGAACTTGAGAAAGATTTGGTGGAAGCTCCAATCGGTAAGCTACCTTCCTAATACGATCTAGAATTTCAAAAGGACCGATATATCTAGGGCTCAACTTTACCTTCTATCCAAATCTCATTACTCTCTTCCAAGGCGATATTTGTAAGAATACTTTATCACCCACTTCAAACTCTAGGTCTTTTCTTCGGTTGTCAGCATAACTTTTATGTCGACTCTGAGCTGCTCTTATGCGTTGTTGAATAGATATGACCTTTTCTGCCATTTCATCAACAAGATCAGGTCCTACTATCTTTCTTTCCCCAACTTTATCCCAGCAAGTTGGAGTCCTGCATTTCATTCCATAGAGAGCTTCGTAAAGATCCATCTGAATACTGGAGTGAAATATATTATTATAAGAAAATCCCACCAAAGGTAGGTGTTGATCCAAACCTCCTTTGAAATCTATAGAGCAAGCTCTCAACATATCTCCTAGAGTTTGAATTTTCCTCTCAGACTGACCGTCTGTCTGAGGATGATAAGCAGTGCTAAAACTTAACTATGTATCCAGAGTATGCTGAAGACTTCGCCAGAACATTGAGGTAAACCTCGGATCCTGATCAGATATAATATAAAGTGGTACTCCATGTAATCTTACCACTTCTTTTACATATATCCTGGAAATCTGATCTAGAGAGAAATCTTCTCTAAAAGCAATGAAGTGTGCAGACTTTGTAAGACGATCAACTATGACCCAGATAGCATTATTGCCTTTGGATGTTTTAGGAAGTCCAGTGACAAAGTCCATAGTGAAGTTTTCCCATTTCCATTCAGGTATGGGTAATGGTTGACACATCCCCTTATACTTCTGTCTCTCAGCTTTAACTTGCTGACAAACCAAGCATCGAGAGACATATTCAGTAACATCTCTTTTCATGCAATCCCACCAGAAGTACTCTTTCAGGTCCCTATACATCTTCATGATTCCAGGATGAATAGAGAATGAAGAACTATGGGCCTCATTCAGCAGCTCCTTCTTTAATTCTGGGAAGGGAGGAACACAAACCCGATTCCTGAACTTTATTATCCCATCACAATCAAGGTTGAATTCAGGAACATTTCTCACCTTCTTTTGCAACTCAACATCTTCTTTCTACGCCTCTTTAATCTTCACATATATAGATGGTTGAAAATTCATTTGAGAAAGATACGATTTTCCCCTTTGATTATAATTCCAAGATCCATCTTTTGTAAATCCATAAATATTGGATCTTTTGTGATCCTCATCATGGATAAGCTAGCATGGTCTTGTCGACTTAATGCATCTGCCATCTTATTTGCTTTCCCAGGGTGGTAATGAATTGAGCAGTCGTAATCCTTAATCAGCTCCAACCATCTTCTTTGGCGCATATTCAGCTCCTTTTGTGTTAAAATATACTTTAAACTTATGTGATCAGTATAAATATCACACCTTTCACCATAAAGATAATGCCTCCAAATCATTAATGCAAATATTACAAAATCTAACTCCAAATCATGAGTTGGGTAATTTTTCTCATGGATTTTCAACTGTCGTGAGGCATAAGCTATCACCATATCATTTTGCATAATAACACACCGCAACCCCTTCTTGGATGCATCACTATAGATCACAAACCGTTCTCCACTACAAGGAAGTGTGAGCACAGGTGCACTGGATAACCTTCTTTTCAACTCCTTGAAATTCTCTTCACATTCCTCCGTCCACATGAACTTAACTCCTTTTTGAGTCAACCTGGTGAGTGGATTGGATAATTGTGAAAAATCATTTAAAAAACGTCGATAATATCCAGCCAAACCAAAAAAACATTGGATCTCAGTTACTGTTGTTGGTCTCGACCATCTTTTGATAACCTCCGTTTTTTCTAGATCCACAGATATCCCCTCTTTTGAGATTATGTGACCCAAAAATGCAACTTTTTGAAGCCAAAATTCACACTTGGTAAATTTGGCATAAAGCTTCTCCTTTCTCAGGGTCTTTAATAAAATTCTCAAGTGATATTCATGTTCTTCCTTGCTCTTTGAATAGACAAGAATATCATCTATAAAGACTACGAAAAACTGATCAAGATAGTCTCTAAAGACTCTATTCATAAGATCCATGAAGATACCAGGGGCATTAGTAAGACCAAATGGAATCAATATAAATTCATAGTGTCCATACCTTGTATGGAAAGCCGTCTTTGGTATATCCTCCCTTTTGACCCTTAATTGATGATACCCTGAATGAAGATCAATCTTGGAAACGTATTGAGCTCCGCGTAGTTGGTCAAATAAGTCATCAATGTGCGGGAGAGGATATTTGTTCTTGATAGTGATCTTGTTAAGTTCTCGATAATTAATGCAGAGTCTCATTGATCCATCTTTCTTCTTAACAAACAGAACAGGTTCTGCCCAAGGTGATGCACTAGGGCGTATGAATCCTTTATCAAGATTCTCTTGGAGTTGCTTCTTCAATTCCTGCAACTCATTTGGGGCCATTCTATATGGTGTCTTTGAAATAGGTAAAGCACCTGGTATTAGTTCTATTCAAAACTCAACTTCACGATTTGCTGGAAGACCAGGCAATTCCTCCGGAAAGACATCATCAAATTCACGTACAATGGGCATATTATTAATCGTGAGTTTCTCTCCAACCATTTGAGATAAATAACCTTCATTTAGTGGAATCAAGACCCATAAGATAGAAGAAATTTCCACTAGAAGTTTATGTTCATCCTTGCATCGATAGAAGATCATAGAGTGATATGGAATATGAAATGTGACTTCCCTTCTTTGGAAATTGATATGAGATCCATATAATGAAATCCAATCCATGCCAAGAATCACATCAAATTCCACTATAAGAAGGATCATAAGATTTGCAGGAAGCACTTTCCCACAAACTTCAATCGGAGAAGAATTACAAACTTTTGATGTGACTGTTGTGCCATTAGGGGTTGTCACAACCAACTCAACATCTAATTGTTGAGGTAATACGGAGATACCCTTAGAAAATTATTCAGAAATAAAAGTGTGGGTAGATCCAGAATTAAATAAAACATTTTCTACTTTAGAGTGGATGGTAAGTGTACCTATCACCACTTCGTTGTCGTACTCCACATCGCCGATAGTAATTGCATGTGACTTTATTTTGTCTTTGGCCTTAAGAGTTTTTTGACGTCGATCATCATCATCAACCCTTGGATTTGGGCATTGATTGACATATTTCCCCATGTCATTGCACTTGAAACATTCAAGTGTAGTAGGTTCATTCTATGTATCACTTCCTTTGTTTTCATCACTAGACATCTTCTTCCCATTATTTCGACATTCAATTGCCCGATGACCTTCTTTTCCACACTTATAACATTTACTTGTCCCCTTAAGACAATTTCCTCCATGTTTCTTTCCACACTTTGAGCATAAAGGAAAACTCATATTCTTTTCAGTGTGGACTTTAGATTTTCCTTTGAATTCTATTTTCCTCTTCTTATCAAACCCATGTGACTGATGGGTTACACCAATCTCCATCTCAACCTTGAGAGCACATCGAAAAATTTCCTCGTAGCTATTGAAGTCCCTTATGGCTAATTCCCTTCGAGGACTTGGTTTTAAGCCACTAAAGAATCGATCGATCTTACTCGTAGGTTGGATAATAATTCCAGAAGCGTACCTTGCAAGTCTTGTAAAATTTTCATCGTAGGTACCAACAGATTCATCATCCTTTTGCTTCAGTTCAAGAAACTCCTTATCCATCTTTGTTCGAAGAATATGATGGAAATACTTATTGAAAAATAAGTTCTTGAACTCATCCCAATCCATGGACTCAATTTCATCCCTTTGCCTCGTATTCTTAATAAGATTCCACCACTGATCAGCATCACCTTTCAAATGATACATTTCTAAGATGACTTGATCATGTTCAGAACATTGAAGAACTGAAAATATCTTTTTAGTGGTACTGATCCATTGTTCGGCCACTAATGGATTAGAAGACCCACTGAATGAAGGTGGACGCTGCCTCATGAAGGATTCAATAGAATGTTGCTCATTCCTTTGATCATTTGGAGGTCCTGCATGATTCATATCTTGAGAAAGTTGTGTGAGCATGGATACAATATTTTGCATTCCAGCTCCCATAACATTTGGCTGCTCAGGGGGACAATCATTGCATTTCCCGTCGCATTCCGCATTAACACAATTCCTTCGGGTTCCAACCATTGACTAAAACCAAGAATAATAGTGTGAGCAAAAATAATTATAATAGGAAAACCGCATAATCAAAAATAAAATTTCACACTTAAGGTCTTATCATAGGTTGTTCATGTACATTTCTAAAACACTAAGATTGTGTTCTATGCTTAGACATATCCTTAGGTTTCTTAATAAGGGTTTCACATCCTAATTTCCAAAGGTTGACTATACCTTTCCTCTGATACCAACTATAACGACCCATACTTTACATACATGGTTAATAATTCAAAATTGAATCATACTTATTACAACATATAACAAAACCATGAAAGGACCGTATAGGTATAGTGTCTTTAGAAACTGGGAAACATAAACAACTGGTTCATAAAGCATCTACATTGTCTCCCATTTTTTTCATCATATCTATAGTCCCTTTTTGGCATATCTTACTTAATAACCTTCTTCCTGACCTGGGGAAAGAAAACATACAAATGGGTGAGCTCAAATTCTCAGTAAGGGTAAACCAAAGAAATATCGATCACATCAAATTCATAAGAACATAACATTTTGGAAATCTTACCCTACAAAAGAGATCATAATTTCATAAAATGGGATAAATCATGGTAGTGAAATATAATCCCAATAATCATAACTTAAAACAAGAAACTTTGTGGCATACATACATAATCATAGAAAATAATTTCTTATTAGTCAAGACTCATTTCCAAGACTATCTTAGTGGACAAAGTCTATTTCTGAACCGAGTTCACTCCTCGTTTCAGTCCTGTTTCAATGAACCGGTTTAACCTGCCGTTCCAGCCATGTCTATCTCATGAGATATAAAATCTTTACCCAATGCATTGGATGGAGATATAGGTCCCACCCATCTCATAATGATACCATTCTTATGTGTTCCACAAAATCATAAACCATACATCATAGCATGACCCATGTAATAAAAAATGGGACTCTTAAATATCGTGACATCATAAAACAATTCATATAAGATAAAGAAATTCATAAAAATATTTCCATCACAAAAATAATAAAATAAATGTAATAATAGGGATAGAAACAGAACCCTATATTATCTTAGATGGAAAATAACTTTGATAAAACACTTGAACTCCATTCTTGAGGAAAATATCCTTTCTACTTCAAATTTTTTTTTCCTTTCTTAACATGTCATACAATTTTAAACCAAAAGAAGTTGATTAAAAATAAACTTGAAAAATTTTAAAGGAATATTCTTGTAAATAATGATTTAAAAATCCATTCATGACGTATAAGTTAAAAAAACATTCTTCTCGTACGTTTTTCAGAAAAGTCAAAAAGTACCTCGTATGAAAAATGACAAAAGATTCCTTTCATATCTTTTACTAAAAACTCACCGAAGGGTAAATTTTTATTTGAAAAATTGTAGTAGGATAGAAATAATATTACATATTGAGGAAACATGGATGTGTATGATAAATATTCCCTAGTAAATTCTAATGTATAAACAATCTCGGATAAAAATGAGATTGCGATATTTTCCCTTACCTTAGGTCCGATATGCTTGGTACGTGACCGAACCTCCTGTATAATGATTTAAATAATGTCATTGAATTATTATAGAATCATATTCATTGTTATGATATCATATATGGTCATATTCTTAGCTTCTAGTTAGTAATATTTCATTACTACTTGTTATTCGGGTGTTTATTAATTTTTGTTCTTATGCGTGTTTTGTCGAATAAATTCTTATTCCTCCATATAGGATATAGATAAATCATTTAAAGAATGGTATTAGTGTAATATATATCATATTTATTAATTCAATTCATTTATATAATCATTATTCAATGAAGATCATATAGAACGAGTCACATCACATCGTGGAGACGGTAGGCCGTACGTACGCACGAGCGATGATATCGTTCCCATGATCATGGAATTGTATTGAAGTGTATGTATACTATTTCAGAATAAATATAACTTTACAATAATCATATATAGTTATTCTTTACACCATTATACCCATCCAATTATGGTGGTGGTGGAAAACAGATTACACCACGGCGTGGAGACGGTATTCCGTACATACGCACGCGCGGTGATTTCGTTTTCCGTAGGATGGATAAGAGGTGAAATAGGGTTTTTTAATATTAATAATAACATATCAGTATATGAGGGATACTGATTTTATTACCTCATAATGAAACAACTAAAGAAGAGGGAGTAGAAGAAGAATGGAACTTGAAGAAAACAGTAGAAGGTATTACCTCTTTCTCGAAGTGCCTCCTTTAAACTTTATCTTAAGGCACTAGAGTTGGTCTTTTGAGAAGACCAGAACCTCTAGTAGGTTTCTAAGGAAGTGTGGAAGGGAAATGGGCAGGGTTTGGCTGAGCGTGAAGGGTCAAATTGGTGTGAGGAAGAGAGGAAGGAGGTGCCCTTTTATAAGGGAGGAGAGGTCCACATTTGGAAAGTGTGGAAATATTATTTTATTATAAACTTATCTTCAGTTTAAAAAGGTCCAAAAATCTTTAAAGATGAAGATAAGATGACTTGTTGTCGAAATGAAATAATCCAATCATAATTGGACATGTTTTGGAAAATATTTTAATCATTATAATCTTATTTATTTAAATCATTTATTAATGTGGTAAATACTTCATCATTATTGTGTCATAAATAATTTAATTTATTTCGTGTCTAACAATTATAAAAAAATACCATTATGTAGAAAATAGTTTTAGCTTCCAAATGACTATTTATAGTCTAAAATATAATTTATATAACCCCTTATAAAAATTAATTACTAAAAGATTTTTGTTAATGTCAATTTTGTCTTTACATTAAATTAATTAATCCAAATTTTCATTGTCACTACCAAGTGGCTCAATGGGGTCCCAAAATCGACCCAAGGATGCCTATGGTCGGCCAATACTCACACAATAAGGTAAGGACAAGTTTCAAGGTAATTTTGAATTATTATAATATTATTTTAACCTTGCATTACCCTATTTACCTTTAACCGTAGTAAATAAAAATTACCGTAGTTACTATTCATAATATCAAAAAAATAAAAGTAACATATTAAAATAATTTAGACCCACTGATTCCAAATATGGAATCCATTTTTCAAAATTCAAATCACAGAAGTTGCAGTATTTAATTTAAAATTAATCCCGTCGTTAAGAAAATGAGTTTTAAAAGTTAAAACATTGCCAAAGATTGAAATGTTTTTACCTATGAATTCAATGTAAAATTAATACTAATGACATAAATTATATTAAATGGTAAAAATATATTCTATTTATACTTTAAAACCATTCAATATTATAATTTAACCATATAAATTATTGCGATAAAAAAAGTTGTTTTTAATTAAAATATAGCGTGTTTTTACTATTCATTAAAATATGAAAGTTATCAGAATAATATGAAACATTTATCCAAAGTAAATTTTTATATCCTGATTTTCTAAAGAAGAATTTTATTTTGTCAAATTGAACTTATAAACTTGTAAAAAACTAGATTTAATGTGGGTGCGCCATTAAAAGGCGGTAAAACTGCATTTTTTGAAAAATACTTCTTTTATCCAAAAAACTGATTTTGTTTTCATACCTCATTCTAGAAAATGTATAAGATGAATTAAAATGTTATAAAATTAAAAATTCATTTAATACTATTCATAACGTCTAGTTTATAATATTATAATATATCGTTGTTTAGTGAAACTCGGTATTGCGTACGACACACGCTATCGAGGAAGGTCGTGATTGCGTGTAACACAAGCCAAGATAATGTTGTGCGTAGTGGAAGATTCCTTTCCGTATAACATATTACATAAAAAAATATATACTTCTCATAAAATATGAGGGTGTTACAAGTGCTTTATTTTTAGCACTGATAAAGGGTACAATTTATCAGCGCTGATAAAGGTCTGAATAAATAAAATGATATAATTAAATAAATAAAAAATAAAAAATGAGTTTACTAAAAAATATTAAAAATATTATTAATGTAATGACGCAAATTTTCTTGATTTTTTTTAGAATTTGTTTGGGAAAATTATAAGACCAGGCACTGAGAAGACGGTTGATTCTGAGGCCTGGTGTGCCAAAATGATTCATTGAAAATGTTACATTTTTAATATCACGGGGGCAAAATTTTTATAAAAAAGTGGAATAACTCTTAAATGGATGTCCGGATCAGAAATACAAGGGAACCATTGAGCTCAGAGTTTTGGCTTTATCCAAGGCGCGACTTAACTTTAGTCAGATAAGTTCTTCTATGGAAAACTAAAAAAAGGAAAAACCCATAAATAAAATTATTTTATTTTAAAATCCTAGTAATTCATGAACGATAACTCATATCAGAAATCTGAGACCACCGTTATGTTCATAAGGGGTTTCTTTCCTTAGGCGAATCCTTACATCGGCCGACGCGGGTCGAATGTGAAAGATGGTTTTTGGACATAAACATCATTAAAATATTTTAATGAATATATTTTATTCTTGAAAAAGTGATGTGTTTTATTTTAATACATGTTTGTTAGAGAATTTGGGGTTAACACCATAACCCTGGAATTCATCTGAGTCATGGATATAGAGATCTCTTGACTAATGATAGTGGATCGTGGATTGAAAATCAACCATGAACTTCATATTCGAAGGATCTTCACCCACAACAACGAAGCAATGACCATTTTTTATCAGCGATCGAATAGAAATTGAGGTATGGAATTTTTGATTTGATTTATTTTCCCTATTCATGAATTCCATGATGAATTCAGACCTATCAACAAACATATTTACCTGAAGATTTATCATTGTTGCAGGATGGATAAATTTTTGTGGGGTTTTAAAAGGGAGATAATCTTTGTGATTATCTGTTCATGTTATTTGTTTAAAATTCTAAAATTAACAGATCTAGGCCATCACGAACAAGGCCAAGATTCATTATTTGGGAGTTCTTGTGTGTTTATATATTTCCACGAAATTATCTTGTTTTTTTTGTAAAGTATGATCGAAGGATCTTCGTGCCTTCAATCCATGTTCCAAAAATCCATGATCGGAGATCCAATGCCAGGACAACACACAAAGGTACGATGATAGGCTTGATGTGTTCCAACCAAGGTGGAAGTGCAGGTCAAGCTGCTGGCCAGGAGACTGGTGGTGAAAACGGGATGCAGACGACGCAGACGTTCCAGGGGAGGCACGAGGTAGTAGAGGACACCAGTAGGGTGGGTGGCGGTGGCAGGAGTAGTGGCCCAGGAGGGTACTGAGCCAGGCCGAGTGTGGGTAAGGTTGGGTCACTGGCAGGCTGGTCGATGGTGGAGACAGAACGTGGTTTGGTAAGACTGCATGGGATCCCGCGATAGCGGAGGCCATAGACGACGACTAAGACATGACGACAGTGGGCCAACATGCAGCTGGAGTCCTCATGGAACCCATGGAGGAAGAATCTGGGGGGAAGGGGGATGAGACACGGTTCCATTCATATTGAACACAACGAATTCATTGACTGGGAGTGCATGGCTGGGCCACTTGGTAGAAGTTAGGGCCCACATGCAACATGCTGGGTTGGATGGACCGGGCCACTCCAGTGGCCCTGTGGGCTGGGTCCAGCGGCCCGGTGGGTTGGGTCCAGCGGTCCAGTAGGCCATTCCCAATAGGTCAATCCTAGTGGTACAACATGGCAGGGTGGACCAGGCCCAAACTGACCGAGTTGGGTTGGGTTGGCCGAATTGGACCGGGTCAGATCAGACTCGGACCAAGCCATACCCTTTTTATTAAATTGGACATATCTTTCAAATGGGTGGTCTGTATGATGAGTCTTCTATTACATTGGGACCCCTGAAATGGGGTGGTCCTGTTTATATGGATTTGTGGGTTTTTAGTTGGACCAGAAGAGGTTGATAGAATACCCTTAGTCTTTTCCTATAAAGGATCAATACATGATCTCGTTCCCATCATAGAGGATGAACCGTATTCTGAAGTAAGTTGTCTAAGCCCGGCTTCGACAGTTGACTCAACAGGATGGATCTTGTATCGCACTGAGAGGCCCTGTTCGTTCTCAATTATCTTCACGATACCTTAGATAGTGTTTGTGGATAAGGTGTGACCAATATTTACATGGGAACCTATCCCATATATAGGATGATATTTCTAGTAGGGTGAAGAGTCCCCCAGTATTCCCTAGGAATAGAGGACCCCTATATGTGTATCGATATTAGATTCTTTCTGTTCTACATGACTATACTGCACGAGCGTACTTTTAACAGGTTTTAGTGGTTGATGTTTGGCTGTGACTTGGTGACTATGTGAATTTGGGGATGCATGACTTATCGATACTCCATGTGTTAGCGATGCTCTGTGTGTTACCAAAAATCTATGTATTATCGACACTCTGTGTGTTATCGACACTATGCATGTTACTAAAACTTTGTGTGTTACCGACACGCTGTGTGTTACCGACACTCCATTTGTTACCAACACTTTGTGTCTTAGAGAGATTGGATGTCTTAGGGAAATTACATAACTTTTCTAGACCCTAGTGTTCTCTTAATCACTTTTGGTAGAATTATTTTATATGCTTACTATCAGATTATATGAGGAGTCAGATCTCCTGGAATGATCATGCTATGAGAAAAATCGCATAGCTGGTAGTGGATGAGACTTTGAGTCTTGGAATCATTTATGAGTATACCAGTATGTTCTTGTTATATGTATTGTATACATATACCTATGTTGAGATGACTATATCTTCTTAATGATTTTTCCTATATGGTCTTTTACAATGTGTTTTGGGGTATCCTACTGAGTATTATTTCACTCACCCCTACATGGAATTTTTCCACATGCGTCCTATCTTGTAAAGATCATTAATAATTTGATGGAGTCCTATGTGAACCAATACTAGGTGGTTCTTTGAGAGAGACCAGATAGTTGAGATGAGCTCTTGGATCTTCAGACAGCTGTTCTTGTACCTACCCTTTAGGTAGGGTTTTCTACGAAAAATCATCATGACCTTGTACTGTAGACTCTTTATTTTTGGTGGGCTTGTATTCTGGACCAGTTGTACTTTACTACACATTACTTATTGGTCATACTCTGGGGTTGTTATCTTATTTAATGCATTCATTTTTTACTTAGTTTTTTTATATTTTAGTATTTTTGGCTTGGAGATATGTGTGCGTGTACATGTACTTAGGAAAATGCATCCTATTTGTGGGATATTCCTACTCGATGCTAGTTTATTGATCCTGGCGTATTGGATATGGGATTGGGGTATTCATGACATGGGAACCTCCAAGATAGGTCATGACAGAGTGGTATCAGAGGTGGTTGGTTCGATATTAGGACCAGGAATCCATGAGATTGGTTTGGGGCAATAGTGTTAAGTGTTTTGAGTTCATATTTCAGGCCAGGGACCCCAATATTGGTGTGGCGACTGATGTATCCATACACCAGGAATTTGGACACCTAATTTTTAACTTGGTACATAAAAACACTAATTGTAAGGATAACTAATGGTACATGAATCATATAGGAATGGGTTATGTTTTACATGTCCTTCTTGAGTCAGCTCACCAGGTATACTCTTTTGACAGTTATACATCTTGTTCTCTTTAAGATGTATTCACAACTCGAACCAGCGACGTTTCCACAACAAGATAAAAGGTTTGACCTGATGTATGATGTGGCCTGCTTGATGAGAGTCAATCACATGGCATTATTTCTTCAGGATGGTCAGTAGGTGGCACTTTCTCCTCTTGATCTGTTCATAGACCCAACTCCAATGGTTCAGGTGAATGCATCTTGCCAAAATGAGTCATGGATGGATCTTTTAGCACTGGATGATGATAAATAGGGCTTGATCTTGTATCATAGGCTTCCTAGGAAGTGATCACCTGGGATGAAGGGTCAGAAGGGCCTACCAATAGTAGGATCACGACGTAAGCCATAAAACAAGAGGTTTGGTTGGAAGATCCAGGGGAATACTAATTCCCATAGAAAGAGGCATTTCTATTCTTGTCATGTGAAGGAACATTAGTCATGAGATTGTCCCAATATTTTTTGTAACACCCCAATCTTCCACGGTACATTTCCCTTGCATTGTACGCAACTTCGAGATTCTAACACACCACGACCAATCAAACTAGCCATTATGAATATTAATACCCAATTTTTGAAATTTTATAAATTTTATTCTTCAAAATGGACTTCATTTTGAGATTCGGATTATCAAAATTGTCTTAGGGTCAAATTTTTAGTACTTGTATGAAAACAATCAATTTTTGATGAATAGTGAAAAATACTAAATTTTAATTAATTTTTTTTAATCTAAATAATTTATAGTATGAAATTATACATTTAAATGTTTTTAAGTATAATTAGATTATATTTTTATTATTTAATATAATTTAGGTCTTTTTATGTAATTTCATGTTTAAACTGGACATAAACAAGTTTCAATATTTTGATAGTTATTATTTCTTAAAAACACGCTTTTTGTTTTGTTAACAGGAATTAATTTTAAATTAATATCTAACACTTCTATGTGTTGAATTTGGAAAAATGGATTCCATATCTGTAATCAGGATATACAAATTGTCTAAATATGTAACTTCTATATAAATACATTATGAATATTTTCTTTGTTAAATATTTAATTTACAGTGGTCAAAAGGGTAAATCCGGTAAATAAGGGTAAAAAAATAATATTATAATAATATTAAATTACCCTAACATGTGCCCTATTTCTACTTATTGATACATGTCTGACCATGGGAATACTTGGGTCAATTTTGGGACCCCATGGAGCCACTTGAGAGTGTTAATGACACATTATATTAATTAATTTAAAGTAAAGACAAAAATGACATAAACATATATCTTTTAGTAAAAAAATTGTTACAATGGGTTATATAAGTTATCTTTTAGACTAAAAATATTAATTTAAAAGATAAAACGATTTCCTACATCATGGAAATTTTTTTTGTAATTTTTAGACATTAAATAATGAAAGTTATTTATGACACAATGATGATGCATTAATTACCTTATTAATGAAAGATTAAAATAATTGATATTATAAATATCCAAATAAATGTAATTTGAGATTTTTGATTAATTAAAATAATTTTATAGTTTAATATGACTTGTTGGGTTTATTAAAAAAAATTATGAAGAAATAATTCTGTTACGATTTTCACAAAAACCAAATACTAAATAGTGTCAAAATTGACATAATTGATTTTTTAAAAACAATACTATATTATCAACTTATATAATATTCCTAAAAATATTAGGTTCAGAAAAATTACTTATATAAGGTTATATATATTAATAATAAACCACTTTGGGTTTTATTCACTTATTATAGTATGTTTATTAACTATATAATATAAAAATACAAAGAGACATGGTAAATGTCAATCTATTTAATTAAGAGTTAAATCTAAAAGATATGGTTAATATGGTGACCTAAACCTATCTAAAACCTATTAGTTGAGAGTTTTTTGACCCATCCCCACCTTATCCAATAAATAAATCATTTTGGATCCATTATAAACCGAAAATTATTTTATTATAAAATAATATTTCAAACTTTTCCTAAAGTGACCCTCACCTCTCTTATAAAAGGGTACTTCCCCTTCTCTTAATTTCACACCTACAAAGCCATTTGGCTCAGCCAAACCCTACCCAAATATCTTTAAAACTTCCCTTAATTAAAAATAAATTCCTTAATATCATCATAAATCCAATCTAAGGATCCCTTTTGATCAACTCAAAAAGAAACACCCGAAGAAGAGGTAATAATTTCACCACCCTCTTTCAAGTTCTTTTCTTCTTCAACTTCCTCTTTCCTTGTTGTTACCATAAAAAAATAATAAATCCAATACCTCCTACATAATGTGATTTTATTATAAATATGTTACAACCATATTTGTTATTCTATCCATCCTATGAATGACAAAGTCACCATACGTGCGTACGTACGAGTTACTGTCTCCACGTCGTTGTGTAGTTTGTTATTAAAACACTTCATTATTTGGATGTGTATAATAATGAGTATTATTAATTTAAATAATAAATATAACATGTTAAATATTCTGTATATATGATATACCATCCAATTACATACTATTTCAACAAAAATATAATGATATTGTCGCTCATGCGTACGTACCGATTACAGTCCCCACGAATGCGATTAGATTCATTCCCCATCACAATCATTCAAGAATGATTTTAATTTTATGATTAAAAATAATGTTTAAGAACTCAATATCATTCTGGATATGAATAAAATACATCCTATCCATAACAAACACGGCTTACTTAACCAATCATATAAAGGAAAATAGATCAGTTAACACCCGAAAAGAGGATACTACTAAAATATTATTAACAAAGCAATATTTGAGGATCATATATGATATCATATTTATGTATATTGTTATTTTATATTTTAATAAAAATTATTTAACTATTATACATTAGGTTAACGTATCCTCGACCGAGTAAAAGTTCAAGGTAATGATTAATTTCACAATCTCTTTATTATCCAAGGTTTTTTTATGTAAGTATCTATTGAGACCTCTTTATCATCCACTTCCGTGTTTTCTTAAAAATTTATTTCAAAACATTTTTAATATTTACTAGAATATTGGTTAAATTCATTTATACTCTTATTTGACCTTATATGTTTTGAAAATAATCTTTCTGCCATTTTCCAAACAAGGTAATTTATGACCTTTTCGACAAAATTAAGGTATGAATGTATTTTTGTAACTTATACACCCGGTACGGATATTTTATACTCTTATAACATCATCGAAGCTTCCATTACAATCTTTTAAGAATATTTTCAAAATAAATGTTATCTTTTATAATTATGAAGATCTTAAATTATTTCAAAATAAAAAGAGATATTTATCTCAAATAGTTTTGATTTCATCTATGTCAACATCCTTTGATAAATTTTACAGTTGTTTGAAGTTGATTTATTATGATACAAATATTCTATATTGTATTTAAGGTTTTGAGATATTTTTGACTATGGATGTGTTATTTTTATACCATTCATGGTTTATGGTTAAATTATTGACATTTTGTATGCTAGTTTTTAATATGAATGTTTATGTTATATTTCAACCTTTTCATATGGGGAATGTATTGAACTTAGTAAGTGACGGGTGGAGCCCTCTATAGCTCCTCGATGCATCAGTAAGTCTCATGACACAATTAGACATGGAATTGGCCGAGGCCTTTCCCAATTTGATATATGGTTTTGGCCGAGGCCTAAATCATTTTTAGACATCTTGGACGAGGCCTTAACAAGATGTTTCAGAATGTCTGGAATTATACATTCCCTCATTATGAAAATATTATTGATGGTTCATGTGGTTATTTGACTAGTAGAATATCCATGACTATGTTTTATTGTGGCCTTATATACTTAGCTCATATTCCATCCATAAATTGTTCATGTTTATTATTTGTAAAGAAATATATTTTCAATTATTCACCATGACTAATGTTTATGTTATCTGCTGCTGTATTTCTTAACCTTGCTGAGAGTTTGGGATCACCCCTTTCTTAGGCTTCATTTTCCCAGGATATGAAAAATTTACTTATGAGTGACTTGAAAGAATAATCTAGGAGGCTTGGATGTTTCTAATGTAATAAATTAGTGTTTTATTTCTCTTCAAGTTTTAATGTTGAACTTATGTATGTATCTTGTTTCCAATAATACTAAACTGATCGGTCTTTCGGGATTCGATCCCCTGTGATCATGCCAATGCTATGTAATAATGCACCAACTCTGGGTAAAAGGGATCAGGGTGTTACAATTGGTATTAGATGAAGTTTAGTACAAACCTAGGAAATTATATTTAGATAAACTTTGATTAGAGCACATTTCCCGAAGATAGACTTTGAAGATTAGTATAGAATAACTTCTTAGAATTTTGGTAATGTAGATATTTTTTTAGTTTTCCAAGAAATAAATCCCTGTCTAGATACGAGTAGGTAGAGGTGGCCCTGTCAAAAGTGTACCTAGGGGTAAAACCTAAAAACACCACTTTGAGCTAGACTCGAATGACAACTGGTGCATGAAAACGGGCCTTGCTGCACTCTTGGTTACGACAATCCTAAGGGATATGCTTAGGATAATTATCAGTTTCTTTACAAACCATTATGAAGGGTTTATGAGTATATAATTTCTTAAAGAATACATTTTTATGATTATATATTATATCCATAAACTGTTCAATTTATGTTAATTGTTTTTCAATTTTGGAATTGTGTATTACAATTCATAAACTAATATAGTGTATGACATTGTTTAGAAATGGTACCTAGTAGAAGGAAAGGAAATCGTATCAATCCATGTAATCAATGTAAGGATTTCCCTCATACTCAAAATAATTATAGTGAAGCTGGTGATGCAACTGGTGCTGATTAGATTATCACCATACCGGGACAACTCACTCAGGTTATGAATAACAACGTTACCCGTATGAAGCACCCTGATCCACAATACAAAGGATCAATTTTAGACCTCTTCATGAGGCAACAACAACCAACATTCAATGGGAGTATAAATCTATTATTAGCTAAGAAATGGATAAGTTCTTTAGAGAAAATATTTCACGCTTTGGGGTGTAGTGAAACAGAAAAGGTTTTCAGGGTAGTTTATCACCTCATGGGAGATGTAGATCAATGGTGGTAATTAATTCAAAACAAAAAGGAGGATGATGAAGTATCAAGTATGGAATGGATGGAGTTTAGGGATATTTTCTTAGAAAAATACTTTCCTTGTGAACATTGAGCGAATATGGAAAGGCGGTTTTTGAGTTTGAGATAAAAGGAGGAAGAGAATGTCGAAAAGTATGAAGCTAACTTTACAAGGTTATTAAGGCATGTAACAGATTATATACATAACCCAAGGAGTAATATTGATCGATTCATTGATGGGTTAAAACCATTTCTCCGTCGAGCATTAGTCTCACATTCCTTCTCATCGTACGAAGATATTGTCTCATGTGCTATCAAGACAGAAAATGAATTCTCTCAATCTTACGACAATAAAGAAAAGAAAGAAAATAAGAGATCTTATGAACACTATGGCGAAGGAAATAAGGAAACATGGAATAAGGGAAGACTTGAATTTCCACCCTATGATAATTATGGAAAGAATCACCCTGGTGTCTTTCTAAAAGGAAAAGGAGTATGCTACAAATGTGGACAGAAAGGACTTCTTGCTGGTGATTGTAAAGGGAAGAAAGAATCTACCTATGTTCAATGCTACAATTGAAGGGAGATGGGACATTATGGAAATTAATGTTCTAAGCGCCAAGGAAACATACCTCAGAAAAGGTTAAGGGAGAAAGGACAAGTATATGAGATCACTACTGCTGAGGTTGAAGCTCTAAAAGACATGGTGGAAGGTAATTTAATAGTTTCTTCAAGTTTAGACAATGATTTATTTGATTCTGGATGATCACATTGTTTCATATCTTCCCAGTTTTCTAAGAAAATTAGATATTTTCAATTTGAATTTACAAGGGAGTTATCAGTCAAAACTCATAAGGAAAGTATCATCACAACAATGTTTTGTGAATCAGTTCCCATTAGGGAATATAAATGTTATTTATCTGTAGATATCATCATCATATCCATGATTTAATTTGATATAATCCTCGGTATGTATTGGATTTCAGACCGTGATGTGAAAATTTATTATAATTAGAAGGAGGTTACAATTTTCAATGATGAAAACGAGTACCATATCTTTATAGAAGAAACGTCACCACCTAATTATTATCTAGATCCACCCACAATAGTTCAACTAAATTCAATTATTGGGGAGGAAGATAATGAAATAACTATGGGTGAGGAAAGGAATGTTAAAATCGAGGACGTACCTATTGTGCAAGAATATGTTGACATGTTTCCAAAGGATTTACCTGGACATCCTTCAGAATGATAAATTGAGTTTTCCATTGAATTAATTCATGTTTCAAGGCCCATATCGAAGAACCCTTATAGAATTGACACTGTGGAATTAGTGGAACTAAAGAAACAACTAGAGGAATTGAGTAATAATAGATTTATTCGCCCTATTGTTTCTCTATGGGGAGCCCCTGGCATTTTTGTTAAGAAGAAAGACAGATCTATGAGGTTGTGCATTAACTACAGGGAGATTAATGATATAACAATAAAGAACAAATATCCCCTAACTCACATTGATGAATTATTCGACCAACTTCATGGAGCTCAATATTTTTCATATATTGACCTTCGATCTGGATATCATCAGTTGTGTGTGTAGAAGGAAGACATTCTGAAAACAACATTTTGAATCTGGTACGGGCATTATAATTTTATAGTAATGCCTTTTGGATTGACTAATGCACCCTCTATTTTCATGGATCTAATGAATATAGTTCTCAAGGAATATCTTGATGAATTCGTAGTGGTATTTGTTTATGATATCGTGGTATACTCAAAAATCTATGAAGATCATGAAAATCACATGCGCACTATTCAAAAAACCCTCTGAAAAATGAATCATATGAAAAGTTGTGCAACTGTGAATTCTGGCTTCAAGAGATTTATTTTCTTTGCCACATTATCTCTAATGATAGAATCTCTATTGATCCATTAAAGACCAAGGTAATCCATGAATGTCCAGCACCGACGAGTATAACTGAGGTACACATTTTTATTGGTTTAGCCAGTTATTATCAACATTTCGTCCTGAATTTTTCCTGGTTGGCTAACCCATTAACCAAGATCACTGGTTAAGGGGTTAAATTTGTTTGGAAAAAAGTGTGTGAATAATGTTTTGAAGAACTAAAGAGAAGATTAGTCAATACTTCTATCTTGACTCTACCATCAGGGACTGATGGGTTTTTTATTTATAGTGATGCTTCAAAGAAAGGACTTGGTTGTGTCCTTATAAATAATTATAAAGTTATTTCCTATGCATCACGACAACTAAAAATTCATGAGCAAAACTACCCCACTCATGATCTTGATTTGTCAGCTATAATCATTGCTTTGAAGATATGAAGACAGTATCTCTATGGTAAAAAATGTGAGATATATACTGATCACAAGTGTTTGAAGTATATTTTCTCACAAAAAGAACTCAATATGAGGAAAAGGTGATGGCTTGAACTACTCAAGAATTATTATTTCACTATACACTACCACATAGGGAAGGAAAATAAGGCAGTAAATGATTTGAGAAGAAAGGATCATGGAGTTTTGAACTAGATGAGAGTTGAAAGGGATCCTATGTTCATGGATCAAGTAAAGATGGATATGATAATAACCATGGAAGGTGAAACATCAATACTTTTTCAAATGGTTACAAAACCATATTTACTAGAAAGGATAAAGAGTTCTCAGACTGATGATGAGGAGTTTAAAAAGAGGATTAAAGCTGTGAATGATGGGAGATTGAGTGAATTTGTATATGAATATGGAATTTCGAAATTTGGGAAGAGACTTTGTAGTCCTGACATACTTGATCTAAAAATGGAATTTTTTGATGATGCTCATAGCTCCACTTTCTCTGTACAACCTGGTAGCACTAAGATGTATGGATATTTAAAGTAACAGTTTTTGTAGGACAACATGAAGAGAGGGATTTCTGATTATGTGTTAAGATGTGTGGTTTGTCAACAAGTGAATACTGGAAGACAAAATACTAGAGGAGTCATGCAACCTCTTCCCATACCTGAGAGGAAATGGGATGATATTACAATTTACTTTGTCATGGGGAAACCAATGACTCCTAGAAATAATGATTCAATATGGTTCATTATTGATTGTCTTACCAAGTCAGCCCATTTTCTTTCTATAAGAGAATATTTACAACTTGAACATTTGAAAATACTATATATTAATCAAGTTGTAAGACTTCACGGTGTACCCCTATCGATTTTTTCTGAATGTGATCCCCATTTTACATCAAGATTATGGAAAAGTCTTTAGAAGGCTATGGATACCGAACTTCATTTGAGCACTGCCTACCACCCTCAAACCGAGGTACAATCATAACAGACTATTCAAACCCTATAATACATGTTGATATCTTACCCACTTGACTTTCAATGTATGTGGGGTCAATATTTACCTATGGTATAATTTTCCTATAACAATAGGTTCCATTCAAGTATTCAGATGGAACCATATAAAGTGTTATATGGAAAGAGATACTGCACACTAACTTGTTGGGATGATGTTGGTGAAGGAAAACTTGTAGGCTCAAAACTTTTTGGGGAA
This sequence comes from Viscum album, assembly GCA_963277665.1. Classification (NCBI taxonomy): domain Eukaryota; kingdom Viridiplantae; phylum Streptophyta; class Magnoliopsida; order Santalales; family Viscaceae; genus Viscum; species Viscum album. Next base: position 288,958,811 of record OY728139.1, read on the forward strand.
ACAATGGAAAAGGTAAAGACTATCCAAACCCACATCAAAGCATCTCAAAGTAGGAAAAATATTTATGCCTATAACTGAAGGAAGGATTTTAAATTTCAAGTAGGAGACCATGTTTTCTTAAAGGAATCTCCATGGAAGGGTGTTATACATTTTGGTAAGAAGGGTAAGTTGAGTCCCAGGTACATTGGACCTTTCTAAATTCTAGAACGAATTGGAGTTGTAGCATATCATTTGGCAATGCCTCCAAGTCTCTCCAAATTTCATGATGTGTTCCACGTATCACTATTGAGAAAATACATGCCTAAACCAATGCATGTACTCACCTATGAAGAAATAGAATGAGAAACAAATCTATCTTATTACGAAGAGACTATCCGAATTCTTGATACCAGTGAACAAGTGTTGAGAAACCAGACGACTCGTCTAGTGAAAGTTATATAGAGAAACCATAAGATGGAAGAGGCAACGTGGGAAATTGAGGAACTTATGATGAAGAACCACCCAAATCTTTTTATGCAGTAATATTCTAGAAATTTTGAGGATGAAATTATTTTAAGGAGGGGAGAATGTGACACCCCAAGATTCTATGGTACGTTTCCCTTGCGTTGTACACAACTTCGAGATTTGAAAACACCATGACCAATAAAACTAGTCATTATGAATAGTAATACCAACTTTTTGAAATTTTATAAATTTTATTCTTCAAAATGAACTTCATTTTTGGATTTGGAATATCAAAATTGTCTTAGGTTGAATTCTTTTGATACTTTTATGAAAACTTTCAATTTTTGATGAATAGTGAAAAATACTAAATTTTAATTAAAAACAACTTTTTAAATCAAAAAAATTTATTGTGTTATATTATAAATATGAATGGTTTTTAAGTATAATTATATTATAATTTTATCATTTAATATAATTTAGTTCATTGTATGTAATTTCACGTTTAAACTGGACATAAACAAGTGTCAATCTTTTGATAGTTATTATTTCTTAAAAACAAGATTTTTGTTTTGACAACGGGAATTAATTTTAAATTACTTTCTGCCACCTCTTTGTTTTGAATATGGAAAAATAGATTCCATATTTAGAATCAGTAGTTCCAAATTAGGTAAATAAGTAACTTTTATTGCTAGAAATTATGAATATTTACTTCAGTAAATATTTTATTTACTGCGGTTAAAGGGGTAAATTCGATAAATAAGGGTAAACAAATAATATTATAATAATATTAAATTACCATAACATGTGTCATATTTTTATTAGTTGATACATTTCCGACCATGGGAATCCTTGGGTCGATTTTGGGACCCCATGGAGCCACTTAAGAGTGATAATGACACTTTATATTAATTAATTTAAAGTAAATACAAAAATGGCATAAACCTATATCTTTTAGTAAATTTTTTTACAATTGGTTATATAAGTTATATTTTCATCTAAAAATATTCATTTGAAATATAAAAAGATTTCCTACATCATGAAATTTTTTTATAATATTTATACATTAAATAATTAAATTTATTTATGACACAATGATGATGAATTAATTTCATTATTAATGAAAGATTAAAATAATTGATATTATAAATATCAAAATAAATGTAATTTGAGACTTTTGATAAATTAAACTAATTTTTTAGGTTAATATAACATTTTAGTGTTGATTAATTAATTTTGTTTCGAAGTAATCATTCTGTTATAAGTTTCACAAAAACCAAATACTAAATATTATCAAAATTGACATAATTGAGTTTTTAAAACAAATACTATATTATTAATTGATATAATATTCTTAAAAATATAAGGATTGGCCAAAGGACTTAGATAAGGTTATATATATTAATAATGAACCACTTGAGGTTCTCTTGGCTTGTTATAGTAAGTTTATTAACCATATAATATAAAAATACAAAGAGACATGATAAATGTAAAACTATTTAACTAAGAGTTAAATCTAAAATATAAGGTTAATATGGTGACCTAAACCTGTCTAAAACCTATTGGTTGAGAGTTTTTAGAATCATCCCCACCTTAGACTCTAAATAAATAATTTTTGATCCATTATAAACTGAAACTTATTTTATTACAAAATCATATTTCAATCTTTTCCTAAAGTGACCCTCACCTCTATTATAAAAGGGTACTTCCCCTTCTCTTAATTTGAACCTCCAAATCCATATGGATCAGACAAAACCTACCCAAATATCTTCCTAACTTCCATAAATTCAACCTGGAGGCCTTAATTTTATCAGAAAGCCAACCTAAGGAGCCCTTTTTATCAACTCAAAAGGAAACACCCGAAGAAGAGGTAATAATTTCACCACCCTCTTTCAAGTTCTTTTCTTCTTCCACTTCCTCTTTCTTTGTTGTTACCATACCAAAATAATAACTCCAGTACCTCCTATATAATTTTATGTTATTATAAATATGTTAGAACCATATTCATTATTATATCTATCCTATAAATGACAAAGTCACCATACGTGCGTACGTACGACATACCGTCTCCATGTCGTGGTGTTGTTTGTTATTCAAAAACTTAATTATTTGGATGAGTATAATAATGAGTATAATAAATGTAAATAATAAATATATAATTTTAATTATTTTTTATATACAATATACCATCCAATTACAAACAATTTCACCATCAATATAATGATATTGTCGCTCATGCATATGTACGGATTGCCGTCTCCATGAACGCGATGAGATTCATTCCCAATCGTAATCATTCAAGAATAATTTTCATTTTATGATTAAAAATAATGTTTAAGAACTTAATATAATTATGTATACGAATAAAATACATCCTATCCATAAAAAACATGGCTCACATAAGCATGCATATAAAGGAAAACAGATTAGTTAACACCCAAAACGATGATACTACTAAAATATTATTAACAAAGAAATATTAGAGGATCATATATTATATCATATTTATGTATATAGTTTTTGAATAATTTAATAACAAATATTTAACTATTATATAAGAGGTTAATTTACCCTCGACCAAGTAAAAGTACAAGGTAAGGGTTAATTTCACAATCTCTTTATTATCCGAGGTTGTTTTATGTAAGTATCTACTCGAACCTCTTTAGCATCCACATCCGTGTTTTCTTAAAAATGTATTTCAAAACATTTTTACTATTTACTATTATATAGTTTAAATTCATTTATACCCTTATTTTACCTTATATGTTTTTAAAGGAATCTTTCCGTCATTTTTTAAATAATGTACTTTATGACCTTTTCGATAAAATTAAGTTAAGAATGTCTTTATTTAACTTAAACGGCGGGTGCAGCTATTTTCCGCCGTTATAACATCGTCAAAGATCCCCTTACAAGATTATAATAATATTTTCAAAATAAATTTTTTCTTTTATAATTATGTTACTCTTAAATGATTTAAAAAAAGGAAGATATATTTCTCTCATATAGTTTTGATTTCATCTATGTCAACATCTTTTGATAAATTTTACACTTGTTTGAAGTTGATTTATTATGATAAAAATATTCCATATTGTATTTAAGGTTTTTTGATATGTTTGACCATGGATGTGTTATTTTTATACCATTCATGGTTTATGGTTAGAGTACTGACATTTCTTATTCCTGTTTTAATATGAATGTTTATGTTATATTTCAAACTTTTAATATGAGGAATGTGTTGGAATTAGTAAGTGATGGGTTGAGCCCACTATAGCTCCTCGATGCATTGGTAAGTCTCATGAGGCAATTAGACATGGAATTTTCCAAGGCCTTTCCCAATTTGATATATGGTTTTGGCCAAGGCCTAAATTATTTTTAGACGTCATGGCCGAGGCCTTGACAAGTTGTTTCAAAATGTACAACATTATACATTCCCTCATTATGAAAATATTATTGATGGTTTATGTTGTTATCTGACTAGTATAATACCCATGACTATGTTTTATTATGGAATTATTTACTCAGCTCATATTCCTTCCATAAAGTGTTCATGGTTATTATTTTTAAAGGCATGTGTTTTCAATTATTCACCATGCCTAATGTTTATGTTATCTTACACTGTATTGATTACCCTTACTGATCATTTAAGCTCACCCATTCCTTATGTTTCATTTTCCCAGGATATTAAAAAGTTAGTTATGAGTGACTTGCAGGCATAATCTAGGAGGCTTGGATGTTTCTAATGGAATAAATTAGTGTTGTATTTCTTTTCAAGTTGTAATGTTGAACCTATGTATGTATCATGTTTACAATAATACTAAACTAATCGGTATTTCAGGATTTTATCCCTTGTGATCATGCCAATGCTATGTAATAATGCACTAACTCTAGGTAACTATGGTTGTGGCATTACATTTGTGCTGTATTATGAGAGGTAGTGATGAACCACCAAGGAAGAGGCAGCAAAAGGAGCAGATAAATCCTTCAGGCAGTGGATGTGGAAGATGAGATAGGGAAGTAGTAGGAGGTGGACAATGTTTTTACATGTTACCACCTATACCCCTAGGTGGTCCATACTAAACTCAGGGAGCTAGAGGACAGGGGAGGATACAACAATAGGTGGTTGAGGTTTATGAACCCAGGACTCCAGGAATGGTTCAAGGTATGATCTATGTCTTTCTAATTTAGTTTTAGTGGATACAAACATGTACTAGTGGTTTACTTTCCTACCACTTTTCTTATTTGATAATAGAGATTCCGTTAAACCATTGAATTGACCCTCATGTTTAGAGACTCCTACTGAAAGATACCCAATGATCACACACTAGTGTCAACAATGTGTCCTGAATCTTAAAGGTGAGAGTTTTGGTTGGGATCTCTTTGTAGTAGCGTTGAGGACTTGCAATTTCAGTCTCAGTATAGACTAGTTTCCATACTTCATGATTAGATTTATTTTTTTAGGCAAATTGTGTGCTTCATTCATGATAAATAAGACCAGATTTTCCATTTTATTGGTGAAAGGTAAATACTTGTAGCTCGGGATGTACTCATATATAGGATGATGCTGTCGATTACTATTCAATTGGCTTGCTTGACCCTTAGTATAGTGGATGTTTGGAGTCCTCAGTTTCTTGTAATGAAAATGGAGGATAAGGACATCTTTCCTAAAGATGTTCTTAGATTATCTCCCCGCAGAGTGATGTAATTCTATATTGATCTACACCCCGGGATGACATCGATATCTACACCAGCATATCAGATGTCTCCCACATAATTTTGTGAGCTGAGAGTGCAGTTGGAGGACTTGTAGAGGAGGGGATTTGTGTGACCTAGTGTTCACTATGGATATCCCTAGGTGGTATTCATTGATCTCGAGAATATCATCTCAAAGACTGGAGTTTCAATATATCTAGCAATAGCTGAGGAAGAGTTTGAAGAGCACCCCCCTATCGTGGTTTCCGGAGGAAGGTGTCAAGTACATAGTGTTTTGTGATGCATCAGGAATCAAGATTGGTTGTGCCCGGATTAATAAGAAAGAAGTTATTGCCTATGGTTTACTCTAGTTTAAATAAAACAAGAAGAACTATGCGATCCATGATATTGAGTTAGAAATAGTAGTCTTCACATTGAATATGTGGCGACACTACCTGATGGGCGAGCGGTTTATCAACTACATCGACCACAAGAGTCTCAAGTATATCTCATTTCAGAAGGATTTGAACACGATATAGAGTCAATGTCTCAAGTTACACTAGTACTATGACTTAAAGATTTTATATACTCCTGGGAAGGAAAACATTATAGCAGACACTCTCAGAAGGAGATCTAGTGTACAATTTCTGAATGAGGTATCAAAGTAGTTGGCCTCATTACAGATATCATTTTTGGATAAATATGGAACAACTTATCTATAGTCAATGGTTGTCACCCCTCCACTCTATCAGCGAATCAGGGAGGTACAACTTAGGGATATTAACTGTGAGGATCTACGTTCTCAATATTCCACAGGGCATGCCCCTGATAGATATTTAAAAGGTGGGGAACACATTTTTATTTTCATAGGATTTATGATGATACTAGTGGAGTTGAGATAAGATTTTATTAGGGAGTTTTATGAATCCCCTTTAGTGGTTCATCTATGTGTGATAATGATGTCCCAGAACCTACGATATCAGTTTGGTGGCTAGGGATGAAGAAAGAATTTGCTGGGTTTGTGTCTTGAATCCTTACTTGTCAAAAAGTGAAGGCAAAGAATATGGTTACAACAGGTTTGAATCAACCCCTTGAAGTGTCAGAATGGAAATGGTATGGAATAAAAATGGACTTCGTGATGGGTTTACCACTTATGTCCAGGGGGCACGATCCCATCTTGGTGATCGTTGACCAACTCACCAAGTCTGCCTAATTCCTACCTATCTCGGAGCAGAGATCAGTAGAGAGATTGGGACACCTCTATGTGCAGAATATAGTTCAACACCACAGAGTTCCATCGATGATTGTTCCAGATCTCGATCCTATCTTCACATCCTGGTTGTAGAAGGGATTGCATGAGGCATTTGAGACTCTGTTACGCTTAAGCATAGCATTTCACCCATAAGAGGACGACCAAACTGATCGGGCCATTCATGATCTGAAGAACATTCTATGGGATTTCATATTAAGTTTTTACTATATTTGTGAGGATCACCTACCTCTGGTTGAGTTTTAGTACAAAAAAAACTACCCCTTCACCATCGGTATGGCACCATTCGAGGCTTGGTATAGGTGACCTTGCAGGTCACCACTTTGTTGGACTAACCCAGGAGAGTCGGCACCCATGGACTTGGAGTTGGTGAAGGTGACAACAAAGAAGGTTTAGGTCATTCAAGAGTGGATAAACACTGCATAGATCCATTATAAATCTTATACAGACAGACGATATAGGTTTTTGGAGTTCATGGAGGGAGACCATGTGTTCCTTCAGGTCTCTCCTCGTCACAGGATACCGAGATTTGGATAAGATGAAAAGATATCTCTGAGGCTCATCAGTTATTTTATGATACTATGTAAAGTTGGTGAGGTGGTTTACCTCTTGGCCCTACCCCACATTTTTACCAAGTACACTATGTCTTTCACGAGTCTTAGTTGAATAGATACGTGCATGATTCAACGCACATCATTGACTGGGATGAATTTTCCGAAGAATAATATGGAGATGAAGGATGGACATAAGGGGATCCTCCAAGTGTGGTTTATTCTTCTGGCTCACATTTGGTAGTGGCACTAGAATATCAAGGGGAGAACATGAGAGTGGAAGGATCAGATTTTTGCACAGTAACCTCAATTTCTTGAGTAGCCCCTTTTTTTGGATTTTAGGGATGTAACTACCTATGGTGGGGAGAATGTAATGACTCATATTATTCTGAATTTATTTTTAGAAATTATTTGGGAAAATTATGAGACCAGGCGTTGAGACAGAATGCAATTCCGAGACTCGGTGTTCCTGGAATGATTCGTTCAAAAATGTTATATTTTTAATAGCACAAACACATGAATTTTCTAAAAAAGTGGGATAACACTTAAAAGGGTGACCAGATTAGAAATCTGGGGGCACCACTGAGCTTAGAGTAGTGGATATACCCTAGGTGTGACTTAACTTTGGTTGAAACAGGTTTTCTATGGAAAAACACGAAAAAGATGTAACCGTAAATAAATTAATTAAATAAAATTATTTTATTTTAAAATCCTAATAACTCATAAATGGTAACTGGTATTGGAAATACGAGACCACCATTGAGTTCGTATGTTTTTTTCCTTATCTGAGACCTAACATCTGCCGGTGTGATCCGACTATGAAAGATAGTTTTTGGACATAAACATCATTAAAATATTTTAATAAAAATATTTTATTCTTGACACAACAATGTTTTTTTAATATGAATCTTTTAGAGAATTAAAGGCTATAAACATCACCCTGGTATTCTTATAAATTAAGGAGATGGAGCTCTCTAGATGAAGGGTGAAGGATCATGGATCGACAATCAACGACGAACCGTAGATTCAAAGGATCTTTACCCACGACAAAGACGCGGTGACCGTTCTTCATCAAAGATCGAACCGAATTGAGGTAGGGAATTTGTGATTTGATTTCTTCTCCCCATTCATGAATTTCACAATGAACATATACCAATCAAAAAATATATTGGCCTGCAGATCAATTGTTGTTATAGGATGGATAAATTTTTTGCGGGGTTTAAAAAGGAAGATAGATCTTTGTAATTATATGTTATTGTTCTTTGTTAAAACTTATAACATGAATGGATCAAGGATGACATGAAAAAGTCTATGATTCATTCTTTTGTCATTCATTGGAATTTATTTATTTTTCCCAAATTATCTTACGTTCTTAGAAAAGTTTGATCGAAGGATCATTGAGCCTTAGATCCATGGAGCAACAATCCAAGACCGGAAATCCAGCAGTATGACCACACCATAGAGGTGTGATGATAGGTGAGACATATTCCAGCTTAGGCAGTGACACAAGGTAGGTCGCTGACAAAAATGGGATGTGGCCGGTCGGGCCGGTTTAGGTGAGGTGAAAGGTAGTGGAGGACACTGGTAGGGAATTCGGCTATAGTTGCGACAGTGGATTGGTAGGGGGTCTGTCCAGGATGAGCACAGAGCAGGATAAGCTAATGGTAGGTTGGCTGGTGGTGGAGATGGAACACAGTTTGGTATGACCTCACAGAATCCCATGATAGCGGAGGCCTTGGGTGGTGACTGAGATGCAGCGATAGCGGGCTGACACATGGTTGGGGTATGTGTAGAACCCATGGTGGTAGAAGCCATGGGGAAGGGGGTTGGGATGCAGTTCCATCCACGTTGAATGTGGAGGCCTCGTTGAATATGAGCGCACGACAAGACCATGCGCTGAAGGAGCCGACCCTCATGCGGTAGGCCGGGCTGGATGGACCGAGCTGCTCCAGCGGCCCATCGTGATGGGTCCAGCGACCCAACAGATAAGCAAGCTAGACCCGAAGGTCCAATGGTCTCGGAAAAAATGGGTCCAGACCAACCAGGCCAGGTTAGGTTGGCTAAACTGGACCGGGTCAGACCAGAACCTTTTTACTAAATTGGCCATATCTTTCAAATGAGAGGACCATTTGATGAGCCACCTGTGGCGTTGGGACCCTTGCAATGGGGAAGTCCTTTTAAATTGTCTTGGTGGGTTTTTAGTTGGATCAGAACATGTTGAGGGAGAAGCCTTCTTTTTTATGAGGTTTTGATGTTGGTTCCCATTCCTATCATATAGGATGACCCATATTTATAAGTGGGTTGTCTCAGGCTAGCATCGACAATTGACTCAGCGAGATAGAGCATGTATCATACCAAGAGGCCCGGTCGGTATTCAATTCTCTTCATGGTAACTTAGATAGGGTTTGTGGATAAGGTGTGACCAATATTTTCACAGGAGCCTATCCCCTATATTGGATGATGTTTCCAGTAGGGAAAATGAGTCCCCCCAATGATACCTGCGCACGAAGGACCCCCTATCTATATATCAGGATCAGATTCATTTCATTCCATGTGACTAGACCTAACGAGCATGCTTCATGCAATTTTCAGTGGTTGATGTTTAACTGTGACATGGTGACTACATGAATTTTGGGATGCATGACTTATCGACACTCCATGTGTTATAAAAAATCCAAGTGTTACCAACACTCTGTGTGTTATGGACACTCCATGTGTTACCGACACTCTGTGTGTTACTGACACTCCATGTGTTACTGACACTTCATGTGTTACTGACACTCCATGAGTTACCGACACTCCCGGTGTTACCGACACTCTCTGTCTTAGCAAGACTGGATGTCTTAGGGAAAGTACGTAACTTATCAAGAACCTAGTGTTCTCTTGGCTACTTTTGGTAAACCTATTCTACGTGCTTACTAGAAAATATCTTGAAGAGTGAGTTCTCCCAGAATGAGCATGCTACGAGCTAAACCATGTAGCTAGAAGTGGATGAGACCTTGAATCTGGGAGTACTTTATTAGTATACCTAGAATTTCTTGTTATATATGTTATAGACATATACCAATGTTGATATGACTGTATCATCTTAGTGATGTTTACTCTGTGGTATTTTACTTTATGTTTTGGGGTGTCCTATTGAGTATTGTTTTTCTCACCCCTAGATGGGATTTTCCCACACGTATCATGTCTTGTGGAGTTCATCGATGCTTTGATTGAGTCCTATGTTGTCACAAACCAACCGGGGTCAACCCTGAACCAGTCACCCAGGCCGCTCTGCGAAAAGTCCCGAGAGGCGTTCCCGATCCTCCCAGGATGGAGACAAGAACCAAGGGTATCAATAGAGTGAAAATGGAATGATTTATACGAAATATAAACAAATAAATAAATATCATAAAGTAATTGGCATCCCAATATAAATTTATATAAAATTGAACTGAACATCATTTGTACATGAAACTGAAAGTAAAACTAAATCATGAAACTCAACTGACAAAACCTGACAACCAACTAACTCCATGTGACCCTACTGGTCACTCTAAAACACAACGATCAGATGTCTCCCAAAGCGATTGAACTCAATCCAAAACCAACAAAAGGGCTAAAAACAGAAGAAGACTATAGGTGTGTGTATTAAAACTTAGTAGGATAGCCCAATATTTTATTCCAAAAACACGAATTTTAAAATAAAAGAAACATCAATTTCAAATTTGAAATGAAATATATTAAATTTTGTTTTCCAAACAATTTTATATGCTATAAACATTAAAAACAAAAATGCTTTCATGTTTTCATAAACATGAAATGCTAGTATCCAATTTCAAGAGTTGCAACTTCAAAATGAAAACAGTTATCAAGGGGGATAATTTAAAGAATGTACATTTTAAAATAGAACACACATTAAACTGAATTTACCAACCAAACACACAATATTCCAATGGTGATTACCAAATATCCAATGAGCAGTAGTCACAAGAACACCCCTAGGAACTAGTTCGTTGTGGGCCCCAAGTACCTCGTATCTCGGTGTAAAAGTAACCATAACAAATATTTATTCTCATGAATGAAACAATAGTAGGGAAAAATACCCTTAACCTAGTGTTCCCTAAAATCATAATCACATTTTAGTCAGTATTGTTTTCATCAAACTTGCCATGTGAAATAGGGACGAAACCACTCCGGATCACTAGAATTCTAGTACACGTCCTCCCACCTAGATACCTGTGATTACCTATTTTTGATCAATCAAGTTCCACATGTTATTGAATAAAATTTTGACGTGAAAATTAAATTTCCAAATAATACACACACAAAACAACATGCAATCGTTTTCCACATCTCTTTCACATATCAAAAAACCACTTAAAACATTCATAAAATAATTTCAAGAAGTATAATGAGACTTTTCACACAAAATACATTCAAAGATGCTCTTTAAAAGCCAAATTCCCACCAATACCATATCAAACCAGATTTTATATCCTCAAAACTATTTAATAAAACAATTTTATGAATCATAAAATGACCCCACATGGGGCCACATGGAACACATATAAAAACCCTTTTCTTCAGAAAAATGCCAAACATGCATTTAAGCGTTTTACCCAACCAATGTATATCAAAGAGAAAAATTTCACCTTTCATAAAGTGGTGTACACAAACCATTAGAATCAGAAAAAAATTTAAATAATCCTTTTAAAACATTTGGGTTACACATTCAAAGCCCAACCATTTTTATAAGAATTCCAAACATGCTATTTTTTGGAAACTCGGGACAAGACATGTTATAAACCAAAACCCATTTATTTATAAAACAAAATCCACATTAGAAAGACATAGAAGGACCCAAAAAACCTTTATTCACATGCTACTGATATTTTTCATTTGCCAAAACAATCATTTTATTCCACCTTCAGAACCCAAAATCCAACTAGGCACTTTCCCAAAAACATGGCCTGGAACATTTAATGAAACCAATTATATTTAACACTAAAAGGTAATAAAACCAAATTTAATGAAAAATATTTATTTAAATGGATAAAAAAATTTCTAAACATCACAAACCAGGAGTAAAAGATAAAATAACATTTAAACAAACACTAGGTGTGCACTTTTATAAAAAAACCACACTATTGTTCAAAAAAAAGGTATAAACACCACTTTGCACACCTAATAAATTTATTGAAGGATTATAAAACAATAATAAGAATGTTTAGAGGGTTAAAATACAATAAAAATATGAATTTTAAATAAAAAGGACATGTGAAATGGGGAACCTACCTCAAATACTTGGTGGAATGGAAACACACACCCGATAACACCTTCCGAGGGTTTATAAACCCTAAACCTTTGAATACTAGAACCAAACAAGAAAAAAACCAATATAAAATCATGGTATTACATAACCTTGGGTCATGCATGACTAGGAAGGAAGAGAGAGATAAAAAACAATAGAACGAGGAGGAGGAAGGAGGACAAAGAAGAAAGAAACTCACCTTGATAACTAGATAACTCTTCATATTCTCTTTGATCCACAACCTTAGATGATAAAGAATGGATTGGAAATCAATAGAGAGGATACTTTGTTATAAGAACCCAAATCTTCGTTTCAGGTATGTTTTTCCATTTCTGGTCGTTTTTGAGAAACAGAAGAAAATCTGGAAATTTTCTAAGTACACGTAGTGTACTTTATGAGTACACACTGTTTACTTTCTGAGTACACGCCATGTACTTTTCTACCATGTGAGGCCATGTGTTGGCCGTATCCGGGCCACACACACGGTGTGTAGAAGTGATGTGGAGGCTGATTAATGAGGTGTACGGAAAGGGAGAGTACACGTCGTGTACTCATAAAGTACACGCTTTGTACTTTTTTTTATTTCATTAATCGGACTGGGGTCCCATATTAAACCTATTTTCATCTTCTTCTCTACCTAATTACGTCCAAAGTGTCTGGGGAGGTAGATTATTCTCTAAGCCACCGATCCGTCCCCGGTTATCTGAATCGAACACCGTTGGTTGCAATAGAATCGTAGCGGTGAGCTCTTGGTTCTTCCTTGGCCACATTTCTTGATTCCTTCTATTGTGAGAGTTATCTGAGGTTGAATGTTTTAGAAGTTTTTGCATATATTCTCCATTCTAGGATGATTCACAGGCCGAGGTTCAAGTATATCGATCTCCTAGGATCGAGGTAGGTGGTTTGTTTCCCTACGTTGAATGTATTTGAGTTTTTGGTGCAAAAGTGCCAGATACCCATGTATCGGGTATCTCAGGTTAGGGTTTTGATCATGTATTGTTATCTGCCTAAGATTTCATGTATACTTGATGTTATTATATGATTGATAATTTCTTGTTAGCATGTTTGAGGATCACCCCATGGGTGTTCCCCCTGTTTGGCTGTTTATCACCGTTTGGATTAGGTTTCCTGTGAGGCATACCTTGTTGCATTTTTTGCCCGCCTTGATATAATTTATTACATGTATTGCATACTGTTTATACGCTTTTGATTCATTGTAGCTGTTATCCAAGTAGTTTGTTGAGCTTAATTTGGGATGCTAAAAGTCGATTACGCATGACTACACTACTCAGGGTTGTGGGAACCTGGTGTGGTAGACTAAAGAGGGAATTGACGATTAAGGGATTCCCTGGAGAGTCTGTTATAAATTATAATCATTCACAGGACCTACAGGAATGGGACATTGTGATTCCTTAGAGTGTCTTTAGTTACGTATCTAGACTATAGGGGGAATTAGATGCAAGTGATTCCTCAGAGAGTCCATAGTTATCGTTGCAAGACCGTAGGGGAATTGACGGTGAGAGCTTTCCATAGTGTATGTGCCTTTGTATGTTTACTTGACTAGAGGGGTATACCAGTGTGAGACACCCAGAGAGTCACCATGATTATTGTTTGGTTGGTTGTGACGAGTCCCCCATGCTAAATAACAAGCTTGAGTTTTTACTGCTTGCTGTTATGTAGTCTGTTAAGATACCTATTGCGTTGCTTTCTATGCCTTGAGAATATAGGGCTGTTTTCTAGATTCCTTGGTTGATAATTTAATGAGTGAATTAAATTAATAAATAAATGTGAATGGATATTGGTAGGATTTTTTACTTTATAGTACTCCTGTTTCTCTACTTCTTTTATTTCCTTTACTTTTTCTATATTGTTCACTGATAGTAGGGCATAGATATTGTGGCAATTGCCTATTGGGATTAGTCTCACACCCATTTTGGGTCCTTCGTTTTGGCCCAAATAGGTTATATGGTTGCAGGTGTCGATAGGGATTGTGGACCTTCTACTTCAGGTACATGATTGCTAGTTGGAGCTGGAGAACATAGGACCGATCTTAGGCTTGCGATGCTGCTGGAGTTGCTATTTACTTTTAGTGCTTTGTTCTCAGTTATATTTCATCACATTGTTGTGTTTGATGCTTTCCTTAGATACATGTACCATGATATATCATTATAATATTATTCATTTCTTCGGCTTTTTAGTGTCAGTTGTTGTATGATGTTTACTGCTTCTGCTATTGACTATTATTTCCTGTACCTTGTATACCTTACCAAATGAGGGCATAGTTTCCCCAATAACTTACCAAGTCCCTCGCTACTAGTCAGCAGCCTTTGGCGTTTGGGGAAATGCGCTTGAGGTCCTGTGGTGAACCGGGCACGGGGCACCAATTGAGGGGCTCCAGATTCGGGTCGTTACAAAGTTGTATCAGAGGAGTTTCTTTCCTTTTCTATTGACTTACTGTTTAGCGACATTAGACAGTGATATCAAGGAATAGGTAAATGATAAATAGCTGTGCCTAGGCATTCTAGAACCTGTGTATAGGGAAAAGGCCATGTTACCTCGAATATTGCAATTTTCTAGTTTTTGCAAATGTTACAGTTTAATTGATTTCACCATTGGGTGGTGCACTTGTTTTGTGCTATTACTGTTTGTATGATTGTGGTCCTATTTTGTTGTAACCTGATGATATGAGGGTATGACATCTCATGCATCATATAGGCACTTGTTATAAAATCACATGTCATTCATTTTTTCATGCCATCTAGATTGTATTAGAATTTTCATGCTGTTGTGATAGAATTTGTGATAGAAGATGCATGATGTTGTGATAGCTGCTATGATAGAATACCAGCTATGTTGATAGGGTATAATTTTTTAGAGCTTCTTTATCATGGACTCCCAAATTTGGTCTTAGAGGTGTTATGGGCCTTCGAGGATCGAATCTTGGTGGATTGTGAGTTTTTATACTTTTTACTTGTTATATCTATTGTTATGATTCCAAGATTTGATTCGCGGGGAGTATGGGCCCCCACGGATCGGAATTTGGCACCTTAACACTTGTTTTATGTGTTTTCTGGGCTCCGGTGCAGTTCTGAGGCTACTGTATGGAAAAACCCAGAATACACAGCGTGTACTTTATGCATACACGCCGTGTAGTTTTTATCCATGCCCCTGACTGTGTTGGGCAGAGACACGGGGTTGTAAAGTTTCATGTAGGAACACACCGTGTACCGTCATAACACGCCATGTAGTCTGGAATAGCTATTCAGCTGTGTCACGAACAACACGGGCCGAGTTTTTCCATCAAGTGCACGCCGTGTCCCTTGGGAATATTCCATGTATAGTTGACAATGTAGCCGACCGTGTAGCCAACAACATGGGTTGGTGTTATCCTTCCGTGTACACGCCGTGTCCGTATGGAACATGCCATGTAGTGTCTACCATGTGTCAAGCCGTGCCACTAACAACATGGGCCAGTAAAGGCGTGTCAAGTACACGCCATGTCTACTTCGACATGACGTGTAGTAGTGGTCCATGTACTAGTCAATGTGACTAACGACACTGAAAGGGGAGGGATCTTAAGGACACACCATGTAGTTGACAAGCATGCCATGTAATTTCCTGCTGGGACAGTCCGTGTTCCCAGTTATGTAGGAGTGAACGGACAGGGAGGAAAAGGGTTAGTACACACCGTGTAGTTTAAGAACACACCATGTAGTAGGGTGGTTTACACATCCAGGTATGTCCAAGGTACATGCCTAGGGTAAAATTTTAATAAACACACCGTGTAGTAGTACTACATGCCATGTAGTCATGTTTTCCCAAATTTTAATGTTTTATCTTCTGTTCCGTTTTTCTCTCTTAAGTTAGACACCTCCGAAGAGGAGAGAGAATCTCGTGACTTATATGCTATGAGATTCCCCCAAGAGATGGTGGGATGTGGTTTTGAAGACAGGGCGCCAACAGGCTATGTCTTGGGATGATTTTCAGCATACATTCTATGACTACTTCTACCTGGCGACGCTGAGGGCCGATAGAGACCGAGAGTTCATGAGCCTGTAGTAGGTTACTCTCACAGTTATGGAGTATTCCTTCCACTTTACAGAGTTACATCATTTCACTCCCATTCTGGGGAATGACGAGGTATTTTTGGTGATGAAGTTTGAGGAAGGCCTCAGACCGGACATCAGGACACATGTGAATGTCTTTCAGTTGACTTCTATCACTCTGATAGTCAACCAGGCGCTTATTATGGAGAGAAACCTGAGGGAGGGCTAGAGCTGTGGACCAGGGAAGTTCAACATCCAGAGCTGATTCTCTCTATACAGACAGCAGGAAGCGCCACCGAGAGTCTACACGAGGTGACTCGAGGAAGTGAGGTATTCCTTCTAGTAGACGAGATATTCCCTCTAGAAACCAAGTGGTGTGTTATCAGTGTGAAATAAGTGGGAATAAGAAGCCCCAGTGACCGAGGGACCCAGTGGACTGCCGATCTTGTGGAAATATGGGTCATCTGCAGCGCTTCTACAAGGTTCTTCTGCCAGAAGCTGGTGAAGGAGGATCAGTTTCGACTCCCCGTACAAGAGAAGGATTACCAGTTCCACAGCGGACTGGGGATGGAGTTCTTCAGGTCATTCAAGCCAGGGTAGAGGCTGTGGATGCGGTGGTCATTATCAGGGAGAAGTAGTACAAGGATCTCAGCCTGCTACGCAGGGCCGCGGTACAGGCCAGACATTTGCTGTAGAGCAGATTCATCTGGAGAAGGATCTTGGACCTTCTACAGTTCGAGGTACGATTTTAGTAGCCTTAGTTTTATCCTCTGCACTTTTCGATATAGGATCTTCTCATAGCTTTATTTCTGTGCATACTGTGGAAAGCCTTAGACTTACTATTTATAATTTTGAGGATATGATGATGCTAGACACACCCTTGGGAATTAAAACTGCTAGCGTGTGTCATTTCTTAGACTACCCCCTCAAGGTTGGTGGGTTTTGTTTTTTGTTGAGTCTCTATGTTTTGGAGATGGAAGGCTATGATGTCATTATTGGGATGGACTAGTTAGTTCTCTTCCAAACCTTTGTCGATTTCTATCGTCGTAGGGTGAGTTTCACATCACCAGAGGGTGGATCTTTTCTTCACAAGGGTGAATGGGATGTCCAGGTGAGAAGAGATGGACCAGAGCATCATGGGTTGGGTGGTGTTATAGCCCAGATTTCTATCTTATATCTGGATGACCACGAGACTTCTTAGGTAAATTTTTCTTCCAATGGTTGATCGCTTTCCAAAAGTCTTTCCAGAAGACATTTTAGGTTTTCCTCCGGAGTGAGAGGTAGACTTCTCTATTGAGCTTGTGCCAGGAGTGGCACCAGTGTCCATTCCTCCTTATAGGATGGCTACACCCGAGTTGCAGAAGCTCAAGAAGTAGTTGGAGGAGTTGCCGACAAGGGGTTTCATCCGAACTAGTAATTCTCCTTAGGGTTCATCTGTCCTGTTTGTGAAGAAGGCAGAAGGCACCCTTATGCTTTGTGTGGATTATCGGAAGCTGAACCAGTTGAAAGTCAAGAACCGATATCCATTGCCATGGATAGATGATCTCTTTGATCAGCTTTTAGGATACAGAGTGTTCTCGAAGATCGACTTGAGATCCGGCTACCATCAGTTGCGTGTTAGACCATCTGATATGCCTCTTACTGCCTTCCGGAGCAGGTATGGTCTGTATGAGTATTTGGTTATGTCGTTCGGCCTCACGAACACGCCAACAGCTTTCATGGCACTGATGAACATATTTTTCCTTCCTTAATTGGATTCCTTCATGGTGGTTTTCATGGACGACATCTTGGTGTACTCTCACACTCGACACGACCATGATACCCATCTTGAGATCGTTTTGAGTACACTAAGGGAGCTTCCGTTATATGCTAATCTATCAAAGTGACACTTTTGGATGGACGAGGTTCAATTCCTGGGTCATGTCATCTCAGAGATAGGAGTATCAATAGACCCAGAGAAGGTGAGATCAATAGTCACCTGGGAGCAGCCGAAGAACGTCTTTGAGGTACAGAGTTTCTTAGGGCTGAATGGTTACTACAGGCAGTTTATACAAGACTTCTCATGCCTAGCAGCGCTATTGATCGACTTGACTAAGAAATGGGTGAAGTATGTTTGGTCAGAAGCCTGTGATTCATCCTTCCAGGATCTGAAAGGGAGATTGACTTCAGCACCGATTCTAGTTTTTCCAGAGCCGGGAAAGAGTTATATAGTTTTCTGTGATGTATCTGGCATCGGGCTTGGAGCAGTGCTTATGCATGAGGATCATACTATTGGGTATGGATCTCGGCAGTTGTGGCCACATGAGAGGAACTATCCTACGCATGACCTGGAGTTGGCTGCAGTTGTTCATGCTTTGCGTTGTTGGAGACATTATCTTCTGGGAGAGCATTTTGTGGTGTATACTGACCATAAGAGCCTCAAGTACATCTTCACGTAGCATGACTTGAATCTGAGATAGTGGAGGTGGGTTGAGTACCTACAGTCTTTCAATTTCTAGCTTTCCTATACGCCTAGGAAAGGAAATGCAGTGGTTGATACACTGAGAAGGAGGACTCAGATACAGGCAGTTCAGGAGGACAGTAGTGAGTGGAAGCTTATGGCTATGTTCTATGAGATGCATTTGGAGGTACACAACAGATAGGGGTAGACTTTCCTATCTTCTGTAGCTATTACCTCTACCCTTCTCGACTGAGTTCGGATGAGTCAGTCATCAGATTCTGAAAGCCTAGTCCTACGGGAAAGCGTGTCAAGAGAGGACCCTCTTTTCTGATGGACCATAGTCGAGGATGAGATCTTGCGTTTCAAGGGACGCGTATGGGTTCCAGTAGATATATCTGAGGAGATGATGTGAGACTTTCATTCCTCTATCTGGGTAGTTCATCCTGGCGTCACCAAGATGTATAGTGATCTACACCGCCAGTATTGGTGGCCAGGTATGAAGAGAGATGTTGCTGGTTTTGTCATGAGATGTTCCACCTGTTAGCAGGTGAAGGCAGAGCACCAGCGACCGGCAGGGCTTTTATAGTAGCTACCCATTCCCGAGTGGAAGTGGAATGATGTCGCGATGGACTTCGTGATAGGGTTACAGAGATCGCCTTGATGGAATGACACTGTATGGATTTTCATTGACAGGATCACGAATGTTGCTCACTTATTTCCGATTAAGGAGACCTTCTGTGTTGATGAGCTTGGACAGTTGTATATCTATGAGATTTTATGCTTGTATGGGGTTCCGAGTACTATCATTTCAGATAGGGACGCCCGCTTCACATCGCATTTCTGGAAAGGGCTATAGAGGGCTTTGGGTACACAGGTACTTCTGAGTACAGCTTACCATCCCCAGACAGATGGCCAGTCAGATCACACGATTTAGGTGCTAGAGGACATGCTACGAGCATGTTTCCTTGATTTTGGAGGTTCTTGGGAGATACATATACCTCTAGTGGAGTTTTCCTATAATAATATTTTTCACGAAACTATTCAGATGGAACCTTATGAGGATTTGTACGGTAGGCCGTGCCGATAACCCTTGTGTTGGTTGGAGGCAGGAGAGGCAGCTATACTGGGACCTCATCTTGTTCAGGAGACCATAGAGCAGGTGGAGTTGATTTGAAAAAGAATGGCTACTGCACAGTCTTGGCAAAAATCTTATACTGATCAGCGAAGATGACTTTTGGAGTTTAAGGTCGGGGATCAGGTTTTCCTACGTGTTACCCCAAGGTTGGGACACAAGAGGATCAGGAGATAGGTTAAGATTTCACCGAGATACGTCAGGCCGTTTGAGGTTCTGGAGAGAGTCAGGCTGGTTTTGTTATAGGTTGCGGTTTCCTTAGAGGTACCAGGCTATGCACGACGTCTTCCATGTTTCTTAGCTTCACCGCTATTTCTCAGACCAGTCTCATGTTTTTCAACCAAAGGAGGTTGAGCTGGAGCAGGATTCATTGTTCGAGGAGCATCCTATCAGGATTGTTCATCGTAGTGCAAAGATACTCCATGGACGGTCTGATCCTCTCGTACGGGTGCTGTGGCAGCATGACCATGTACAAGATGAGACTTGGGAGAGGGAGGCCGATATGCGATCATAGTGGCCAGAGTTGTTCAAGGTTTTTCTTCGCCACTAAGTTAGGGAAATTAGGGGATGGATTTCTTTAAGGGGGAACTTTTTAAGAACCCAGATCTTCGTTTCAGGTATGTTTTTCTATTTCTGGTCATTTTTGAGAAAAACAAGAAAATCTGTAAATTTTCTAAGTACATGCCATGTACTTTATGAGTACACGCCATGTACATTTCTCCCACATGAGGCCGTGTGCTGGCCGTGTCCGGGCCACACACATGGTGTGTAGCAGTGATGTGGAGGCCGCTTAATGTGGTGTACAGAAAGGGTGAGTACACACCGTGTACTTTTCTTTTTATTTCATTAATTGGACCGGGGTCGCGTCTTAAAACTATTTTCATCTTCTTCTCCTCCTAATTACTTCAAGAGTGTCTAATGAGGCCAAATCTTCTTCAAGCCACCAATCTGTCACCGGTTATCCGAATTGAATTCCATCGGTTGCAATAGAATCACATCGGTGAGTTATTGGTTCTTCCTTGGCCACGTTTCATGATTCCTTATCTTGTGAGAGTTATCTGAGGTTGAACATTTTAGATGTTTTTGAAGATCTTCTCAATTCTAGGATGATTCCCAGGTCGGGGTTCAAGTATATCGATCTCCTAGGATCGAGGTAGGTGGTTTGTTACCCTATGTTGAATGTCTTTGAGTTTTTGGTGAAAAAGTGTCGGATACCCATGTATCGGGTATCTCAGGTTAGGGTTTTGATCCTGTATTATTATCTTCCTTTGATTTAATGTATGCATGAGGTTATTAAATTATTGATAATTGCTTGTTATCGTCTTTAAGGATCACCCCATGGGTGTTCCCCTTGTTTTGGCTGTTTATCGCCGTTTGGATTAGGTTGCTTGTGAGGCATACCTAGTTGCATTGTTTTCCTACTTTGATATAATTGATTGCATGTATTTTCTACTATTTATATGCTTTTGATTCATTGTAGATATTATCCAAGAAGTCTTTGAGCTTACTTTGGGCTACTAAAAGTCGATTACGCATGACTACACTACTCAGGGCTGTGGGAACCTAGTGTGGTAGACTAAAGAGGGTATTGACGATTAAAGACTTCCCTGGAGAGTCGGTTATAAATTAGAATCATTCACAGGACCTACGGGAATGAGAATTTGTGCTTCTTTAGAGTGTCCTTAGTTACCTATCAAGACTATAGGGGGAATTAGACATAAGTTCTTCCTCAGAGAGTCTATAGTTATCGTTGCAAGACCGCATGGGAATTGAAGGCGAAAGTTTCCCAGAGTATCTGTGCCTTTGTAAGTTTACTTGAATAGAGAGGTCTGCCAGTTTGTGACACCTAGAGATTCACCATGATTATTGTTTTGTTGGTTTTGACGAGTCCACCATTCCAAAGAACAAGCTTGAGTTTGTAATACTTGCTGTTAGGTAGTCTGCTGAGATACCCGTTGCGTTGCTTGCTATGCCTTGAGAATATAGGGCTGTTTTCTAGATTCCCTTATCTATAATTTAATGATTGAATTAAATTAATAAATAAATGTTAATGGATATTGGTAGGATTGTTTACTTTAGAGTAATCCTGTCTCTCTACTTCTTTTATTTTCTTTACTTTTTCTATATTTCTCACTGACAGTAGGGCACAGATCTTGTGGTGATTGCCTATTAGGATTAGTCTCACACCCTGTTTGGGTCCTGCTTTTCAGCCCAAATAGGTTATATGGTTGCAGGTGTGGATAGGGATTGTGACCCTTCTACTCCAGGTACATGATTACTGGTTGGAGATGGAGATCATAGAACTGAGCTTAGACTTGCAATGCTGCTGGAGTTGATGTTTACTTTTACTGCTTTGTTCTCATTTGTATTTCAGCACGTTATTGTGTTTGCTGCTTTCCTTAGATACATGTACCATGATGCATCATTATTATATTATACATTGCTTCTGCTGTTTAGTTTCAGTTTTTCTATGATGTTTACTGATTCCGCTATTGACTGCTATTTCCTATACCCTTTATACCTTACCAAATGAGGGAATAGTTTCCCCAATAACTTACCAAGGCCCTCACTACTAGTCGGCACCCTCTGGCATTTGGGGAAATGCGTTTGAGGTCATGTGGAGAACCAGGCACGGGGAACCAGTTGAGGGGCTCCAGATTCGGGTCGTTAAATTTGGTCTAGAATAACAAGTTAAAGAATATTTGGGGGGAAAAGAGAAAAAATTAATGATTTATGAAAGAAACAAATTACCTTACCGAATCTGGAAAATTTTAGAATCCTTTAGAAATTTCACTGTAATACAGGATTAAGATGAGTTGCAATGAGGAAAAATGGAACATGGGGGTGTTCCTAGGTGTTTTGGGATCTATTAAGACATAGAATAACTAAAAAATATTAAATAATGAATAAGATATAAAATAAACAATTTGTTTTAAACTGGAAATGAGCTCACGGGCTGGACCAATACCTGAATAAGTAACCCAAATACACCATGATTATGAATTTTTAATGGGTCAAAATTGATATGGTGGTTTGAATAAGTCAGGGGAGGCCATGTAAAAAGTGTAATGAGTGAAAAATGTTAAAAAAATGAAGGATTTATAAAAGAAACAAATTTAATTTTTAAATCTGGAAATGGGTTCGCAATTGGCCCAAATCTTGAATTAACCACCCTTTTCTCAAAAAACTCCCAAACAAACTATGGGTAATCCATGATAGGATGATTAGAAATGGGTGGTAGTTCAAAACCCAACATTCATCTCACCTAAAACCCATGAAAAGGATTGGTATTTCCAATACACCAAATCAAAGCTAAGATATGAAAAACTGAGTGTGACATACGTGGACCAGGACCAGGTGGTCCTTAGAGAGAGACCAGGAAATTGAGGTGTGTTCCTAAAACTTGAGATAGCTATTCCTGTACCTAACCTTCATGTAGGGTTTTCTACAGATGAGCTTGCGGACCTTGTGCTATAGACTCTTTCTTTTTGGTGGGCTTGTATTATGGCCCAGTTGTACTTTACTGCACTTTACATTCCTATTGTACTCTGTGGTTGGTATCTTAGTGTATGCATGCATTGTTTATGTAGTGTTTTTACATTTCAGTATCTTGGGCTTGGAGATGTTCATGTGTGTACATATACTTAGGAAAATTCCTCCCATTTGTGGGATATTCCTACTCGACACTAGTTTCTAGCCCCCAGCCTATTGAAGGTGGTCTTGGGGTAGTCTTGGCACGAGACCCTTTGGGACATGTCGTGATAATTAATTAACTAATTATTAATAAAAATGAATAAATTTATTATATATTATTAAATATTAAATATTTTATTAATTAGATAATTATGATAATTAATGTTATTAAATTTTATATATTAAATATATAGAGATGTGTATTAATGTACATAAATATGATTTATATATTAAAAAATATTTTTATACTTTACATTAAATATTCATTAATAATGTTAAAAATAGATTTATAAAAAAAATATTTATATATAAATATATTTATAAATGTACATTTACAATATTTATACAATTATATATTTATAATTATAAATAAATAAACATTTTTTAAATTATTTATATAATTATAAATACATAATTATATATATTTAAATAATTACTAAATTTATAATAAATTTACTTAAATAATGAATATATTTACTATATTTATATTAATATATATTTATTAAATATATATATGTATTATTATATAAATATATATAATGATATAAATATTATTTTTAAAAAATTTCTATAATTATAAATAATTAATTACAAAATTATAATAAATTTATTTAAAAAGGAATATATTTACTATATTTATATATATATATATATTAATTATATATAAATATTTATAATTTTTTTATTTATAATTATAATTAAAAATACTTTATCAGTGCATAAGTAATAAGGGAAGATAAAAACATCTTTAGGAACACTTTTTTACACTGATAATGATGATACTTTATCAGGGATATAACTTTAGCGCTGATAAATATTGATTTTATTAGCGCCTTTTTAGTGTTGAAAAATACCTACCCTTATCTGCGCTTATTTTTAATCACTGATAAAAGTGTCCCTTTATATTTAAAAAACCCTTACCATTTTTGAACCCATAACGATATAAAAAACTTTCCATGGAAGCCACTCACAGCCAGAGCTCCTTCTCGGTGAATTGAAGCTTGAATGACACCACTAAACTGCCTCAAGTTAGTTGAACATGTCATCCAAAATCCAGTGTTCAATTGCAGTTAGGGTTTCCAAAGAGGGACTCAGATTTTCTTCAACCAAGCGAGGTAGGCCTTCCGATTTTCTTTGTTTAATTTTGGTATCATTTTTGAGTTCTTCTTTGACGATGTCATTATTTTTGGTCTAGTGATTATATACTATTTTGATTTTATATTATGAATAGAATGGTTTGTTTATGATCTGTTTCTTGATTGACTACCTATGTATGGACCCTCTTGATATATGGAGTTATTTGTTATATCTGACACTGAACCTCAAGTTTATTCGTTGTTTTTTTACTACTATGGTTTATATGTTCTTACTAAATAATTTTTTCATATATCTATATAAATGTGTATAAAATTTCATGAATATTATTAGTTATGACTACTAATTTTAGGTACATTGTTGGTACCCTAATGATTATATATATGCTGACACCTTTCATAGACACCTTAGTAGACATGCAACATCATATTCTATTTTTCAGGAACCAAGTTAGTGGAGTGATATATGTTCCTCTATTGGTTATATGAATCATAATATCCAATTCCTCTTAGAATTCACTATGGTCCTTAGTTTTCTTATAAAGAAGATTCAAAGCATCCATCCCCAATTAATCACATAAGGTTTTATCACATCAAGCCATCACTTTTGGAATCATTATGGTGCCTTTAGTTCATGTTATGTTTGAATATAAGTTTTTTTTATCTATTTGATATTTCTTATAGACTATAATTGAGTTTTTATATGTGACATGTATGTGTGTCTATATAGCGATTGCATTATTTATTTCCGTAGTTGTTTATCTAACATGTATGCCTATATCGGGTAATGACGATTTTGGGTCTGCATGTCTATTGACCATAAGGGTCATGCTAGAATTTTGTTCAACCTCTTGTAATAATTGTTTCTATTGGGGGGGGGGGGGGACCACCTCCCATTTATGGTTTTTTACACCCAAAGGTTAAACTATCCTTTAGTGACTTTGAGGTGTGTTAGAGGTTATACAATGAACTGACTTAGTGTTGTTTGGGTAATTCAGGCTAGGGTCATTACACTATCTATCTTTCATTTTACACCAATAATGTTTAGTAATAATATCATTTATTATCAACATTTATCTCCATCTCATTATAATATTATTTAAGATGATTCAACATAGTGTATCCATCCATGTCCTTATCTTGCATTCTTAGATCAGAGAGATTACTATTAACACAATTCATCAGAAATATTATGCATCCCATATGTACCTTCTATAGGCATCCTTCTCACCCTCACTCTCTTTACGTGGTGGATAATCAGGTATAAGGGATTCCACCAAATTTAACTTCTATTCTTGGTATAATATAATGCACTAGTATTTATACTACTTCTTGAAGTTTTCATTGAATATGAGATTCTATTTCTCCAATTTATATCATAAGGAAAGTGATGTAGTTTATTAACTTTCTATTATCTAGAAAAATCAAATAATGTTTATTACATTTTAATGATTACTGACTGTGATGTTATTAATGATTATATTATATATCCTACAATTTTTTCGAATCCTAACACCCCTTCTTGCTGGATTTGGAATATCTAAGTGCTCATATATTCTATTAGAAATGATCCATACTTCCCATCATCGAAGTATTAATCCCCTCGATCTAAGATTTATTCCTTTCTTTCCAAATTCACCGAAATGATATAAAAAAATGATTGTTCTCTCTCTTTTATCATTAGCGTTATTCCTCGATCCATGAAACCACTAATCTAGTTGATTGAATGAGAGTGTATTATTCTTATTTATCATATTTGAGTTTCTTATTACTCTTTAATTCATTATATTATATTTTCATTTGTTTAGTGGATTTAATAAATATTTTACGTGGATTATTTCTTTTCTAAAATTCAATTACCCATTTTCTTCAACATACTGAAATTCTTTGGAACAATCAAATGTTGAGTTTCCCTTATTATAATTGTCTATAACATTCACTTTTGATAATGGATATATCATGTGTATTTAATTATATATTATATAAAATTAATCTTTTATGAACCCAATAGGTTGGGTTTGAAATGAAAATGGATGAATGTGAATCGTTTGACAAATGAATATGAATATGGAGTTAAAGAGTTCATCAACTTTGCAAGAGAGCTGGCAGAAGACCCTTTTAAAATCGTCTGCCCATGTTTACATTGTTGTTATTGAATAAATATTAGTCCAAAAGAGTTATAAGAACATTTAATTTGTCATAGAATAGAACAAAGATATAAATGTTGGAATAATACGGGGGAAAAAAATGTGGACATTAATTGGTATGATACTATGGTTTATGAATCATTTGAAATGAATACCTTTGTAAGAGATGATGGAGATCACATGGAAGAAATGAAATTGGAAAGTTTAGATGACCTTAATGATTTCACAAAGTTTTTTGAGGATTTAAATAGTTGGTCTCGGAAACCATTGTATATCAGTTATACTAAATACACAATATTTTCTAATTTATTGATGTTATATAATTTGAAAGCTGGAAGTGGATGGAGTGACACTTTCTTTTCTGAACTACCTAGTATTATGAAAGATATGATACCATAAGAAAATGAACCACCATTCCAAATATATGATACTAAACTAATCTTAAGTTAAATGGGAATGATCTATAAAAAAATGCATTCTTGTCCAAATGATTGTATATTTTTTCTCAAGGACCATAAATCACTCATAAAAATCCCTAAGTGTGGCACAGATCGATACAAGAAAAATGAATCATGTACTTCGAAATCTGTATGGTACCTTCCTATCATTTCAAAATTTAGAATACTGTATGGATGTCAAGAAACCATGAGACAATTAACATTGCATGAAGATACAAGAAATAAAGATGGAAACATGCATCATTCAGTAGATTCTCCTTAGTGGAAAAAAACAGATTACAGGTTTACAGAATTTGGAGATGAGCTGAGAAAATTTTGTCATGTGATATCTTTAGATGGAATTAATCCTTTTGGTGTATAGAGTAGTACTCATAGTACATGGACCATCAAGTTGTTAAATTATAACTTTATGCCATGGTTATGCATGAAGTGCATATAAATTATGTTGTCTCTACTTATATCTAGACTAAAGCAACCCAGTAATAATTTTGATGTATATTTGGATCCATTGAACAAAGATCAGAAATTGATGTGGGATACATGTGTTACAATGTATGATGCTCATAGAAGTGAAGAATTCACAACTAGGTTCATGTTGTATTGAATGATAAATGACTTCCCCTCTTTTTGAAATTTATCAGGCTATAGAATTAAATAAATGTTGGGGTTTCCCATTTGTGAAAAACTCACACAATTAGTTCAGTTGAAATGTTCCTCAAAGACTGTGTTTTTAGACACCAGAAATTTTTACCTTGATGAAATAAATACCAATCCGGGACAACAGTATTCAATGGGAATATCAAACCAGGCACAACACCATATCCATTAATAGGAGATCAACTATACAAAAAATTTAAAAAGATTGACATTATTTTCAATAAACCATTTTAAAAAAAGCTTACAAAATCAGATTAGAACAAGAGATCAATTTTATTTGAATTAACGCATTGGAATTATTTGTATGTAAAACATTTTCTTGATTTCATGCATGTAGAAAAAAACTGTATTTGATAGTGTAATTGGAATATTACTAAATGTTACTGAAAAATGAAATATGGCATCAAGGTTAGGTTGGACTTGATTGAAATGGGGATAAGGGAAGAGTTGGAACCAGTGAAGGGTAAAAGACATACTTTTCTTCCTCCAACAGTTTACACTCTATCCAAATAGAAAAAATTTCAATTTTCCCTTTTTCTTTCTAGTGTAAACGTTCCACATGAGTATTCATCAAATATCAAGAATTTTATGTCAATGATTAATTTGAAGTTACAAGGACTAAAATAACACGACTGTCATGTTTTGATGAAAGATTTAATCTATGTTGCTTACCATTGCATTCTTCATAAAAAATGTACGACATAAATTAACTAGACTCTGCTTCATTTTCAAATCCATATATAGTAATGTTGTAGACCCGTCAATGTTGTGCATCATGAATAAGTAGATTGTAATCATATTATGAAAATTAGAGATGTTATTACCACCGTCATTCTTTGATATAATGTTTCACCTGATGGTTCACTTGGTGAGAGAGGCTCAACTTTTTGGACATATCCATTATAGATGGATGTACCCTATTCAATAGTATATGATTGTTTTGAAAGGTTATGTCAAGAATCGATGTTTTAGAGAAGGTTTTATTGTAGAACGATATATTTTTGAATAAGCTATTAAATTATATATCAATTACCTATCATATGTTGAAAGCATTGGTCTCCCAAATTCTTGTCACAGTGAATGCCTTATGGGTGAATGGATTTCCAGAAGAGATGTTGTTACAATTTCATTAATAGAGTAGGAGAAAAAATATCCTAACATATTATATAATAGTGAAGATGTTGATCCATATATTGAATCCAAAAAATAAATTCTTAAGGATTTTAATCCATAAAGGGCTAATGGATGGATATCAAATACACATAATCAACAGTTTATAGGATGGTTCAGAGACCAAATTTATAAGGAGTTTTATGAAAACTTGAATTCAATTTTTGAATGAATTCAATATCTATCGAAAGGACCAAATTCAAATGTTATATCTTACACTGGTTTTGTAATAAATGGTTAGATATTCTATATAAAAGAACATAATGACTTTTTTATAATGAAAAATAGTGGTGTTAAACTTGTGGCTGAATCGATGCACATATATGATTCCAAGTATAGAAATACAATTTATGTAAATATGTCATATTTTGGCATTATTGAACATATATACACGTTGGATTATACAACATTTCAAGTTACAATTTACTATTTAAAATGGGTTGACAATATCGATGGAGTGAAAGTTGATGAAATGGGGTTTGTGAAGGTGAATTTTAGTGTGGAAGGGAAACAAGATGAGCTGTTCATAATGGAATCACAAGCAGTGCAGGTGCTTTATGTCTCTGATCAAACAAACAAGAATAGGTCGATTGTCTTGATGGCGATTACAACAAAGTTTTCACGAGATGAAAATTCAATCGAGGATGAACCTTTCATTTGTACATAATAATCAGTTAATGCCTATTATAATTTAGTAAATGTCTTATAAGTTAGAGGGGACCATAAAGAAGGGATTTGGATTCCTGATAAAGGAACCAACTCCTCAAAACCATTAAAAAATAAAGAGTATTCAATGAGAAGGTAAAAGTGTTTTTTAATATATTATATTTTTCCTTATAATATTATATGTTCTCTACTACATTATCATAATCCAAATTAAATATTTTACAACTCATGAAAACAATGTCTTCTACACATGACAATATTACCAATCGATTAGAAGAAAAACCGTAATGAAGGAAACTCTTTGGAAAGATATAAAGGTAATATTACAATATAATTTCTCTATTTTATCGAAAAATTTTATAATATAATGTTGATTTAATTTTCATTATTCCTTGAAGATTTCATTTATTTTATAATATTTCTATCCATATTTCAGGCATTTTTAGGAAAATAAATGATGTTGTCTCTACTCAATCAGAGAGGCAATATTGATGTTGGCATAATAAAATCATTTTCAAAAGAATTAATGTATTGTTTTATATTTTTGTTTAATTTACTTATTTTAGTATTACTCACATAATATTTATTTTCTTATATAGGTATATTATTTTGTTTGATTTGGGGTGCTCTATCCATCTTTTATTCCTTTCTGCACCAAAACATCCATATACTTCTTCTCCATCAAAACCTTTTCACCCCTACAATAGTGAATTTATCACTTTCTTTCAAGTTACATAAACTTTATTTATAGTAAGAGAAATCATGCTACCTATTCTCAATTATAGAGGCAATCTTGATGGTTTCAAAGTAAAATCATTGTCTATATAATTAATGAGTATGGGGTTGCTTGTGTGGCAGTGTGGGTTGTTGTTCGGTATGCCCACAAGGAATGCATGAGCCTATCCGAACAATAAATATTTATCTTTATCTACCATATTCTGGAGTATATTAGATATAGTCTTGTTGAAGGCCTTTATCCATCCGTTATCCTCTACATGGTAGCAAGATGAACGGTTAGACTTGATTTCATACTCTTAATATAGCTTCCCCAATTCATATGAATAGAAATTTGTGCCATTTTCCATTATTATTGTATGAGGGACACCAAATCTAGTGATGATGTTAGATTTTAAGAAGATGAAAATGTTCTTTGACCCGAATTACTTGAGGGGAATAACTGCGGACCACTTGGAGAAGAAGTTGGTTGCACTAAGACTGTACTTGAACTGCTTGGCCATAGTGGGGGAATATGGTCCCACAACATTCATTCCCCATATGGGAAGTGTCCAGGAGTACTTGGCTATGTAAAACAACTCCTGGGGTTGGTAAAGTAAGTTGATGTGTACCATAAAGGAATGAAACTTTTTTTTTAATTTTTTTTATTCCCACATTATAGTAATCTTGTAGTACCCAAGCCATCATATTTAATGGGAAATCTTGAATCCTAACTGGTGGGTGCTGTAGGATCTGGTGTTCACCACCATATTGATAGTAGGAGTCTCTTCTCCATCAATGAATGTGAGAAGGACCCCATAAATGAATGTGAGAAGGACCCCATTTGAGAGGGGAATCACTTTATCGCTCTCTTCCATGTCAGATTGAATAAAAGATAAAACCATACAGCGGTGTGCAATGTGGATGACTGTTTCATCCTGAACTAGATTTTCTAGAGCGATGGATGTATTTTCCAAAGTTTATTCTTAGGAATTTCTGGATCAAGGGATGTGAGTCAATGTCGGTTCCAAAGGTAAGTCTTCCATTAGTTCTCGTTTATGGTTTAAAATTGGAATTAAATTTGAAATTTCGATGTAATAATCACCATTGACCTATTTGATGAACAATTATGAATAAAATTTTATCTTCAAGTGATTCACTTGTACCTGAATTTAAAAATCTAGCCCTGTAATGAGAGCCTAATATTATGATTCATTTTTCATTCACCCTTATGGTAGCAAGGAGCAAGGTTGGTCTCTTTTTGCAGGAGAAATGAGTACTACTACCAGTACCACATTGTTAAGCTTGGGGTCTTCCCTCCTCATACTTGTCAAGCTTTTGGATGTATTGTTAAAATTCATCTCCCATATAAATGGGCCCTCTTTAATAGAGTAGACATATTCATTGGGTAATTCAGTATCGAATAATTTTCTTTCTAATGAGGGGTTCACTGCTAGAAAATCAATTGATGCTTCGACTTTGACTACTTTATGAGGCACGAACTGAATGTCAAACTATGTCATCCCACCATAACTAACATCTTGTAAACATTATAAATATGAGAATGTTTTTGAGTTCGTTGCTACAAGAGAAAAAATAAACCTCATGAAGCTATTGTTAGTGCCTCAGTTTCTGGACTACAAAGAGATGTGATAGACACATCTTCTCGATATATGAATAATGAGTCTTAACATCTATCATGTTTTGGCTGAGGCAATAAAGAATGTTTTCACTATCAATGTCATTATTTTTCATGAGGAAGGAACCCAATGATAATTCTAAGGCTGTCACATAAAAAATAAGTGGCCTCCCTTAGACAGGTGGCATCAACATTGGTGGGATAAAGAGACATTTCTTTATACTACCAAATGCTTCCTGGTAGTTGTCATTCCACTGATATGTAACACCATTTTTGACAACCCAGGTCAAGGGTAATGATTTGAATTCATGGTTGGATATAAAGTGACTAATTTAAGCTAAGTTTCCTTGAAGTCCACTCAACTATCTGAGGTTGTAAGGATGTGACATTCCAAGGATAGCCTTTGTCTTCTCGGGTTCGACTTTGATGCCATGATGGCATATGATGAAGTCGATAAATTTTCCCAATGTAACACCAAAATCACACTTCATGGGGTTCATTTTTAGCTTGTGCTGTCACAATTTGTTGAATATAGTTTCAAGATCCACCAAGTGTTCCAAGAATTGTCGATATTTAACAACCAGATCATCAACATAACATTCAACAGACTTTCCCCAAAAGGGTTTGAAGATGTGATGCATCGACCATTGGTACATAGTGCCAACATTCTTCAGGATAAAGGGAATTAATCGATAGAAAAAAAAACCATAGTAAGCTCTGAAGGTGGATTATTTTTTATCACCATGGGTGATTTAGACTTTATGGTATCTTGAATATCCATCTATGAAGGAGAGAACCTGATATCTGACTATTACAACGATCAATAATTCTGCAATTGGGACTGGAAAATCATCCTATGAGAAGTGCCTATTAAGATCTCTTAAATGGAGGTGGAATCTGATTTTCCTATTCTTCTTCTTTGAAAATGACTAATTAAAAAATTATTTTGTATATTAGACCTTTTTATTGAAGTTTTATCTAATGATCTTTTCAAATTTAGCCTCAATTTTGGCAGCATGTGTCAGGTACGTCCATCTGACTTTCTGTTTATAGGCTCGGTGGTCCTCTGGTAAGCCCAGGTGATGAGTGAAAACCATAGGGTCGAATCATAACATTTATATGTATTTATATGTGAACACATCCCAATGATGATTTAGGAAGGAGGTATGCACATATTTCTCTTTGGAATACATGGTTTTACTGTTCAAAGTGCACCCTGAATTTTATTTTGTACTAATATTGTTTTTCTATGAGTTCATAAATGGTTGTAGAGACCCCCTCTTAAAGTATTAGAGAGGAATCCCTAAGGACATCATCCTCTTCTTCTTCTTATTATTCTATAAGGGGATAAAGTAGTTGAATAAGATCTCCAAAGTTAGTAGAGTAGTCAATATATTGACATTCAAAAGATGAAGTGACTTCCTATGATCCATCTAAAAATGTTGTATTTACTTGAAACTTTAGACATGATGAAGGAGAAGTTTATTTATCCTCATTTGGTTAAGAGAAAACCTCTTATACCTCATCTAGTGAGGTAAGGTCTTCTTGGATCTATGAGGATGGAATTAAGGCATTTTCATTTGAGCTTTCACCATTTTTTTGGGAGTAAATGTTTTAAACACTATTGGAATCAGTGGTCATGATTGAAATCCTAAAGACCATTGAATATGCATCTAAAATTGGAATCATATGCTCAATCTGATTGATGGGTAACATATATTATTCACTGATCTGTTTAAAGGGGTTGGACAGGATCATTTCCAAACCATTCGAGGTGGTGATCCAAGAAACACCATCGACTAGGTGTTGTTTCCCTTACATTTAATAGAATACTACATCAATGTAATTCGACTCATAGGATTAGAACATGGATTTATTTTCATGAAACGTCCTGATGTGTCCATTAATTCATTATTTGGGGATTTGATTATATGATGAGGGGATTTCTGCATGTTAATGAAACTAGATCCTTCCTAGAAAGAAATTAATGGTCATATTCTTCTGAACGACTAGAATTTATGAGTTGGACATGAGGTCTTGAAATTGATTCCATAGATTTATTTGGCCTAGTGGTAATTTCTTTCTTTTTTCATAGACCTATACTTTCAAAGAGAAAGGAACTATATTTTCCTTATTATATCCTAACTGGTGAAGTTTCCATTCTAGGATGATATTAACTCTAGATCCATTTTTAGTGAATGATTTTCCGAAAATGACACCATTTATCCTACAAAAAATGTACAGGGGTTGGATGTGTCCTTATATAATGAAATATTCATCTTAATTTGAGAAGGAGATAACTGGATAACATTCCAAAGGACTAGTATCTATCCAATAGACTTAAGTAGTGGAAAATGTTTCTTCAAACTCATGGGGCCTTAACAAAGACTCTATGAGTGATTCCCTAAGGTCCCTTAAGAAGCCTTGGGAATACAAGATTGATAGATTTTCTAATACCAAGGATAATTATATCAGGATATCATAATTATGGTCTAAATGCATGTGCTTATATGTATAGGTATTCTATTTCATAGGTGATTTAGAGGTTGGAGTAATTGACAGGGATGGACTAGCCCTCAAATTAGGAGTTAAAGGTTCTCTTTTACTAGGTTGGTCGGGCCGAGCAGTCTTGCCTACACATCCAGGGTGATTGGACACCTGAACCCCCTCAGATTGATATTCCAAAGTGATTGGACCAGGAAGTCTTCTAGAAGGTACATAGATATTTTTTTCTCCTTTTCGACCCGCTAAAGGTTCCTTCCATGAGTTTCTGCAACATTGACAGCCCGATTAGGGACATGGCTAGAATTCTGGTTCCTTCCATGATTTCATCTTTCTTGATATCCTCAGATCCTGCAGAATATTCCTATGGTTCTCTAATTGGGTGTGGGGAACTTGGGTTCATAACCATACTCCTCAAAAGATAATGGATCCATTAAATTAATGACATTAATAAAACTAAAGATTTACTCCTTATCTGATGTTGAATTTTCCTAGCTAACTATTTTTGGTGGTGCCGTTTGAGAGGGTGATGCCTATTGTTTAAAAAATAAGGTTATAAAGTTTCAAAGATTCAAAATACATGTTGGAATTAGTATAAATTCATCCTCCTAATATTTCTCTCTATCTTTACAGACATGTTGATTTTTGAAAGGTTGACTTTTAGAGGTTTTTGGGGTTTATGACGTCGATGTTTTTGTAGCGGAAGTAGCTGGGGGCATAGTTGGTTATTTTTACTTTTCATGGAGAGTACCATGAGTTTGGTTAATTGTATTTTGACTCATTTAACCATCATAATTCTATGACCTTCTACTAATGATTTCTTTCCACTCATCTCCTTTATTCGGGGTGGTGGTGGAAACATAAGATATATATTGTATTGGCTTTCCAAACTTTACTTTCGCCAAATCCACTATTTTTTGTAGGGTGTCTTCGAAGATGAATAATTACTAAATGGTGTTCCCCAAAATCCTATGGGAGGGGTAATAATATATCTATTCATCAAAACCTACTAGTTCGGACCTCTTAGGATCTGTAAGGCTAAGAAAATCATTTTTTGTAGTGGCTATAAAGTAGCCGCAAACCTTATCATCTTAGAACAAGTAAAGTTCATTCTTTATCTCCTAAAATTAATTCCTCTTGTGTCCCCTTCACTCGTACTGGTGAGGTGGGGATTTTTATTTATATTCAAGGGGTGATGCTTGATATGGTGCACATTTTAGAGCTAGGCCTAGTATAAATATTGAGTTAAGTGTGGTAGACACTACCTCAACTTTTCCTATTTGTTTCCCCAGGATTGGTGGAGTTATTTAAGACTTGAGTTTAGTCCACTGTATGAAATATTCCTTTCTTTGATAAATGGTAGAGAAATCCTAAAATCCACCTGTATATTTAACTAGGATGAGTGTTTTTTAATGTAAATCACGCAGGTTCTCAATGTAGAGAGAAATCATATCCTCTTAGGGAAGTGGTAGGTTCAAGAAGTAAGTTAGCACTTTCCATATGAAAATTAAATCCAAGACTCTATCATTTTTTTCACTATTTATATTTCAAGAGTTTAATTATTGTTTTCTTTTAAATCATTGAGATGAACTAAAAGAGGAATTTTCTATAGAGATACTCCCATCACTTGATTGAACGAGATAGAAAAATGGTGTACAATATAAAGGATGATCATTACAAGGTCTACATGAAGAATATTAGTTTCACTACTTCTTGTTGCTAAAGAGTTTCCATAATGAGATGAAAAGTGTATCAAATGTTGTTTTGGGTCAGCTGAGCCCTTGAATATCAGAAATATAGGACCCCTGAATTTTGGTAGTGGCAGGGTGTTACTCACCCATTCAAGGTAAGGTTTCCATTATGGATGTGTTGGTGAAAACTACTCCTTAATGACTTCCAATTGAGCTACCAATGACTCAATGGTGTCAAGAGGACCTTGATGAATGTTTGGTTGAATAAGATCTTATACACGTTTAGTAATGGGTATGACCTTATGTGCTGATTCTGCCATTATTTTTGACTAATATCTGACTGGGGACATCTGTTGAGGATTTTACTGAACCCATTCCGATTTTCTCTTTAATGAATGGAAATCATAATATCTTTCCTTAATTGGGTCTAGGTAAACCAATGGTCTAGGAATCGAGTTGGGTGGTTTTCCTGGCCCTGCTTCAGTCACTAGGATGAACCCTTGTGAAGTTACATTTATTAGAAGTGTATGTTGAGGCTCTTCTTATGGAGCATATTTGATAAGAATGTTACGTCATAGATACTCACCATTGATCACCTGAACTCTTTCATTTCTTCCTCTTTCCAATAGAATAGCTATTTGAGTGTAGAGAGATCATCCCCATTGAGAGGAGGAGGTGATTTTTATGTGACATTGTTGTTATTCTTCTATTTGGCAGAGATTATCTTAGGAGGCAGTGGGGGATTGGTTGTGGGGGCACCCAAATTTAGGTTGATTCAGGATTATGGGTATGAACACTTTCATTTATCTTAGTGTTGAGTGTGTTATGAATGGAACCATCCTCTACTTAATCCTATGATTTTGAATCATTTTCAATTCCATTAGAAGGATTGAATTCCATGATGTTTACTAATGCATAATGCATTGTGGGTGTTGTACAAGATGTTGAGTGATAGGAGAGATATTTGCATCCTTTGTTGGATCTCTTCATTCCTATATGAGGTATTTTTAAAGTTTCCTAATGAAGAGTGACTTAGAGGGAACCTCCCTCTAGCCTGGTCATACACCTAACATATGGGGGAAATGGTCCATGAGGTTGGATAAACTAGGAGACCTCACCTCTTGTTTCCCTACCTTTAACAGAAAAGACTGATTTCTATCAAAGGGGAGGTTGAGGTAAAAATCATCCCAACCCTATAGGCTAGGGTTTCTATTATTCTCTTGTTTTTTTTTGACTTAGGATGATTTTATCGACCTTGGATGAGAATTTTGTGTAAAAAATCCACCCAATTCTATGGGCTAGGGATGATCCCAGATTTCAGTGGCTTCTAGTAGTATCATTTATCTCTTGATCTTGTGCCTTTCTGTTCAATCATGAGCTAGGTGAAATGACAGGTCTACATGAACACTTTTTTCCTTTTGGGGCATTATAATTTCTTGAGGATTGGATTCTCTTAAGCAAGAAGTCTTCTTAATGTTATTAGTTGCATGTATTATAAGTTTTTTATTGATTTATCTCGGTGGTCCTGATGCTTTTGAGAATTATTCAAGGACAATTCTTGTTGAGTGTTCCATATTACATGAGAATGGTTCTTTATTGATAGTTGCCTTAGAATAATGAAATTACATGATGTCATTTTTAGTGGGTTATTCTGAATAGGGCATGGGGTGAAATTCATAGATCCATGTTCTCCCATCCCCGAATGTGAACACCATTTTGGGAATTGACAAGTAGACAATAAAACTCATTCAATACATTGAGGCATGTCAATTGAATATCTTTCCATTACTCTTCATAGATATGAGGGCTTCTAGGTCGATTTGATGATGAATCTCTAGAAATATATTGATATGGTCTGAATTACTATTGTAAGTCAAGAATTTTTATTTCATGTGTTAGAGAGTTTTCAAAATTTTCATACGGATGTTGTGTAAACATTATTATGAGAATTCATTTGGAATATAAAACTGATAAGTTATTGTGGTCCAAAATTAAATGGGTATATCATCCCCAGACAATCTTTTTCTCATGAGAAATATATCCTTATATTCTTCTAATAGGGACTCCTCTACTTGATCAGCCTAACACGAGAGCCTCTTTATGGATTTACTATATGTATCCGGGTTAATGGAGGTTTTTTTGGCATGGAACTATAGGAAAATGACCATTTCATAGTGTTTTTTTGGTAAATGGGGGCGGTTTAAACCACCACCACATGATTCTGTGACAGTTTCCAAAAAACCGCCGCTAAAGTGTGTGTTAGGATACAACACATGACAGTTTCCTCGATTTAGCGACAGTTTATGAAAACTGTCGTAGTAGGTGCATTACACAAAGGTTTTTCTCAGTGAAACTGATATTTTTTTGCCAGAGGTTATAACCGCCACTAAAAAAATATCAGTTTCACCAAAAAAAAACTGCCCCTTAATCCTTAAAAACCACTGTAGAATAATAAATGAATTCAAAACTTTGTAGTAGAGGTTAAAACCACCAGTAAATCATTGTCCATAGCGACGATTCTAACCATCGCGTATAGCAAAGTACCTTAATTGTAGTGGAAGTTAAAACCACCGCTAAAGCGATATTTACAAAAAAAATGCAGCTGATACTACAGGCCCATTACCAATGACCTAAAAAAACCTTTCAAATTGATATAACGTATAACACATCATAACCACAACACATCGCAACCACCCCGCATCACAACCAGTCCAATTGTCATATATTCTTAGTTGTTTTCATATGTGGTGAGATTATACAAATATACATAGAATGTTTTATAAAAACCAAAACAACACACTATCTCAAAATAAGCCATAATTGAAAAACCAAGTAAGTGTGGCCATATAAGAATAAATCAAAAGAATAAGTAAAAATCTTGTGATTTCTCCCTTCCCTTTAAAATTTAATTAAGCTTATTCATTATCTTTATTAAAAATATATGTACCATTTAACCAAAGAAATAAAAAATCATGATATTTACAAATCTTAGAACATGGAGTGTTATAGGATATAGTGGTTCTTCTATCTTCTTCCATGTATAGAATCTATGACCTAGTTCCCATTTCCTAACCATTTTCCCTCACCATTCCTAAGGCTACAATGTGGCAAGCTTGGGTTTCCTGTTTTGTACAGGTGGTCTTCCGATATTCCATGCCCACCCAAGGGCATTTCAAGATTCTCATGGTGCATAGGAAAACCACTAGGACAACCCTCATAGAACCATGTCATCCCCAAGTCATGGTTATATATTCCATTTTACACAAGAGCATTCCCAACATAAAACTACCTCCTTCATATCTAGACAAGTCATTGCACAAGCCATGGTGGCCTTCAAAAGGCTAAAACACCACCTCAAAGCTCAAAATCATCACAAAACTCTCCCTAAACATCCCCAAGACTTGATAATGCACAAAGGGAAGTTCATAAAGGTTATGTACCATTACACTCATTCTATTTATTTTAGTTTCCCTATTATTTCTCAATTATAAGTCATGGTGATCATATTTTCCCTAAAATTATAAGAACTATGTGTGGATTTATTCCTATTTTCATGGGATACATAGGTATTCCTAGATCTCCTATCTCAAAACCAACCAAAAAACCAATATGAAATCCCTCACTTAATCTTAGTGACTGGGTTTCTTCATTCACATTGGTTTTCTATCCATAGGGTTGGCATCAAGACCAGTTCATTTCATTTTAAAAATCAGTTTAAACTACATAAAACCTCATATAATAAGGTATTTATTATATGATCTTAATCAATAGATTATTTTATTCATTTTCACATGATGTTAAACTATGTGATGCTTGGTCCATCTTGTAAGACTTGAAAATTCTTAGACCAGTCTACCTAGTAAGACCTGTGTTTCTCTAAATATTATTAAAATCTACATAAGGATCCCTAGAATGTGGTTCTTTATCCATAAACCTATGTTATGAAAAAAATGACTCTTACCCTAGGAAAGAGCCTAATATATATAAGTGTATTATATAAAAACTATATGTGGCTTGATTCATGATGTTTCAATATATGTAATGATATTGGGATCTTCTACAATAGGCCTTAGTGAAAATTTTAATCAAACTGTTTATATCCTAAAGTTGACACCCTTCCTCATTCACATAATTTTTTTATTTATTTCTCACATAATTGTTCCCACAAATCCCATCCTTCTCCTCCTATACATGATATATATTTCTATAGAGGACCATTTCCAAGAACTATGAATGGATTAATTCCTGTTACTATAAGATATGATTTTTACCTTTCATCCTTGGGTAACAAATCTAATAAATTTAGGAAAAATGAATCATAAATCATGATTCAAAAAAAAAATCAACATATATGGTGCATACCACACTTGAGAAATAAAGACATAAAAAGAAACATCAGAAATCAATAAAATACATAAAAGGAAACATGAAAAATCAAGAAAATTTTAGGTCATGAAAATGTTTGGTGGAAACTATGTGCCACACATGATACATATAGACATCGACTGTTACCATATTTGTCCAACATATCAAAAAAAAACTAATCATGGTTTGATGATGAACAAATCTTTTCACCCTCTCCACCTCCATCTCTACTTCCTGCTTCCACCTGAAAGAACATTATATTGAAAATTAAATAACATTGTATATTTATATTTAAACTTAAATCCAATAAAAGTTTGAAAAATAATGTTTTTTAATGTTTTTTGATTTAACTACTAACCACCAGTCGATGAAATACCACCAGGGGAAGATCCAATCGTCTTCTAATATAAATCATTCAACACTTTCTACAAAGCGGATATCTGAGCCCCCTGGTCATGAACTATTTTTCGTAGAGAAATAATCTCTCTCTGAGTATCTCAGGGTATGGACTGAATACAACCAGAAGTAGATGCTACTGCAATCCCCGCTGTCCTTCTAAAGCTCTCAGTTGGTGTGGTTCTTAAACCTATCCCACACACTCTACCAGGATTCTCTTTCCCAAGGACAATCGGCTCATCCTGAGAGACTGAGTAGGACTGTACAGGATTGGCATCCCATAGTTCCTTAATTTTTAACTATAAATCAAATAGCATTCCTATTATAGGAAATATATATTAACATATTAACAACTAATAATAAGTTATTATAGTAAAAAACAGGTTCATACCCTAACTTCTTTGGCAAGATCATTAACAAAACATCCATCAGATTTTTGTTGAACATTCAACCACACTTCTGTTCGAGATGCTTCGTGCCCTAAACATTGGGAATGCATTAAAAAAACATAAATAAACAATTTAATATATTAAATAAATAATATTTTCTTATAAATATTTAAACTAATGAAAATATTACTAGAGAATATTGGCTTCTAGAAAAACTCTTTGACCCCATAGTTTGAGGGATGACCTGCTTAGCCCGACTTGATGCATTATTTATTGAAAGATCCTGAAATAAATAAAATGAAATTTCATAGTAATGTATTCAATATCATCTCCTCTTTATATACATGTATAAATGTAAAATGAGATTATCATAGTAATATATATTTAAATACCCTATACTTCTAATCATGATGTCTGTCAACAAAAAATTCCCATTGCTCTTTGAGTACCCCATTAGGTAGCTTTTCATACATCTGTTGGGCGGTCAATGAAGTATCGTTGACATCACCCCACAATATTCAGTTAAATTCTTTCCATTTTTTTCTAGGATTTTTCAATGTCCATTTTCGTGCTATCACATCAGCAACCATATAGTGAAAAAACAACTGTACATAGAAATTCATTTTGAAAATTTTAATAACATGAAATTCAATTACACCATAATCTATTAAAATTACCTTTATTTGGAAATAAAAACATTATTTTTCTAAGTTTTAGGCATATGTCTCTAATAATCATATGAAATAAGAAGGGAAATGGGCTCTATGGCCAGCTGGTCTAAAATATGGCAAAGTAATCCCGCGACGTCATCCGTAGGGACCCCATATGAATCCAATGGGACAACTATATTCTCTTCGATTAGATTCCATACATCTGAAATTTTTATATATTTCTCCATAGTTTCATTGTTTCCATCTTTAATGAAAAAATAGTTAGTATAAAAAAAGTGAAATAAATTTATTCATATTAAAATTTGTACCTATAACAGTCACCCGCCAGTATCTTCGTGATGAACTAGAAGTGGTGCGCCGCTCCCCCACTACTAAGGCTCATGAATTTAGAGGTGATGACTGAGCTACTGAAGGGATTCTTATAGAGGGTGTGAGAGATGGTGTAGGGGGAGATAGTTAGGGGGGCAGGCAGATGGCGGCTGAAATGATATAGGGAGAGAGACAGATTGATCATCATCTTTCGCAGTGGTCGATGAAATAGTATATCACATCCTCCTTGGAATTCCTATCATTTAGTCAAATATAATTAAGTTCAGAACATATATTTCAAAAAATTTATGCAGAAAAAAAAATTAAAAAAGATGACAGATGCACAATAATAAAAAACGAAATATACATAATAATGATAATGAATGATTTCACAAATGAAATAAGTGGTTACTAAATGAATTCATAACTGTACATACAGTCATTTTCTTCTTCAATATTGTCAGTTTCCTACTCTTTTACTTCATCCAATTCATTCATCCTTTCTAGAAAAATATTTTCAATATCATAGGGGACAAATAATTCTGATTCTTTTTGTTGATGGGATTCAATTTCAGAGGTCAAAACTTTTACTTCATCACCCTTATCATACAAATCTCTTTGTTTTACGTGATAAAATACACTCTACCCTTCATCCACAACATCATTCAAATAATATACCATTTTTTATTGCGATGATAAGATATATGGATCATGTAGTTCATGATCACCAACATCCATCAAGCGAGAGAAATTCACAGAAGTAAATTGAAAGGAATATCTTTTAACACCTCTGATAATATCGACCCAATTGAATTTGAATAAAAAAACTGAAAAATTACCATAGAAGTTTAATTCAATAATATTAGTCAGCTTTACATAGTATCCCACTTCATTAAATATAAATACACCACTATTTTATGTTTTCAAACCCTCTTCTTGATTGATTGTAAGATATCTAAAGCCATTCACATTGTAAGCATCAAAGATATATGTGAAACAAAAACATAATTATTAATTTAATTATGTTCCAAAAATTGTTTACTTAACTAAAAAACATATAAATAAATTACTTCTCAATTGGATACATCCATCTATAATGAACGGGGCCTCCTAATTTAGCTTCGTTAACCAAATGCACAGTTAAATGCATTATGACAGTAAAAAATGACGGAGGGAAGATCATCTTCATTTAAAAAAGTGTCAATACAAATAACTCCTAAAGGTTGTCAAGCTCAAATAGATATAGAAATTTCTCACACAGTTTCTTGAAAAATGTGTAGAATTGGAGTAAAACAACATTAACTTTTTCAGGTAATAATGTACGCAATGCCAATGGTAGTAACTACTGAAAAAAAATGTGAATCATGACTTTTCAATCCATGTAACATATGATTATTTAAGTCAAAACAACTTGATATTTTACATGAATACCCATCAAATACTTTCACATACTTTAAAATTTGAAGGAATGTATCTTTATCCCTATTTTTCATTGAAAAAATTAATGGAGCATACTTTTCATTCTCATCTGGCCAGAGATCACATTTTATGTTCATTACTTGTAATTTTTTCTGAGCATTGAGATGATCCTTTTACTTTCCATGCTCATTAAGAAACAAGAAGATCAAATTGTAACAAAAATTATTCTCAATATACATCACATAGAGATTATACCAGAAATAATTAAATTCCCAATATGAAAGTTTGAAGAATATACATTTTTCTTCCATTGTTGCGTTCTGATTTCACTTGATGATGCACTTTAAAACCGTTTCCTACTACCATTCAAATGATAAAACTTTCCAAATACTATTTCAACATTTCCAAGTTATGTCAATATTTTAGAACTAGTTAACAACTTTGGAGGTGGTCTACGATCAATGAAACCATTAAATTTTGATCTTTTCAACTGAAATATATGAGATGCATCGAGAAATCTTTAATGACACAAGAAACACCATTTTATACTGTGAGGTTGCCGTTTGGGCTCAAAATCAAAGTTACAAACAGGACAAGCCAAACCCGTGTAAGTGTTCCGACCAGATAAATTCGAAAGCCTATGGAAGTCACTAATGGTCCACATTAAAGAAGCATGCATTTTGAACATTGTGTTAGAAGAAGCATCAAATGTATGAACACCATTTCTCCATAAATCC
Source organism: Viscum album (assembly GCA_963277665.1). Lineage (NCBI taxonomy): Eukaryota > Viridiplantae > Streptophyta > Magnoliopsida > Santalales > Viscaceae > Viscum > Viscum album. The sequence continues at coordinate 289,003,393 of OY728139.1, forward strand.
TGTAATTAATTAATTAAATTATGCAAGTATACATCAATATCATTTCTAGAAATTTGTTTTCCAAGAATAATCATCGAAATGAAAAAATACGGTTGTTGCATACACATCCATGGGGGTAGATTGTAAGGGATCAAAACAACCGGCCAAATGCTATAACTAGTACTCAAAGTCCCAAATGGGTTGAATCCATCGACAACCAATCCTAATCGAACATTACTTGGATCAGTTGAGAAATATGGATGTAATGAATCAAATGTATTCCATGTTTATGAATCTTGTGGATATCAAATTAACCCATCATTGTTATTATTTACAGAAATCCACTTCAAGTGTTCTGCAGTTTTCAACGACATGAATAATCTTTTAAATCAAGGATTTAAAATAAAGTAATGAAAAACCTTTGTAGGTGTGTTCTTTTTCCTCTTATTTATGGTAGTATGTTGATTCATAATTCCAACATCACCCATTGACTTCCATATAGAAGAAGAACATTTTTTGAAATCCTGTCTACTTGAATCCTCTCACTAATAAAGCATACAATCATTAGGACACACATGCATTTTTGTATAATTCAAACCAAGCCTGTTAACACCTTTTTTCATATCATAAAAAGACTTAGGGATGTTTTCTTCAGCAAATGCATCATGCAACAATTCCAATATCATGTACATTTTCTTATTTGTAATTCCACATAGACATTTGATATGGTAAAACTTAAAAAAAAAGTTTCAAATATTTCAAACATACACTATGAAACTCTTGATTTCCACCGTCAACTAAATCATGAAATGTATTTTACTCAGTGAAGTTTGCTCTTACATTAGTCTCCACATAATTAAGCGGAGGATCCACTGATATGTTACAATCATCATCTGGTTGTCCTAAAGTCTCAAAAAACATCACTTTTCATGTTGATTTTTGTAGCACCCTCATATGGTTGTTCTGATATGTTTTTATGTTGATGGTGGTGTCTTGTAGTTCCAAATGCATCATTTATAAGGTTTTTCATTTCATTTCCAATTTTTGACAAAGTTGGGAGCTCATTTTGTGGATTGAAAGCAGTGCTCAATCTTTCTAAAACGTTTGATTCTCCATGCCAAATCCAACACAAATATTGATCAGGGAATTTATTCAATATTAAATGTTCATAAACTTCATCTCTCTTCAACCATCTTATAAATTTACATTTAGGACACGAACATCTTATTATCCCTTCAATAGATAAATTGGAAATTTCCAAACTTAAAAACTGGTCCAAACCCTTAACATACTGAGGTGTGTTCCTCGGTACTGTGATCCAAATTTTATCCATGTATATCACAATGTGCCTAAACAATATTAAAAAAAATTAAAACACATTACTATTAATAAATAGGGAAAGATATTCATATATACTAGTTGAAAAAATATATAAATATATTAAATATTTCGAAAAATCCTTGGATTAGATAAAAAAAAATCCCCAAAGACATGTTTTCCCAATATCCCATGGTAACTTAAGGCACTTTAAGATGATATCTGGCCAAGAAATTTCTCACAATATACCAATTAAGTCTCACAAATAACATCTCACGTCTACCAAGACATCCCAAACTATATAACAATTTCAAAGAAGAGGTATGAATTCCTTTGATACCAATTTGTCACAAACCAACCTAGACAACTTGCCTAAGTGGAATATTATAGGGTTTCTATGTAGATCAAAGATTTAATGGATGAATAGATACATAAAAATAAATAAGAATGAGGTGGAGAAAATATAGGCATATTATATTTTTGAAGATATGAATGTGTGATAAAAGATACATATGGAGGAATCATGGAGGAGGGAAATAGATGTTGGGATGAAAGGAAAGTTTCAATGGTGGAGTTAGAGGAATGGACGTAGGGAGAAAGATATAGAATATTTTTTTTCATATGTTAGAAAAATCACCCAATTAAAATTATACATTTGTAAATGAACCATATATTATTTAGGTAAGAATGAATACATGACCAAATGTATTGATCCATCACTTGTAAGGATAATTTATATTATCATGGGGTTCTAAAGAAAATTTTAGGTTAACATAACCATTTTATTAACTAGAGTAATATCCATCAAAATACATAGTTCAATATAGACATGCACATTGTGTATTTATAAGTATAAGACATTCTTATTGGGTATTATACTCAGTAGGCCAATTTTTTGGCGATTTAATGCTGTTTGTATAAAATTCCTACCAAAATACAATCAAATGATTTGATGATTATATTGTCTATTTTATTTGAGTGAAAAAATATATCAATTCAATAAAAATCCTCAAGGTAATTGATTATGTTTCATAAGAGGTCACAGAAATGTAATTATACAAAGAAACATACTGTATAAGAAAGATAAAACTAACGTGATATGGTATTATATTCAGAACATATGTTATATTTTATTATTTTAGAATATAAAATTAATATCTAATATAGAGTACTATGTTTCAACTAGTCATGATTAACCACTCCATATGAATTCAATAAAGGATTCCAAATTGAGAAATTTACATCTTTGTTTTGTTTTCTTCTCAAATTTATGTATTATTATTAGCGGGTATTCAAGATAATCTATTAATGGGTGAATAAAAGTGGTAATAATAAATATTTTTTTAATACCATTTCCATATGTTTAATTTATTGAAAGATCAAAAATTAATTTCTCACTTCTGAGTAGAGGAAGAAAAATATTAGAAAAAGTTGACCATAATATTAATACAATTAGAAAATCAATGGCCATGTTAAGGTTTATGCTAATCTAGAATTGTTATTAAAAGAATAAATAAATAATTAACTCTTGATGTTAGAATGTATGGATCCTAATTTTTTCTAATTTCATGATATTAATTGTTAACATTAAACATAGAATTATTATAGGATTTATCCCATATTGTCAACTGATTTGGAACTCTCTCATGTAGTGAAATCAGGTCACTTATATGACATAAGGCATGCCTCCTCATATTACATATAATTGTAACTAGATGCAAGGGAGTGATGATATATCATGGATACTATACCCCTTTATATATAGTTACAATATAGTGGAAATAAAAAACATAAATAAATATCATTTTAATGGAAATAGATGAAAGAGTACGACATACTACATGGAAGAAAAATGATAAACCAATAAGCAATTAATAGTAAATCTTTTAATCACAAGATAAAATTTATCAAAATGGAAAACTAAAGGTAATACAAATAAAATAACCATCTAACAAAAATAAGCTCAAAATACCCCGGTCCTAAGCCCCATGTCGGTCTCATCTCCAAACTCCATCCCACCCAATAAGAAAGAATCAACAACAAGGTCCATTTACCCTATTCAATTCTATGTCCATATAATATTCTCTACCACCAATTGGTGTCCCGAATATAGTGTTAGTTTAACTCATTTGGTCGACACCACTATTTCTAATCAAAACTAGTATGATAATAAGTTCATGTAATAAACCGATAAATAGGTCTATTAGTTAATAAATAATACAATATTATTATAAACCTACCTCATAACCATTCCAAAATATCTTTGAGAAAGTAAGAGATCCATTCTAACCATCACCATAGAACCATGGACTGATAAAATGACTGGGAAAATACCATTGTATATGCATTTCAACATCATGTCTAATCCCTCTTGATAATAATTTCAGCATCCCAAACATATCCATCTCTATAATAAGTATAGTATCTATTAATATCCAATTATATAATCATTACAATAGTAAATTCATCAAATCCCACTATATAAGAATTACAATAATAAACTGGGCCAATCTCTCTATACATGCATTAAAGAGTGAATTTTTTCCTAGCCTTGTATATAATAATTACAACATGAAACTCAAAATAGGTCACAACAGTAAGAATTTCACAATATTATATCATAAGAATCAATGATTAATTATAAAAATTACCATATGTCTTTCAATTTATTATTCATTTTCATAACATATTATTTCTAGAAATTTCTATTAACAATAATCTATTACCAAATTCATGTTATATCATGAAATCACCCAGGTTTTTATATCATGATAAACAAACTTTAATACATTTTCAATTCATTATTAATCAATGATATCCACACCCACGAGTATCCAAAAGTTCATCCAAAATAGAATTTAATCTAAAGGGATCCAGGGAATAATCCCACCCATGATTTATAATCATTAATCATTCAATTAATTAATGTCAAAATTGTGCTGGAAAATTTTTTATACTACACATTATTAATAATTAAACATACCATTAGGATTGGTGGATCTGTTTCAAATTAATTTGAAGGAGAAAAGAATACCTAATATGAGAATCAGTGAGGCGGTGAGGGGCTAGGGTTTCGAGGATCACCAGGGGGTCTCGCGGGGGTCGGGGAGAGAAGGGGGGTCGTGGGGGGTGGGTGGGTGGGTGGGGGGAAGTGTCTGGGTTTTAAAAGAACATTTTAGAGGAAGTTTATAAAAAACCACTGCTAAATCATTAATAAAAAATTTAACCGCAATTTAGTAAACCATTTCTAAAAAACCACCACAAAAAACTATTAATGTAGTAGTGTGGGAATGGTATGAGGGTGTCTAAGAGGATGATAATTTACTCATGTTATCTTCTGGTTGAGAAAGTATATTTCTTGTTATTGATATGGTATCTAACTTTTTTGGCCCCATCTTTCTGGGAACCTCAGAATATGAGGTCTTTATTATATTTGAATCAATAGGGGGTGACCTTCTTTTTGAAATGAGATGTCACTGTAGGGAGGAACTTCCCAGCGAATGATATAATGTAGTGGAAAATCATCATAGATTTATGTTTTACTACAAATAGAATTTATACAACATATATCCAATGAAAGACCTTCAGGTTAGATGATATTAAGGGGAGGAACCTCTTAATGAAATGAGATGTCACTGTGGGGATAAACTTTTTGAATTACATCATGGAAAATACTACCATAATAGCTTGATGTATGACTATAGGGAGAATTTATGTATCTTATACCATAGAGAGGACCATAAAGGTGGATAATAAAAATGGGATGAAATTCTTTTTGTTTGATCTTCTGGCCCTGAGGAGGGCTACTGTGACACTCATCAGAAGATAGGATCTTATGATCGATTAGTTTTTCCTATGAAAGAATATTTTATGGTAGATTCTTTAGGGAGGACCTTCAAATATGTTGGTAACAATGTTGTGGGGAGGAACTTATTAATTCCTAATGTCACTCCCATAATTTGGAAACAAATTGGCATGATCCTAAACCACCACTGATAAATGTTTTATGGCCTCAAGAACTCCATCTTCCAATAGAATAGGGTTATGAATGTGATCTTTATTTTTCAGTTTCCTTTGGTGAAATTGCATTTTTGGTTATCTCTTATGGGAGACTAGGGATTCTTGATTTAGGTTATGACCTTCATATATGGGTTTCTATTTGAGTTACTCCTGTGGTGCTATTGTGATATTTTAGTAAGCTTATGGAGTTCTCGCAGGGACATATACCTGGCCTTTAGTAGCCACTGAAGTGGACCAGTATACCACAGTTGTAAAAAGTATTTATACCAAATCCTATTGTCCATTTATTGAGTAATGTTGTCGATGGCCCTCCTTTATCAGATAAGGGATTCATATATACTCTTGAGTGATCATATCGTTGTGCATATGAGTCACCCCACTTAAAGAGGTGGGGTCATGGGCCTAACTCCTTGTGTTGTTGCCGACGTGTTCACATCTTGGAAGGTTTATAGGATATGGTTAGGAATTTATGTGTAACTTGACATCATTTCTAGTATGTTTTGATAAACATACTTGGAAAGAATGGGAATATATGCCCATTATGATTTCAGGGTAGGATTGTGAGTTTTCCCCAGTTTTTAGCCGAGATATGTTGAATAGATCCTATAATTCCCATCATATTTTTAGGGTGGTCTTGATGTAATAAAGTAGGTATTTTCATCTTCTTGTAGTTTTCCACCATATTTTCATTGTTGAACTTGGTGTGACCGAGAAATAATTTTCTCATACTCTTAGTTTTCAACCATATTTTCATGGAAATATTATTTGGAAGGAACAAGGCAATGAGCTGTTCCATATTGATTGAATACCGCCCTCCACAATCCACCATAGGGACCCAAGTTCGCATGAAATTTGTTGGGGACCATGAGTTTGTATCCCCTTACAGGTGAGAATATCGAGCCCCATGACATTGATGGTGATGATTAGGACCCCTCCGTTACTAGGATGAAATAGATGGTGAGAAATTCATCTGACTCCCTAAGGTAAGGGAGTAACTCATTATCATATTCTGGGGATAAGATCCCAAAATGGTTAGAAATGGTTTCTGGGACTATATAGTTCGGGATTTCTAACCATCATTGGGTGGACGACTAGAGAGGCTTCATAAACTGGAGGTCCTATGAAGCTACCTCTAGAGTGGGGAGAGTACTATTCTGGTGGTACTCCCTAACGAATCCATTAGAAACCCAACATTGAAGAAACTAGGTGGTCGATAGAGTCCACTATTTGGACAAGGACCCAACCTATGTAGTGGATGATGAACATTTCATTTTATTGAATAGATTTGAAGTGATAAGTTCCTATAATATATATGTGATAAACACACACAAGAATACCCCATAAAATTAGATTCTCCATAAATGAACACATGATCCATAAATCATTTTGTTTGGACCCATTTTATTTTAAGATTGAAAGGGGCCTGGAATAGGGTAATACCACCTCTTTAGTTAAGGATTCATGTTGGGTTCACCATTTTTTTCTGATGAGAGGGATTCGTTGTGTTTTCCCATACGATGGGAACTCTGATAAAAAAATTGTGGCATCACTTTATGGTATGATTGATTTTGATGGTTTGAATATTTCACAATGATTCATATTAGTTTCACCATTCATATCTGTCACCTGATTGGGATGGGTCGGTTTCCAATTAAGTTTGTTCATGGAACCAGAAACACCTAATAGTTCTCATATCTGTGATGATTCATGGACTTACTTTCCCAAGGTAAGAGCTCATTGGGTAACATGGGAAATAATAATTAATAACTCACATTGGTCAAGTGGATGGGAAGATAGGCTCATTAAACCCTGTTGTGGGGAAATATTTTCAATTCTGGGACTCTCTTATATATTTAAGATATGTTCATTAATCTTTTGTTCATTCCCATGTACGAAGTGGATCACCCTGAATTAACAACTAATTGTACACATGCGTTCATAATAATCTATATTTATATGAGGTTCTCCATTTATGTGTATATCTGTATGTATCCTAGGTTCTCTATAAATGGTTCCCTTTTATGAATGGAGCACATATTATTTGGTTATTCATTGGGATGATGCTGGTTTTGAGCCACATGGTGAGGCGCTCTGGAGTTTACTTTCATCCAGGGTGATGTCCGGATTAGAACCATATGAAGGGATTCCTATGTATCCATGCAAAAGTAATCATAAACCACATAGTTTAGTTCCACTTACTAGGACACATAACCTTTTAAGGTCATGTGGTGAGTACACAACCATGTAGTTTAATGTTATGCGGAAAGGATGTCCAGGAAAAAGGTGGCTAGACAAGGATAGTGTGGGACTTACATCGAGGCGGCCTGAGGGACCGGGGAGAGATGTGGTCACCTAGGTGGGGGCATGATATTACTATGTATATGTAACAACTCATCCTAATATGGCCTATTCCATGACTCCCTATGCCATCCTTCAATAGTCTAGGGGTTGGTGACTAGTGCTGAGTAGACATATTACTAACATGAGAGGCCTTAACCAAAGTACCTGTACACACTGACATCCCTAAGATCAAACAATACTTAAAGGTAAAAACAACTGGGCAAAAATTGATTAATTCATCTAAATATGACAACTAGAGTATGACAAGAAGTAAAGTAAACAGATCCAAATACAATCCCACCACAAAGAGTTTGAAACACTACTACAAATTAGGCCTTTAACAATGCTAAAAATGGCCTTTATCAGCACCGAATACTGAAGAGAGATTAAAATCCTTATTATTTTATTTGTTATTATATTTAGTGATAATAAATTAGACCTTTATTAGTGATCTTAAAAGATCTGATAAAGGGGTATGGTGCAGTGTGTTGTAACAACAAACTACAACACCAGTGTAGTGTGCATTAACAACACACTGTAGCACAAAAAACACCACGAAATCAGAAAATAAAGTACCAATACATAATTTAAATGAAACAAATTTTACAACCCAACTACAAGAAAAACACTATATTATAGACATTTCAAACATTGGATTATACAACTACATAAGTAAAAATTACTATATATATTCAAAAATGTCAATGTTCCTTTTTCTTTTGATCCTAACACCTAATCGAGAAAAAATGCATGAGTATAATAGACTAATTTTTATATCAGAAATAATATAAAAAAATAATTTAGAAAAACTGATAATTTTAAACTACACTTTGAGTCATACTAGGAACACTATGTATCAGATTGAATTGTTGTTGATTCGTGCACGACACACCATTTCATGTTCTTCTTCCTGAATTATCTATACAAAAATTAACTAAATAATTATAAGATAAAAACGATAAGGAAATTAATTAAGTAATATCATATAAAATTATGAGAAAACAATCTGGGCTCATTTTCTAGGTTTTGGCGATGTGATGCATGTTTTAAACGAAAATGACACTTATATATTAGAAAGAAACACTAAGAGTCATATCGATGACAACATGTATTAGATTGAGGTGATGATGATTCCTACACATCTAAAATGACTTATGGATAATTTTCCTAGAGTTTAAAAACAATATGAAATAGTTCTATTGGTTTTGAGTATGTCACTCGACTTTTTTACTAAAATGTAATTTTAAACTAAAAACACACACTTTTACTCATATAGATCACATATTGTCTCAACCTGATGTCCGACATATTAATACACATCAAAAATGAATTCTAAATTTTTGTCTTAAATTATGAAGATAATAAAAGCATATTTTCTCAGTTTTTAGTGAGTGACACTTTTTAAACAAAAATGTTGATTTTAAACTGATAAATGATGTATTGAGTCACACCGGTTACACCATGTATTGGATTGAGGTTTGGATGATTTATACATATCTCAAATGACTTATAAATCATTTTACTAAAGTATCAAAACAATCTGAATGATTTTTCTTGATTTTGAGTAGGTCTGTTGTCCTTTTTACGAAAATTGATATCAATTTTAAATAAAAAGATGCAATAAGAGACATACTGGTCACATCATGCATCAAATTGAGGTTAATCAGATTCCTACATGTCCCAAATGACATATACATAATTTTACTAAAGTATAAAAACAAATAAAATGTGTTTTATTGGTTTTTAGTACATCACCAGTCTTTTTTACTGAAATGTCATTTTTAATTGGAAATATACAGTGTTAATCATACTGATCACCTCATGTATGGGTTGAGTGTGGGACCAATTCCTAAAAATTATGAATGATTTACGAATTAATGTCCTATACTTTCATGAAAATACAACTGAATTTTATTAGTTTTTAGTGAGTGAGACTTTTTGAACTAAAATGTAATTTTTAAACTCATAGTAGACACTTTGAGTCATACCGGTCACACCATGCATCAGAATGAGGTGAGTTAAATTCAAAAACATACCAAATGATTTATGGGTCATTTTTATAAAGTATAAAAATAATCCAAATTTGTTTTATCGGTTTTGAGTTGGTCACTTGTCTTTTTTACTAAAATTTATGTCAATTTTAAATAAAAAGACGTTGTTGGAGTCATACTGATCACATATGGTGTTATATTGAGGTGAAACTAATTACAACATGTATAAAATTAATTATAGATTATTGTGTTAATGTATCAAAATTATTCAAGTGAATTTTCTTAGTTTTGAGTATGTCACTTTTCTTACTTACTAAAATGTCATTTTAAACTGATAACACACAATTTGACTCATATTGATCACATCGTGTGTCAGTTTGACATGAGACTAATTCCTATACATCAAAAATTATTTATTAATTGATTTTATATATTATAAAGAAAATCAAAGTGTGTTTTTTTGGTTTTTAATGAGTGACACTTTTTGAACTAAAATATCATTTTTTAAAAGATAACAGACACTTTGAGTCATACTAGTCACACATGAATCAAATTATGGTGAGGTTTATTCCTACACATCCCAAATTATTTATGGATCATTTTACCAAAGTATAAGAATATTATGAATGTTTTTCGTGGTTTTGAGAAGTCTAGTTATCCTTTTTACTAAAATTGATGTTAATTTTAAATAAAAAGACGCACTTGGAGTCGTATTAGTCACACCATGTGTCAGATTGATGTGAGGACGATTCATACATATGTGAAACGATTTATGTATCATTTTACTAAATTATCAAAACAACCAGAATGTGTTTTCTCAATTTTGAGTATTTCACTTTTCTTTTTTACTAAAATGTAATTTTAAACTAGAAAATTGTACTTTGATTCATAATGATCACATAATGTGTTGTTTTGATGTGAGATAAATTCTTATATGTCAAAAATGACTTATGAATATATTTCTTATATTATCAAGATATTCTGAGTGAATTTTCATGAATTTCAGTGAGTGAAACTTTTTGAAATAAAATATCAATTTTAAACTGATAACAAACACATTGAGTCTTATTGGGTACATTGTGTATTGGATTAAGGTGTGGTAGATTCCTACACATCACAAATGACTTATGGATGATTTCCATAATGTATAAAACCCATATAAATGTGTTTGGTTGGTTTTGAGTAGGTCAATTATCCTTTTTACTAAAATTGATGTAAAGTTAATATAAAAAGACACACTTGGAGTAATACCAGTCACATTGTGCGTTGGATTGAGGTGTGGTTAATTAACACATATCCCAAATGACTAATGGATCATTGTTTTAAAGTATCAAAAAAATAAGAATATGTTTAATCAGTTGTTAGTATGTTAGTTCTCTTTTTTATTAATGTTAATTTAAATTTTAGATAAAAAGAAGCACTTGAAGTCATATTGATCACACCTTGTGTCAGATTGAGGTTCGACTGATTTTTACAGATCCCAAAGTCTCAAAAAAAAAAATCCTAAATTCCAATATTACCATGATTTCCATTGTATTTATTTTTTGAACATCTAACATTGCATGTTAACTTAATTTTCTTAGCTGAAAAAACTTTCTCATTATTGAAATCCAAAAAAGAATATGAAGATTATATTCCAATTATTTCACGAGAAGTCACCATAATAGGAACATGATCTTCCTATACTCTTTTATATTTTAATAATGAGAAAGTTTTTTCAGATATGAAAATCGATTCAATTTATAGTGTTTGTAGTTTGATAAAGAAATACAATGGAAATTGTGGTAATATTGGTAGTTAGGAACATTTTATCCCTTTTGTGATTTTTTGTAGACAATTAAAAGAAAAATGTGACCTCCAAAAAGATCTATGAAGAAAACTAAATAAGTATTATAAAAAAATGATAATGAAATTAACTTACAAATATTAGATAAAATGATGAAAAAATTAATTAAATAAGTAATAATAATTCACTTTTTCATGATGGTTGTATGAATTCATGATGCATTTCTTTATTGTCAACATCTCAGTTGCAGGTTCAAATAAAAGAATCCACCTGTATATGAAAAAAATTCTTATGTGAGTAATACTGAAAATAAATACATTAAACATAAATATGAAACAATAAATTAATTATATGGAAAAATGGTTCTACTATGAAAACATAAATATTTCATCTATGATTGAGAAGTGTAGAGAAACTGAAGGAAAGTGATAGTTTTCCACACTATAGGGGTGAAAAGGTTTTGAAGGATAAAAATTATGTTCAATTTGTTCTGCAGAAAGGTATGAAATATGGATAAACCATCCCAAATTGATCAAAAGATTCCACCTGTATAAGAAAACAATTCTTATGGGAGAAATGTTACAAAGACACAAATTAAACATAAATATTTAACAATAAATTAATTATATGGACAAGTATGATAATTGGATCAAATATATACATGAGGAGACTGATCCAAATAAGAAAAATGTGACATGGGAAATTGTTCCAAGGTTAGAAGAAAAAAATGTTATTAGAACCAAGCTGGTGTTATATAATAAAATCATTGACTATGGAAAAGTGGATCAAAATAAAGGATGGATAGTTTGAAAGAGGAATTCCTAGATCAAAGTCATTTACATTTATGATAAATTTACTCCTAGAGTCCGATTAGAAAATATTTTAATTTTCTTAGATATTTTAGTGTAAATGTAGTTAAAATTATACCAAATGGGTGTAAAATCTATGTTCATCGACATAGTTCTTAAGGGGGGGGGGTAAAAATTGAGAAAATGTGTGGTTTTATTATAGATGAAAATAAGAGAAAGGTGCTAAAATTAAAGAAATCTTTGTATAAGATAAAAAAGCATAGAGGAGATGGTATTTAAGGTTGGATCAATACCTAAGAAATATTTGTTTTTAGAGAGGTAGAGTTGATCACAACCTCTACATCAAGAAGAGGAATTATCATAAGATATTGGTACTCATATATGTTGAAGATAATATATGAGGATTCTAAAAAGAACAATGTAATTTTTTTGGATCATATGAGGTATGATATAGAGATTCCTATGATTGCTGAGATAAACATTTTCCTTGGTTTGTAGGTGAATCAAGGAAATCATAACACATTAATTACTCAATAAAAATATAAAATTAAGGTTCCCAAGTGATTTGAAATGAAATATTCCAAACCAATGACAACATAGATTACTATATTGATGCTTTTTTCAAAATTTGACGATTTCAAAATGGTAGATGTCATGGAATATTGGTATTGGGAGCATATTATACCTCTCAACAACATTACCCAACATTGGGTTTGATATATTTCAAGTCTTATAGTACCAAAGTTGTTCTATGGAGACCCACATACAATCGAGGAAAATGATACTTCAATATATCTAAAAATAGTGATTTTTAGGTTATTTTATATTAGGATAGTACAACTAGAGTTGTTGGGATACACTGATGTGGGCTGAGAAGGTTAAATGGATAACCGGGGGAAGTAGAAATATTGAAAAACCTGGATCTCATTCGATCCTTGGATTCATTTGACACTTGAATCATTTGAGCCTCAGAATAGTGGGATCCCTGATTCTAGCCTATTTCGGGCTTGGATTCGATAATGGGGAGCACCCGTAGTAGGTCACTTCCGTAGAGAGCTTCGGATATCGCAAACTGGTTCACAATGGTTAGAGTTCTTAAAATAGATCAGGAAATTTTTATTAGTGCTTCTAAAAAAGCACTGATAAAGATCCATTTTATCAGTACTAAGTTAATAAGCACTGATAAAAGAAAACTTTATGAGCACTTTTTTACTGTTGATAAATGTATATCTTTATCAGTTCTAAAAAAGTGCCGATAAATATTCTTTTTATTTGCGCTTGTTACTTAAGTGCTGAAAATAGACTTATAATTATTATTATAATTATAATTATATATATAATATAAATATTGTATGTATATTATTTATTTAAATATATTTAATATAATTTTATAATTATTAAAACAAATAATTAATTATTTTAAACTATATAAATTCTTTTCAAAAAACATTAATATTTATATCATTATATATATTTGTATAATTATATATCTATATATATTAAATATGTATAAATATAATTATAGTAAATATATCCATTATTTAAATATATTTAATATAATTTTATAATTATTTAAATATATATAATTATTTATTTAAAATTATATAAATACTTTTTTAAAAATAATATTTATTTATTTATAATTATAAATGTATAAATATAATTAATATAAATTTATAAATTTATAAATATATTTATTTATAAATATTTATTTATAAATATATTATTAACATTATAAATGAATATTTAATCTTAAGTGCATGCATGTTAAAAATGTGTGAAATTGAATAATTAAAAATGAATACACTTTAATAATATTGAAATAATGGATAAGTTTTATTAATTAAATATAAATTATTAAAAAATATGGATATATATTGAAATAAATATGAATGAATAACGAAATTATTAAAACATAGTAAATAAATATATAAAAAATAAATAATAGAAATCGATAATATTTGAGGAAAAAAATAAAAAATAAAAAATATTTTTTTTAAAAAATGAATAAACAATACTTAAATTAAATAATATTAAAAATAAATAAATAAAATTTACCAATTAAAAACATAATATATTAAATGTTTCATGTTCTAATGAAACTCTTAAACTAATACGAAAATTTAAATTAATTACATAAATATTATATGTCTTTCTGTATAAGGATAAAAATCATATATTTCATATATGTATGCAAAATCTATATGACACACGTTTGACCGATGTTAAATTGAAAAATCAAACGACATTGAATTATGTCCTTTACTTGATGCAATTAGTCAGTATTCTTAATTCATATTAATTTTTAATTATAAACCATTATTCACTAAATATATCACTATTTAATGTAACGGTATAAATATTTTGTGTTATATAAATCATATTTATATACATTCATATATATATATATATATATTTAATATATACTATATATTAACAATATCAATAAATATTGAATTAATAAAATTTTTAACATTTTTCTCAATTTACTCAATTTACTTTTTATTTTTTAAATTTTCATTTAACATATATTTATATATTTAATTTATAGTATTTATTATTATATAAAATTTTTATATACTATAATCAATTTATTCATTTTTATCAATAATTATTTATTTAATAAAAAATATAATATTTTTTTATTAAATGCTTATATTTTTTTACTTAATTATATCATTTTTACGGACGTTTATCAGTGCTAAAAAACACTGATAAAGGATCCCTTTATGGGAACTAAAAACAAAGAGCTGATAAAGAGTATTCTTTTTCAGCGCTAAAAATAAAATATTGATAAAGTGACCCTTTATCAGTGATAAAAATAAAGCACTGATAAAGGGTACCCTTTATAAGTGCTAAAAAAGTGTTGATGAAGAGTTCCTTTTATTAGTTCCAAGAAAAGTGATTATAAAGAGAACATTTATTAGTGTTTTCTACTAGAACTAATAAAGGCCAGCGTTGTGAATTGATTATTTTGTAGTAGTGAAAACAAGTCCAACCTAAAAGTATTGATAGAGACTGCTGTCAAGATATCGTAGGAACACACCTCTGTCTGTCTGGTTTCACTACACATCATATGGTATTGGTCTATCAAGAACTCTGTCAAAATATTGATCGTTTGCACAAAACACCACATGTGTGGGAATATCCTATATAGGGGTGAGTATAGAAATATCTAGTAGGACCCCCCCGAAACCACAAAGTATACAACAAAATAATAAAGTCATCCCCACATAGGTATATGTCTATAGTACATATAACAATAACTTCTAGATATACTCAACAAAGACACAATGTCTCAAGGTAAGTCACAACCATAATGCCAACCTAGGATTCCAGCTTGAAGGATCCATAGAGCACTCATCTGGGAGAATAAACTCCACAAGTTTGATAGCACTGATGACGTTCTTTTGATATGTACAACTCATCGGGTATCATCAAAGGAAGTACACACTGAAAGACCTAAGAGACACGATACAAAGATGAGGATCAAACCAAAGGCCCTGGGGTATACAGACAACTCAATCTGGATTAACTCACTTAGTAGAGGTTCGGCGCCCACATAGTGTTGGTCATTATGATACCAAGAACTCCACCTAGGGAACGAATTTAAATAGAGTATCTCACTCAGGGCCTCATGGAGGGATTCCAAAAATATATATCTAAGAAGTCCTATTGAAGGGATCATTGCCCTATGTGTAGGATTAGATTCCATACTAACCCTTAGAGAAAGGATATGGGGAACACACAGTAACAAAACTTGTCCAAGATACAGAGGAAAATGGCTCCAAGACATTATTTAAGGAGAATACGATGTGGAGTAGGGTTACATTCCTTGTCCCTTCGACCCTGTATCTTGCCCGTGTAAAAGGGCTTGTGTTCGTGGCCATGTGGAAGTACACAGAGTGCTGTTACCTATGTATTTCTACCCGTGCACCAGTACATGGCTTATCCCATGTACATTTTCTCCAAGCTGTGTCCATGTGGGAGTACATGGCATACCCATGCTGGTGTACTCCATCCTATTTCCATGTACCCTACGAGGAACACACTAAGCCATTGCGGAGAGGTCACATTCCGTGTGATAGGGTCACACATTGTGTGATAGGGTTACTTTCCATGTGATCCTTAAATTTCTGCTGAAACCCTAGCCACTACTAGGAGTGAACCACATGGAATGTTACTCCGATTTATATTCCATGTACTATAGAATTTTCTAGAATATCAGATCTGTGTTTCGCTTCTATTCCCATTCCTCCAACCATCGATCTGACCACACGCCTCACCAAAAAACCAAGGATGCATATTGTTTGAGCCTTTCCATCAATTCACAACACATTCTGGAAATCAAATTCATTATAAAAACAATACCAAACACTATTCTTTATTGCATATTGAAGAAAAATAAATTGGGTATCCAAAACTATCTAATCCACCACCTCTTCCATCATCGCACCACCTTCATGTCATTCCGATCCCAGATCTATAATAAAGAATCATTGCACTAAGAGATAGGTGCACAAGGATCGATTTCTCGACAGATGTTGAACCATAATCCAAACAAAGAATGCCTACAATGAATAAAGAAAATGGGAAGAAATGAAAAACCATAACCATGAGGAATGAACCACATCCAATGTTCGTGTTCTCCTTGGTCCTTCTTCATTAGAATGGAAACGAAGAATCAAATACCACAAAGAAATTCTCCCAATAAAATCCACATAATAAATCCTATCCTGTAAATGACTGATCCAAAGATCAATCTATTGGATGATTAATATGTGTTCATTATAGAAATAGAAAACAAGTAAAGAAACCAAAAAAAAATGTCCAACCTTTAGATGGATTGATCGCTGATAAAAAAATGAACTTGTATTATTGTCATTTGGGAGATCCTGAATCATGTTGCCCGCCGATTTCTAATCTATAATCTGGTTGTTGTTTTTTTGATAGATGTCCTTAAACTCTATTTCCAAAGGCTATAAAATTGATTCAAGGTTATGCGAATGACCTTGTAATTTTGTAATAACAGTTTATTTAAAGACACTCTAGTGTCTGCGTCAACAAAATAAAAATAAAATAATTTTTGTAAGTAATTTTATTCATTTCATGCCCACAAAGAATTCTCTACAAACACCTCACACCGAAAAAATTTATGTCCCAAATAGGGAAAAAACCATGTTCCAAACTCAATATTGCCCTCAAATTTTACATATGGGCCCTCATTTTTAATTTTTTCCATTTTTTAGGAAAAATTCACACACGTGTTATTTGATATATTTAATATATCTCAAACTTTTATTCCTGGAGCACCGGGCCTCGAAATCACACGCCATATCCACACCTATTTTAAAAATTAATCTATAAAAAATGTAAAAATAATACATGGGAAATCCGAGTGATTAAATATTCCTCACCTTGGGACTTTAAGTCCCCAAAATCCCAAAATAAGGGCTACACAAAGAGATGTGGGTATTGGGAATGAATCTATGACTCCTGCTCTCCTGTGATCTCCAAAAGATTCTCATGCTTCCACAGGAAACACACTACATGAATCAATCACCGATGAAGGATCTCTTCCTACTGATCCTCAGTCCATACTAGGTACTCAACAATGGTGGATCCATCCTTGATATCCAGCTCCCCCCAGTCGATAACATGCGATGGGTCATGGATGTATCTCTTCTGATATGACACATGGAAGACGTTATGTACCCAGTTGAATTGTGGAGAGAGCTAAGTGGTACACCACCTCTCCAAATTTATACTGTATCTGGAAAGGTACAATGAATCTTGGATATAACTTAACTCCCCAACTAAGTCTCTATAATCCACATCAAGGTGAAACTTGTAGAAAAACATGATCTCCCTCTTCAAACTCCAAAGGCCTCCGTCGTCTGTCCACATAAGACTTCCGATGAATTTTTTCAGTCCACATCTACTCCCAGATGATCTACACCTTCTCGGTAGTTTCACACAACAACTATGGTCCCAAAAGTGCTGACTCTCATTGGTTAGTTGGGCAAAAGTGGTGACCTGTAGGGTCGCCCATACAAATCCTCAAATGGTTCTATACTGATGGTGGAATAGTAGCTATTATTATAGAACTACTACAAAAACGCATTTAAATGTGCTGGTATTTATTAGCTCTATAACAAACCATTGATAAATGGTATATTTATCAGCACTAAATAAAGCGCCGATAAATTTAATCTTTTATTAGTGCGTCTTTTTAACACCGATAAAATAAATATTTATCAGTACTTTATTTTTAGAGCTGATAAAGGTATTCTTTATCAACACTTTTTTAGTGTTGGTAAAGGGTATCCTTTATCTATGATTTATTTTTAGCACTAATACAAGGTATCCTTTATCAGTGTTGTAACATTAGCAATGATAAAGGGTATCCTTTATTAGCGCTTTATTTTTAGCACTGATTAATATTTATGTAAATAAAATTAAATAATTGAATAAAATAAAAAAATGTGTTTATTAATTTTTTTTTACCAATTTTATTATTTAAATAATTATTGATAAAAATGAATATATTGATTATACATTATTAATTATTAAACATTTTATTAATTAGATAATTATGATAATTAATGTTATTAAATTGTAAATAATAAATATATAGATATATATATATTGTTGTATATAAATATATGAGAACATGAGCCTCAACCCAGTTGGTGAGGTATCCTTAAGTGCATCCATGAGACCCAGGTTCATAACCAGGTAGAGTTATATTTCTGGGTTCTGTAGCAGGTGCTGTAGCAGACTGTACACTGTGTGGAAACTGTAGTAGAATTGTACACTGTACTGGTACTATAGCAGAAATGTACACTATGCAGTACCATAACAGGCACTGTAGCAGTTACTGAAGAAGGTACTGTTCAGTAGGGTAGCAATTGAAACTATTCACCTTGGGAAAACGATTTGCGCTTGGAGTCTTTAAGGCATTCGGGCCACCCCGACCTTTGGGTCTGTATGGATTTCAGGCCACCTTTAAGGCCTTCAGGATACCTCAAAGGCCTTCAGGCCTCACACAGTTTCCCCAGACAGATTCTACAAAAAAGGATAAGCCCTCATAGTAGGTGCACTCACCAGAGGAGAGCCAAATGGATTTGTTAGAATGAGAGGGCATGGATTTGCTATTGGGACCAATATGTGCTTGCACATGAAGCCTAGCCAGGCAACCATGTGAAGGTGGAGAGGTACTATCATGATGTAGATGCTGGGGAGGGGTAGTTCTTTATTTATAGTCTGGTTGAATTTCCTATGACCTTCGGGTCATGTAATCTCCTAAGCCTATGAGCCATGTACTCTCTGAGCCTATGAGCATTGTAAGGGTTCCCCCTCATCCCTTGAAAGGGGGGTTATCAAAAATCAATAAAAATTAAGGCCTTCGAGCCATTCGGGTATATATATATGATTTATATATTACAAAATATTTATACGCTTTACATTAAGTAGTCATATACTTATTGAATAATGGTTTATAATTAAAATTTAATATGAATAAAAAATATAGACTATAATTGCACAGAGCTCGACATATAATTGAATTTCATTTAATTTTTCAATATATCATATATCAAATGTGTGTTATATTGATTATACATATGCATAATTAATTCATTTTTATATACAATTCACGTACACCAAACTTATCCATTTTTTAATATTGTTAAAGTGTACTTATTCTTAATTTATTCAATTTCACTCAATTTTAACATAGATGCATGCACCTAAAAAAAGATATTCAATAATAATATTAAAAATATATTTGAAAAAATATTTATAAATAAATATATTTTTAAATGTACGGTCACTATATTTATACAATTATATTTTTATAATTACAAATAAATAAATATTTTTTAAAAGTATTTATATAATTGTAAATAAATAATTATGTATATTTAAATAATTATTAAATTTATAATAAATTTACTTAAATAAAGAATATATTTAGTATACTTATTAAATATATATGTATAATTATATAAATATATATTGATATCAGTAATATTTTTTAAAAATATTTCTATAAATAGAAATAAACAATTATTAAATTATAATAAATATATTTAAAAAGGAATATATTTACTTTATTGATATTTATATATATTTATTAAGTATTTATAAGTATTTATAATTTTATTATTCATATTTATAATTATATATCCTTTAAAAATTATTTAGTAATAAACCCTGATAAAATAATCTTTATCATCACTTTTTCTACGCTAATAATGAAGAGGATTTACAAAAAATAAATAAAGTGCGGATAAAATAACGATTTATCAGTTCCATAATTTTAGAGCTAATAAGGATAGGTCATTATGAGTGCATGTGTTATAATCCCTCATAAAAGATCTATTTATCAGCGCTTATTTGTGAGCGCTGATAAAAGTGTTATGATCTATTTTAAAAACCCTAACTATTTGCAAACTCATCATGATAGTAGGAGATTTCCATAGAATCCACCCACTACTGGTACTCCTCCTCAGTGAATAGAAGCTCGAATCACAACACTCAACTGTTACAAGCACTCCAGTTGCACGAAAATCTTATCCGACATCTGGTTTTCAATTGCAGTTGCAATGTAGATGGGGTTTTGCATCACTTTTTAGAAATTTCTCCAATCGAGATAGGTGGTTCCCAGCCCTAATTTTTTTTGAAAATTTAATTTTCTTGCTTGGTTAATTTTCTCATGCTCTATATTTTATTTTAGCAGTGGGAAAATGTTTTAAAAATTCTTTTACATGTACTTATGTAGAATTTGTTTTCTAAATATAAATTGTTATGTTTCAATATGGGCCTTATTGAGAAAAATCAGTGGAAGTGTTTAATTAATTGTTTGAGTAGTGAGAAAAGTGTTTTTATGGTTGTATAAGGTGCGTGTGTGTTGAAAAAGGATTTTTGATGGGAATTGGATCATTTTGGGCATGTTAGCCTTGTTGTGAACTTTTTAGTATGAGTTATGAAGTGTTTAAATAAAGAAGATTTGTTTTAGAAATGATATTTGGGATGTTTAAATGGTTTATTAAATGGTGTGAGTGATTTGAAATGTTTTTTCGAAGGGTTTGACATACTTTGTTTTGGGTTTGGGTTTTGTAATGGAAAATGGATATGTTGTGTTTTTTTGTTTTTGTGTGGTGTTCCATGGAAGGGTTTTATGGGTTGTTTGAAAGGTGAAACTCATGCATTCAATGGTGTATAAATGTAGATATGTTTAGAAGTAATTTCTTAAATGTAATTAACATAATTTTCCATGTTGAACATGATGTACCTTTTTTTAATGTGAATTATAAATTATTTTAAAGGAGGTAAGACAAGTTTTAAAAATGATTTCAGGTTGTGTAAATTTTTATAAAAAAGGGACTTTTTATGGAATTTGTTGCAAATTGGTGTAAACATTTATTTTGTTAATTGGAAGTGTTTTATAAATTAGTTTATAGATTTATTAAATTATATAATTGTTTAAAATTATATTCAATGTGGTTATTCAATGCATTTGTTTTTAAAAGTATCATTTTCTTGTGAACTTGGGTGAGTTTTTTATGTAAAGCCCCACAGTTTTTTTGGGGGTTGTTTTAGAATTTTTTTAAATGAATTAATAACATATATAATAGTTTCAAGGCATGTTTTTGAAATTATTTGGTGTGCATATGTTTTCAAATGTGGTTTGTATGTGCAAGTAGTGGCACACTATGTGTACTTTGTTTTGAATGAATTGTGTGTGTAAATGTGTTGTGTTAGTGACATGTGAATGTGAATCTTGATTGAGAAAAAATAAAAGGGAATCTTGTGTTTGGGAATCTTGATGTTTTCATAGTAAAATCACTATCCATAGAATTAATTTATTGTTTCATATTTATGTTTAATTCATTTCATTTTAGTATTACTAACATAATAACTGGTTTCTTATATAGATGTATTTTTTTGTTCAAGTTGGAGTGATTTGTCCAACATTCATGCTTCTTCTCCCTTAAAATCTTTTCACCCACACATTGGTGCATTTATCACTTTCTTTCAAGTTACCTCAACTTTTTTTTGCATGAAGAGAAATGATGCTGCCTCTGCTCAATCACAGAGGTAATCTTGATGTTTTTGCAGTAAAATCATTTTCCATAGAGTTAATGTATTGTTTTACATTTATGTTTAATTCATTTATTTTTAATATTACTCACATAATATTTTTTTTTCTTATATAGGTGGATTATTTTGTTTGAGTTGGGGTGCTCTATCCAACTTTCATTAGCCTGCTCCCTTAAAATCATTTCACCCATGTAATTGTTCATTTATCAATTTCTTTCAAGTTACCTCCACTGCATTTGCAAGAAGAGAAATGGCACTGCCTATGATCAATCACAGTGGTAATATTGATGTTTACACAATAAAATCATTGTCTATAGAATTAATATAATTTTTCATATTTATATTTATTTTATTTCTTTTTATTATTACTCACATAATAACTGTTTTCTTATATAGGTGGATTCTATTGTTTGAATTGGCGTGCTCTGTCCAACATTCATGCTTCTTCTCCCTTAAAAACTTTTCAACCCTACAATGGCGCATTTATCACTTTCTTTCAAGTTACCTCTACTACCTCTGTAGGAAGGTCAACAACGTTGTCTCTACTCAATAACAGAGGTAATCTTGATGTTTTCCCAGAAAAATTATTATCCATATAATTAATTTATTGTTTCATATTTATGTTTAATTTATTTCTTCTTAGTTTTACTCACATAATAATTGTTTCCTTATACAAATAGATTCTTTTGTTCGAGTTGATATGGTTTGTTCGAAGCTGATCAAGCAGTGTTGGAAGTTCGATAAAGAAAGTCAATGGAAATCATGGTACCATTGATAATTAAGATTATTTTTGAATGTATTTAATAATTTTTATTTATGTAATTTTATAATTTAGTGTTTGAAATTTTTATAATATAGTTTTTTGGTATTTTCATTGTAAATTTCATTTCATTTAAATTTTGTATTGGAAATCGTTTTTGTTTATATATCTAGTGTGTTTTTGGTGCTGTAGTGTGCTGTAATAGCACACTTCAGTGGTGCTGTAGTGTGTTGTTACAACATACTACAGTATGAAATTTTATTATCACTTTATAAATATCTCATAAAGAACATATTTATTAGTTCTTTTCAAAGTGCTAATAAAGAACACATTTATCAACTCTTCTAAAAGTTGTGATAAAGATCACATTTATCAGTGATTCTATAGTACTAATAAAGAATTATTTTAGAAAAAATTTAATAAGAAATGATAAATATGTTCATTATCAGTGATTTTTAAAGCACTAATAATTGTCACATTAATGAGCACTGATTAGTGTCCCCTTTATCAGTGCTTTTTCCGCACTGATAAAAGTTTGGGTATTTTAACATCCCTCACATCAGCTGTGCTTTGCTAACACTGATAAAGGCCATTTCTAGTGATGATAAAGCCTTTTTTGTAGTAGAGTATGAAAAATAAACCAGTGGTAAGTGATACTACCATCTACGACCAATGTCCAACATGAAAGCTCATAGCATGACCTCCATAACCTGAATGGTCTGCTCTGTTTGGGTGTCAGTTTGGGGGTGAATCGCTATACTAAAGCATTATTACATCCCAAAAGATGCTTGTAATTTCTTAAAAAACCTGGATTTCAAGTGATCATCATGGTTATAAATGATCATCGAGGTAACTTTAAGGAGTCACACTATCTCCTGTATAAAAAGGCATCCCAAGATATCTATAGAACTTTGATCCTAAATAGACAAGGAGTGAGTTGACTTGGTGAGTTGGTCTATGACCACCCTAATAGAATAATATACCCTAGAAATATGTGGTAATCCAGTAACAAATTCCATGGACATCCCATCCCACTTATACTCTGTAACCTCAAGGGGTTGAGCTAAACCCGATATAACTTGGTGCCTTGCCTTCACTTACTGAAAAGTAAGGCATTAAGAGACAAAATATTCAAATATATTCTTCATACTTGGACACCAAAATCGATATCTGAAGTCCTTGTACATATTTTCCACTACTTTATGTACTGACAAAGGATATGTATTAAGATCTCTCATAACCTCCTCCCACAATGTAATTGGTACCATCTTGCATCCTTTGAAAGGAACAAAATGCTCCCAAACTTCAGAAAATCCATCAGGAGCATGTCCATTGTATTTCTAAGTATGTAGGGTCTCACAGTCTATATCCATAATATGTTCCTCCCTGAATTTATATAAGATTAGAGGGGTGAAAACCATCAAATGATGGTAAGATTCTCCCTCTCCATCTACAAAATATAACTATAATAAGGCCAACTTCTCTGATTCCTCATTCAAAAACATCAAAAAATATATCCTCCTGAGAGCATTGGCCACAACATTCTTCTTCCCAGGAGTATAGAAAATCTTGAAGTCATAAACATGGAGGAACTATAGCCATCACGTCCATCTCATGTTAAGATCATTCTAATATAATATAAACATGAGACTCTTATGATCAGAATAAATGATAAACCGATCACCCATCATATAGTTTTTTCACATCTTAAAGTGCATACTACCACTACTAACTAGAGATTTTGGGCCGCTTAGTTTCTCTTATGTGGTATCAACTGATGTGAACCATAGGTATTCACCATTTTCTTCTACATCATAACACAAACCATATTGGTACTTGATGCATCATAGAACACTACTTAATCAACACCATCCTTTGGAAATCTCAAGATGGTAGATCTCTTAAATATCTACCCCAGCCGATGAAAATATTATTAGAACCTATCCATAAATATGAAAGGCTTACCCTTTTGTGTAAAATATGTCATGGGTGATAATATCTTGGAGAAATAAGGTATGAATCTTTAGTAATATCCTACCAACCCAGGGGATCTACTCACCTCCATCATACTCTTAGGTGGATCCCATGACTAAGCTTCCTCCAACTTGGATGACTCTACATTCAGTCCATATGCTGAGATAATGTGTCCTAGAAATTGGACCTCCTGAATCTAGAACTAGAACATCGAGAGCTTTCTATAAATATGGTGCTCCTGGAGCACTCCCAGAACCATACTCAAATGCCTCACAGGCTCCTCCTCAGATGATTATTACACTAAGATATCATTGATGAAGACTACTACAAACCAATCTAAGAAATATTGTAAGATCAGGTTAATGAGTCTTATAAACACTACTAGGGAATTCATCATGCCAAAGAGCATAACTAAGAAATCATAGTGATTTTATTGACATATGAATGATATATTCAGTATATCCTCATCTCTTACTCACAACTGGTGAAAACCTGAATTGAGATCAACCTTTGAGAACCATCAATCCCCTCTCAATTGATTAAAGATTCCATTGATCCTTGGTAGTGGATAAATTTTCTTTAAGGTCACCCGGTTCAAGAATTGGTAGTCCACACACAACCTCATTCTCATATCCGCATTCTTAGAAAAAAACTAGGGCTTCCCATGGTAAAATATTGGGTCTAACAAAGACCTTACTCTTCAATTCTTCAAACTACACCCTCATCCCACAAATCTCTATAAGAGACATATTAGTGAAAATATTTGTTACGTCCCTGAGTGTAGACCAATATAGAAGTATATCTCTCATTAGGGAGATAAACCAAGAACATCCTTAGGTAATACGTCATCATACTCTACAACCACTGAAGGGAACTGAAAACTCATAACATCTACACACCAAGGGTCATGATAGCCAAATTATGATTAATCAACAACACACTCATATTCGTGAGTCTATCCTACGCTGCCCAAGTTTCTTTTTCACCCATAATGGAAAACCTGGTTCCATCACTATGGAAACAACACATTATCTGCCTAAAATAATCAATATCAGCATGAAATATAGATAAGAAGTCTATAACTCATATGATTTCATATCGAATCATAGTTGGAATAAAGAGATTCTAACCAAAACACTCACCTCCAAGAGTCAGGTCAAACTGTTGGTGTAAGTGTGTTATCAATAATTCATCTCTAGTAGGAGTCTCCAAGTGAAATAATCAAGACAAGGGCTCAACCATAATCTCTAAGTCTCAAATAAGATATGTGGAAAGAAATTAATGACTAGAACCCATGTCTATCAGTAGTTAATCTAAGGTAGTAGAGTCTAGACCATACATCCTATAATTCTTGGAGCCTCTGGTTCGTAAAACTAGACCACCTGTAGCTATCCCCACCCCTATCCTCTTTATCCATGATCTTGTAATGGACCACATGGGGGTGGTGGTGGTAACATGTCAAAGAATTTACCATAACCTACTACTCTCCTAGCTCCTGTTCCAAGTCCATCACCCTACATACCTATCTGATCTTTCTGCTTCCTTTACCTTAGTGTCCCATCCAAAGTTTCTCTATAAACCATAAGGAGGATATAAAAATTTTGGGCAAGATGTCCCCTACTATCACATGAGTAGAATCATCTCTCCCAGGGATGATTGGACCCATCATGAGAGATTTGAACTGCATACCATTTATCACGAGACCTCCTCCTAAAACCTATTGAATGTTCAGGTCCCTGAGATTGATGTTAGCTCCCTACTTTTGTGGCCTCCACTTGTGTTTTACCACCATTGGAAATCACTAGTGGTGTCTTCTTAGCCAAGAAACCCTCAAACACTAAATATTTATCTAGAACCACATCATAGGTTGGAATATATATAGGGATATCATTGGGATGTCTATATGTATTCATATCTCAATGGTAAAAGCCTAAAAGAACTAATCAAGAACTATATCAATCAACTACCTGGAGATATTGGGAAACCATGATGAATTCTCAGTTTCCGTCATGCTGCACTACTAGATCTACAGAATTTCCTCAATATGTACATCCCTTAGTGTAGCTGGTGATATATCCTTTATGAAGAGATAGTAAAACTATGACCATACTAGAGTCACATCATCATAAGACTTTGTGATTAACACCCACCACCATCCTACTAATCCATGAATACGGCTTGCTACCAGGACCACCATATGATCCGCTAGTGTCAAGACTAAATGGAAAACATAGGTCATCGCCTCAAGCCAGTCCTCAGCTACATGTGGGTCTGGATAGCCTCAGAACCTGAGGGTTTGTATCACTAAAACTCATTATGTGCGCTTATCCTACACACCTCATCCATTGGTAGTATGGGTACCATATGATACTCTACAGGTGGGCGTATAGCTGGTGCACCATTAAGAGGTAGAACCTTTGAAGTTGGTCCTTGTATCGATGCATCATCACTGAGGGTATTATCCTCATGATCCTATTTCTGAATCCTAGATGGAGTACATCATGGAGGTATCCTGAATGTAAACCAAATGTACCATGTTCCATGAGTATATATGGAGTGGTAACTCATGAAGGACATAGAAACCACAACCCATTCCTATATTATGGATGTACCATAGTTTTCCCTACAACCATTATGCTCATATACCAATTTGAAAATTAGATGATCAGAGTCCTGGTGTATGGATACATCAACCACCACACTAACACTGAAGTCCCTAGACAAAGGGACAAACTCGAAAAACTTAACACTATTTACCTAAACTAATCTCACAAACTCCAATCCTAATGTAGAACCGACTGCCTTTGATACTGTTCTGTCATGAACCACCCCAATGGGGCCCATACCACATATCCTCAATCCCACCTCCAATAGACCAGGGGCTAGAAACTAGAACTAAGTACTCATATCACTAACATCAGAGGCCTTAGAATTAGAACCTATACACTTCCATACATCTCCAAGCCCATAAAATACTAAATGGTAAACACAACTGATAAACCATGCATACATACATCTCAATCCCACAACAAGAGTATGTCAGGAAGTAATGGAATGTAAATAGGGCCAAATATCAGCCTACTATAAAGTGTCTGAAAAAATCCCATTATGAATGTATATATAGGGATAACTATCATGATAATATAGGAACATAATCTGGTCTTGGTCTATCAAATACTCTGTTAAAAGGTTGATCCTATGAAAAATATACGACATGTATGAGAATATCCCATGTAGGGGTGAGTATATAAATACTCAGCAAGACACCTAAAAATCACAAAGCTTATAAAAAATGACACAATAATCTCTACCCAGGTATATTTATATAATACATATAACAATAACATCCATATATACTCAAAAAATTCAAACAATTTAAAGGTAAGTCGCAACCATAATGCCAGCCTAGGATTCCAACTCAAAGGTTCCACAAAGCACTCATCTGGGAGAACACACTCCACGAGTCTGATAGCACCGATGATGTCCGTACAAGAGATAATATTCATCAAGTCTCATCATAGGAAATACACTATGAAATTTTAAAAATATATTATTCATAGATAAGGATCACACCCAAGTCCCTATGGTATAACAAAAACTCAATCTGTATTAATTTGTTACGTGGAGGATTAGTGGCGGCGTAGTTTGTTAATGAAGATACTAGGAACTTGACCTAGGGTATGAAGATGAATAGAGGATCTCACTCTGGGCCTCACAGTGGGATTTCAATCATTCTATTCATGAATTCATACTAAAGGGATCACTATCCTATGTGTAAGAGGCAATTCCATACTAACCCTCAGAGAAAGGATTTGGGGAATGAACCCTAAAGAAACATGTATAAGATATAGAGGACTGGGGCACAAACCAATGTTTTAAGGAGTACACATAATATAGTTGGGTTACATACTGTGTACCTTCAAACCTGAGTCCTACCCATATAAAATGGCCCATCTCTATGTCTATGTAGAATTATATAGTGTGCTGCTACCCGTGCACAAGTACATGGCTTAGACCATGTACATTTTGTCCCTTCTATGTCCATGTGGGAGTACACGGTGTTCCCATGCCCATGTACTTCATCCCATGTCTATATAACCTCTGAGGTACACACTGAGCCACTAGAAATAGGTCACACACCATGTCATAGGGTTACATGTTGTATGATCCTTAACATTCTCTTAAATCCCTAGCTGCTGCTTTGATAGACCCACACAATATGCCATTTTTACTTACAATCCATGTACTATGAAATTTTCTAGAATATTAGATCTATATTTCATGTACATTCCTACACCTTTGAAAATCAATCTAGACATGCACCATGCTATAAAACCAAGTATCCATGTCATCCAAGCCATGTCATTGATAAATATCATTTTTGGACCATAAAAGTTGTCCAGAAAACCCCATCGAACACCATTCATTATTGTGAACTTAAGAACCCAAAATTGGGTATCAAAAACCATCTAATCCATCACCACTTCCATCATCGAACCACTTTTGTGTTGTGACAATCCCAAATCTACAATATTGAATAGTTTCATCAAGAAATAGGTGCAAAACAATTGATTTATTGGTGGATGTTGAACCACTGGACCAACAAAGAACACGCTTGATGAACGAAGAAAGGGGGGGGGGGGATGAACATCCATAAAAAAGAGGAAAGAACCCCATAAAATGTTCATGTGAGCCTCGATATTCCTCCATTAGAATGAAAATTAAGAATTAAACATCACAAATAAATTCTCCCAATAAAATTCCCGTAATAAATCCCATCCCACAAATGACCAATACGCGAATCAATCTATTGGTTGATTGGTCCATCTTTATGGTAGAAATAGAAAACCAGGAATGATACCAAATAAAAAAATGTACTACCTCAATATGGATCGATCGCTAATGAAGAATGAGCCTTCATTATTTTTTTGGTGATAACCTAAATCCCATTTCCCACCGATCACCAATTTACGATCCGATTGTTGTTCGTCTGAGAGAGATACTTTGAAACTCTCTCCAATTACTCTAAAATGGATCCTAGGTTACGTAGATAACCACAAAATGTATTCATAACCATCAATTTATAAAAATTATGGTTTCTCCATCAAAAAAATAAATATAAAATAATTTATTTAAATTATTTTATTAATTTCATGTCTGCGATAACTTTTACACAATCTCCTCATGCCAAAAAAGGTTATTACAAACCTAGGGTAAAGACCGTATTTTGAACTCAATGTTTCCGTTATAATTCTAATCTGGGCCCCCATTTAGAGGTTATTCTAATTTTTCAGAAAAACTGCACATGAATGATATTTAATATATTTAATATATTTCAAACTATTATTCTGGGCACACTAGGCCTCCGAATCGCACACCATCTCAGTGCCTGATCTAAAAAATAATCCATACAAAATCCGAAAATAATACATAAAAATAAATGGAATTGCAGGATATGAACCAATAATGATTGTGATGAAAGGGACCCAAAAGGAATTTGTCCCTTCGGGTTGGATATGACCATACAGGGAATGTGGACTGGAGAAAACTAGTTTTAATTTTTGTGTTGGTTTAGGACCTCAATGAGGATTTCAATATGTCCTAGTTTGTTGGAAATAAAATACCATGTAGTTAGAAATGGGTTGGGGATTACACCTAGTAATAGGACAATTTGAATAATGGTTGGGGATTACACATATAAAGGAGGGAAAATATAGGTTTGGGATTGTGTAGATGTCATGATCGACACTAACCTCTAAGTCCATGTGATTCATGCTCGGTGTGAGAAATAAGAAGAAGTAGTAGATTTGAAGATCACAAGATCCACTTTTGTCCAAGGGTGAACAGATTATAGAGCCTCAAGAGAGAGGGATAGGGATTTGAATGTGCTCATCACCTCTTATATTTTGGTAATCAAGAAAGTCACATATGATGATTTATCCATCTATGACCCATGATGTCAAAGATGATCCAAAGTGATGCCTCGTTCAAGAAAGGATAGGGGATTACTCCTAGAGGTATTCCATTTTTGTTCATGGGGAAGAAAGGTGGATTAGACACAATTAATAAAAGTTAAAGTCAGGTGTGATCCCTTATATCTTCTCCTGGAATAGGGAGGTCCATATTTTCACCTCCAAGGCTAGGACCCTATTTACCATGAGAATGTAGACTTGACAACATTCCAAGGGTATCCCTTATCAAGGAGGTTACCATGGGGACTCCACTTACTATGAGTATATAGGCTTGATAGGACACATTAGTGTGCTAGATGATTTGATAAAACATATTATGTGGCTTTGGATGAGGCCTTGTCTTGATGAAATTGGATTAGTTCATGGTAGGGCCAATGTGAGCTTGATGGTATGAGCCAAGGAAGCGATGAAAGATTGGGAGTAGAACACCCTAGGATGCCCCATTCCATGTAGCATGTTATTATGAAGTATGGAGTTCTATCCACATAGCATTTTTCTATGCAGTTTAGGGTACTGTCCATTTAGTATTATTCTATATAGAACCAGATTCATCCCACGTGGCATTTTGCAACATAGGGTTAAGTTTCCTCTGTGTAGTGTTTTGGTTCATGGGATCGAGTTCCTCCCGTATTGTGTTTTTCTATGTTGGGAAGGGATCCCTCCATGTGTCTTTTTTATATGCAGGATGGTGGTCTACAAAGGGTCCATCATATACTCTACGATGTGGTGTTCGTGAAGGAGTCATGGGTTTAGAGATGCTGGGTGAATCTAGTATCATCCTTAACATCATACAGTGGGTTCATTTGCTAGAAATCAAAGGCTCTCACCCAACTATACTATGTGTTTCCTCTATTTCTTGTGTTTTATGTCCCATTCTCCTTATTTTTTCTTCTTATTTTTACCAGTTCTACTAATGGTCTTTTATAGAAGAACATAGGAACAAGATACCAGAATAGCTGATCATCTGTGGTTAACCGTAGGTCATCATTTGTGCGAGTGAAGAAAGGGCACCCAAACCTGCAAACGCCCCAGACTATGAATAATTTTGTTTGTGGGATATGGAAAAGTAAATCATCTCCCAATAATTATTTTAGTTCATAGGGTCAGTCATTCTTGGTGGAAAAAAATCACCATCTAACCCCAAAACCGACTTGATTTATTTTATGGGGGTCATCAAAACTATCTCATCCCGTGAACAATTTTATTCATAAGGTGCCTCCCAGTGCAACAAATCTCCTTAAGGTGCGATGACCCATGAATCAATTTTTTACTTCATAGTATCTAGACTTACTTTATGGATTCTACACCTTTGAAATTTTTCTTCAAACTCTTCTTTATATTTGTTCTTTTCCTTTGGAAAATCTATAGATTCTTTTCTCGTTACACAAAGAGTTTTTCAAGACCCAATAGATCCCTAATTAAAGAAATTTTAAATGGTATTTTAAGAAGACCAATACATCTAATCCGTTCCTATGGATATTTAGAAGGAATTGGATAGGGTTTAGTCAAGCTATTTTTCTCAAAATAGTGTAAATAAAATAGAGAAGGTATGCCGTTTTTAAGTGAGGGGAGGAGCATTCTTAGAATTTTTTAAATTATTAAATTAATAAAAATTATTATTCATATAAAAATGGATCATAATTGATATCATTAAAATATTAGATGAGTATGAGTTTAAATAAACTCCCAAAATAACGTTTTTACATGTTTTTGTTATTTTTTCACCGTTATATTTTAGTTTTGACCCCTAATAATCCTATTAAAAATTATAGCAACATAAAATTTTTCTACTCTTAAAGGGTAAATAATGTTACCATAAAAGAAATATTAACTAATAAATAGATCATTTTTGTTGTTTTAAATCATAAACCATTCACTTGGATGAAGATATAAGTTTTATGAATTTTAAATCATTTTATAAAATATTATTTATTATAAAATAACATTAATGTCATTTTTGGAACAATTTATTTAATTTTAATTTGAGAACAACATGATAACAAAACAATTTGAATCTAAACATTTGAAACGTCCCTAATATTTTATATTTATCTATAAAATTCAACGAACATAATAAATGGCCCAAATTATATTACATTTAATATTTTTAAAATCATTGATTTTATTTTTCTATTAATTGAATAAATACAACATCGCTATTACGTAAGCATTTAAAGTAATTATTCAATCACTAAAAATTTAAAACAATTTACCTGAAAAAAATTAATTCGTCTTTAAAATAATAATTCTAAACAAAACATAATCTCTTTTTTATCCTTAATGATATTAAAGTCAAGAGAGTGGCATTTTGCATTTATTCTTTTCTTAAAATACTATTAAGGACAAAATATAAGCTAAATAAAAAAGTTCATATTTTATAATTTTAGATGATTATTAATGAAATATAATCATAAAATCAAATAATGTAAAGTTTTGGATATATGTTCAATGCCTTATCACATTATTTTTAACATTAATTACCCGTTTAACCCTTTAGTGAGGTTATAAATTTTACCACGATTACTATTCATAATCCGTAAAAATAAAAATGGCCTATTTTATGAATTTTGACATCTTAATTCTAAATATGAAAATATTTTTATATAATTAAATATTTTTAAGTGGAAAAAATTTATTTTATAATAATCCCACAATGCGTGATGAAAAACAATTTTTTGCAAAAATATCTTTTTATGTTTAAAATAATTTTTATACCAAGATGAAGTATAATGTTGATATAAAAGGTATAAATTTAATTATTTTTACTTGAAATAATATATTGTAATTTTAATAGCAATCTAAATCAAAATTAATCTCTGGAAATACTAGAAAATAAAATATAGTTTTCTTTTAAAAACAGAATTTTCACTATTCATCAAAAAATTTACTTTTTTCAAAAAATTAACCAAAATTAAACCTAAAATAATATTATCTTGATGATTTAAGGAATTATATAATTTTCACACAATAATATATCTATATCTTGACGCAGTTTATTTAATTGTGGTGTGACGTGTAAAATAAGGTATCCAAAAAATTTTATTTAAAGAGAAATATATCATAAAACCTTGAGTTTTTACATTTTACCCCATTATAAGAATTTATTACTCAATTACATATCACTTTGATACAAAAAACTATGGATACTTCTACATCATCACATCCTTAGGTTCCCATGCAACTTCTCCAAATTTATATTTTCACTACAAAACTTTGACCAAGTGAGTGGTCTTGTTTCATAGCACTTTCTCTGTACAAACTAGAAGGTTAACTGGTTGTACATAATAAGATAGATATTTCTCCAGTGGTACGACCTTTGAGTTTTGTACATGTGAACGATTGGGTATATACTTCCTTAGGAGAGATAGACGGATCACATCATGAACTTGAAAGAGATTCAGTGGATGTTCCAAATGATAATCTACCATCCCGATACAATCAAGAATTTTGAAGGGACTAATATATCTATGGATAAAATTTCCTTTCCTTAAAAATATCATAACCTTATTCTAATGAGATATTTCATAGTAATACTTTATCACCAACTTCGAACTCTAGGACTCACCGAAATCTATTCGAATAACTTTTGTTTTTTTGAAAATGAACTTCCGTTATTTGATGTTGAATGAATCTAAACTTCTCTTATTTTTCCTTAGTTAGATCAAGTCCCAATATTTTTATTTCTATAACTTTATCCCATCACATTAGAGTTCTACAATTTCTTAAAGAAAGGGCTTCATAAGGAATCATCTGAATGCTCGGGTGAAAGCTATTATTGTATGAAAATTATACAGAAAGAAGGTGTTGATCCCAATCACCTTTGAAATCCACTGAACTAGATATCAAAATGTATTATATTTTTTTAATTGTTTTCTCAGATTGAACATATGTCTAAGAATGATAAGGAGTACTAAATATCAACTATGTATCTAGTTAATGTGGATGGATTCTATATAACATCAAGGTAAACTTCAGTTTCCAGTCATATATAATTGAGAGTGTTACTCCATTAAATCTCATAAATTTCTCAATATATAATTGAGTAAACTGACTAGGAGATAAATCTTCTCTAATATCAATTTAGTGTGATAAATCTGTAATGTGGTCTTGTATAACCCAAATAACATTATATACTTTAGATGTTTTGGGGATTTTAATAATAAAATCCACGGTAATGTTTTCCTATTTCTATTCTGGTATGTGGAATGATTATAATATCCCCTTATAATTATATCTTTCATCCTTAACTTGCTAAAATACCAAAAATTGGGATACACACTCTGATATATCAATTTTTATGTTATCCCACCATAAATATTCTTTCATTTATCTATAAATATTTATACCTCAAAGATAAATAGAGAATGATAAACTATGAACTTCATCTAAAACCAACCTCTTCAACTATAGTATTGATAGGAAAAATACTTGATTCATGATCCTTATCCGTCCAGTATAATCATAATTTAACTCAAAAACATTCCTTACATTCTTCTACAATTACACATCATCTGTCTATGTCTTATTAATTCCCTCATGGATGGATGGTTGAATATTCATAGAGAAATATAAGATTTTATCCTTTCATTAATATTTAAATATAATAATTCTATGAGTTTGTAAATATTGGACCTCTTTCAATCCACATCATGAAAACACTAGCATGGTCTTTCTAAATTAGAAAATAAGCTACCTTATTCTCCTTCTAGGGTGGTAACATATTGAGTAGTAAAAATATTTTATCTACACCAACCATATTTTTTGGAACATATTCAACTATTTCTATCAAAATATATATTTAAATAATGTATGACTAGTATATATATAACCCCTGTCACTATATAGATAATTCCTCTATAACTTTATTGAAAAATTAACATTGTAAGATCCAAATCATGAGTTGGGTAATTCTTCTCATGAATTTTCAATTAGCAGGGGGCATAAGCTATCACCTTATCATTATACATGAGAATGAATCCTAGTCCCTTATTTGATGCATAACTATATATCAGAATCCCTTTTCCAATGAAAGGTAGTTTAATCATAGGTTCATTGATTAAAATTTTCTCTAATATTTTAATATTATCCTCACATTCATCTATCAATAAGAATTTAACCCCCTTCTGAGTTAACTTGGTAAACATATTAGATAGTCATGAGAAATCTCTCACAATGTGTTAGTAATATCCAACCAACACAAGAAAACTACATATTTCAGTTACTATGGTTGGTCTAGTCCATTTCTCAATAACTTCAATCAGTGAAGGATCCATGATATACCCCCACTTGAGATTATATAAACCATGAATGAGACTTTTTGTTTCCAAAATTTATAGTAGGTAAATTTGGAATATAAATTCTCCTTCCTCGGGGTCTTAATAAAAATTCCCAAATATTATTCATGCTATTACTTTCTCTTGGAATATATAAGAATATTGTATAAAAAGACTAACACTAATTGATCAAGGTAATCTCTAAAGACACTATTCATTAAATACATGAAGCTAATAAGATCGTTGGTTAGTCTAAGTGTAATAATTATAATTTAATGTTGACCATACCTCATATATAAATCTATATTGGGTATATCCTAATTCATGACCTATATATGATAATATCTATATCAGATATCAATCATGAATGAATATTGAAATCCTTATAATTGATCAAAAATATTATTGATATAGAGTAGAAGATAATTGTTCTTAATAGTTATCCAGTTATGTTCTTGATAATTAATGAAAAAATTCATTGAACCATATTTCTTCTTAATAAAAGGAATAGGTGAACCCCATGGTGAATCACAAGAAAGAAATAATCCCTTATCTACATTCTGCAAAAGTTTTTTCTTTAATAACTATAACTCAATTAGGGATATTATATATGGATTCTTTTAAATAGGAGAAACACTATGTTGATTTATATTGAAAACTCAACTTCATGATTCTTGGGAAGACTTAGAAATTATTCTCTAAAAACATGGTAAAACCCATATAGTAGAACAAATTTCCATTAGGATTTTGGGTTCGTCCTTGCATAGATAGACTATCATAGGATGATTTGGATTATAAAATGTTACTTCCCTTAATTTATAATTGACATGGTATCTACATAGAGAGATCCAACCCATGCCCAAAATTATATCAAATTCAACTAAAGGAAGAATAAAAATATTTCTTGGATGAATATTCCCGGAAATTTGTATCAGAGAGGAGCTATAGAATTGAGATGATATTATCATACTATTAGATGTTTTTACTACTAATTTAATATATAATTGTTGAGTTAGTGATTTGATACCCTTAGAAATTTATTCAGATATAAAATAGTGGGTAGAAATTGAATCAAATAAAACATTTTTCTTCTTGAGTGGATGATAAGTTACATTTCACTATATATCGTTGAACATAAAATTTAGTTGTAGTAATTACACATGCTTAACCTTCTCCCCTTAAAATATTATGTGGTAAGTTATCAGTGAATTTATGTAGTAATCTATGGTTTTATACAAAATGTACTTAATGATATGGTGCATGGAATTTTTTTAGGTAGTGATTGTGTTGTTTAGGCTATAGGGAATGACTTGTTAATTGTATAACCCTTGGGGTTTCCAAAAGGCAGTGGAATCTTCATCTTTGGGATCCATTCTGATTTGAATGGTTCTTAAATATCCATCCATAAAGGAGTGGGATTAAAATCGACTTGTCCATCAATCAATATATTCGTGATTGGGATATCATCCTTTTGATAGTGATGACTCAGAAAACTAAAGTCAATACAAACTATAATTTCCCATTAGTTTTTAATAGGAATGATGTTTGTGAGACATTTTAGGTATTGAACTTGTTGGATAATGTTGGATTTGATTATCTTATCAACTTCAGGTTCCTTTTTGGTAGCATGAGTCATATTCATTCTCCTTAGTGATTGATTATAATCATGATGGTCATATGGTATACCCAAATAACAGGTAGCCACCAGGGGATCCAGCCTAAGAATTACTATATAATTCAATGTGAATACATCTCAATTTTGATTGAGTAAGGGGATATATTTATCCCTTTCTTTAAAAGTCATGGTGGAACTAATTAATGTTGGCTGTAGATCTTCTTACATACCTAGATTCACCTTCCTATATTTTTCAATAGTGTCCAACACACATTACAAGAATACCGGAGGAGAATAATTTATATTATCCTTCTCAAATTCAATACTATAAAAATCAGAAGATATACTATCATCCTAAGATCTATGAGGAAATATGAGTTCATTATTTTTTAAATAAAGATCATATCCTTCTTCAAAAGGATTTGGTTCACACAATGTTGCCGACACTATGATAACTAGAGATAATGTACCTAGACCTCATTCTCTTCTCTTTTGATTTATATCTAGTCAATCAAAGGAACTTGGAAATTTCATCTAAATATTCGTCATGAATACACTAGAGTAATGATGTTTGGGAGTGATATTGATTCATATAGGATAAATTGTGATTTCTTCCACCATTATTGTCAAGTGATCAAATAGAACATGTTGTTAACCTATATATGAGGTGTACAAGATTAGAGGACTCAAATAATTGTACAACACAACATAGTTTCTTCATAGATCTAGATTCATCACCTATATTCATTTATTGTACATATGAAATATTCACCATGTTTTCTCCATGGAATGACATGGGTGGCATCTAGGTCCTTAGGGGAAGCAATATCAATGGATTTATCTAAAAAATACCACTTATCCTTATTTTTATAGTAACATACATATGTACAATGATATTTATAGGACTCAAGGGGGGGGGGGACTATCACTATAAAACACCCAAAAATTCACATTAACAAATTCTTTCAAGCATTGAGGATATGATGAGGTCATTTCTATGTTCATATGAAGTCATGATTTTCCCAACAAGAAATTGAAAGCGTTGTCATGAATGAATGCAATGATTTTAGATTAAAAAAACATTTTTATCAAATTTGGTTATGAGATTAATCATTATAATAGTAATTTTATCACTCTTATTACACATCTGGATTATTTGGCTAGAAGGGGAAATATCAGCTTCAATATAGCCCAAGTACCTGATCATTTAGATTAGGATGAGACTTTTTCTAGAAATAAAAGTTCATGATGGTGATAATCATGAGGTTATTTATATCCAAACCATTATAAACTAGAACTTGGCGGATCTTAGTATAATAAAGCTTCTTAAATATATATAGATGTAGGATGTGTCCCAATTGAGTAGTCTCCCAGTCTTATTCAATGATGGAAATGACCATATGCTATTCTATAGATCCAATATCTATGTGATATGTCTCAATTAAAAAAACTATATTCTCAAAATCTTGAGGTATTAGGAGAGACATAGTGAGGGATTCCCAGATATCATTTGATAAGTGAAAGGAATTCAAAATGGATAGACATTCTAGAATTAAAATAAGATACTTTAGAATATTTCACTTATGAGTTAAGGGATCATTCTTTATTTATAGAGTCCAATTCCCACCTCGATGCTTATGATTCGCGGTCGACAATGATGAAGGATTATTCCCTATAATAAAATTGTAGTATATATTTGTGTTCTATGAGTTTGGATAAAAAATCATTCCCATATCTCAATGTTTACTACCCAATTGTCTATATGCTTGTTGGTCCTCTAGTTGGATTGGATCAAAAGAGCCTTGCATGATTCAGAATTAGATCAGTGTTTTTGTTGAGCTCATTTGAGTTCATATGTTTGGGTTTCAATAAACCTATAATTTCTTATTGAAAATGATGTGTGACCATTAGGGTCCCCCATTATTTCATTATCACCAATATATATTGTAACATACCAGGTAAATAAAGAATATTATTTTTTCATATTTATTAATTTTTGAATTAAATATTAATTTTACTTTAAAGGGTTTCTATGTTCGATAGCGTACCCGATGCGCAACAACGTGTTTCTTTGAAATATTACGTTGCACACTAATAAAATATTATTATTTTAAATGGTAGTTAACTCCTAGACAT
The DNA here is from genome assembly GCA_963277665.1 of Viscum album. Lineage (NCBI taxonomy): Eukaryota > Viridiplantae > Streptophyta > Magnoliopsida > Santalales > Viscaceae > Viscum > Viscum album. The sequence goes on from OY728139.1 coordinate 289,043,472, forward strand.
TGTATTGGTGTGAATGAATGAAACTAACTACAATATGATTATACATGTTTGTCAAATGTATTTACATTTATCCAATAAAATTTAGAGGCTTAAAATGTGAATGAATCTAATTTTAAGCATAATTTACATTAAAAGGCCGATTTGTCACCTTTTAATGGAGAACCCTTTTTAAATCTAGTTTTGGTCACTTTAATATATTATATATGACCAAATAAAATTATTCTTTATAATGGGGACATCAAAATTTACTTTGTGTAAATTTTTGGAATTTTTCTGATAAAGTTCATTTTTAATGAATAGTGAAAAATATTGTATTTTAATTCAAAAATGCCTTTTAATCTAATTTATTTATATGGTTAGATAATATTTTTAATTTGTTTTAAAGTGAAATTAAAATATATTTTTACCATTTAATCCAATGTTGGTCATTGGAATTAATTTCACTTTGAAATTGGACATAAACAAGTATCAATCTTTTGATAGGTATTGTTTCATAAAAACAAACTATTTGTTTTGATAATGGGAATTAATTTTAAAATTAAGTAATGAAACTTATTTGTTTTGAATTTGAGAAAATAGAAATCATTTTTTAATTCAGAATATCAAATATAGCTTAGGCTGAATTTTTGGTATTTTTCTGAAAAACTTCAATTTTTGATGAATAGTGAAACCACTTAGTGGTAGTTAAAAAAACGGTCTTTTTCATTTAAATGAAATTTTACCACTTCTGTGAATTGAATTTAAAAAATATGACATACATGGTTGTTATAAATAATTAAAATGTGGTTCATTAGGATGAAAATCATTTTTGTTGAATAGTAACTTTTGACTTTTATTTACTGCGGTTAAAGGTAAATTGGGTAATTCAAGGTTAAAAGAATATTATAATAATTCAAAATTACCTTAAAACTTGTTCAAAACTTATTGGTTGAGTCATTAACGACCATGGGAATCTTTGGGTCTATTTTGGGACCCCATTGAGCCACTTGGGAGTGATAATGACAATTTAGATTAATTAATATAATGTAAAGACAAAATTGACATCAAAAAAATGTTTAGTAACTAATTTTTATATGGTATTATATAAGTCATATTTTAGACTATATATATTATTTGGAAAGATAAAAAATATTTCCTACATCATGGTATTTTTTTTATAATTTTTAGACATCAAATAAATTAAATTATTTATGACACAATAATGATGTAGTATTTACCTCATTAATAAATGATTTAAATAAATAAGATTAAAATGATTAAAATATTATCCAAAACATGTAATATTCTGATAGGATGATTTTATTTAGATCATGAGTCATCGTATATTTATCTTTAATGATTTTTGGACCTTTTGAAACCGAATATCATTATATAATAAAATAATATTTTCACACTTTCCTAAAGAGCCCATCCTCTCCCTTATAAAAGGAGACCATTTCTATCCAATTACTCACACCTCTCAAGCAGTTTGTCTCATCAAAAATCTGCCCAATTAATCTCCGTACATCCCTTTCCTCCCCTTAGAAGCCTTACCTTAGTCATAAGGCACTTCAAGAAGTCCTTTGGTTCAAACCCAAGAGAGTTACCCAATTTACAGGTAACTGTTTCTCTTATTTTATTTTCTTTTGTTTTACTTCTCCAACCCCTAAAATCTTTTTATTCCATTATTTTCTAACAACAGAGGTATCCTCAATAAACTAGGATGTTTTTATGAGAAGTATTCGAACTACACTTACACACACCCCCATCTAATGGATGAAGAACATAATGTTTCTCTGGATGACAAACTAACGCCTCACGAAACGATGATAGTTCAAATATCTCCAACCGCCTATCATGGTGGACATTATGATGGAAATTTATTTATATATGATATATATTATATTTATTTTTTCTTTATAATTCTTTATTTTCCAATTATATCACGAATTTATGGTTTCCATAGTCGGTAAATACGATAATCACATTTGAGGAAGCGCGGACTACCGCCCCCTTAAAGTGATGTGACTCATTAATACCTTATGTGGGATGTATAAAGGATAGATTTAGTGATATTATATATGATATTATATTGGAATTATAATATATCTATGTATAATTATGTTTTAATTCCATTAAAATAAGAAATATAAATGAAAGTAGCGTTCATGCGTACGTACGACTTACCGTCTCCATGAATGGTGAATTTCATTTATTACCTCCAAATGCTATGTACTATTATAAATACATGTATATACTGGATATATATGATATATAAATCAAGAAAACCATTCTTGGATATAATTTATTATTGAACACATGGACAACTTGTAAATAAAAGGTGTTCATTCTTAACTCAAGTACCAAATATCGACAAAATGAACGTTATTAACTTAAATGATTACATAATGTTTATAACATGGTAATAAGTGATATAAAAGGAATAATTAACTTGAAAAAGGTTCTTAATCAAGTAGAAATTAACTTTAGTTTATTATTCAGGAGATTAAACAATGATCAAGTCAAGTCGGACACGAGGTAAGGGATCCGACCTCTCTCTTTCTTTTCAAATACTATCTTTTATGTCATTTCCTTTATGCTCCATGTTCATATTTTGGAGGATGATATTTTATATTCACCATAATATAATTTGTATTTTCATATTATTATAGACCCCCTCTTACTTTCATTAATTCATTTTAGGAAATTTTTAGTGGCGTTGTTAGGCTGCCGAATTTTTGTAAGGGATTTTTTATCTCATTTTTAATTTCGTGAGATTTCCATTGTTCACCACTTATTCATTTAATGTGGTGTATTGTGTACTGACAGTTGATATATATATTATCATGATTCTCATTATATTCCTGGTATTCTATGATTCATTTTGTGTTTATTAACTTTTTGTCATACGACTCAGTTGATTACAACGTGGTAAAGGGTTTTATCTCACTTTTTATTCACGCGAGATTAATGCTATATTTTACACTATTTCTTTTTGTGTGGTGTATGTAATGCCCATGATTGTAATATTTATGTAATATACTTTCATTTATGAGTATTTAAATCTTCATTTTATGATCCTTATTTCCTGTGGGGTATGTTTTGTAAATTACCAAATCAGTAAGGGAACCATTCACCCTCCTCTTAATAAAAGACTTCTTTTTGTTATGTATTTTAATTTACATCTTATTATGTTGGGATATGTTCTTATATATCCTTATTGATTTAAATTTTATATCCAAGTTATGAGATTCCCTTTTTTATCTCATCAACTCATTTTCTAAATTTTTAAGCAACATCGTTAGGCTGTCGAATTTTTACAAGGGAACCTCTTAACCCAATTTCAATTCTTCGGGTTCAACTTGTACTTCTTGAATATGTCATCCTATGAATATGTGTGACTGAAATATGATTGTTTTACACTTAATATCCTCCTATATTGAGTGTATTTATATTTCTCAAACATAATCATGTGATTGATTTATCCTTAATTTAAGGATACCATCTTTATAAAGGATTTTATCTCAATTTACATTTCTATTAAGACTTCATTGTTTTTATGCCCCAATTCACTCTTATATGGTGTATATACTGTACTTTGACATATTATATCACGAATCCCTTTATTCTCATGTTATTATAAAGTTCCGATTAAATTTTTTACTTCAATTATTTGTATTCAAGCGTCTCTCTTTTTGTTAAAAACTCTTTAACTAAAATATCATTTTAAATGTTTTAAAGATTTATTCTTAAAAATAATTCTCATTAATTTTCATGTTTTCAAAATGGGTTTTAGGATTTATTTATATGTACATTAATGTTTTCAAATGATAATTCATTTAAAAGCTTCAAAGTGGTATGAGACACTTTGATTCAAAAATCTTTTTTTAAAAGGTTTTGAAAATGATTTGATAAAACATTATTTATTTCAATATCTTAATTTGATATATTGGAATGTGGAAATGTTATATTTCCTTTATACATGTGTTATATGTTATTGGTAATTGTTTATGTATACGGGTGGTTCCATGATAAACCTAGGGCGGGTGAGCCCGAGATAGCTCTCCAATGCATTGGGTAATGAGACAGAGGTGAATGTGATGTTTCTCCTAAGAGATTTAGGGAATATACTTTGATGGGTATTCCAAGTGTAACTCTCTATGTAGATATGATATCTACAATGTAAGTTTGATATGGATGCCATAAGTAACCTTTATGATTTATGATTTGTGTATGTTATTCATAAATCTCATGATTTCATAATGTATGTTATGATTGAAAAGTATGGTTTCATTGATTTTTATTTATTGATGGGCTAATGTTTTCCTTCCTTATTTTATAACCCTTAGTGAGCTTTTTATGCTCATCCCATGTTTTTTTAAATGTTTTCCACAGGACTTAAAGATGAATAGGGTCAAGGATGTGATCAAGGAAAAGTCATGCTATCTAAAATATGGAACTAGACATGTTTCTATTTAAGAGTTTTTATTTTATAAAAAATGGATACTGAGTAGTAGTGTCTACTTGTAATATTGAAGTTGTAATGTAATAGTTATGGACTAATTCTTTAAAAATCTAAACCTGAAAAGATTGTCAATGTGAATTATTCATTTAATTCAATATTAGGTAATGTTTAAGGATGAGTCCTTATATATATATATTCTATTTCGTGGGTATAGATGCATAACTAGAATTCATATATAGCCTCTTTATTAGTGAAAGGGCCAATGAAGTGGAAAAAAATTATCGATCCATATCATGACTCAAAATAAAATGAAGGTTCAAATTGGTATGGTGGTACCCATCCTCCTAGTGATAGAGGTAATATGTCCAAGAGATATTAGACGGGCTTGGGAAATAGTTCTTGATCCTCTTTTTTTCACTTCTTCTACCAATTTTGGTTGCATCAACTATTTGAATACTATGATAATGAACATGTAATAGATAACCTTTTAAATGGAAATGGGTCAAAATGGGATGAGTCTATTATGCCTTCATTATATCATGCACATGATTGAATAATTTCATAGTATTCTAGTAATTAATGTTTTTCACATGTTAGTTCAAAATCTCTTACAACTATGTCTCTCTTCTTATGGTAGAGTGGTAGAGATGATGATAAACTAACCTTAGGGTTTATTGAACTTGACATTTTTTGAGTAAATCTTCTTTTAGTGTATATCCTTGAAGACAAAATATTCTATAATTATATGTGCCTTGATTTTCCTGAACCCTTCCTATTTTATTTGTTGGGTGTTGAGGGAGTAAAAAGTTGATTTCTAGAGGTTTTGGGGGTTTGAGAATGTTTATATTTAATTAAGATTTTTTTAATTGAATTTTAAATAAGAGAGAGATCTTTTAATTTTAACTTCAGTTTTGGAAGAGTCTCTGATGAGTTGTAAAAACTATAATTTTACTCTAATGTTTGAGATTTTTGAAATATAGAAAAGTAAAGGAATAATATATGTTCTGTAAGAGTTATTTATTTGTAAAATGTGGAACATAATAGAAAAATTTTAAAGGATAAAATCATTTCTACACCACATAATATTAATTTATCTTATGTGTAATAGTAATTCCTTATTTCACAAAGTTTTATAATTTGTTTCTTTATTAAAATATAAGAGTAACATAGTGAAACATAATATTCTTTTTCTTTACTATAAGAGACATTCCATTTTATGATTTTCTTTGTGTTAGTGTAACCATACCCTGTGTAAGGGTCATCTTCATCGAATATAATATTATCTTTCCCCACATAGGATTATCCTTCCCCCATATAACAGAAATCATTCGTGAATGTAAGAGTACGATTTCCGCTATGTAAGGGTAGTTACCTTTGTAAAGAAGTCTAATTCATCATGTTTGACATATAATGAGTTTTTTATAAATAAAATATGGATTTCATAATTTAAGAAAAAAATAATTAAATATACTATTATGATATTGAAATTCATTAACCCCATGAGTTGTGTTATTGTTATTAAGGAAATCAGATATTATGATTTAATGATAAATACCATATATATTTTTAATGCAAATTTAAACAGTTAAATATATTTTTAATGAGATAGTGTTTCCTAGGGGAACCATGATGTGATTCATGCATATGTATTTTTGTGTACTATTATGATGAATTAAACATATCACATAATCCATTATTTTTATTTAAACTAGGAGTGGATAGATTGACTCATAAAGAGGGAATACCCTGATGGGATGAAACTTGAATGACATATTAATTTTAAATATATGAATACTACTCATTACCAATGTTAATATTTTTTATTTTACATTCTTATAAAAGACTATAGAACCCACTGTTTGAGTTTGTGAGTTTCCTCAATTGAATTTTAGTTTATAATTCATATGAGATAACTAGCTTTGACCAGGTTGGTTTCCTTTTGAGTTCTAGTCTTTGTGAACTCTCCCCTTCCTCTATAAAAATTTTTAGTGACCCATATTGTATTCACATAAGGTATGAGATTCATAAAAGTATCACATTTTATTCATTTTTGAATGTGGATTAATCATGCATAGGTTTCTTGTGGGTAAATTTGAAAACCAACTTAATAATATAATAATAGAGAAATATTTAAAATAAATTATAGAATGTATTTCATGTTATTGAATTTTTTTAATTAATGTTAATGTTATTTTCTTGGTAGTGTGAAATTATATCATCGTAAAGACTTTATATTTTAAGGTGTTTAAAATTCAATAAGAAAATTTAAATATTCAACCATAAAATTATTAAATTGATATGCACTATTTTGGGTATATTATTGGGATATTATCACTAATTTATAACTATCATAACGAGTTTCTTGATTACTAAATTTTTGATAAAAATAATTGAGAAAATCAAGTTGGTAATGAATAATGATATTTCGAAAATTAAATATCTAAAAGGAAAATAAGTTTAAAAATTATTTTTTATGTATGTTTTCTTAGTGGAATATTTATTTTTCATTGATATTTATTACTACTAAAATTAATATTTCATTATTGCATTGATATAATTGAAATATTTAAACCTTTTATATGATTTATTAGAATCATGGTACAATTTTAATAGAGAGGAGTTATATTATATTATTTTTAATTGTCTTCTTGATGTAGTGGATGGAATAAAGTATGCATTAGTTGGAAAGGTCAAGATGATTTTGAATAGTTAAATTCTTGAGTTGATATCCAGATATTTTTTTATGACATGATTTTTGTTTTCATATTAATTAAAATTTATAAGTATTCCCTTTTTGGGTTTATTTCTCCTAGATGTAGGAATATACATGTCTTTGTTTTTGAAATTTTTTAATTATAATAAAATGATGAATTACTAAAAAGGGGATGGTTATTTATGATTAAAAAAATGCTGATAAATATGATTATTAATAATTGAATGTTTGAGTTATACTACTATAAGAAATTTTTATTTTTATGACTAGTGAATAAACATATTATAATTTGATCTTATAAAACTATTAATGGACTTATGGATGATTGATAATTAATTTTATTTGAATATTAAACCTTAATACAAGTTTATATAGAAGTTATTTCTTACCATTGTTAGCTATTTCATCTTTTTTTCTTTCCCACTTCTCAGAATAAGTGGTGTTTGTGGAAACATTATAATTTGATTTAAAAGCTATACAGTTCTTATTGGATGTTTCTTCCTCAAAAATATATGTTAACTCAAACACATACTAGAGTAGTGAATCAATAAGTTAATCCGAAGTCTACTCTTTAATTTTTTTACTCTCATATATTGCAAAATTATCTTCTTGACACTTGTTAATTAGTGACCCAAATATTATTTAATCATTACTATAATTTCCAATGCCTCTCCTAGTTTAGTCATTCCATTGATGATACTTGTGAATATTTCTAAAATTTGGTTCATGGTTTCATCTTCTTATATTATAATGTCATGTAATTTTACACATAATATTCCCAATTTTGTTTGTTTAATATTTCATAAAACATAATGAGTTAATAAATAATTCACCATATGTATTGATCTTCCATACATGTTGTGACATGGATAAAAGCTTTGTGAAGAACAACATAGTGTAATATATTCATTAAATTTTAGTTAAAAACACACTTTACCACATTATTACCTATTATTTTTCTAGATATGCATTTGGTAGCATATATGGTTCCACAGTTATCATATAGTGATCATTGAACAAATGTTTGAGATCTTCCTCCATCCTATTATTTTAAATAACCAAAATAATTCCCATTAAAATATGGTGGTTTATGTGGAATTCAACCATTATTCACATTCATTACTCATATTTTATAACTGATCACTTTCCTTATATGGATATTTCTAGGAAAAGGTTAGCATAAATAAAATAATATGATAAATATAACATAAATTCAAAAAAGGAGCTGATACTAGTTTTTGACTTAGAATGAGATGTGTAATAGGCCTAGAGGGGGGTGGGGGGTGGGGGGGGGGGGGTGGGGGTGAATTGAACTTCTTAAAAACATGATTAGTTTAAAAAAATATTGTTTAACATTTGAGTAATAACACATAGAAATTAAAATAAAGAATATTAAATAATAATTCAATGTAGATATAAAATAGAAAAATAAAAACAATAAACACTAAATATTTATATTAGTTTAGATTGAATGATCTCTCTACTCTTAAATCCCCTATAACCTAGTGGTAGTAATTATACTCACTAGAAAAACCACACTTTGAAAAGGTGTTTAAGATTTTACAAGACCTATCTTTTTATCAACTAGATGCATAATCCATAAAACACTATCCCTTTATTTATATGGACCAAGTCATGTCCAAGTAGACCTGAATTTTATTCTGGGGTCACAACCTAACATGAAATATGTTTTGTTTAATAGGTATAACCAACATAGACATTCTTTTGTTATGGGAAAATCATAAACCATTGATTAAAAATTAAACCTAAAATAAATTGAATACAACATTGAAAACCAGAAAATAAATGAAGAACATGATATTGAAGATGATGAAACTCAATGTATATTTGACCGCATCAGTAGAAAAATATCAAATGTTAATGAGCCCTTATAATAACAATAGCAATGGAAGTTATAGTAGTATAATTTTAACACAATCATATCTCTCCTATATATTAGTTTATATATTCTATGATGGTCAAAGTTAAATCTGTGTTTTTGTTAAGTGTCAATTATCAAAATCACAATTATTAAATCCTTTTCCATAAACTCCCACATCTTTTGGAGCACATCGGTTTCTAAAAAACAAATCATAAATTTACCTGATTAGAGATAATATAATCATATAAATATCATTACCCATATATGGAAATGTCGTGAATTGTTTTAAAACTATTTATGTTTTATCACTTCATTAAAAAAAATTCAAAAATACTTCAAATATCATCTTTAATATATATACATACGTATTTGATAAATTAATAAAGTACTCAGAATGGACCAAATAAACTTAAGAAAAATCTAAATAATAAAACCAAAAGAAAAAAAAGTTTCATAAAAATGATTTTGAAACAAGTTAAACTATATATATATATATATATCATTTTATAACTTTATAAACATTATTTTAATTTCGTATAAACATAATTTTTCAAATCTACGTATAGAGGATTTTCTATAAGCATGAAATTCTATAAGTATTATTCCAACATAAAAATAAATTATATATGTACATAATCCAAAATTATAGATTATAAGGATCAGTTTCTATTTCTTTATAATTATTAAATCTTTTTTGATAAACACAATTCTAGTATGCTTAAACATAATTTTCATTTGTAGTATAAGAATTTTCAAAAATCTCATAATTCTTTAATTATCTCTCATATGACTTCAAAGATGCATCATAAGTCTTTCAAAAATCATTAGGCTTAATAAAACAATTTATAAGACTTTAAATACTCATTTTTAATAATTTTTATGCAAACCTATGACATTTCATTAAAACGTATGACTTTAGGAAATTTTTATATGAATTTGAAGAATTTAATATGAATTTGAGGATTTTTTTACTAATTTTCATTAAATATATGACTTTGAAACATTACGTATGACTTAGAATTTTTTTTATGATTTTTTAGAAAACATATAACCTTTTCCTTTTATAAAAAATAATGATTTTTTTTAAAATGAACATAAAGTTAATAGAGCTATGAGAAATTAAAATTATCTAATTATAAAATTATTAAACAATTAATGTGAGGTATTTTTAATATTTAAAACATAAAATAAATATTTTACAACACTAAAAAATTCTTAATTAATCATTCTCAATCAAAAAACCAACATAAATAACTTAAATAAAAAACCAATTTCAAGGAAGATGGAACCTAGATCTTATTTTATCATACTTCAAATGACATACCAATTTTATAATAATAAATCTATCTCATACATTTAATCATACATAACATTCACATTATTTAAATAATATATATATTTATATGAATATTTAAATAGAATAAATAAATAAATTAAAAAATAATTTATTTATTTTTCAACCATGAGATATTAATTTGAACATATAATACTTAATTAAGGTATAATTTATTTCATTTACAGTTCTAAAAAATTATTTTTTACAAATATTTTCCAAACAATAATTAAAGTTACAATTTTTTTCTTATTTTTATTCGTATATCATATTTTACGATAGATAAAGGAGGTTATCTATTTTAATATGTGATTTATTTGGTACTTATGATAAGTGATATTATGGGATACTAGTCATAATCTATGATATCTATTATATCACTGTTATGACATGATACTATATTTTGTAAAACCCATAGTTCAAGTTGTAGGCTATGATATAATATATAATATATTATGATGTAGTGTAAAATCATACGATCCAATGAATCTTACATTATAATTCATCCAGTCATACCCTTTGACTAAACTAAAAATAAAATCATACCCTAAGATATTCTATATCATAATAAAAGGCATGGTGATCCAACATCTAACAATCCACCACATCATATCATATAGTACAATATCATCATAATAACCATATAAAAAACAATTCATTATGAAATATATAAAATAACTTGTCTATATGGCCATGAACATAGTGCTGATACTATTTATAGGTTTTTAAGATCATCTAATGTCTATAAAAGTTAAATAAAGATATTTGAATGTATAATATAAAATTATTGAGTAATCCTGAAATGAAGAACATAAAACAAAATATATATTCCTATTGTCTGAAAAACCCCATTATGTTGGAGTGTGTATTAGGGATATCACTAAGAGTCAACCGATGGACTCTCACCTATATAGGTAGTACACTATCCACTAGAATCTTTAGACACTATGAGAGGTCCCTATGAACTCTAATGGTGTGAAAGAACCTTTTTCTTTAATGATAAATAAAAATCTTGGATGGAATAAAGATTTAGATTTTTCATTACTATTTAAAAAATCCACCAAAAAGTGGATCATATAATATATATCTATATAACACCTTAATTTAATAAAGGAGACCAAGGATTGATTTCCAACATTTAGAATCCAATATACATTAGTCAAAAACATCTTACCACTGGTGTTTCTGATCATTATATATTTCAATGACTATAAAATGTTTTGTAATCCCATAAATGAATCATCTAATTTTTCATAATAGAACAAAAACTATTTGGAAGATGTGGGAGTAGTCTATGTACCTGATTTCTTATATAATAACTCATTTATATCATATGATAGATGCATCTATAAGCCTTATATGATTTGGGTAGATCAAATCCTCTGATATGAATCACATGAATACTTAAGACGATGACATAGATCAATCATAAAATAATATTTATTTATTTAATTATATATATATAGTTGATAACAAAATAAAACCCCGATATATCACATTATATCTACTTCAATTCACTCTAAAAATCAACAATATACCCATTTCAACTAAGAATCATCTTTTTTATCCTTTAATATCAAAAAAATTCCTAATCACAATACATTATCTGGGAATTAAAACAATCAAGTGTTTTCACGACTCAAGTCCCAAACAATTTCCTTATCATATGACATTAAACTACATGAAATTTTTCAATAAAGTAAGAATTTAAAAAACAAAGCATAATATTCTATCATACAAGATGTCAAATAACAAGAAGTTTTCCTTAATATATGAAGAAAAACTATACAATACATATCCTTAAATTAGGATTTTAAAATCATGGTCTTCCCTCTTTTATGGAATTGTATTATAATGCTCATTATTAATGACATGTTTCGCACCCTTCATGTAGGGATTTAAACCTAATAATTTCCACTCTTACAAAACCAAAAATTATAAGACATGTTTTCCAAGGATGAATTCGGTAACATATAACATGGAATTATAGTATGTCTCTAAACTATGTGTTTTAGTTTCCCTGAACAATGATTCAAAGGATTACTTGTACAAATTCAATCCAAATATCACTATAAGTCCTCAAAATTCCCAAAATATTTTAGTTTTTCTGAATATATCCAAAATATATCATACTTTTTAGGATTTAATGGACGATTTTTAAACTATTATAAGCATCCATATCTAAGTAAAACATTAAACTCAAGTGTAACCCTCCACATCCTTGATGATTCTAAACTCTAGTGATCCCTTTATAACTTCCAGGATAGACTAAAAATATTTCGTAACCTTCTGTATTCCAAGACAACATTCAACTCTAACATAACCTTATATATTTATAATCTACATTAATATCTAATATAATATTAAAGCCTTCTTAGATTACATGAAACACTAGTATAAACCATTAATCAATCCTAGAGTTAATAGAACATTAGTATAGGCCTTTTCATCCTCCAAGATAATATTAAAATCCTATATATAATTACATTTTCCTTGAAAACATTAAACTCAAACATAATCCTTTTTTCATCCATGAATAAATTAAATTCATTGAAATTTTTTCCCTTATTAGATGACATAAAATCTATTATAATCCATATATATTTAAAGAATACATTAAAAACATTCATAACCATTTTATCTTTTTATATTACATTAAACTACAATGTAAACCTTTTACTTTTCAATATTATATAAGATTATAGTATAATACTTTCATCTTCATGGACAAAACTAATATATAAAATAATCCTTTTATATTTGCTGATGATAATAAACTATATCATAACACCTTCAACTTTTTATATTCAATAAAATACATCATATACTCTATGAATTATCATCTAGATTGAAATAGTAATGAAAAAGTCATGATGTAAAATCATGATTTAAAATTTTATTTATACTTAGTTCCATCCAAAAAATATTTATATTACAACATAAACTTTTATGCATTTAGATTTATCATAATATTTTGGAGAAACTATTTATTATTTCTTATATAGAATTTATTTTAGAGTAAAATTCTTGTATAACATTAAACTCTAGTTTAACAACACATTCATCATGCACTAATAATGATATTCTATATACCCTGAATATAAGATGATTAAATTTTATAGATATTACTTTCATGTGTATGAACATCAATCAATCAGTTTTATTATAGGTTTCCACCATGATATGGAAAAAGTGGCATCAAGATTATTTAAGGTAAAATTAAGGTAGATTCCACTTCTATTCTTTGGGTGTGATATGGTGGCCCAAATAAATGACTCCCCTATAGAGTTTATAAATTTATATAATGGTTATAACTATAAATAATTTATATAAATATACAATATACTCTGTATTTATATGATGACAACATTTGAGTTCCTACCCACAATGAAGACATCATTCCCCATTGAGGTCCTCCCTATGAACTTTGGACATCAACATCCATTAAGGCCCAACCCATGAAAATGAAAATATCCAGGCCACCATTCAACAAAATGTATTAACTCAAAAAACACAATATAGGTTAATTACCCCTTCATTATAGACACTCTTAACATAGAAAAGTAAAGGGGACGATTTCTAAATCCTTTAGAGATCTGATCGAGAGACAGTTCATTGATTTTGGGGATTATTCAAACCATAAGAGGATATATATATCATCTTTGATTCCTGTCGCAAATAAATTACCATGGGTACTAGATTTTAATCCCCACTCTATATTAAACTAATCTCGAGGAGTTAAACTATGAGATGAAATCACCAAACACCCATAAGCTAATGTATGACCCCTCAGTTGTGAAGATTCCCTCTTATTAGGGGATACTCCTATTACGAGATCTACCTATATCAAATAATACACTATTAGAATATGATTGTCCAAAAAAATTTATAGATGGGATGAGTTAATTATAATTATTTATCCCAATATGATATCTCTTTAATCTGGTTGAATTAATGGATTATGAATATGATCTTTCCACTCTTGTAAAATGTCCATAAAAAAAATACTTTGTAAGAACAATGTAAAGAGACATTTATTAGAGTTTATGTTCATTCTGATGACATATTGGATGAAATAGAGGGATAAAATATAACAATAATATACAAAATCTACATTACCAATATGTATTTTATGTTTGGGATTGTCCTAGAGGAATAAATTCCTTGAATCATTCCCAAAAAATCGATGAAATTTAATTACCTCAATTCCTTGTATATATTGTATAGAGGGTATGCAATATGAATGGATATTTTCAACAAACAATAAAATAATGTTTTCCTAAAAACCCTTTATATTGCATGGAATCATAAGACACATAAGTAAAATGATCACCTCCAATTTTTTAGTATAAATAGCCTTAGGTAGATCCATTAAAAAGTTGAAGAATATTTATTTTATAAAATACTTAGGAAAAAACAGAGTTATGTTTTTCTATATTTTACCATATAATTTATCAATAGGGATATTCATAATGCCAACCCTTAGAAAATACTTAGAAATACTCACCCATTAAGGAATAATATAAAGTTAACATTTATGGAACCCCATACTTGTTTTGTGATGGAGTCAATAAATTTTCTCCATAAGACCATATTATCATTATTTAAAAAAAGTGATATACCCTATGAGATCATAAAATTGATAGAATAATTCACTAATTTATTCAAGTAGAAATTGAGTCTCTAAATCTTAATAGAGTGAATTTTTTTTAGAAAATTATCCCCTTATAATATTTTTCCCTCAACCAATATTTATTATATTAGGGAATCCCTTATAAATTTCTCCCAAAATCCAGTGCCCATCAAAATGCGATAGAAATAATCAGAGAGAGAGATAATTTCAACTAAAAAATCATTGTATAACCCAAATATATAGGGTTAGATGTAATTTTATCCTAAACAAAATCTCCAATTCCAAAAACATGGATAAAAAATGACTTGGTTCTATCTTATAAACTATTAGGATATACCTTTTTATATAGGAATGTGGCCTTTATCTTATATTAACATTATTCAAGATACCACATTCCCCAAGTGTGTTCCACAATTGGATGAATTTAGTAACTATTATAGAGGTTCTAGGTCAATCATTATGTAAATATTTATCCTTTATTAAAGTTATTATGTGTCATTATATGATTTTACTAAAAACCTCGCATGACTTTATTATATATCGGGAATAAAAAAACCTATAACCTATAAATAAAAGAAATAGAACCCTCAAATATATATCATATTCCATTTATAATAACGTAAAATATATAATATATGTGAATCAAAGATAAATTTAAAAATAGTCTAATAAAAAAACAAATTATTATAAAAACTAAAAATAAAAAATCTAAAGAAAATATGGAAATATGCCATTAACATATCCAAGCTATACTAAAATACTTCACTCTATCACATTCCAGAGTTTTTCTATGTTTCTCAAACACACTATGAGTGTAAATATCACTTGAGAAACTATATCCACATACTTTATATTACCTAAAATTAAACTAGTAAAATTTCATGGGTGTTCAGGAGAACATTAATGGTGTGGGGACATAGACCCATAAGGAACAACCAAGTGACATTTACTTTGATAAGTATATATAATTTTATTTATTCATGTGCAAGTATCAATATAGTTTAGAATACTAATATACTATATGATCATAAACAACAAATAACTATATAGAATCTATCAATCATTATAAATCATGAAATAAAAATTGACTTCACCTGCACCATGATAAGAAGTTATGGAAATAACAAAGAAACCCTACCTTATCTCTATGAGGTATAATTACAAAATTAAAATATAATAACCCCCACACAACTTGGAGGATTATTTTAAATTTTAATAACTTATTTGAATCCTACCAAAACAATCTAAAATATTCACAAGAAAATTTCAATAAGTTAAATAACTTCAAAAAATAATCAATGTGTAGAAAAATGAGAATCTATACATTCTTTAGATGTTATAGGAGTGGATATATATATATATATATATCCCTACTATGTGTTAAAATAGTTAGGGTACTAATATAATCAAACATATATCTCCATTTATATAATTTTAAAATAACTATCTAAATAAAAGTAGATAAACATTCATTGAGATGGAATATGAAATATATTAATCGAGTATAAATTAAAACTATTCAAGTCAAATTATTATACCATTACACCAGGTTATTAAATAGTGAAATAATCCTCGCCACACCCCTCCCACAATTAGCTTATACAACATGACTATGATAAAATTATAAAGAAATAAAATAATTATATGGAATATTCTATCTTGTTGGAAATCATTTCAAATATCTCCTTGAGATTTATCATGAAATAATACAATGTATTCACTACTCATTAACATATATCAAAAATAGAGACCATCAAGAGAATTCATATATCAAATTACTAGTCACTTAGTTCCTAGATAAATTGTCTTTCATAATCCAAAATTATCTTTAATCCTCTACACTTAGAGAATTGATAAAACAAAAATGAAGAATCTTAGGAAAAATATACACATGCTATAAAAATTATTTCCTTTATAATTATTTCTCTTAATATCTATACCACCAAAAAATCACACAATCCCTTGTCTATTAAAGGGCACAAACTTGAGTACCCTTCCAAAAATAGACTTTCATCATTGTATCTCATATCAGAATATCAAAATGTAATAAATAAGATATATAAAAGACCATAATAATAAACCAAAGGAATAATAAGAATGAAAGTTCAAAATGTTACAAAACATTAAACCATGCAATTACAAAGAAGAAAAATCAATACGTTCTAAGGGTATGATAGACAATTAATGTGATAAAATAGATAAATATTAGTCGAAAAGTAATAACTAAAAAAATTTACTCTATTTTTGGTTACCACATGACATCAAGTAGCTTTGATTTTCAAACCAATTACATATATATAGGCTGTAAACCCAATTACATAATCTAAAGTGAAGCGATGTGAAATGTAAAAAAAATTACAATTTAAACCATTATTTATTTAATATATATTTTTTCTATCAAAATACTAAATCATCCACCTTTATTACACCAAACCCAGTTATTACATATCCATTTATGAAACCATTAATTAATGTTTAATTTTTCTTCATTAACTTATATTTCATTTAGTTTAAAATTGGAAAAGAATAATTTATCTATTTCAAATATAAATTGAAATTAATGAAATCATAGTTAGGTATGAATAATGTATACCAATGAATATTAGTTTATAAACTAATAAAAAAATATGACCGTAATACCTTAAAAATTAGAGGATCCATAGGGTAACATTAACATTGAAAATACCAAGTAATAACTCATTTTCATCCTAATAAATTGAATAATGTTTTTCTTTAAATATTTTATAAAAATAATAACAATATGATATTACCAATAGTTAATAAGTCTATATGGTAACAAAATAACAAGTAAATGGTAAACATGGAATATAATGATATCATACATTTTCATTTAAATTTCTATATAAATATTTTATATTCAACACATCAAAAAAATTAGGAAAAAAATATCCAATTTTATTTCAAAAATAACCACTTAAATTTTATTTGAGTTTTGGAAATTAACTAGACGAACAATATAGGGTATAACTGAATTAACCAAAGGGGTTGATACCATAAACTTGATTGATACATTGGAAATTTCCTCAAAATATGAATACCACTAAGAGATTACCTTTAAACAAGAAACTAATACCCAAAAAAATATCAAAATAACTTCATTGGATAACACATTTTGGACACCCCAGATACCCACACACAAAATTTTCAATTTTTTAATATAGATATCCCTTTATTTTACCCAACTCCATTAATAATGTGATTAACTATTAGAGTTAAAACATACATATCCTCTTATAGTTTGTACAGTTGAATGAAATCCCATTATTTAGGGATTTCACCATGTTATGGTGAAATTAAACATTAAATCCATTTTCTGAATAACTAAAAATATCAATGAATAAAAGTATAAGAAGAAAGGAAGAAGAGAGGGGAATTTTATTTACATTGATCTAGTGAATCAAAACTCTAAGATATGTTGTAGATTAAATAAATTATTTATTTTTGGGGAGGGAGATCCTCATCTATTTATATATCACGAGAGAGAAAATCTAAAAGTGATGTTTAAATATAAATAAAAAATATAAAAAATTGTTTAAGTTTTAAGAAACAGGTTTTGGAACCATTAAGTACCTAGTGTCAGCCCACCAACTATCCAGTGGCTCATTGTAGACCCAGTGGAATCCCTTATACTACATAGTGGAAATATAATGGGTTATATCCCCCTCATTAGCTCATCGAGTACTTAGTGACACTATACCTAGTAGTTGGTAGCTTCTTACAACCAAAACTTTTAAATTTAAATTCTATAAACCTAAAAACACCATATTAGAGATATTTTAACTATGTAACTATCTATAATAACTCGATTTAAACTTCTTAGAACAATATAATTGATCACTTAATTGATCCAAATCAAAAAAATTAGTGTTATTATATTTTCACCATCAGTTTTCCCAATTTTAATCTATAAATAATAATATTATTAATTTAATAAAAACATGTGTTGTAACAATCCTCCCACCGTAGTTATTTTCATTACAAAAAAGATAAAAATATTATTAATGCCAATTTATCTACCTCTTTATATCCTTAATTTAAAACTAACACCTTAAATCCTATCCTAAAATGCTCGTCAAGATCATACTGTTAAACAATTAAAATGAAATCCCATTACTAAACATAAAAATTCATAATACCAAAAAGGCACACTGACCCACCAATTGTTCCCATAATACAAACATCTAGTATTTTCTAACCTTAATTTCTCTTCTATATTGATTTTAATAATACCCGAGTTAGAGAACCACATGTAATTCCCTGAAAATATAATATAGGAAAATTGCATTTGATAGAGTGTATGACACCTAACACCAAGTTTGTAAGGGAATATATTATCTTGAGAATTTATAATATATTTACAATTTATAATAAATTCAATATATTTTATATATTTCAATGCATGTGAAACGGAGTTAGTGTACGTTTTATGCAACAATGAGTTTCTTTTAGGAATTGTGTTACTTTCAAGACTGCGTTTTACCGTACAATAGTATGTTATTATAATATTATTATTTAATATAATAAGATATAACATAGCTGTTAAATTAGAATCTAGGAATATAATTAAATAAATTAGGAAAATTTTTGGTTTACATAAAATATAAAATTAATGAATTTGTTACAAATTAACTATAGACAAATATAGAAACCAACTGAATATAAGGAAAATATTTTTATAAAAACCTATCTTAAGCACCAAAAGGTGTTTTAGCTTAATAAATTAAATTAAATATTATTATTGGATGATTTTAATGAAATATATATATATATATATATTATACTAAATAAAATATTTTTTATATTCTTCCAATATATTCGATAGACACAAGATAAGAACAAACCCAATATTAGACATAAAATACTATATTTTTATTCAGGCATTTTTACCGCCTTTTAATAGAGAACATATTTTAAATCCAATTTTTAGAACATTTTAAAATATTAAATGTAAAAAATAAATTTAATATTTTAAATAAAAACATTAATTTTACATTGGGGTTAATTTTTTGTATTTTTCTCTAAATTTTTATTTTTTAATGAATAATGAAAAATACATAATTTTAATTCCAAACCGCTTTTTCTTCTAATTTATTTATAGGGGATAAATTATATTTTTCATTGGTTTTAAAGTTTAATTAGATTAATTTTTTATTATTTAATCCAATTTGGGTAATTGGAATCCATTTCAATTTGAAATTGAATATAAAAGAATAGAAAACGTTTGAACGTTTTTACTTTAAAAACCCGCTTTGTCATCCCATTTGTTGGATTAAATTTCAAATAATTTTCACCACTTCTGTGACTGGAATTTGGAAAAATGGATTCCATATTTTGAATCAGAATAGTTTATAATTTATAATAATTCACACTTAGTTTTTGATAAAAAATATTATGGAATGGAATTAAAATTTATTACAATGATTAAAGTGAAATTAAGCTTAATAGGGGACTAAACCTTAAACTTAAGGGCCAAAATGAACTATAAAATTGTAAAAAATACAATTTACGGACATATTTAGACCCTATAATACCTTGTATATAATTGTTTACATTATTGTATCCACTTTCAAATGGAAAATGTGGGTGGAATTCCCTTTTCTAAAATTCACAAGAGTACCACTCTTCCTCCACTATAAAAAGGCCTCCTATCCTCCCACTTACTCAAACATTTGAAGGAACTTTGGATTGAAACATATCTACCCAAATATTTCCTAATCATCCCTACCCTCAACATATAAGACTCAACTTTGTAAAAATGTAAACCAAGGAATCCCTTTGCGGTAAACCAAATGGGTTTACCAGATTAAGAGGTGATATCTTTCCTCAAGAACATTAGTTTCATTTCCATTCTTCATTCCTGGAAATATTATTATTACATGATTATATAATAAAACAATTATAATCAATATAATGATATGTTTCGGATATTAAGGTTTCCACATACACTTACACACACTTCCATCTAATGTGTAACTAACTTACTGTTTATGTGTACGACGAACTATAACCTCACGAAACAATGATTGTACATTTTTTACTTTACCACCTTTCATGGTTGGAAATTATGATAGAAACTCTATTTATATATTATATATATGATATTTATTATGAATTTATACTTTTATAATTATTTTATTACACATAACCATATAATTTCCATTTTGTGTAAATACGATAACATCGTTTTGGGAAGTGTGGACTACCGCCTCCTAAAAGTGATGGGATTTGATCACACGATAAATGAAATGTATAAAGTATGGTTTAAATTTAAAATATTTGACATAAAAAACATAAATAGGATATTCATGACATAATTATATTTCTTTAAATATAATATATATATATACCATTTTCATTGTTACCTTTCACACACTTAGAAAGCGGTAACGTTGTTCTTGGACGTGTGGATTACCACCTCCTCGACATGATGTGATTCCTTTTACATAAAAATAATTCTATATATAAGAATATATGATTAAATAAAGTTTTATTTATTATATAATGATAATTATGGAATGATATATTGTTAGTTTACCTCTTTTTATAATGATCAATGAAAAATTGGAACGTTACTCATGCCTATGTACGCCCTACCATCTTCATGATTGTAACGATGGTTCATTTTTCATAACCATATTTAATTATTGGTTTTATAAGTATAATTGATGTATATTTATGATAATTATTTCATTATTATTATTCTTAATATTTTATATAATGACTCATTGTACCATACTTTACCTACAAAAATTGTTTTTACACATAAACCGAATTTGGTCAAAACACCTGATGTAAGATTAATTGATTAAGTAGTCATATAAAAAATAATAATAAATGAAATAGAATTTATCATAAACAAGAAAAGGTTTCTCAATAAAGTAAATAATTAACATAAGTTTTTTATTTTTCGAATATAAGTACACATTAGACAAGTTCAATGAAGGTAAGATATTTTCATGTCAATTTTTACATCCATGAGATAAATTTCATGTTCACCAGTTACTTATCTTTTATGGTGAATCTAAAAACCCCTATTGTTATATTATTTCATTAATACTTTTATCTTTACAATATTTAGAACATTCATTTAATTTTATTCCATCTTGAGTCTTATGATTTAGAATGTTTTAACGTGGCATGGGACACTCTGGAATGATTGAAGATTATTTTCCACAAGAATAATTTTGATGATATTTCATTTCCATTAGAGGAAATTATATGACCATTGTTTGATAATCAATTTAATTTTCCTATAATTTAGGTTTTAATGACCTTTTTCAAATATTAGTACTGTTTTACCAATCTATGGTACTCAAATTTATTTATAGAATGTTTTTTTTAAAAAAATTGACATTATTTTTATCTTTTTTCAGAGAACTTATTTTATTTTAAAAACCCTATTTTCAATTTTTTTTGAAAAATGTATTTAACCTTTCCAAAATGAGTTATTAAATACAATTTTACCCTATTTTTATTTTACCAATGTTTTCAGAGGAATATTCATGTCTCTTTCCAAACAATGCATTTTTTTAACATTTTTACCGTGTAGAAGGAATTTTTTACCTAATACGACATGTACAAATTTACCCACAATTATTTCCATTAATATTATTTTTTATGTTTAAAATTTTAATTTCATTAAAATAAAATGTTTTCAAAAGTGATTTTCAAAGAAAATGTTTTTCAAAAAAACAGGATATTTTCCTCAAAAATGTTTTTAAAAGATCTTTTTAGAGTATTTCTATTCATCAACGACATCAACACATTAACCCTTTATATTGACCCCACATGGGATATATTGTATTAATTCATCCTTATTATTCCTCTAGATGGTTTATGATTTATTTAGCCAATGATAATATTCAAATTCACTTCCTTGATTCAATTATTAATCAACTTGAAATATTCAATTTATTATGATAATTAGACATTGAATTTCCTATAATTATCGATATAATTTATTATGGATATATTTATTTCCTAAACTATATATCATTTTTACATATGGTTCTCACTTTGATAGTTATTTGATTAATTGGTAAAATATTGATAAAATCGTACTCTTTATTCGTTATAGATATTTGACAATGAATCTTATTTATTTTGATTATTGGATATGGGGAATGATTTGGACTGTTAATGATGGGCGGATACTAAAATTTATATATCTAGTTAATGCATCTACATGTTCTCAATTGACAAATAATTTTCACAAATTAAACAACATTCTATATATGGTTTTAAACCATCTTTTAAAAGTTCTTAACTATATAGGTTTAAATGTGCCTTAGTCTTAACATCTAATAATTAATCATTTCCTTTATTTTGACTCAATTATTACTTATCCAATAGATTTTTCATTGACATATCTATGGATTCATTCTAGTTCACAGTTTATTAATTAAATGGAATCAGTTTCAGTTTCTTACCTTTCCATAGTGATTTTTACTTGTATAGATATTTTAATGGAATGTGTCATCATTTATTTACCTTTACATATTGACTATTCTCATTGATTTATTATTTGTTCTGTTATATGTTTCCCTTACTAAGAATTTGAGCTCAAACTTATTTTGTTTCATTTCCCTAGGAATCCTAGAAGCGTACTGTAAAAGATATGGAGGGATATAATATATGGAATAATGTTATTATCCTTGATGTTATTTAGAAAAAAATTATACAGTAATTATTATATTTATTTTTAATACATGGATCATGTATGTATATACTTTACCAAGATGAGTAAACTATCCAGTCATTCAGGATTTGGTTCCTTTTAATCCTAAAAATGTAATAGTAGTAGACACCAGCTATGAGATTTTTGGTGTCGATTTGATATAGTTGGTATCAAATGAAGTTTAGTAGATACCCTGGGAACTGATTTAAGAAAAAATAGATTTTAAAACATAACCCTATGGTAGAATTTGTGGATGATTATAGAAGAACATCATAAATTTTGATAAGGTAGAAATTATGTTGGTCTTACTAGAAATACACTTTATCTGGATACTAAAATTGGATGTGGTTCTTGAACATATGTACCTAGGGGTAACAAATCTGATAAAAAGACTCGGGCCTGAATTGACGTAACCTAGAACATGACAACATTCTTTAAAATACACTCAGTATGACTCTCTTAGGGGATATGCTTTGGTTAATTCACATTTTCTTTACAAACCATTATGATCAATTTGAATAGATAATTATAATGAATGGCCTAAGACAAACTCTATACCATAGAATGATCTATGTAAAAATAAGTGGATGAAGTATTTATGTATTGGGGTCATATTTAAAACCTTAGTTAAAAAGATATTTAGTGATTAAACTTATTTCAAGGATGTCCAACATATTTATTTTGGAAATTATATAAATATATTTTTAGAGAAGGAAAACCTATATGTTGGGTGACAACCAATCATGTCCAGCAAGGTTGCAGGACATGGACCCATGACTGAAATATGACAAGGGTTTAATTCCAACCACTAACCTATGTAATGTCTTGGTTAAAAATTCATTGTTTTTAGTTAAACAATTTTTTTAAAAAATTGTAAAGACAAACCTATAGTTTTTCTTTTTTAGGTTTAGAGATTAATATATTAACCATATTATATTTGGAGAGTAGTTATTATCAAATAGTTATACTTTTCACTCTTTTATGGGTATTATGATCCATTAAAAGTGCATTTTGGTGTTTTAGGAATCAAAGTTATTTTTTGGAAGTCCGTTTCAAGATGTAGTATATGAATTAGAATTTGATCGAAGCACAAACAAAATATGGAATTATTCATGTTAAATTAAAACATATCATGTATATAAATTTTCTTAGATCCTTAGACAATAATGTAATTTCTCTACTATAAGAAAATTATTTTATAAAAAATTTTGTCCGAATACCTTAATTTTTATTGAACCAATGGTCTACTAAATCATCATAGATTTATGGATTTTAGGCCCTTAGATTTCTATCGATCATTAACTTTTTTATGATTGATGATCTCAATCAATCCCTATAAATATTTATTCTTTTTCTCTAAGTACATATCTCTACTTTCATTTAATGTTCTCATACTTAAAGGCCATGTTATATGTTATACCATGTGAACTTTGTACGTCACATTATCTATTTTTAAAGTATTTATTTCAAACTCTTATAATGATTTGGTATTTCAAACATAGGAAATATCAATCAAAAAGCTACCAAGATCTATTTTAAATTATGAAGATAAAATTTAATTAAGGTGGGGATAATGTAACACCTTGAAAATATAATGTAGGAAAATTGTATTCGACAATGTGTGTGAAACACAACACAAAGCCCGTAAGGGAATATAATATAATGAAAATTTATATTATATTTAATATTTTTAAAAAATTCAATATATTTTATTGATTTCAATACATGTAAATATGAGTTAGTATATGTCAGATGCAACGATGATTTTATTTAATGGGTTGTGTGACATGCCAGACCAAGTTTTAGAGAACAGTAATATATTACTAAAATATTATTATTTATTATAATAAGATATAAATTATCCATTAAATTATTAGTTAGGAATAAAATTATATAAAATATTAAAATACATGGTTAAAAAAAAATTTAAAATTAATTCATCGGTTACAAATTAAGGAGAAACAAATATAGTAACCAATTGAACATAATGGAAATGATTTTATAAAAGTATATTTTTATTCACCCAAATGTGTTTTACCTTAATAAATTAAATTAATTAATATTAGTGGATGATTTTAATGATATATATATATATATATATTATATTTAATCATATATATTAGATATTCATCTAATAGATTTGATTGATACAAGATAAGAACAACCCTAATATGTGACATAAAATACTATATTTATATTAAGGCACTTTTTGCACCTTTTAGGGAGAACCAACTTTAAATTAATTTTTGGGAATTTTTATAAATATTATATGTTTAAATAAACATAATATTTTAAATTAAGACATAAAATTTATTTTAGTGTAAATATTTTTTATTTTTCTATGATGTTTTATTTTTAAAGAATAATGAAAAATACTGATTTTTAATTCAAAAATTCTTACTCATATAATTTATTTATAGGGTTAAATTATATTTTTAATTTATTATAAAGTTTAATTAGATTAATTTTCTACTAATCAATTTTGTTATTTGAGTCAATTTCACTTTGAAGTTGAATACAAAAAAATAGAAAACTTTTGAACATTTTTTTACTTTAAAAACTAGATTTGTCATCCCATCTACAAGATTAAATTTGAATTAATTTATTCCACTTATGCGAATTGATTCAATATTTATAATAATAATAATTTATAATTTATAATAAGGCCAAATTAGTTTTTGATCAAAAATATTAGTGGAAGTAATTAAAATTATTTTGAATGCTTAAGGTGAAATTAAGCATAACAAGGGACTAAACCTTGAACTTAAGGGACCAAGGGACTATTAAATTCTACAAAATCTATTTTATGGAAATATTTTGATCCTATAACCCCTTTTATATAATATTTACTGTTATTGGATCCAATTTTAATGAAAAAAATATAGGTATAATTTCCTTTTCCAAAATTTACAAGAGTGCCACTCTTACTCCACTATAAAAAGGCCTCCTCTCCTCCCACTCAATCACACCTCTCAAGACTCTTTGGATTGACTAATATTATTTAAAATAGTGTCTAAGATCCCTCCCCTCAACCTAGTATCATAACTTTGGATATAAATAAAACCAAGTAATCCATTTGGTGTAAACTAAAATGAGTTACCCGATTAAGAGGTAACATCTTTCCTCAAGCACTTTAGTTTCACTTCCATTATCCATCCCATAAAAATTATTATTACATGATTACAAAATAAAAAAATTATTCCCAAAATTATTATATTAAAATATATTATGTTTTATACCTATTATTATACACAATTCCATCTAATTGGTAATGAACTTACAATTTATGTGTACGGTGAACTACCACCTCACGAAACGATGATTGTTTGTTTTTAATTTACCACCTCTCATAGTTGAAAATTATGATTTAAAATATGTTAATATATGTTATATATGATATTTATTATGAATTTATTCTTATTTTTTTATAACACATACCCTTATAATTTTCATTTTTTTGTAAATACGATAACATCGTTTGTGGAAGTGTGGACTCTCGCCTCCTAAAAGTTATGTGATTCGATCACACGATACATAGAATGTATAAAGGATGGTTTTAATTAAAAATATGTGACATAAAAAACATATATATGATATTAATTACATAAGTACCTTTCTCGAAATATAATATATATATCATTTTATTTATTACCCTTTCACACACTTAAAAAGTAATAACTTTGTTCTTAGACTTGTGGACTTCTGAGTCCTTGACACAATGTGATTACTTTTACATCAATCGAATTATATATATAATTAGATATGATTAAATGAATATTTATTTATTATATAGTTATAATTCTGGAAATATATAGTGTTACTTACCTTCTTTACGTAAAGATCATTGAAAAATGGGAATGTTACTCATGCGTATTTACGACCTACTGTCTCCATGATTGTAATGTTGGATAATTTTTCATAACCACATCAAATGATTAGTTTTAAAATTATAACTGATGTATAATTATGATATTTATGTTATGATTATTATTCTGAAGATGTTATATAAAGACCCCTTTTACCATAGTTGACCTACCAAAGTTATTTTTGACACATAAACTAAATCTTGTAAAAACACCAAATGTATACTTAATTGATTAAGTTGTTGTATAAAAAGGGAAATAAGTGAAATAAAAGTTGTTGTTAACATTAAAAAGGTTATCAATAAGGTAAATAATTAACATATGTTTGTTATTCAGGAATATAAAGATACAAAGGACAAGTCAGACACAAGGTAATTGATTTTCATCTCACTTTTTAAATTTCGTGAGATAATTGATGGGTTCACAACTTACTTCTTTTGTGTGGTATATCATATAACCCTTGTTGATATATTATATCATTAATTCTTTTATAATCATGGTATTTGAAACTTTCATTTAATGTTATTACTTCATGAGGCTTATAATTTAAAATTTTTCAAAGCATTATGGGAAACTTTGGAATGTTTAAAGATTAGTTTCCTTAAGAATAATTTTAATTATATTTTTTTCCATTGGAGGAAATTATATAACCATTTTTTCATAATACCTTCCATTTTCTCCCCTCTTGTTATTTATGACCTTTTTCTAGTATTATTACCACTTTTACACTTTTTGGTACGTTTTATAAGTTGTTTTTATGAAAACCCTACATCATTTCTATCTTTAGTTAGAGAACAGGTTTTCTTTTAAAAAACCTATTTTATAAAAAGGTTTGAAATATGTTTTTAATGTCTTAAAAATGATTTATTAAATATATTTTGACCCTTTTTTTCTTTTACAAATGTTTTCAATGTAACATTCTTGTCACTATCTGACATGACATTTTTCTATCCTTTTTAACATGTAAAAGGAATGCTATTTTTACCTCATAAAAGATGTACATATATACTAATAATAATTTATTTAAATATTCTTTTTCATGTTTTAAAGGATATTTTTATCCAATAATGTTTTTTATAAATTTATTTTCAAAGAAAAGGGTTTTCAATTTTTTTCAAAATAGAAAGATACTTTACCCAATAATATTTTTAAAAGATATTTTATAGAATTTATATTAGTCAATGAAAATAACCATCTATTTTTACCCCACTTTAGATACGTTGTATTGATTTTATCCTTATTCTTCCCATGGATGGTTTATGATTGATTTGTAAAAGGATATAATTCACATTTAATTCCTTAATTCCTTTGTTAATACCCTTGAAATATTCATTTTTCTATGATCATTAGACATTTAATTCACTAAATCTATATATATCATTTATCATGGATTTATTCATTTCCTGAAATGTATATCATTTTTACATTCTGTGATCACTTTGACTGTTATTTGATTAAATGGGAAAATATTGATAAAACCGTATTCTTTATTCAATATGGATATTTGATAAGGCATATTATTTATTTTGATTATTAGATATAAGGATTGATTTAGACTGGTAATGATGGGTGGGTCCTGGACATTATATAGCCCCTCGATGCATCAAAAGGTTTTCATGGGATAAATAAGTTTCTCAAATTAAACTGATTTCTATCCTTGGTTGTAAAAAAATCTTTCAAAAGGTCCTAATAGTATATGTTTTCATGTGCCTTAGACATGATATCCAATAATTATGAATTTATCTCATTTTGATTTAGTCATTACTTATCCCTAAGATTTTTCGTCGAAATATCTATGGATGTATTATAATTCTCATTTTATTGATTAAATGTAATGTGTTTTAGTTTCTTTAATTTACATATTTATTTTTCGTTATATATTTATTTTGATGGCATGTGTTACCTTTACATATTAACTATTATCATTGATTTATTTTTTCTCCCACTGTATTTGTCTCTTACTAATCATTTGAGCTCACCCTTATTATGTTTCTTTTCCCCATGAATCCAAGAACTGTACTATGAAATATATATAGAGATATACTAGATAGAATAAAGTTATTATCCTCAAAGTTATTTAGAAAAAAATTATATTATAATTAGTGTATTTATTTTTAATATAATACTCATGTATATATCTTGTTTACCAGAAATAATAATCTCTTTAGTTCTTCATGATTTGATTCATTGTAATCATGCCAATGTAAAAGTATTAGACACTGAATCCAAGATTTTTGGTGTCGCGTGTCTACAGTTGGTATTAATAGAAGTTTAGTAGAAAACTTGGGAACTAGATTCAGGAAATCATAGATTATATAACATAAACCTAAGGTAGAATTTTAGAGAGTATATAAGAACATAAAAGAATTTTGATATGGTTGAAATTATGTGGGTCTTTCTAGAAATAAATCTCTATCTAGATCCTACACATGGTTGTGGTTCTGGAATATATGTACCTATGGGTAATAACTTCGACAAAGAGCATCGAACCTGACTCAACGTAACCTAGTACATGAAAATGGACCTTACAATTCACCTAGTTTGACACTCTTGGGGTATATGATTTGGGTAATTCACATTTTCTTTACAAAAACATATGAATTATTTGAATAGATAATGAAAATTGATGACCATGGATAAAATCTTGGCCAAGGATGTCTGTGGAAATAAGTAGATGGATTATTTACATATAGGGGTTGTATTGAAAACCTTAGTTAAAATCCTATTTAGTGATTAACCATATTTTAAATATTTTCATAATATTAATTTTGTAAATTATATTAATATAGTTTTGGAAAAAGACAACATATATGTATGGTGACAACCAATAATGTTCATCAAGGCTGTGAGACTTAAACCCATGAACAAGGGATGCTTAACGTTTAATTCCAACCACTATCCTATGAAATTTCCTGGTTAAAATGTCATTGTTTTTAGTTAAACATTTTTATGAATAAATTGTAATGCTGAAACTGTAGTTTTTATTTTTTGATTTAGATATTTTTATATTAACCATATTAGATTTGGAGAATATTTAGAATCAAATAGTTATTCTTGTCACTCCTTTATAGGTCTTAATATCCATTAAATTTGTACATCCGTGTTTTAGGCATCAAAGTTAATTTTTGGATATCCATTTAATGAAGTAAGGTACGAATTAGAGTTTTATTGAAGCATAAAAAAGTCATATTTGTTTATATCAAATTAAAATGTATCATTTAAGTAAATTTTCTTACATCCTTATTTAGTAAATGAATTACACTAAATGTGGAATAGGTTCATAAAAAATGTTTCCCTAATACCTTAATTTTTATTGAACCGATGGACTTCTAAATCATCAATGATTTATGTCTTGGAGGCCCCCAAATTTCTATTAATCAATCAATTATTTTTGATTTATGACCTCAATCACTCGTTTTAAATATATAAAATTTTACTCCAAGTACGTATCTATAATTTTGAAATATTGTTCTTCAACTTAGAGTCCTGGTTATATGTTATCCCACATGACGTTTTCACTTCTCATTATCTCTTTTATAGAGGCTTTATTACAAACCCTTCTCATGATGTGGGATTTTTAACATAATAAATATAAATAAATTAATCATCAAGATCAATTTTAAATTGAAGGTACCCAATTTAATTAAGATGGTGAGAATGTGACGCTCCTAAAATATAATGTGGGAACATTTTATTTGATAGCATGCATCACACGCAACACCAGGCATGTAAGGGAATATAATATCCCATGAAATTATAACATATCTAATATTTTTAATTAATTCAATATATTGTATAGATTTCAATGCATGTGACACTGAGTTAGCATACATCGCAAACAAAACAATTTTCTATAATGGATTTCATTGCACACAATGTCGAGGTTTTCCAAATGATAATATATTATTAAAATATTATTATTTAATATAATAAGATATAACATAGCTATTAAATTTGAAGTTAATAATTGAATTAAATAACTTATGAAAATATGTGGTTTACACAAAATAAAAATAAATTCATTGGTTGAAAATTAATTAGAAACGAATATAGAAACAATTTGAATACAGTGGAAATATTTTTATAAAAACCTGTTTTTATACACTGAAATGTATTTTAAATTAATAATTTAAATTGATTAATATTAGTGGATTATTTTTATAAAATATAAATATTATATATTCAATAAAATATTTTATATATTCATTCAATAGATTTGGAAAAACACAAGATAAGAACAAAACTAATATTACACATAAAATACTACATTTTTATTAAGGCAATTTTGCTGCCTCTTAATGGAGAACCTATTTTAAATAAACTTTTTGGAAATTTTAGAAAAAATATTTTAGAAAAATTCCCTATTAATTGACACCTAATAAATAACCTATTTAATATAATTTAATCAAAATACTCAAATAAATTAGGAAATGACATAACTTTATTAAAATAGTGAAAGAAGTTTTGTGTTCATTTCACAATGGTATCCTCTATGCACAAAACACAATATCGCCATTATTTTGGATGATTCCACCATGATTTGATTAAATCACTATTAAAACCCTTTCATAAAACAATAATGAATAAAAAATAATAAAGAAAATGGATAAAATATCTAAAATGAAGAGATAATTCCACGAAAACAATATAGAAGTACCTTAAAAAATCAACCCTCATCAAGGAGTATCCAAGGTAGAGGAAGATGGATAGAGAGACAACCAAATTGGACACCTCGAGCCATATTTTCAATTCAAATATGAGAGGGATAATCCATGAGAGGGTATCCCTTCATGTAATTTTAACTATATAACTTATGTTCACTGAGAACCTATTTTGGTTTTACTGTGTACATTGGCCCCCATCGACCAATTGGTCCATCTTTACTAGAAAGTGACTGGATGTCTAATAGATACTGCACCACTGATAGGACACTAGGTACTAGATTACAATTAATAGAGTCTTTAAGTGCGATTGCTAATAATATTTAATAGAAGGTCCACCTAGGTTCTCCACCATCTATTTCTCAACACTCGAAACCCATGAGAGCCTCAAAATTCTAAAATTTTAATTTGAATCCCAATTTTACAATGAAATCCATTGTTTAAGACTCAAAATAAAAATTTATTTTAAAAATAAAGAACTGTAACAACATTGGTTTTTAGAACACCCAACCATAATACTTATCATCCAATAGAAGTACATAAATATGTTTTTCAACTACCATTATATTTATTGTAATTTAATACAATTCCCCAATCACAATTCCAAACCAAATTAGGTGTGGTCCAAAAACCCTTATACTAAACCCAAATACACTAGTTTATCCTTAAAAACACCTAGTATGATCCTAAAAACACATACAAAAATCCAAATATGATTCAACAGAGACTATTTTACACAACTAAATCTAACAAAATTTAATAATACAAGTTGGTCCACCTCTGTCATACCCTCTATGAAAACAATAAACCTCTCATGTCTGTACACCATAGAATTCACCTAATCATAATGACTTTACTCTCATAGGAAATATAGAATCACCAAAATTTGACACCAAATTCCTACCAAACACTAGTTTTGATTCCATTATTGAATCCGCCTTCAGATAGATCTTTCGACGTACTAACTCTATAAGAACATATATAATCCCAATCCTAGTCTCTCTAGAATTGATCATCAAATTCAACCTTGAATCAGCCTATCCTGGAATTGAATCTACTTGAAAAACACCAAGAAATTAGAATTCTGGTGATTACTAAGTAAGAATATAGAATACTTCTATACTCCCACATATACCTAAGGCAATATCAAAACTCCCATATACCGGTTCTACTACACCAAAATCCTTCTAACATAGGGATAATACAAAATGTGACCGATAAAACACCCCCCATCATAGTAGTATACTTATGTCAAGACCACTGAACCAACATAGCTAATATGTAAGTCCCACTACCCATGCATTAACAAACATAATGTATTCACATGACCAACTTGCTCATACCCATGAACACATAAGAAATTCAGGTCACTATAAATTACATGATTACCAAGAAATTTATGATTTATATTCTATAAAAATCTACATAAATAAGGGTAATACCCTACAACATTGATTTGTGTGTTCCCCACCATAAGAATTTATTTCAAATATCTCAATAGCATCAATCTAATGATATCACAACAATACTCACATGTCCCTCCTCCCATACCAAGATCACCATATCATATACAACTCTTCTCACGACACTTTCCGAGATCAATGACCTAAATTTGGTACAATGCATGAATGTGTAAATACACTAATGGTATACTAATCACCTATAAAACCTTAAAAAACCATGACCTCAAGTATCTTATTGATCTCTTCTATCCACTACCTATACCTTGATATAGAGAATCTATGTATCAATTCCAATCACACCTTAAGTGTGATAACTTACCAAACTCATGATAGTTCAATGCCTATTCTCCCACCAGTTTGGGCTTAAGGGTACTCCATATCATACCAACAACACCATATCACTTAGGTTTTCCTAAAACTTAGGTTGTTCTCAAATACCTTAACTTATGTTCTTTTCTATACTCTAGATACATAAGTGTAATCACATGATACCAACATTAACTTACATCTTAAAACTATAAATTCTCCTAGATAAGTAGCACAAGCAACTTGAATTGACTCAGTCCCCCTATCAAAGGAAAGAGATACTTCATAAGGGACCCTATCATTAGTCCCATTTTATTATCCATTGTAACCACTTCCCAACTAGAAGTGGATGTACACTCTTATACTTTCCAACTACAAAACAAGAACCATCCATCTATGGGTAGTATATAATCCATACTTGTATCATTTACATAATAAATTTTCCCATCATCATGTTTACATGAGAAAAAAATCCAAATTAAATCTTGATAAATTTTTCTCTAACAATCAAAATAAAACAACCATTTTCAAAACCAATCACACGAAGCACACTACAAATGCATCAGTATAAAAACTATAAATCATATACCTATAATCTACTCAAAATTAAATAATCTATAAAGTATCTCTTGTCACTATCTAAATGAAAATCTATACCTAATAACAATAATCCAACCAATCTCTCATCATAAAAAAAATAAAAAACCATAAGCACAAAAGGTGATTTATATCTCAAAAGTTTGTGGAATCCCACATAAATTTCCTCTAACCTACATTGGCATCCAACACATCAAGGAAACCCATTCGGATTATTACCCTCATATCAAGCATAACTTGCCTATACCAATTTTTTATAAAGGAATCAACCACCTGAACTAATTCAATAGGGGTTTCCTTAAATCATATGATCCCACAAACATCTCAATCATAATAAGATGAAATCCCATGATAAGATCCACTTAACCTATCCTTATAAAATATTTTATACTTATGAGTCAAATCCATAGACCAAATGAGTAGAATGAAACCAAAAAATTATATTCGAAAAAATTATATAATTTTTTGTTGGAACTTAAAAAAACCATAACATTTGTTAAAATATATCTTTAATCACACTCAATCACATGAATTATATTTCAATCTAATGTTCCAAGAATTATACATACACATACACATTTATTATAATAGATAGATAATAGAAAATAAAGAAATTATGATATTGAATTAGTTTGTTATACTTGCATGAATAGATCAACTATAGTAAGAAAATTCCATTCCCCCAGTATCCTACACATCCCACTAGACATATGTTCATGACTCACTAGTATTATGTCCACTTAAATCCTTGATTTTTTTTTATTTCTATATACAAGGTCTAAAATTTTATATATAAAAGAAAAAGTACTTAGATATTATTTTCTATTGCCTTGAAAAAATATATTAAAAAAATATTATCAAAATCATCCCACAAGATCACAAGAACAACAACCATTATTCAAGATTCGATAATCTAAATGTGTCAGTATATGATAAATGTTAGAGAGACTATTCTCTCTATATCAAAAACAGTAATGATAATAAATAAAAAACACCATCCAAAATATATAAATTAGAATACACATCAATAATTATAGATAAAATAACACCAAACAATATAAAAAATCACCCATTCTATAATTAATGGATATAAATTCATACAGTCTCACAACCAAATCGATCTCCCACCAGAATAATCTCATATAACAAAAAAACAAAAACAAAAAACAAAAAACATAATGGGGATCTACTACAACCCTATAACTCTATCTCATTACAATCTCTCATACCAACTAAAAAACTTTTACATGATCACCTATCTAACCAGTGTTTAAACAAGGATACTGGAAAAAAAGGTCTCCATGCACACCAAGGTTCTTGTGTTGGGTGTGATCATGAACTTTAGTAGGTAATCAGAAATTTATCTCTAAAATATACTTTCATGTACTTGTGTATTCATGGGGTAAATGAATACCTGAAAATAAAACTTCATAAAAGTATATCCGTTGGGTCGTCGTGTCCTTAAAAAACACCATGATACCCAATCATACTTGTTTTGGCCAATTTTAGATGAATTAACTTTATACCACTATCACAAACCATATTTCACCATTCAGGGTAATATTATTTAATAAAGTATAATTAAATCATCTTATTACAAAGGGTGATTCTCATAACCTAGTCTCATACAAAAAACCATATCACCTAGGGTGTGGTATCGAATCCCATCTCATTATAAAACCATATCACTCAGGGTAGGGTACCCTGATCACATATCATTCCCTCAACTTGTAACTCTAGATGAGGTCAAATTCTATGACCCATTTCAACACCCTATATTATGGCATGAGTTCTCATATTTTGTGTCATTCCTACACCCTATAATATAGGGTGATCTCTGATACTCAATCACAAGAAACCACTCTATCCTGTATGGTGTAGTATTATAACAAAATCCAATTCTAATTACTTATCTCTACATGATGGGATGGTATGAAGCATGATACAACTCTAGTAATAAATCTACATGGGTATATTGAACAAAAAAATATAAAAATATAGCACAAAGACGTACCTATCAACTAAATCATTCACATATAGTGCATTCCACACCAACACATAACAATGAAAATAGTCATCTAGATATTACTATATTAATCTTATAACAAGTCATCATATACCTTTACCTATAGGAAAAATTTTCATATTGGTCAATTCCAAACAAGGAATGATAATACATACCCATTGATATGACAATCTCACTCAAGGAGGTTACCATTTAGATCCTCAAACCCAACTAGGACCCTACTCATATATGCCAACTCAAATCGACCTACTCATATTGATTCCAAAACCTGTAGTCCCTACATAACCCAGGTATTAATGGTTGGTCTTAATACCTTACCACTTCCAAAACATAACTATCATAGTAGTGGTACAAAAGGATAATCCCAAGACAAACATACTAGAGGCCCCTTGTTAACTCACTACTGTTCCATAAGAATAAGTTTATCACATCCTATATAAAGTCCACTTCAAACTCTATTATAGGAAAAATAAAAAATATATAATCTTTGAGGAATAAATATGATGTCTATATATTATTTATACATTTTCAAATATAAAAATGCATTATTGTAGTAATTAAAATTGACAATTATTACTCAGTTATTTATTATTTTATTCTATTATGGAATGAAACATTCAAACTTGATTTGGAAGAAAATAGTAAATGGAGTAGGATTCATGAAACAAAAGGATAATCTAATATAAAATAGAAGTCAAGACTTGAGTTCGAGGCTCAAAATTTAATATTTATGCTGAAACTAAGTAAAAAATATTTGAAAACATCAATCAATGTCACAAAATGATATTCTCAAGGTCAAAATCATCATAAATTCTTGATAAGAGAAGAAATGATAGAAAAAAAGTTCTTGGGAAAGGAACATTTTTTAATGGCATGCCTTCTCTTGTCATATTGTGAAAGTGGTTGATGGATAATCCTATATTTGATTTTTGGTAAATTAATGTCAATACCACACACAAACTATTAATGATCTCCAGAGTTGACATAGATATATTTTTTGGCCAAATTCATGTCATTCAAGATTCATGATACTCTATTTTCACTAATAAATAAAAATGGGAAGATGTTCTCTAATGCATATTCCAAGACATATGTTGGAATTGGGTATAAAATGTTGCACCCCATAGGCTTCCACCAGTCCACTTCATCATTTCTCATAGGATTATTTCCTTTTTACCCCTCTCACCCCTCATGACTATAATGATGGGGGTAATTATGTCTTTTTGTGAGTGATGTAATAATTAGGTTATTATTCTATGTGTATGTTTTAATTTTATTTTTAGTTTATGTCAGGTTGGATGTTCATGTGAAAATTTTATATCTCCCCCTTATTTTAGTCATAAACATAGACAATTAAACCAAGACAGATCATTAAATATATAACTAATTAACCTAATTCATGCACTCCCATTATATGAATTGGGATAATTGTGCTCGAATATGGTCATTTCTCATTTTCTTGGCTCCACCCTGCATAGCGTTTTCGAGCTCCCTAGGGCTCCACGACGGCTCATGCCACTACCCCGAGCTCCGTTTCTAAAACGTTTGCAACTTCTTCTTTGGAGACTCGTAGATCCGCATCAAATCTGGTCGTTGGTGATGCTTGCAGCTTTCGACGGGTTTCGATGGGTGCTACGTCAACATATCAGTGACAGATCGTAGGGATGGTTTCTAAGTCCGACAGTTCTATGGGAGTCAACCCAACCTTGGTGGGATTGGATGATATGCCGATTGCATCTTCTTCCCACTCCCATCTGCCTACAGTGGTGAAAATCATACAACCCGTTTTGAAGGATTCGTCTCTTCCAGGCATAGAGTTGTCTCGATCTGAAGCGAAGAGGATGAGTGGGAATCACCCTTTAGACTCCACTGTGAACAGAGGCATGGATTTTCCTAGACCCATTGTGGAGAGGGATCTTGAAAACATCCCTTCAAAGAGGGTGGAGATGAGACCTTTATCTGGAAAATTGACAGATGAAGGTAAATCTAGAAGGGGTCCTGCAGGAGGTGGAGGGGATTCTGACAGAAGACATTTTTCTTTGGTTCGTGATGATATTACGGAGTGAATTGTTAGAAACAGTGATACATCCCATGTTTTTGATAACTGATAATCTATCCTTGAAAGATTCAAGATATGTGAGCATTCAATTATTTCTAGACTAGTTCTTCCTGGAGGGGGTCGAATTTGGAGGATTGATGATTTGGTTCAAAAATTAACTTATACATGGGGTTTTTTTTATTTAAGATGCATACCTATGGGGCACGGATTCTTCCACATTATATTTCCATTAGAGGATCTCAAGCGGAGAGCATAGGGGTTTGGGTCAATTGCTCTGAAGCCACGTATGATTTGCTTTCATGAATGGGACTTTTGTTTCAATCCT
The DNA here is from genome assembly GCA_963277665.1 of Viscum album. Lineage (NCBI taxonomy): Eukaryota > Viridiplantae > Streptophyta > Magnoliopsida > Santalales > Viscaceae > Viscum > Viscum album. The sequence continues at coordinate 289,082,475 of OY728139.1, forward strand.
TTCTCTAAAAAAATACCAAGGCTCAGGTGTGGATTAAAATTATTTGCCTTAATTGGATCTTATAGAATCCTAAAATTATTTTTGACATTGCCTCTGCGGTGGGTATTCCAATTAAAATGGACAGGACCACTGAGGCTGTGAAATTTGGACACTATGCTAGGGTTCTGGTGGAAGTTGATTTAAGTACTTGTCTAATTCATAATATAGTCTTGTCCGCCTTAGGTGATGATATCTATTTAAAGGTGGAGTTTGAGAGACTACCTGACTTTATTCTTTATTGTCTTGTGATTGGACTTGTCAGAGAGAAGTGTTGTAAAAATGTTGTATGTGCCTTTTTCTCATTAAAAGGGCATAGTGAGGTTTCTTGTGTAAAGAAGGTGAGAAATCAATCAACACAACAACATTTGGATGATACTCCTTCACAGGCGAGGGATGATGCCTCTCGCGAATTCACTCAAGCACCTCAAGTGGATACGGAAGTAGAGAATATTGATGCTAATGTTTTGTAGGTGGTGGATGATGCTTCTTGGGATTTTGATCAAGTGCCTCAAGAAGAGTGTAGGAATTATTTGACTCCTCAGCATGTTGCCCGGGGTGGGGTTGACGTGATGCTAGGAGTGTTGAAGGAAATCATGGATCCTATTCTAGAGGAGCAACAAACTCCCAGTTATGGTGAGATTATTTCAAAGACCCAATTGGAAATTTATAAATTACATGAAACACATGGCATTCAGGGAAGCTAGGATGATGTGGAGGATGAATCTCCAAAAAAACTAACTTTCAGTCAATAGCTTTCCAAAGGTAAGAATGTGGTTATGGATGTTGATGGTTTTAAAGCTGTTCATTCTAAGAACGTGAGACCAAGGAAGGACTACTCATACCTGAAGCCAACCATGGTTACCAGGTCCCATGGTCCTCTTGATTAGGATTCTGGATGGGCCGATGACTATGACATTTCTTATACATGTGACTTTGATATTTGAGTTCATTTATTTGTTTCTCGTTGGGTATGAGGGCATGTGTGCGTGTATGACCCCATCTTTCTTCTTGTTCTCTTTTATTTTATTTTCATTAATAATAAGGTCTATGCCCTAATCTTTGGGAAAAGGGTAAATAAATTAATTAAAGGGAAAGAAAAGACAAAATGAACACTTAGATTCAATTATGCTCACAACGTAACTATGAAGGATTAATTATGAAAAAAATAGCACATGAACATAAAAATTAATGAACTTATAACTTTTTCTCCAATTGATTTCAAAAAAATATCCTTCTCCTCTCTTCTATTCAAATTCAATCAACCATTTTAAAAATTTCCAAGGTTTTTTTTTAAAATCATCTCTAGGGTTTTCATCATAATTATTAATCACTCTATATAATTAGTTTATAGTGTTAGTTTGAGTTTTAAAATAAATTAGTAATTTTAGTTATCCTTATGGGAATTGAATATGCCCTTTGGGTCGGTCAAAATTTTGGAACCATTTTCAGTGATAGTTTTTAATTATGCTTGTGTTAATTAGAAATTATTTAATTTTTTTTATTTTAGTCATTGTTTTACAGTTGGTATTTTCATATTATGATTTTAAAAAATTCATTAATGAATAAAAACTAAGCTCTTGGAAAAGGAAACGAAAATGATATTTCTTACAACCCTTAGTTGGAAAGAACAATATGAAGGAAGAGAAAAACCAAGAATAAGGCATGATAGGATAGGAAATACATGACATGATTAGTGGATCACCACACATACCACTAGAGATGTGAACACTCATGGACTATGTATGAACCTCTCGTGTGTAAATTTAATTGATTATCCAAGTGCGTCTATTTATAGAACATCAATTAGATATAAATAAATTTATATTCTAAATAATCTCAAACATAATCTAATTTTTCAGGTTTCCACAAAAGGATTAAAATGCTCATATAGAGAGTTTCCTTGGACTACTTGACAATTCTCAATTTAAAAATTTCTTAGCAGATGCGGCAAAACTATGGTTGTTTAATTTTTCATTAAAGGATTAATAAAGGGAATAGATTCAAAGCCTCCCATATCATTCCATCAATTCATGGGATGGGTTGCTGAGACATTTATGGACATAATTCTCCCCCCTTCAAAATATATAAAAATTAGGGTTTATATTTTAAATTTTTACCAATTTGATGATGAATATCCATATATAACCGAAGAAATATTTAAATATTTATCTCGAAATTGGAATCACCATGGTATATAAATTTGGATATTGATTCAAAAATTTAGTAAAGGTTTATCACATAGATGTAGGTATATTGTTGATGTTGCCTCAGGTGAATCACTAATAATGAAATCAATTGAGGAGAGCTATAACCATTTCGATGATATGCCAAATAGTAGTTTCCATTGGAATATAGAAGGCACCCAAAGATGATGGGTGCATATGGTGGATAACCGAGGATGGATGGTAGATCATTATAAGAAAATTATCTGCAATTATGGGTCATTATAACCCCAAGGTATATATATTAAAGAAGTGAATTATGTTTATTATAATATGTAAAACAATATTTTAGGGTGGTGGTCAATAAAAAAATCAAGTTTAAGGCTTCTAGAAAAAATAACATGGATACCAGAAAAAATTAGATCAAGGTCCCACACTCATCACCCAAATTCACTACTTATAGGAGACATTAGAAAACTTCATAACCACCATTGGAGAAGATATAGAAGAATTAAATAATGATTCAAGAACTCAAAAATCTTCCCTATGAAATTTGGATTTCCAAGTAAGGTGGACTGATAAATATTTTTGAGAGAGGCTAAGAGGAGTGGATCTATTCATCCTAGAAGGAAACCCACATGGAGTTGTTAAAGAATTCACCATAAGAAGTGGGAAAATTACCCAATATCACCATTAACTAAGAAATAAACAACAATAAAAGCACCGTGAAAAATGAAAGGAATATCATAAAAAATAGACATAAAATGTGAGGAACCTCCACCACCATTCAAGACATGCCTATGATTTCAAGAGACAGGGAAATAACCATGGATTAAATTATAGAGGGGTAAGATTATTGAACATTTAAAAAAATTATAGACCAACATTCATTTTATAGAATCATGTTACAACATGCTAACTTATTAAATTTTTATGAAATAATTAGTGATGAATAAAACTAGTCTATAGAAAATAGAAAAAATATCAGACATGAGAGAATGATTTACCACAGTGTCAAATGATCAAACATAGAAAAAAAAATCCTAGTTAGTTTTGTAGTTCTTAATTATATTGTCTCTAACAAATTTTCAAAATCATTATGTGATTTAGGTGTGGGTGTTAATATCATGTCATACACCACCTTTAAAATCCCAAAACATGAGTTCCAGAAGCTCATAAGAGATGTACTTTAATCAGAAAATTTCATAGAGAAATACCCATAAGAACTGATCGAATAAATTTTGACTAAACTAGATAAGTTTATATTACCTATAGACATTTATGTACTAGATATGGATGAAGATATAACAACTCTCATAATTGGGTGATAGTTTTTTCCAACTGAAAGATCACTGATCGATGTGAAAAGTGGTGTGCTGTTTCTGGGAGAATGCAGTAAAGAATTAAGTTTAAATATACAAAAATAAATGAAAAACTATGAAATAAAGATGGATTATTTTCAAAAATATTAATGTTACGAAGTTGAATAGGTTTTTATCCTATAATAAAAGAAAGATGTATCTATTATCCATAGGAATGAAGAATAATAAAAGGATAATAAGAAATGTGGAAAGATAAGTGATAGGATCCTAGATAATGTAGGGTTATCTGGAACACAAAAATTTGATGATTTACAATAGGTTTTAATGGTACATGAACATGGATTTTGATTTTTTAGTTTGAAAAATTGTTGGTGGATAGGCCCGTTGGAGGTCAAGAAGGTTATACCCTAATGAAGAATAAATCTATTTTAAGAATAAGTAAGAGGCCCATATAAATGGACATGTAATAGTTAGGTTTCTTTGTGGATCCAAAATAGGTACAATCTTTCCAACCCCAACCACCTGAGTTGAAGAGGTAAGATCGAGCCAACACCATTAAATAAAATTTCTTCTCGAATTCTGCTCAAGTTTTTAGGATTTTTATTTTATACTTTTTGGTTTAGGAACATTCCAAAAAATGTTATATAATTTTATTAAAAAGTGTTAACACTTATAGATTTCCTTTTTAATTTTTAATCCCAAATATGGTCACATGAAAATGAAAAAAAGGGAACCATCAAAATGGCTACTCATAAGATGAAGTGAAACAATTCAACAATGGAGTATAAGTTTTAATTTTTATATTTTCTATTACTCCTTGATATTTATGGTTAATAAATTTTCATTGGAAAATTAATTCCTCACTCTTAACAAATTTCCTTGATTTTATATTTAATGGGATAAAAAATTCTTAAGGATAATCATCATGATAAATTTTGAATTTAATTTTGAATTAATTGAATGAGAAAAATGGAGGAATAAATAAGTTGGGTTAATGCAACCAAACTAACCCCAGTAGACCGATATTGATGCCTCAATTTATTACATTATCATATATTAAAGATTCAGATCCTAGAGGAATGATTATTTTAGAAGTCTTGGAAACCAGATTATATACATGAACTTTATATTATAATTTAAATATAAAATACAACATAGAGAATTCTTTGAGAATTACATTAATATCCTTGACTAACCCTAAAAATTAGTCATAATATACATATTTCCATCTTTAAAAAACATAAGAAAGTTTTGAGCTCAAATTCTTAGTAAGGGTAAGCGTATAATAGAATATATAAGAATAAACATTAATGTAAGGTGTATAACTAAAACATGATCCATTTAACAGATAATCTTGAGCATAATATAGAAAGAATAGATTAAAATAAAATAATGAAATATAAATAATCACATGGATATTTTACCAATTGAATAACCACATGGAACATAAATATGTAATCTCATAATGAGGGAATGCATAATTCTAGACATCATAAACATACTGTAAAGGCATTTTTCAAGACACCATACATAAACAGGTAAGGAATTAGTCAATACCCAAAATAGTTTGTCTCATAAGAGATAACAATGAATCAAGGGGTTATATAAGGCCCCACCCATCACTTAATAATTCCAATACATTCCTCATATGAAAAGGGTTAAACAACATAAATATTTTTATTGAAAAACTATCATACAAAATGTGAATACTTTAACCATAAACCATAAATGGTATGAAAATACCACATCCATAGTCAAAATGATCATAAAAACCTCAAGAAAATATGTCATATGGTATCATAAGAGGTTAAAACCAATAATTAATACGATTAAACAAAGTATTTTTACATAGATTAAAATAATCTAATAAATTCATTACAAATTTCTTGAGGGAAATACTCCTTTTTTACTTTGAAATTATTTATTTAAAAGGCTGTAAAATTTTAAAAGAAAAACTTTTAACTGAAAATAACATTGTAAATTTGTAAAGTAATCTTCAAGGTATTAAGGTGTCATGATAGAAAGAAAATACACCCATGGCGTATAAGTTAAAAAATCATTTCTTTCATATTTTCATCGAAAAAGACCTAAAGTACCTCATTTGGAAAATGATAAAAAGATTTCATTCAAAAACTTTTGTAAAAATTCAAACATGAATAAAAATAATTTACAAATATGTAAGATAATATTAAATATAATTTGAATTTTTTTAAGATACATGGACATGAATGAAAAAAATCTCCTAGGAGATAATTACGTATAAACAACCTAGAATAATAATGAGATTGTGAAATTTACCATTACCTTGTACTTTCCTTTAGTTGAATATGATTTAACATCATTTATAATGGTTTAAATCATGTTATTAGATTATACCGTAACCATATGAAAATATATGATATCTTATATGATCTTCTTATATCCTTCTATTAATAATATTACATTATTACCCTTCTTTTAGTCATGAATTTATTCATTTTCCTATTCATGTTTTGTCATGTAAGTCAGGATTTATATAAATAGGATATATTTATTTCATCTCTAGATTGAAATTAAGTTCATATATATTATATTTACTCATTATATACATTTTTATAATCATTATTTCTTGGTTAACATAAAAAATGAATCGCAGCATGTTGTGTACATGGTAAGCCATATGCACGCATGAGCGACAATATCATTCCCATAATGGTGAAAGGGTAAATAATTGGATGGTATATTAATTATAAAGAAGAAATATCATATCAAATTTTTTATTTATATCCATTATATCTATCACTATACCCATCCAAATAAAGTGGTGATGAAAAACTTATTACACTACAACGTGGAGATGGTAAGCCGTACACACACACACACACACACGACACTTCCATTTTTCATAGGACAAGTAAAAGGTCGAAAATGGTTGAAACATAATCATAATAATATCTAAGAATATCTATGAAACAATATTTGTTACTTTATAATGAATAAAACTCATGGAGATGAAGTATAAGAAAAAATGAACTTGAATGAATTGGTAAAAATAATTACCTCTTCTTTAGAAAACTTCTTTTAGATCTATTCTTAAGGGATCTATAGTTGTCTACTTAGAAGAATAACAACTCCATAAATTGTATAAAAATGTTTTGAGGATAAATTATAAGTTTTTTTTCGAGATGTAAGGGTCAAAGTGGTTTTAATAAGTGAGGGAGGAGGTTCCATTTTATAATTGAGGTGGGGGTACTTTTGGAAACTCTAAACATATTAAATTAATATAAATTAATTTTTAAATCCAAATAAATCAAAAGTGAGTTATTTATAATATATAATTAGTAGGGTTATAAATAATCTCAACTAATATTTTTTATATAAGTTTAGGTCACATTCTTACCATTATCATTTCACTTTAACACTTATTTAATCTCTTTAACTCTTACTATAGCTACACATGTGTTTACTACTTAATGGTTAATATAGTTATTATAAAATGAAAAAAGAACATAAAATGAGTCTTGGATTACTTTTTTAACTTTATACCAATCATTTGGATTAATTTAATATTTTTATAAATTTTATATAATTTTAAAAAATATGATTTATTTTAATATAAAATTAATATCAATTTTAACACTATTCATTACATGAATTTTTTATAATATCATAACAACATGATATAATCGAAAAAAAACTTTAATACATCCCTAATATGTCTTTTTCATCTATGAAATACATGAATGATATTGATTATATCAAATTATATTTATTTAAATATTTTTAAAATCATTTATTTGATTTTTTCATTATCTAAATAATTACGACATCATCCTTATATAAGCCATTTAAGGTAATTATTTATTCCATAAAATTTAAAAATAAATTATCATGATGAATATAAACATATTATAATTCAATATAATATTTATAGTCTAATTTATATTCTGTATAACCCTATAATAAAAATGATATAGTTATTAAAAATATGAGTATGAAATCTTTAACTTATACCTAAATAAAATATAATAAATGTCATACTCTGATTCAAATGGCTTAAAAAAGTTATAATATCATCCCATGGATGATTTTTGTTGTCAACCACTTATATAATGATATTTGGATTTTTGGATAAGTTTTAGGGTAATATATAATATTTATAATATTATATTTACCATTAACTACTTAATTTACCTATAACCATATTAATAAAAAAATATTATAGTTACTATTAATAATTCCCAAAAATAAAAAAACTATTTATAGAATAAAAACCCATTTATTTTAAATATGGAATATGTTTTTAAAAATTCAAAACACAGAAGTTGTTGTAATTAATTTAAAATTAATCCCGTTGACGGAATGAGAGTCTTTAAAGTGAAATGTTCAAAACGTTCAAATGTTTTAATATTAAAATTCATTGTGAAAATGATTCAATTTATCAAAAATGGGTTAATTTTTTTAATCTAATTAAACATTAAAACCAATTAAAAATATATTCTAACACTATAAATTATTTGGACAAAAAAGATGTTTTCATTTAAAATGTAATATTTTATCACTATTCATCAAAACATTAAACTTATTAAAAAATACTAAAATTTAGAGAAATGTAAATTTATATATTAATATTTAAAATTATAATTTTATTTTCTTCAAATAAATTTTAAAAAGTTTCAAAAATTGGATTTAAAATAAGTTCACCATTAAAAGGTGGTAAAATTTATTTTAAAAAAATATTGGTTTTTATGCGTAAAATTGGGTTTGTTCTTATGTAATACATATAAAACCTATTATATGAATATAAAAAATATTTTATTGAATATATAAAAAATATATTTCTTTAATATCATTTTCTAATTGTAATTAATTAAATTTATTAAGATAAAATGCCTTTGGAAGCATTAAAATAAACATATTTTCTTTATATTCAATTAGTTTATATTTTTATTTTTAAATAACTTGTAACCAATGAATTCATATTATATTTTTATAAGATAGTTAATAATGTTCATAAATGCTTATTTAACAGTTAGGTTAAAATGGTTACATTTAAATACTAATATTAAGTTTTTTTAAGCTCGCTGTTGCATACAACATAAGATATGAAAGAAACTGAATTTAAAAAGAGACATACCATTATAATCTTGGGGTGTTATAGATAAACTTGTGTATTTTTATATGATAAATTATGATTTGTGGGATTAGATGATTTATGTAAATGATTTTTTCTTAAATTTTTCATACCGTGAATTTATGATATTTTTTAATTGATTTTATTTTTAGTGTGAATTTAAATTAGTGATTGTCCTAATTAAGTATTTTCACTCTTGAGAAATTTTTATAAGCCTAATATTTCCATTATTTCATGAGTGTATTTTTTTGAGTGAAACTTCAAAAAGATTTCTTCTAGAACATTCTTTGTACCTTATCAAAGCAATGACTATACAAGTTTCATTTAAAAGGACTAAGGATATTTCTATTTATCCTTTATCCGAAGACTTACCTTTACATTAATCTTTTTTAAAACCCCAGAATCTATTAAAAAAATTGTTAGATAAGAACCTTTTTATATTCCTAATTCATCCTTTCCTACCCTATTCTATGTATTTTTCATAATTATAAAATATATTAGTGGTGAAGAGATGGTTCAATTGTGAAATGGATTTTTATTCTAAAAAAATAAGAATGTTGGTGATTTTATGGGGATATTGAGAAGATTCATGATTATTTATTCAATATAATTTACTGAAAACCCTTTTTTTAAAAAAATAAAATAAAAAATGGTTGTGTTTGGGAGGGTAAAAATAACAATTGCTTGGTGAATTATTCTAATCATTTGGGGTTGGGTGGTGGATGTAATAATTATTTAAACTCAAATTTAAAAAAAATTAAAAAAAGGGAATTTCTTTTAAAATAGGGTGTATCATTCATTATTCATCATTTATTCTTGACCTTACTTTGATTTTTTTAGGGAAATAATAGATTTCATCTTAAAGGGATAATTTTTCATTAATATTCTATTGATTATCATTAAAATTTACCTAGAGAGTAAACTCCATTTTTTATTTAATTATTTTACATCATTACCCTCCTCCCTAAATCCTCAGAGTCAATTGATAATAATGGTGAAACCCTTGCGACTTATTGTGATTTTCCCATATAGGGTAAAGATATTAGATGCATTTCCACCATATGGTAAGGAGCATAATTCAATGTATGAGAAACAAAATCTATTTACCTTTTTATATATATTATATGTGAGAAAACATAAAGTGGGGTAAATTAAAAGTGGTATGTACATTTAAAAATAATTAATAAATATAAAAGGAATAAATAAATGTAATTTTTAAGTTGAAATAGATATTAAAAAATACACGGTCGACAATTTTTTTGAAAAAAGAGGAATTGATGGTATTTTTATTATTTGATGCTTAAAAATTTAATCCCTCACTAAATCACTTTATATTATTAACATTAAATTTAAATATTGGTAGAGTGGGAATCCTTTGTAATTTTTTTTGAGATCTCATCCCCGAGTACAAGATTGAATCTAAGTGTGAAGAGAATTGATGTCTAAATTTTATATAAACATTTTTATATATTAAAAGTCAGTACATTAGTAAATAAAATTGATAATTACTTACTGGTTATTTTTTAATTTATTTTTGTGAGAAACATTAAAACATTATTTATAATAAAAATATCAAAAGGAAAAGGATTCATGATAAAATAAGATGCTCCATGTTGAATGATATGTCAAGGCCTGATTCTGAAGCTCGGAATTACAAACTCATATCGAAATAGATCTAAAATCACTTTGAAACATAAATTCATGTTACGAAACACCTATTAAAGAAATTAAAATCATCAAAAACACTTGATTATATAAAAAATGGTAGAAAATAAATCTTGGAGGCATGCCATGATTTTTCAAGGTGTGGCACCATAGGTCATGCCATAAAAGTGAATGATAGAAATTTATACATATGATATTTAACAAATTAATGTTTTGACTATGAACTAAATTCCTAGTAACCCCCAGAGTTGACTTTGATAGTTTTATTGGCCATATTTATGGCATTTTAGATTCCCATGACTCAATTTTCATCCATAAATACATAGGGGATGATATGCGGAAAGATAAATTCAATGTTAGAAGCTATCCTTAGGTATGAAGTGCTGCGTGAAAGAGTTTCACTAGGCTAATCCATCATTCCTCATAAGATTTTTTTCCTTTTCCCCCACTCTCACCATCTAATGACTAGTATAGGAAGGAAATTATCTTATGTGATGAGTGACATAATCATAAGAATATTGTGCTATGTTAATGTTTTTATTTTATTTTTAGTTTTTGTTGGGTTGTTTATTTGAACCAGAATTATATCTCCCTGCATTCTTTTATCATGGTCATTAATACTTTAATTGGGAAGAATAATTTAAAATTATGCTAAATAACCTAATTATTTTATGAAAATTCTAAAAATAATGATAATTACGCTTAAACATGGGTTAGATTTCCAAATTAATTGATCTACCCATAGTAATTGACCATATGAAAATAGGAAACTAATAGATTAAATATGAATCACCAAGACCAAGGGTGTTCATAGATTCAATTTTGACGATATTCTAACTAAGGGTGATTAATTATTAATCCACTAGAACATGAACTTAAAAATTATGGAACTTGGAACGTTTTCACTCATTAATTTCAAACCAAATATATTTCTTTTCTCTATTTATCATACAAATTCAATAAATAATTTTTAATTTTTATGGAATATTTTCAAAATAATCTCTAGGGTTTAACCTAAGACTCACCAATCACTATATTTAATTTATTGATAGCATTAGCTTCATTTTTAAAATTAATTATTAAATTTTATTAGCCATTTTTAAAATAATAACACCCATTGGGTTAGTCATCCTATTCACTATAAATCATAAATCCCCTAAAAATTTATCATTCTCATTGAAAGAGAAATGAATCAAATTATCCCTCAATATGGGTGTGTAAACCCTTCATACATTATATATCTATCTCAGACCTAAACCAGCTTTCTAAGACTATAATGGTTTCTATAATAATCTCAAGGGGTGTAATCCTATGTTATTTACAAACCATACCAACCCTAAAGATAAAATTTAAGATCATCATACACAAAAAAATAATCTTTTCCAATTGTTGACTTGGATTTTGGGAGGTGCTAGATCACTAAATAAAAATATAGAACCAAATCCAACTCTATAATGTTCTAATCTGCACAACCCTAAACATAAAGCACTCTAAATACAGATCCTATTTATTGAAAACTGATACCCCACATAGGAATGTAAAATCATATATTAAAAATAATATAGTTAAGTGTTATAGGGTCCACCCACCATTTTAATAGAGAAATGCCACTTAATCCCGGATTTATCTATTCTCAATAATGAATATCTCAAGGTACACTAATACCCCACCATTACATGATACCCAATATTTTTGAAAATTCCTAAATAATTTATTATAACACTTTATAATCAATTAAAATATTTAACCCAAAAATATATTTCCCATAGAAACTAACTCAATTTATTTGTAACAATGAAACCAAGACTAATGACCTATCGAAGGTCAAAGGTAGTCCCTATACATGATTCTAAAAAATATACATTTCAACTAACACAAAATCAACCATATGTTATATCTAACTTATTCAAAATACCTAAATAATATTTTCAAATGACATTCATTAACTAAAACATTGAAATATGACATGTGTAAAACACTCCATGACATCCACTATCCACCACATGAGAAATCATCACGATTCAAGATAATTCCACCATTCTTTGATGGAATAATCATCAAAACCCTATATTGAAGGAATAATAGATTTTTGGAAATGTATAAATGGAATAATGAAAGGAAAAGGATGAGATAATTCCTCTAAAATTATATATAAGATCCTCATAAACCAACACCCATCAATGAGGATACATAGAATCTAAAGAGGGAGGAGATATTGATAAAATGAAAAAAATGAGCACCCTTCACAATTAATGACTTATAGGGGTTTTAAATGAAAATTTCATTGTTCTTCAGAGTTGTACAAAACTCAAAGGGGATACTAAGTACCTGGTCAGGCACAAAGTGTTACCCAATCATCCATTGAATGCCCGATGTTGATCTATCATCTAGTCAATGGGGATCTAGGGGGTTCTACCATCATGTGTAAGATACCAATATACATTTCCCTATAGTAGGTAATAATAGACAACATAATATGTAAATTTATTTTTAGGTCCACCTAGTTCCTCATGCATAATTCACCCAACACCCAAAACCCTTAGGAACCTCTAATCATGGGAAAAATTTCTACTAGAGATATATGAACTCCTTGAATTCTAATCCCAATACGATTTAACCTACCATACTCTATTACTAGACTAAACATTTAAATTCCCTATGACAAGAATGACTTATTACAACATTGTTCATTATAATAACCTTATGGTTCTCTAGACCATAAGAACCATATATTATTCTCACATTTCCACCTTAACACTATATTTCCAATCATAATAGATATATATAAGATATGAAAAGAGTTTCACTCGAATTTTATCATCACTTTAGAAATTATAACTCATTCACACATTCAATAACCTATATTCCACAAAAACCAAACATACCTTATGAATAATTTTTCATAAAATTGTTGTTCAATTTATTTAATAGAAATAACCATCCAAAATTTAATCACATTTAAAAATAACTTTTATTTGAAACACTCTTATGTGTTACTATTTTAATTAGTATTTAAATGTCAATATATATTACTAAAATAAGAAACAAAATTCAACTATAGTTGAAATATCAACTTCATATATCACATTACACCTCAAAAAATAAAACCATCAATATATGAAAAATTTATACTTGAGTAAAATTAATTAATTTAGAAATACTTATAAAATTAATATTAGAGAAATTTAATTAATTAAAGTAATTCCCCTATAACTTTAATAATATATGAATTTCACATTTATTACATTTCTTTATCTAGATAGTGAATGAAAAAATGAAAAACAATTAGCTCTTGACTGACCCCAACGACTCTTTTCTAGTCCTATAATTCGGTACTCAGAATACCTAGACTAAAAATATCACACATGCTAAGAATTCTTATATCAAAGACTATGATATGCATGCCATGTCCTGTTTCTATAGTATTCATTTTGGATATATATGAACATAGTATAAACATTATTTAATGATATCTAATATCCAATTTTTACCAAATCTATCATAGAAACATTAGAAATATGATATAAAATATAAAGAGTTAACTTGGATTATACATCGACCTGAATTAGACCACCACATTCACTATGAAAACACTACTATCTCTTGGGGGTAAAAACTAGATTCGATGGTCTATGTCAACCATTAAGGAATGGAAAATATAATTTTAATCTTAACCTAGTTTATTATCAAATTTTTACAAAAATCCATCATGGACCATTAATTTTTCAAATATATCAAAAACATGAAACTTACAAATAACATAAAAAGAACACTCTAGTGGGTCCTGCATTATTTATATAAAAACATAAATTCAATTATCAATATGATTGAAAATTGAATTTAATTTCTATAAAAATATAGAACAAATAATGAGAAAAACTAAAAATAATAAAATAAAAATTCCTATGGTAATATTTCATTTATGTCCCCTACTATCGATAGCATCCCTAACTTGGATATATTGGGATGTCATGTTTTATTTATTAAACAATAATCCAGTCCAAATATCATCATAGAAACCATCTATACATACCTACACTTATCAGTAATGAAATATGTAAAAATAAATTTGTGATGATGTGTATACACATGGTTTGGATATAAAGAGTATGCATGCCATACCAAAACACATAAAGTAACATATGTGTATATAATTTAGTGTATGAATGTGAATGTATTTATTGATTTTATAATAATAATATATCAAATAAATATCAATAAAAAAATCATATCTTTCTAATGGTGACCCAATTTAAATCATGTAATAATAATCATGTTTTTCTTCACCACCAGGTAAAGAAAAAAAAGAAAAAAAGTACATTCAACACTATTAAGTAGAGTAATACTGAATGTAATGAATAATAACTCCCACTCAACTAATAATATATATATATACTATCAATATAACTATAAATACAATTATAATTATATAAACACTCTCAAAGAATATTTTTGATGTAAAATAAAATATTTGAAAGATAAATAAGATGGAAAAGGGAATCTCAACATTCTATAACAATGCAAAGATGAAAAGGAAATTTTCTACATCCTCACCCTGAGGAAAAATAATAATGGTAACCATATAAATAGAACCATATCATAATTTAAAAACTATAATAATATCTAATCAACTGAAAATAGATAAATATTTATTATACTATAAATTAAAAAAATTCCATGAAAAATATATAGAATATAAATATAAAATAAAATATCATTACACTGGTGTATTAAATGGTAATCCAATAATGGATTAGTCACCTGACTAAATTAGATTATACAAAATAACTGAGGTCAAATGTAAAAAAATACTATCATATGATCTTAAAATTTATCTCACGTAAAATTACCTCAAATACCACTTAGAGTTATATCATGAAATAATATTAAGTATTCACTACTCATTAATATTTCTCACAAAATTATTCTAATATGGGAAATCCTATATCAAAATTAAAATCACTCAAATTCCATGTGAATACTATTTCCCAATTCATATGTATCCTTAATCCTCCACCCTTACCTTACCCATCAGACACAAATTATATATTCAAAAAACACACATAACCCTTGAAACCTATTACATAATCAAGGACATTCTAAAAATCTCACAACCACCACATTATAATTCACTCTCTATATTTTTCCTGGTCCTAAAATTGATCTCCCAATAATATAGACAATATATCTAACATAAAACAAAAAATTGGGAATAAAGTTGATATATAGTGGACCCATAACAAATAAAAATTAAATAAGAATAAATTAAATCCTATGTGAAATAAATATTTCCACCCAATAATAAATAATAATATAGATTTAAAAGTTCAAAGGGAATTATAGATATTAAACATGATAAAGAAGATAAAGAATATTTGAAATGAAATAAATTTAAATAGATAATTTAGCTTTGATGAAAAACTCCCTTGTTAATTTACTTAATTCAAATAGTTGAATAATGGGTTTGACTAATTTAAAATAAAAATGTTCTTACCCAAATTAACCACCATTGATAAAATAGATTTTACTAGTAAAAAACAACAATTTAAGAGTTATTTATTTAATTGAAATTTTATTTATATTAGCAGACTAAATGAACCCTCTCAACTCCATCGATCCCATCCATTACATACTAATGAATCAATCTATTAGAAAAATGCAAAGTGACGTTCATTTAATTATAATTCATTCCGGATATCTATGGAATATAATGATTTATCTATTTTTAAATATAGTATGGAGTTAATTGAAACTTACATAACGATTAAATGTGTATATAAATGAATAATAGTTTATGAACCAATGAAAAATACTATGAAAAATATATTTCAAATTAATTAATTAATAGTGAAACATAAATATAATCATCGATAAGTAAACATTTATTCTTAAAATAAAATATCTAAACGACGATTCACTTATTTTTTTTAAAATAAGCAAGTAAAAAATAGATTATAATTAAGTAAAAATTTCATATTGTCACATGATAAGAAGTAAAATTTAATATGGAAGTAAGTTAAAGCCAATATATTCATGAAACCATTATACATATTATTAAATAATTTATCATAGAAAAATGAAATTTTAGAAAATAATCTATTTTTATTTATAAAATACCTATTTAAAGTTTATTATAGTTTTAGAAACCAATTAGAAAGAACATCATAATAATATCTTAATTTATAAGTACTTTGGAGTTATTTTCCAAATATTATATCTGTTAGTTCATCTGAATGAGATGTATATAGATAAATTAACTATAGAAAATAAACCAATATCAATAAAATAAATATAAAAATAACACTAGTAAAAAAAAATATATAGAATCCCGTAATTTATATATAAAATAAATAATTTATTTAACCTAAAAATTCCTTTAATTAGCTATGAATCAAATAAATATGTAAAAATAATAATCATATAATTCACCTTCACCAAAATAATGATTTACAGAGTGAGATCAAACTTCATTATCCAATTCTAGTTCATTCAAAAAAATCCCTTATCATTATCAAATTTTTTACCATGTTTCAAAAAAATTCAATATGAAATACTTATCTTTACCTACCATAAATATAAGAAAAATAATGGAGAGGAATGAAGAAAGAAGAGGGGATAATATTTACTTCGATGTGAAAAATCGAAACTCTCTCAAATGTAACAGTTTAAATAAATATAAATAATATAGAACGAAGAGTATGGGAGGGATATCCACCTTCATTTTTATGATTTGAGAGATAAAAACCAACTAATAATTAAAAAAATGATAAAAATACCAAAATGGTTATGGTTTAAAAAATAACTACGGACCATTGATTACCCAATGATTGTCTTCTAACTATATGTTAGTTGTGCTGGGACATAATAGAATTCAATATACTACATAATGATTATATAATGGGTAATATACCCTTTTCTATATCCCCATATTCCTCGTGAAACAATATTATAATACTAGTATATTTTTGGAACCACAAATTTATAATTTAAATTCTAAAGACACAAAAAATATAATCTATGAGATTTTTTAAACATATTTAATTCTAAAAAAACCACCTTAAACTTCCAAAAAAATTAAAAAAATTAAAATAATAATTATCCAATTATAAAAATTTAGATGATCCTAAATTTTTATCATAAATTTTACAATTATAAACCCAAATCAATCTCATTTTTAATTAAACAATATAAGGATATTTATAGTAAATTAATTGGGGGCTACACCAAAACTAGCCAATTTACTAAATCCTTCCCTTAATTCATGTTTATTATAATTTTTAGTTTCTTAAATTGACTTATAATAAGGAATATTTTAGCCCATAGTTTATATAACACTCGAGCTTCAATTATAGTAAGTAAGATTTTCATTCTAAAGAAACTGAAGCATAATGCACATATCAGTATCCAAGAATGTGATTAAAATAGAAATTATAAAATTATAAAATTTTAATTTTATAAAATTAATTTCATTTTTTAAATAACCATGTCAAAATTATTTTAGGGTGATTTTTTAAATTTTTTCAAAAATGACTAATTTTTTGTTAAATTTTGAAAAATACTACAAATATTGTAACTTTTATGAATATATTAGTACATAAGAATTATATGAAGGTTTAAAAAATATTATATATATATCAAATTTATATTTAAAAAATAATATAATATTTTAAAATATAATTCTAAACTTATAAATCAATGTTTAACATTTTTCATATCTAAGTAATTTATTAAATCAAATAAATACAATTTTTGGTTCTTCCCTTTTAAAAAATTATTCTTAAGGTTATTTTTGGTTTTATATTATATTCAAAGTAAAATAAGCCACATTTAATTATAAATTATCACATTAATTTCATATTAATCAAAATTATATATGACTTTGGTAAAATATCATTTTTATGCTTAAAACATGCATTTTTATAAAAACAGATTCCATTGCATTTTGTGAATTTTTATTAAAACTAATTTTTACCCCATCTAGAAATTTAATATTGTAAAAAAATTATATATTTTTAATCACCATAATAAATATTATGACATACATTTAAATTATTTCTTAGTCACAAAAAATAATAACCATGGTAAATATTTATCACTTCAGTTGAGGGTAAAACGATTCAAAAAGGTTAAAATAAAAGGATAAGACTTTAAGATAGCATAAAATTCTTGATTAAATCTAATTATTTATATTTATTTCCAAATTAACCTCTTAATATTTTATTATATGATAATTTCAGGCCACCTAAATAGTTAAATTCATATATTATATAATTTAGATTCAAGTATTTACAATTTCTCAACCCACCACACTTATAAATATGAACCACGTCTCTTGTATTATACAAACTTCTTAATCCACATAACTAAACCAATAACTTCCCAAAATGAATTTTATTGACCTTTAGGTCATATTCTGACCAAAATACCACTTCAAAAACGCATAAGGTGTAACCCAAAGGATATTATCAAAGGAAGAGGTATATGTTCTCACTCATATTTTCCAAGCTTCTTTATTCATAAAATTCCTTCAAATCATAAATAACCATATTAAAATAAATAAATATATATATTTACTACAATGATATGTTTTTATGTTAATGGAACATCTATTTTCAATCTTCCTTCCATCTTATTGAAAATAAAGACATCCCTTGTGAGTACATACGGACTACCGTCTCTACATAATAGTGTAATTCATTTTTCATCACCTCCTCACTTTTTTGGTAGTAAATATTAAATTAATGAATATATATAAAATATTTAGGACATTATAATGGTTTTCTTAAAATAATATATTGTCTATGTAGAACCCCACCCTTTCGGAGGTGTATGGTCTGACCAAAAGTTTGTCTAACCTCATGTCACTCACATTAACAGAGGTGTTTGGGTTTTGGGAGGCATGTAAAAAAAAAGTTCGGAGGGTTTAGGAATATTTGGGATAGAAAAAGTTCTTACATCTTTTTCTGATAGTTGGTACAGAGCCACCAGCAAGCTAGTGGAAAGGGAAATAACCCTACATTGGACTTGGGCTCATCATCCAGCTTATGACCCATGGGGAAACTAGCTGATGGCCTCATGGTTAGTTTTTAAATATTGTAAGCCTTATAATTTCACCTGAGGACACACCTTTATTCCTCTACTTAGTATTTTCACCCCATTTTAGACTTTAGAAGTCCTTTATTACTCATTATCTTCATTCTTCTCAATGGTGGATCCTTTGATCCTTGTTCATTTGAAACACTATCACAATAGATTTGGTTCTAGAGTTAATGATATGAGTCTGTTTACTTCTATTATTCATTTATTACACTTATAAGAAGTATATCAATAGTTTAACCTAACATTCCCTCTTTTCACAACATTAATCTGCTTCTCCTTTTTCTTCTATTTTATGCTGAACCAATGACCCATTCTAAGAGTGTGGACATTTCTAAGGGTAGGGCATGTGGTACTAAAGTATTTACTATAGTATTATATATTTTTAAAAGTTAATGGGTTGTCGGACCTGTGAAAATTTTGTCTGTTGACTGTAAAACTAAAATTTAAGCCTCAAATTTAAAATTTACAAGTTCTTATTCCCTTATATATAATTCTTATTGATTACCTCAAAGGTGCTATCATGGGGATGCCTCACTTGATACATGGATCCCATTAGGTGGTTATACAAAATTAGAAAAACAAAAAAATTTGTAATTAAAATTAAATGATAGATTTATAATTGGTATAAGAGGTTGTGGTTTTGGAATTTGTTTATATTTTGACTTCATAATTAAGGAAACGTGATTCAAAATGGTCTTGTGCAAAATTTATTAGTTAATATAGGGAATATATATTATTATTGATATGTCATATATGTAAATGAACCTATGTGATGGGTGATTCTATGGAAATTCCTTAGTTTTGAAATGTTACCTAAAGTTGTTAAGTAGTAATGGGTAAAATAAATGAAATTTTATGAAATTAAAAGTGAGATTATGTTTTCATATCAACTTGATAAATTGGAAAATAATGGTTTAAGATCAAAATATGAATTTTATGATATAAATTTATTGATTAAAAAATTAATAGAAATTGTAAAGTGAATTAGCTAATATAAAAGTATAAAATGGGGTCAATGTGGTAAGTGGTAAATAGTGAAATATAAAATCCATATTTAAATGCTAAATAAATATTTTTATGGAAATTATAATGTGTTAAATTGTGAAAATAATCTTGGGAAAAATTTTGATTCTTTGTTTAGAAAATATAATTGGGAGAAGTTTTTAAATTTTATAAAAAACACCCTATGAGGCGGTCCATGATGTTGGCTAATAAAACTATCATAGGGGAGATTTATGTTACTTATTGGAGTATGCCTCACATGAGAAAAATCTCATTGGGAAGGTCCATGTTACTTTTGGGATTATTTCTTGGATTAGTAAACTATCATATGGGAGGTTTGTGATACTTATTCTATATAATAAGGAGACCCATGTAAGTTATGGCTAGCGTAGTCCATGAGATGAGCTTAGGGAAACCCTAACAATGGCCAATGTACGTATATTATATCAAGGTCACATAACTAAGGATTGATGTATGTATAAAAATGATCTCATGTGTCTTTGTGGAGGCATAAAATTCTTATTTATTTTCTGATTTTAAATTTAATTATTAAACTATTTAAATTGTTTATTTTTTATTTGTATTACTTCTACATGAACCTTTTTTTTCATACTGGTTATATTTTGGGATACCATTGGTGGTGGTCTACTAAATTATACTCAGACCCTACTTGGGACTCTATGACACTTGGGTACCCAAGAACATGCTACTTGATTGTAGGTTTATGCTTTATTAAGGTCATTTCTTGATGTTTAGATTATTAGGATAGAGTACGTATGTTTGGGACCATTCTAGGACTTGAAATTATTTTGGGGTTTTATTAGTTTTTTTTGTTGGTTATTAATTTACATATAATGAGTTTCTAGTGTATGAATACATGATATGGTTTAAGGTTAATTTGATAAAACAAGTTTATTTTATTTATTGTCAACACTTTCCTAGATTCCATTTCACTCCCATACTTATCTGGATGTATCTAATTGCTTTATTATTACCAATATTGATTTCACTATGATATATGACTATAGTATTTCCATTTCACCACTTTATTCCTATGCTACTAGTCTAAAACCTCTAGTGTATAAGGAGGTTCACCTGAGGGATAGTAGTGACCATAGATCCAGGGGATGATTTGGGTTATTGGATAGCGGGACATTGAAAAGTGGAACCAAAGCATGCTTTTCTTTTGTTTTACTTTTGGGGAAGTTATACACGATATATTTTATTATTAGAACATGGTATAGAACTTTTTCTTAGGATTGGCCACACTATGTATGAGGGAAGCTTATGTTACTAGGTCTGGGTTTATTGTTCATGATATTCGAATTTGCTGTTGATCTAATTTCACCATGAGTGACACACATGATTATGAGGTTTTTAATTTATTGGACTTGGAACTTATATCTTGTGTATAAATCAATTATATTATGAATGTTATATTAACTAGTCATTTTCATGACTAACCATGATTGTTTCCATAGACTATAATAGGGGCCAGTTAATTAAAGTGTCTGAAACCATTTATAATGTTTTTCCCTATATAATTTTATGGTGGAATCTTACATAAACAAGCTTCTAAATTAAAAAAATCATATTATTTTATTAAATAAATTTTTTAATATGAGGTATCTGCTAAATAAAATGATAATTAATACCTACATATAATTTTACTTTATAACTTGTAATTTCCATTTCAATTAACTGAGCCAATGTTACTAAATGGTTAAAAGTGTATTAACTAGTCACTTGTTTGGTTTATTTTGTGGAATTATCTAAATAAAATTTCAAGTATAACTAATAAATCATTTTCCTCAATGAATCGTACATGAAATTTCATTTACCTAAGTAATTATAATAGAATTTTTCAATTGATGTAAAATAGGAAAGTGGAGAATTGTGAATCCTATATATATGTACGACGTGGACCTATGGGTGGTTTATGTGGACCCCATGAATGTGTAGTGGGGTTCTTTTATAGAGTATAAGTTATTCTATATCCTTGAGATTAAAGATATATAGAATGACATGGAATGTTCCTGTTATCACTTTTCACAAGTTATGACTTTTTTGGGGTTGTGATAAGATGATTCATAGAGATTTTTGTGATAATTATTATTTATAATATACCCATGAGTAAGAAGGTTATAATAGAATCAAACCAATATATGATACCCTATAATGGGTCTTTGGAACATTGGATGCTGTGAGACCTTGTAATACGGGTGAGTTCCATCCTGAGAGTTTTGAACTTTTTGGGATTGGATGTGTGAGATAGGTAAGAGATCCTAGTGTTCATCAATAGGCATGACTCCAGATAGAGATTCGATGCCTTTTTACCTCCAAGGGTGACCGGTTAGAGGGTCCAACTGAGTCTGTGAGGGCCTCTAGGTTTATGAGGTAGGGGTATATACATTAACTTATGAATTATGTACATGAGGGGTGATACCTAGTATATATTTTAAGAAAATTACATTCCATTGGAATTCTAGGAGAACCTATGTGTATGAACATTCAGTATTATAGATGATTTTGGGAGGTATAGGATCACTTATATGTTTATCCCTATTACCACCCTAGTGTGGTTTACAAATGATTTATCGATTAGAATCATGGATAATAGAACTAGAACAAGTATGGTGTGGAAAAATATCATTTTGATACCAAATAATGATAGGTTCTCAGGTAGATGAGATTTTAGGCATATGAGATGCCTTGGGAATGACAACACAGGTGGTGTAGAACAATTGAATTTGTGGTGCATCAGATAATAGGTGACAATGACTAATAACACTATCAAATGGGGGATGACATGAGTCATATGTAAATTACTGATACCCTTTAAATTGAAGAACCCTAAGTGCTAGTGCTTTAGTAGGGCAAGTGGTTTTTGATGGAAGGGATAGTCATGTTCCTGACCCTATCGACTTATGATGTACCTTTAAAAGAACAATGATAGTATAAATAAAATACTTTAAAAATTTATAATGATATTAATTGGTGGGTAGTTAAGAATTTAGGTATCCTTAGAACAAGTGTGATTCCCAACCTTAAAGGATGTTCCAAGGGTTCTCCTAGATTAATGGAAGTGAGATGCTTGAAGTAATGGATAGTTGTTTAAATTTAAATGTGGTTTTATATTTCGTGATATGTGACTTAGGGGTTGTGAGTTGGTTTTGTGATTCGGTCATGGAGGACAGTGAAACATATAGGTTTCGGTGATGATGTGTTGGATACATGCGGGGCTTATTAGGCTTGGGTTGGTGAAATGGGTCATGTGTGGTTTTTTTGGAATTCATGGGGTCTTGTAGAGACTTGAGCTATGTGGTGGTGTTAGTTCCTTACTAAGAATTAGTTGATGAGTTTTTGGATGAGTTTCATGGAGCTATAGTGAGTTTCACTTGGTTTTTTCTCTTTTCTGAGGTAATTGGTAGAATTTGTGGATGTTTTCTACATGGTGTCCTAGAACTTTGTGGATCAATGTGTGGTTGTATGTTTGACATGAATTTGAACTTGACTAAGGTTTTTTGGTATATGAATGTGATGAACTTGGATCAAGATGTTTTTCATGAATGTGTTATGATAAAATATGTCAAGTTCATACTCTATGAGTGGTATAAGTGAATACAAATTGTGGTGAGTGTTTCTAGGTTCAAAATATGAAACAATTAATGTGGAATGGGTCCTGGTTTTGATAACTGTTTACTAGATAACAATTTTCATTGATATTGCATCGAAATAGTCAATGAAAATTTATATAGATTCCTCAATGTATGGAATGTATGGATTTAGATGTGGTGTTATGTGGATTCTAAGTGATACCTTTAGTAATGGGTTGGACGATGGTGATTTGAGTGTAATTTATAACATCTTTAAATCTATTCTCAAGGTGAAGCACCATGGAAGAGATTCAGTTGATTAATGTTCCAAACATGGAATCACACTTGGTATAGGGGATATGAAATTCTGTGTGTACTAGGATGATTACAACATTCTCTATGTTTTAAAGTATCTTTATTGAGTTCCTAGAAACACATCAATGGGTATTACCAAGATTTTTTTGAGATCGGGTGGCTATAGGAGGATCAAGTTTTGTTTCTTCATGAAAAAAGATAATTAGTTGGAAACTGCTTCAGGAATGTAATATCTTGTATGAAAATTGTGTTTGAGGGTGGGAATGGGGTTTTTAAGGGAATCTATCTTTTTTAATATTTGTGTATGGGTGGTTCAAACTCATTAGATTATTTAGGGATGAAAAATAAGAAATTGTAATGAATCTTGGTGAGTGCACTTGTTATGTGTGAGGTGTAATGTGATGAGAACCATTAATAGTTTACTAATAAACTGATAGAGTATCATGGGAAGGTGAGTATAATGATGATGAGTGTAGGGAAGGTCTAAATGAATATAATTCATATGATACAACAAGATGATTTCTATCTCATTTGTAAAGTAAATGAAGTTCTGGACAAGACCCATAATGTGTTAGAATGCGTAAAATGTATGAGGGTCACAATGGTCATGAACCTTGAATTAAAACCCATGTGAACTGATGAGTTTTTATGTGATGAAGCTGGCGTGGGGGATGTTTTGGATCAAACATAACACACATGATGTATTTTTTATGGTTCAAGGATTGATGCCTAGTAATTCTTTGGAATTCAGCTCGAGGATGAGCTATTATATAGTGAGGAGGTTGTAACACTCACCCCTTTTAGGGGGTATGTTCCATTTTTTTTTCAATACTCACATGAAATGCCTTAATAGAGTTGTTTGGTGTGTGGAAGGTATGTGAGAAAAATTTTATTAGGTTTTTGGAAAGATCTAGGGATACAAAATGTAATTATAGCTCTACCAACTAGTTGGTACTGGGTCACTGGATAGAAATTAGTAAGGTTAGTTTCCCTGTATGGGGCCTTTTCTCATTGGATATCTTGTGTATTCCTAGATTTTTTAAAGTGGGGTAGCCCTATAATTTCACCCGGGGCCACCCCTCAGTTCCTCAAATTTAGTTTTTTCCTCTCATTTGGCCAGTAACTACCCCCCTAATATATAACAACCAATACATTATATATATATATATATATTATATCTTATTAGATGAATATTCATTACATAACATTATGATCCATGTCATAATTTTATTTTTCTAGTATATTTATAATCATGGTCACATAAAGAAGTTGTTCATAAGAGTATCCTATTAAGTAATTAATAACCATCTTCCTTCCTAAAGATGCCATAATTAAAATCCTATTTTATAATTTGTGAAATGGAACATAGGAAAGGGCGAGGTCAGATTCCCAATAAGGGTGAATAAGGAAGAGATCAATGATCATTAAAACATAACATGAGCATAAGGGTATGAAAAAATGAGTATAACATTTGAAAACCATATTATTTATATCAAAGATCATAATAATAAGTCATGGAATAAAGTTTGGTAGTATATAAGACATGAATAATAATGAAATCAAAGAACACAATCCATGATAGAATAACATAAATATAGGAATGTTGAAAAAACACAATCTTATGATGTTTTGAACAAGTATAAATAGAAACATATTCACTAATTATATTAATTACATGAAATAAGGACCTCAAATAAACTTATATACATTAAATCCAAGTCTACACATAATCTTATGGTCATCGACTCTAGGTACAAGAATAAACATATGAATATGAAATCCAAGTCCACACTTAATATTATAAACATGAAATCCCGGTACATACTTGAAATTGTGAACCGAAAATAAATTTCACATATAACATATTCACCTCAAAATTCTCCGATCTTTAACCAATGAATTTTAGGGATTTATAATTATGGTCCCACCCATCACATAATCATAATCCATTCATATGTGTTCCACAAGATCACAAATTAATCATCATATATCATAACCCATGGAAAATAAATGGGTTTCATAAAAATTTCATCATAATAATCATAAACCATACAAAGAAATAATAAGTATTATATCCTAGTATCATATCCCAAATAAATCATAAGTAATATCAAATGGATTCAACTTAGATTAAAATTCATTTAAAATATTACTTGGAGTATTTCTTGAGGAAAACATCCATTTCACTTTGAAATCAATTATTTAAAATCTATTTTTTCAAAATATTAAATAAAAATTTTTATTTGAAAATTAACTTGGAAAATTATAAAGGTATTTTCAAATAATTGAGGGGTCATGATTGTGGAAAATTCAATTTATGTAGTATAATTTAGAAGAAAACATTCCTTTAATTTTTTTTGAAAAAGTAAAAAAAGTAACTCAATTTGAAAATGAAAAGAACATTCTTTTTAAAACATTTTTTAGGAAAATAAATCATTGGTAAAAAATAATTTAAAAAATAATAGTATTACAATTCAATATTCTAGAATTATTTTTAGAAAAAAGGATATTGAAGAAAATGTTTTTTTGACCGAAGAGAAAAAGTAAGTCATTTTTCATTAAAAATGTTGTTTTAGTCACTTGATTACATAAATTGAGAAAAATGAAAAGAAAATATTTAGACTCAAGAAAAATTAGTGGAGAAAAAAACTCATCTATTTCCTTATAGTTACACGATAATATTTCATAAATGTAACGTAATCATAAATTATCTCGATAAACAACGATATTGTAACACAAAACCCTTAATTTAAGTATGAATTGCTTAAAAAACTCTAATCTTTTATATAATAAATTTAAATTCATTATAATTCTATAATATAGGAATTTATGTACTTGTAATATCATATATGATTCTTTTATAACATTCTAACACCCTTTTATTAATAATTCTTTATTAACATCATCATTTATTGGTGTTAACAATTTCGTTTTTCATCAGAATTTTATTTCAATATTTTATTCCTTGTTATTTGATCATGTTTTAATCTCTTTATAATGAATAATGTGATATAAATAATATATATATCTTTTTCATAAATATTTAAAATCATTCATAAAAATAGAGATAGAAAAATAAATTACACTTTTCATAGAGACAGTAGGTTATACGTATGCTTGAACGTTGTTTTCACTTTGTGATAGATGAAAAAAGAAAGGTAATTAATAAAAAATATTTATGGAATAATTATTGCATCATATAAATAATTTATATTAATTAAATATATCCTTATCTCCATCCTTATAAAATAGAAATGAAAAACCAATCACATCGCATTGTGGAGGTCGTAGTCCACACGTACGCACGAGCGAGGTTATCATTCTCAAATGGGTTGGAAGGTAAAAAGGTTGATATTATATTATAATAAAAGAAGAATAATTATGTCATAAATATCATATATAAACTTTAAAACTATAATAATAACTATCCTAGAAAGATGGAGATGAAAAATGAATTGTATCGCTATGTGGAGATGGTAAGTTGTACGTACACTTGATAGATGCATTTAATTACCATTTTATAGGAAGGAGGGATGATAATGGTGATTTGATAGAAATAATAAAATTTAATTATTCTTATTATACTTAAATTATTATTTATTGATAAATACGATTTGTTTGTAGGAGGTAAATAAGAAGTAAAAAGAAAGTGATCAGTTAAGGTGCTAACCTCTTCTTTGAAACAACTCCTTTAGACCTTATCTTAAAGGTATTAGGTTTGGTATTTTGGGAATAAAATAAAATATATAATGTGACTAAGATAGTTTATAAAATAATTTTAAGGGATTTTTCAGGATATAAAGATCAAAGTGGTGTGAAAAGAGAAATGATGGGGACCTTTTTTAATTGACGGGAGGGGCACTATAGAGATTTCCTAAAAGTTTATAATATAATATTGTAATTAAATATCACCAGAAAAGCTCATCCAAAGACAATGCCTCTAAAAATTTATTAAAATAATATAAAAATACAACAAGAAAGTACCCCATGCTAGAAAAGACAACTACAAATCATAAAAACCATACACGTCTCCATATCCATGATCAATTGCTTCATTCGTAGTGGTCGATTCCAATTCCAAACATTCATAATGATTTAGAGTCATAAAATAATTCCTTATATGATTTAACTTTTCCAAATATAGAAACTCTTTAGAAGACTGCATACCTTTTCCCTTGCTGATAGAAGATCTGGTAGGCATCGATTTCATCATATAAGAATAATCTTTTCTTTGCCTTCTTCTTGGTGGAGTGATCATCACTTCCTCATTCCCTAACACAATCTTCTTTCCACCTTGAACAATGTCACTATAATATGTTCTAGCCCTTCCACCATCATTATCTTTTTCACTATCAGAGATGTCTTCCCAATTTTTAGAGATATGCACATCCTAGAAACCATCCTTGAGTCCCCATTCTTGCTCAGAGTGACTATTAGTATCAATCATTTCTAAAAATTGTAGGTGTTCCACAAACCCAAGATCATCGAGCCACCCATATAGTAGTATACCTATTTCATTGACAAAATCATATGAGAAAAGGTCAACTTGAATATTGTCACCTTAATTCCATATACTTTCCACCCTAACATGTGGGATCCTCTCATGCTTCATTTTCTGAAGGCGGTTTCCATAGTCCATCTCTTACAACTTCCCAATCCTACTGCTCTTTTAATTAAATATTATATTTCTCCCAAATGGATATGTATTCAAATATATAGTATGTTGAATTTAAAATCCAATAATACAATAATATCTGGACATGTTTAGGTGATTTTTAAATCTTATCTTTTGGTTTAACCCCTTAGTTAAACTATTTAAACCTTAACTGTGGTAACCTCTTTTTCACTTATAAGGGTTATAAATTTACATATAAGGTGAAAATTGGAACATAAATTTCCAAGGGAGGAAATTTTAGAACAAATATTATTCACCTTAAACTATTCAAAGTTTTATTTATGTTTTCTATTTAATTTAACAAAATATTATTTTGATTAAATATCATTAATGTCAATTTTGATACTATTTTTTAAATTTGACTTTAAAGACAACTAAAAAAATTGTTGAATTAGAATATAATCCTTTTACAAATAAATAATATGTAATATTCATCTGAAAAATTAATGTAACACCATAACTTACTTAAATTATAATACTTTTAATATATTTAACATCATTTATTATAATTTTTATTAATTAAATAAATACTATATCGGAGTTACACAAAATTTTACGGAAATTAAATAATTACTAAAAATTAGAAATAAATTTCCATCATTATAAAAATTTCATTATTCTAAAAATAGGAATTTATATTTGTTTATAAGTCCATTTTTTCCGCATGTAGATTCTATAATATATATTTAAAAGTAAAAGAATGGAATTTTTTTATCTTTCTTTATATTAAATATTATACTGGTCATATTCATGGAAAGGTGTCTATTAATTAATTATTTTTCAAGACTAAGGTTATAATGGTATAATAAAATTCTTAAAATCAAAATTATACTGAAAAATATCTTATTACCTCTTAGTGTTATAGAATATTAACATGATTTACCTATTATTGAGGTGATAAATTTTACCATGGTTAATATTTATATTTAAAAAATAGAATGTGAATATTTTAAAAAAATTAATCTTCTAATTCTAAATTTGGAATAAAATTTTCAAGATTCAATTTCTATAATTGGATGAAATTAATTTTATAATAAAAACACAAAACGTGATGAAAACCACTTTTTAAGAAAATATTGTTAACACCCTGATATTTTTTGACTTATTTTTCAAATATATTTAATCATTTTATATTTTATATTACACAAAATATTGAGATTATCTTGTTTTATAAAAAATAATAATGTTTTTTTGTGTTACACATAATTTCGAGTTTATCTTTCTTTATAGGCAACACCGAGTTTAAACAAAACATGTCATACTATTAAAATATTATTATTTACTATGATCATTATCACATAGATGTTGCAAAGGATGTTATGAATAGTATTAAGTAAAATTTTAAAATATGGTTAAACATGTTCATAAAATTAATTCTTTAAGGACAAATTAATAAAAAATGAAAATAAAACCCCTTTGAAATAAAAGGAATTATTTTTCAAAAAAACTATTTTTATACACACAAGTGTATTTTTTTATCAATAAATTAAACATGTCACTTTTATTAAAGTATTTTAATTAAATTTATATAGTATATATTCAATAAAATATATAAAATTCATCTTAGGTATTTTATATACATGTGATAAGAAAAAAAATCAAATTTTACGCTTGAAAAAAATAATTTTTTCTAAAAGTCCTTTTGTCACTTTTTCATGGCACATATATTTTTAAAATACATTTTTCTACTTTTGGTAAATTAATTTTATAAAAGTAAATTAATTTTTGAAATATGAATATCAAAATTATCTTAGGGTGATTTTATAACATCAAAAACATTTTATGGTATGTTTCTCTTAAATACGCTCTATACATTAGATAACCTACATTTCATAAAGTAATGAGTTTTAAAAAAAATTCTTGGTTATTTAGGAGATAGTCATAACCTAGCCATTAAACATAAATCTTCCAGTTCTATGTTTTTAATTTTGAAAAATGGACATACATGGTTGCGATTAGGGAGATATTTGGTGTGTGATAGAATCAACTTAATTTTCGATGAATAATATCTTACCTTTATGAATAGTATCATACTTTTAGGAATAGTGAGTTATCCTTATGAATATTAATATTACCCTTATGAATGTTAACCTTACCCATGAAAGAAAAAATAAATTTAGGCCACTTAAAAAAGAAGATGAATATTTTAAGTGTTAGTATTTTTCGATTAAATAAAGATTTCAATTTAAAATTAAATTTCTCATATTTAGAAAATGATTTTTGAAAAATGGAATTCTTTTTTGGATTCTACATGTCAATATAGGATTAGGGTGAATTTTTTGGATTTTTCTGAAATACTGGAATTTTTGGTGAATAGTGAAATACCTTAATTTATCATATAAATTCACTATAATTTAAATTAACTATTCCTAGAATCACGAGTGATGTAAAAACCCAAATATATAACTCACATGAACTTATTACTATTATAGATCATGGAATACTCTCTATTTATTATATTGTGAAGAAATAATAAGTTAATGATTACAATATTAAGAAAACCGTCCTCCCCACCAATATATTAACCACCCTCACCCCCTCTTTCTCCCTCACCACTAAAGCTTCAATACTTTTCTGAATTGTTCTCAAATATATTCCTAAACTCCTCTCCCACGTCCACGGACATATGGTCTCACCAAAAAGCCAAAAACAAATTCCTTAAAGAGATTATCAAGGTGGAGTACTCGAGAGGTGAACCTCTCTTCCCTTTTCTTTCAAATTATTTTAAAAGTTCCATTATTTTGTTGGTACCTACTTACCTCCCCACATCAAAATCCTATGATAAATCTATTAAATTACATATAATGTAATTTTATTATGCTAATGGAATATTTCATCATCATCTCTCTTTTCCTCCACCTCTTACACTAAAAATGAAAATACCGTCCGAGATGTGTTAACTTATCACATTCAAAGACAACGAGTTTTCAGTTTATATTACTATCTTCAAGGTGGGTCATAAAACATTTTTAATGGATGAAACAGATCATAATATATGTATTTGACCTTTTATAACGTTCTGTAATACTTACACACTCATAAATTTAAATAATAGTACAAAACAAGTTCATTATGCAGAAAACTACCAAGTTAATCCAAGCGTTTGTAATTAAATTTTAACTATTGAATCATTTCCATGGTATATAAACAAAAATAATTATAATATAACTTATATATATATAATTACACTAATAATATATATTAATTTTTTTGGATTTTTGACAACATTTAAATCAAACTTCCATTCATGAATACTAGTAAACTGATCCTGAAAACCAATGAAGAAAATGCTTCCAAAATAATAAAATTCAACCACCTAAACCCTTAAAAAAAGAAATTAATGAACCTAATAAGGTTATAATAAATAAATTACATGTATATGTGGTTATCTAATTATTAATTAAGAAAGATAAATTTGATTATTCAGGTCATTAAGATCAATTTAGAACACCTTCGGGCATAAGATAAGGGGTTCCTTATCTCACTTTTAATTCCATTAGAATTCCATTATTCACCACTTATTTCTTGAATGTAGGGTATTTTGTACTTCCATTTGATATATATTTTAATTATTCTCTTTATATTCATGGTATTATTTTATTCATTTGCTGGTTATTAATTTTTGGTCATATGGCTCAATTGATTACAATGTGGTAAGGGACTTTGTCTCAATTTCAATTTCATTTAGACTTACGTGGTATTGTTCACCTAATATTTATTAAGTGATGTATCCAATTCCCATTTGAGATCATATTTAAGTTGTAATATTAAATACACTATATATTCATATTCAGGATTCACAGATATGATTATTTTTTAAGCCGTATACCCTTTTACATACAGAGTCTATTTGGAATGTTGTTTTTTATATGGAAATATTGATGAATATATGTCCTCTACTCTATAAAGACATTAGAAAGGCATATTTTACTTTTATTAAATCTATGAATTAAGAATTACTTGGAATTCAAGTGATGGTAAGGTCCCACTACATCCCCTTGATGCATCGACATGTCTCATGAGACAAATTAGTTGGCGACAGACCCTTCAAGTTTGTTTTCACTATGGAAAAATCTATGGATGTAGTTTTATTCCCAGTATATTAATGGTGTGTGATTTTTCACATTATTCACCATTCCATATTTACTATGGATATTTTCTTATGATTCAAATATTTTTGAGATAATATTCTGCTATTCGTAACCCTTACTATGCATTTTAGCTCAGCCCTTTGACTTGTTTTCCTTCCATATGTTATGAAGAAAAGGTTATTTATTGAGTTTTCATGTATGTAGTTTATTATTTTTTGTTATGTATTGTATTTTTTTACCTTTCGAAAAGTAAAATGTGTTACATGTATGCATCTAGTTTCTTCAAGAATAGTAAACATACCATTCCTTCTGGATTTCATTTCTCTTAATCAAGCCAATGTAATAAGCAAAGCATCGGCTCCGGGATTCTGGGGTCGAGGCGTTATAGTTGGTATCATAGGAATTTTAGTTGTAAACAAGGAAACTAGATTAGAAAATGTAGATTAGGGAAAAATTCATATGGTAGTATTTGAGGATAATCATAAAATAATGTCCTAGAATTATGGTAAGGAATAGATTATGTGGATCTGTTTAGAAAATACATCCCTGTCTGGATTCAAACAAGTTGAGGAGGCTCTGACACAAATGTACATAAGAGTGAAAACACTGACAAGGAGTTTGAGGCTTGACCCAAGGTATCCTAGTGAATGAAAATGGGCCTTTCTGACTCTTAGTTTGACACTCTTTGGGGATATGCTTAAGATAATTCACATTTTCTTTACAAGCCATTATGAAGGATTTGAATGTAAATTTTTCCTCAGAGGAACCATGTTTATGATATTAGCTATGCATAGAATTCCAATTTAGGGTAAATACTTTTCTAGTTGAGATTGTAAATTATGTTTCATAGCCTAATATATATATTGAAATTATTTAGAAATGGAACCTAATGGAATAAGGGTAATCAATACTCATGGACAATGCATAGATTTCCCCAATGAGCAGGTCAACACAATCAATGTTGGAGAAGATAAGATCATGAAAATATTGGGAAAACTTACTCAGGATATGATGAATAACAATTCTACACCTATGTTCGATCATTTGATATACTAGAAGCCACCATCTTTTTGTGGGACTCCTCATCCAGTGGTAGATGAGTAGTGGGTCAAGTCCCTTGAATAGATATTCATATCATTAAGATACAATGGAAATGAAAAGATAGAACTGATAGTATATTGTCTAAAGGATGACGCAGATCAATAGTGGTACTCAATCTAAAATACAGAATATGAAGAAGAAATAGACGATATGGAATGGGGAACATTTTAGGAAATGTTATTCAATACATATTTCCCTTGTGAGCAAGAATCCAAAATGAAGAGTAAATTCCTTACCTTAAATCAAATGGAAGAAGACAATGTTGTAGATTATGAGACTACCATCACAAGACCGGACAAGTATACCATAAATTACATATGTAACCAAGAATATAATATTGATAATTTCGTTGAAGGTCTTAAGAAAATTCTTCGAAGGTCACGATCTTCTCAATCATTTTTGTCATACGATGAAATTGTATTAAGTTCCATAAAAATAGAGAAGTAATTTTCTAGATCATATTTGATCAAGGGAAACCAAGATAAGAAGCGATACTCTGATAACCATGGGAAAGGTAAAGTACCAAATAAGGATAAGGGAAAATAGAAATTCCCATTATATGAGAACTGTGGAAAGAATCATCCTGTGAATTTATTGAAAGGCATGGGAGTCTGCTATAAGTATAGAGAAAGGGGTAATCAATCTAATAAATTAATGGGGAAGAAATATGTCAATGATGTTCAATTATACAATTTTAGAGATATTGGACACTATGAAAATGATTTTTCTAAGTGCTAGGAAAACTTTCCATAGAAAATTCCATGAGAGAAAGGGAAAGCTTATGTGATTACAACTGCCGAAGTTGAAGTTTCTAATGATGTGGTGGAATGTACTTTGATTGTTTCATCAAACTAAGCCAATTCATTATTTGATTCAAGATCATCAAATTCATTTATATCTTCCTAGTTTTCTAGGAAAATTAGACATTCCCAATTTGATTTAATAAAGGAGTTATTAGTAAAAACTACTAGGAGATTTATCATTCCAACAAAGATGTTCTGATCAGTCCCCCTCATGACCCAAAAAAATGCTTTAGTTTCTAACATTATTATTATACAAATGATTTACTTTTATATAATTATAGTTATGATTTGGATTTCAAATTATTATGCACATATCTATTTCAATAATAAGGAAGTAATAATTTTTAAGAATGGTGTAGAATCCCTTATATTTAGAGTAGAAACCTCACAATCATATTTTTATATAGATCCACCTAAAGTATCTCTACTGAATGAAATTATTAGAGAGGAAGAGAACACAATATATATGGGTGAGGAAATAAATATTCAAATTGAAGATGTACCTATTGTACAAGAATACATTAAAGTATTTCCAGAGGATTTACATAGACATACTCTCAAGCTGGAAGTTGAGTTCTCTATTGATTTAATTCATCATGCAAGACATATATCAAAGAATACCTATAGAATGGACACTGTGGAATTAGGGGATCTAAAGAAATAACTAGAGAAAATGAGTGTAAAAGGATTAATTCGACCTAGTGTTTCCCATGGGGAACCCCTATCCTCTTTGTTAAGAATAAGGATGGATCCACGAGGCTATGTATTGATTATAAGGAAATGAATGCTATTACAATAAAGAACAAGTATCCTCTGCCACAAATTGATGATTTATTTGATCAACTTCAAAGAACCCAATATTTTTCAAAGATTGACCTTTGATCTGGATATCATAAGCTATGTCTGAGGAAAGAAGATATTCCAAAGACAACATTTCAAACCAGGTATGAGAATTACAAGTTTACAGTAATGCCTTTTGGGATGACTAATGCACCTTCTATTTTCATGGATCTAATCGATATATTTTTCAAGGAATATGTTGATGAATTTATTTTTCTATTTATCGATGATATCCTAGTATACTTCAAAAGAGACGAAGACCATGAGAATTACTTGAATATTATTCTAAAAAGTCTTAGAAGAAATGAATTATATGGGATGTTTAGCAATTGTGAATTTTGGCTTTAATCAGTTTCATTTCATGGCCATATTTTCTCTAAGGGTGGAATCTTAATTGATCCTGTGAAGAAGAAAACAATAAAATAATGGACCATGCCAACAAACATAAAAGTGGTACATAGTTTTATTTGATTAATAGGTTACTATCAGTATTTCGTTCAGAATTTCACCCGATTGGATAATTTTCTAACCAAGATCACATGTAAAGGTACTAAGTTTGTATGGATGAAATAATGTACAAAAGGATTTGAGGAATTGAAAATAAGATTGGTTCCTACTCCAATTTTTACTCTTCCATACGGAAATGATGGTTTTTTATTATACAGTGATTCATGAAAGAATGGACTGGGTTGTGTCCTTATGAAAAATGAAAAAGCTATTTCTTATGAATAAAGGAAGTTTAAGACTCATGAGAAAAATTATCCAACTCATGATCTTGAGTTAGGATCCCTAATGTTTTCTATGAAAATACGGAGAAATTATATCTAGGGTGAAAGATGTGAGATATATATGGATCACAAGAGTTTAAAGTACATTTTTACATAGAAAAAACTCAAAATGAGCCAAGGAGATGGATTGAGTTACTGAAATATTAGGATTTTTCAATACACTAACATCCAGGAAAGGAAAATAAGGTGGCAGATACATTAAGCATGAAATATCATGGAGTCCTGACCCAAATGAAGATTGATAAAGATCCTATTGTCATGGATCTAATAAATATGGATATGAGAATTATTTTGGAGGGGGAAACATCCTTACTCATTCAAATGATTGCAAAACCATCCTTCTTTGAGAAGATAAAAAGTAGTAAGTTTGAGAATGAGAACCTTGAAATGAAAATTAAAGCCATCGAGGACATACGATTTATAGTCTTTTTGTTTGAGAATGGAGTTCTGAAATTTGGAAAGAGGTTATGTGTTCCGTCAATAATTGATCTAAAAAGGGAATTATTAGATGATTCTCATAGATCAAATTTCTATATACACCCTAGTAGAAAAATGATGTATAGAGATCTGAAGGAAAATTTTTGGTGGGATAACATGAAGAAAAAAATTGCAGACTCCGTGTCAAGGTGTCTAGTTCATCAACAAGTGAAGGCCAAGAGAAAATATCGTAGAGGGGTCATGCAACCTTTACCTATTCATAAGTGTAAGTGGGATTACATGAAGATGTATTTTTTCATAGAACTACTGAGGAGAACTAGAAGGAATGATGAAATATGGGTAATTATTGATCGTCTCAAAAAATCAGCACATTTCATTTATATAAAAGAGGATTTACCACTTGAGCACCTGGTAATAATTTATATTAATAATGTTTTAAGACTTCGTGTTGAACCTATATTGATTGTGTCTGATCGAGATCCCCAGTTTACATCAAAAGTCTAGAAAGGTATCCATAAGGCTTTGGATATTGAGCTTCATATGAGTTCCTCTAATCGCCCCAAACCGACGAACAGTCTAAAAGGACTATTAAAACACTGGAAGACATGTTGAGATAATGATATCTTTAATTTCAATGTATCTTGGATCAATACATGTAGTTGGTGAAATTTTCCTGTAATAATAGTTTCTATTATAGAATTCAAATGGCACCATTTGAAGTATTATATGGTAAGAGGTGTTGAAATCCAACTTGTTGGGATGAAGTTAGCGAGAGGAAACTTATAGGCCCATAACTTATTGAAGATAAAATTGAAAGGGTAAAGGAAATTCATGCCTATATTATAGAACCCCAAAGTAGAAAAAATAGTTATTCTGAAAATAAGGGAAAGGATTTGGAATTTGAACTAGGAGATCATGCCTTTTTAAAAGTATCTCTGTGGAAGGGTGTCTTAAGGTTCAGTAAGAAAGGGAAACCAAGCTCCAGGTACATCAAACTGTTTGAAATTATAGAAAATATCAAAGTTATAAACAACCATATATAATTTCCACCAAGTCTCACCAAATTACATAATGTGTTCCATATGTCATTTTTAAAGAAGTACACTCCAGACACAATGCATGTACTCACCTATGAAGAAATAGAGATGAAACTTGATTTTTCATACTATGAAGAGCCAATCAATAGTAATATGACCCTTATGAATAGTAACATACCCTTATGAATAGTAATATGACCCTTATGAATGGTAACCATATCCATGAAAGTATAAATAAATTTAGGAAACTTAAAAATAAAGATGACTATTTTAAGTATTGGTATTTTTTGATTAAAAAATGATTTTAATTACAAATTAAATTTATCATATTTAGAAAATTATTTTTGATAAATTGAGTTCATTTTTGAATTCTACACGTCGAAAAATGGTTAGGGTAAATTTTTGGGATTTTTTCTGAAATAATTAAAATTTTGGTGAATAGTTAAATACATTAATTTACCGTATAAATACATTATAATTTAAATTAACTATTCCTAGAATCATGAGTGATTTAGGAACCCAAATATAGAACTAAAATACACTTATTACTATTATAGGTCAAGAAATACTCATTATTTCTTGCCTTGTGAGGAAATAATAAATTAATGATTGTAATATTAAAAAAACCCTCCTCCCCACCACTATATAAACCACCCTCACTCCCTCTTCTTCCTACACAAATCAATCTTGAATCCTTCCATATATTCTACTCAAATATCTCCCTAAGATCCCCCCCAAATCCAAGCCATGTTTTTCTCACAAAAAAAAACAAAAAAGAAAGGCCTTAAGAAGATTAACAAGGTGGAGTACTCAAGTGGTGAACCTCTCTTTCCTTTATTTCAAATTATTTAACATGTTCCATTCATTTTTTCTCTATAATCACCTACCCATATAATAATTCTATGATAATTATAGTACCATAAATTTAATTAAATTGTATTATGCTAATATAATACTTCATCATCATATTTCCCCCCACCTCTTACACAAAAAATGAAAATACTGTTCTAGATGTGTTAATTTATCACATTCAAGGATGAAAGGTTTTCAATTTCTATTAATATCTTAGAGAATTGTCATGAAACTTTTTTAATGGATGAAAAGGATCATAATATATGTATTTTAACTTATTATGTGTTCTGTAATTCTTATAATCTCATAAATTAAAATAATAATATAGAACAAGTTCTTTATTGACAAACCCGCCAAGTTAATCCAAGCGCTTGTAATTAACTTTTAATGAATGAATCATCCTCAGGTTATAGAACCCAAAATTATTATAATATAATTCATATCTCATTAATTTCAAAAATAATATATATTAACAATTCTAGATGTTTGTCTACATTTTAAACGAACATCCATTAATGAATACAAGTAAACCGATCATGGAAACCAGGGATAAAAATGCTTCCAAAACAATATAAGAAAACCACTAAAACCCATAAATAACGA
Source organism: Viscum album (assembly GCA_963277665.1). Taxonomy (NCBI): domain Eukaryota; kingdom Viridiplantae; phylum Streptophyta; class Magnoliopsida; order Santalales; family Viscaceae; genus Viscum; species Viscum album. The sequence goes on from OY728139.1 coordinate 289,122,016, forward strand.
AATGAATGAACCTAATAAGGTTATAATAAATAAATTAAATGTATAGGAGGTTCTGGAATTATTAATTAATTAAGATAATATTGATTATTCAGGTCATTAAGATCAATCAAGAACACCATCATGCATAAAGTAAGGGGTTCCTTATCTGAGTTTTAATTCCATGAAAATTCTATTGTTAACCACTTATTTATTAAAATTGGGGTATTATATACTGAAATTTGATATATATTATCACTATTCTATTTATATTCATGGAATTATATTTTTCTTTTTTTGGTTATTAATTTTTGGTCATACGACTCAATTGATTACAATGGGGTAAGGGACTTTGTCTCAATTTCTTTTTTATTGAGACTTACTTGGTATTTTGCACAAAATCATTCTTATGTGGTGTATCCACTTCCCATTTGATATAACTTTTTTATTTTAAATTTAATATATATTATATATCCATATTATGGTTTAATGGATACGATTACTGTCTTAATCCATATACCCTTTTACATAGGGATTTTATTTGAAATGTTATTTTAACCATGGAAATATTGATGAATCTGTGTCCCTACCCTATACAGATACTGAGAAGTCATACTATACTTGTATTAAATCTATATATAAATAATAATTTGGACTTGAAGTTATAGGAGGGTCTCGTTAAATCCCCTCGATGCATTGAAAGGTCTCATGAGACAAATTAGTTGGCGATAAGCCCTTGGAGTTTGTTTAAAAAAATCAGACGATTTTCTATCCACAGACATAAACCGTTTCGATGGTATATAGGTATCATGTGCCAGATACATGACATCTTACTAAAAATAATTATCTTTATTAATTTTTATTTATTACTATCCATGAGTTTTTCACTCTAACAAAATCTATGGATGTTGTTTCATTCGCAATTAATTAATGGAGTGTGTTTTTCATTTTTCACCATGCCATATTGACTATACCAATTTTCTTATGATTCAAATATTTTTGATTCATTCTTCAACTATTTGTAACCCTTAATGACCATTTGCGATCACCCCTTTGAATTGTTTTACTTCCCGAGGTTATGAATACGATATCATTTATTGAGTCTTTATGGAAGTAGTTTATTATTTTTTTTATCTATTGTATTTTTTCCCTTTCCCAATGTTAAATGTGTTACATATATATATATAGTTTCATAAAGACTACTAAACTGGTTATTACTTTAAGATTTTATTCCTATTAATCACGCCTATTTAATAATTAATGCATTGGATCTAGGCTTTCGGGGTTGAGGCATTACATATTTATGTTTTGTTTTTTTTGAATTTTTTCATTTTTTGATGAATAATGAAAAATACTGAATTTTAATTGAAAACCGTCTTTTCTCTTACATTATTTCTAAATTTAAACTATATTTTAAATTTATTTTAAAGTATAAATAGTTAAATTATATATATTTATATATATTAATCCAATTTAGTTTATTAAAATCAATTTCATATTAAAATTGGATATACAAACATAGTAAACTTTAAAAAAATTTCACATTAAAATCCTGCTTTATCGTCGCATCCGTGAGATTAAATTTAATTTAACTTCTGAAAATTTTGTGAAAATAATTTGGAAAAATGGATTTAATATTTTAAATTATAATAATTTATATAATCTAATAAGTTTAACTATTATTTTTATCATAATTATTAATGAAAACGGTTAACATTAGTTAACATGATTAAGGTTAAAATGAGGTCTTGTGCATTACATGCATTTGTATAAAAACTAATTTTACACATACATATGATTTTTATTTTGTGAATTGGATTTAATATTTATAATTAATAGGTTTAAATTATATAATAAATCTATTTTAATCTTTTTCTTAATGTATAAATTACCTAGGCAAATAAAAAGATACAAGTTACCATGGTAAAAACTATAAGGATAAAATTGAGTAAACTTATAAACTAACAAATAAATTAATAATTTTTTTTTATTTTTTTTTATTTGATTGAGGTTTTTATAGAAAAACTAATCCCTTAAATAAATAATAAAACAATTTTTATCCACATGAGGTACGGGGAACCACCCAATAGTTAATACTTTTGAGTATGTACAAGAATGCCACTCCTTATCAATTATAAAAGGGAACTCACTACCCCCATTTTCACACCTCTCAGATCATTTATATTTCCAAAATCATAAAATAATAAATTCATAAATTCTATTCTCTCATCCTATAATCCAAATTGTTTGTATAATTAATTTAGTTTAAACCTAAGGAGAACACCCGAAGAAGAGGTAATGTTTCTCAACGAGCATCTTTATTTTCTTTCCTTCTCCTCATTTTTTAATTATTTTTGTACCATGATTATATAATAAACTCAGTATATTATATATAGTGATATGTTTTTTTGTTAATTTCGTGATCTAAAACTGCACACCCTTAATCAAAAGGGTTATGAAATCATCATTTGTGTGTATGGTAGACCACCACCTCGCGAACTGATGTCATTTTTGTTTCTATTACCACCTTTAAAGGTTAAGAATAATGATGGATTTATAATTTATATATGATATATATGATTTTTAGGCTTATATTATACTTCTATAATTGTTATATCACACATTACTGCATAGATTCCATTTTTTGGGTATATGATAACATCATTTGTTTGTACGATGAACTATTGCCTCATGAAGCGATGTGATTCATTCACACTTTACATCGAATGTAATAAGGATGAGTTTAATTAAAATAAGTGATATATATGACATAAAAATTATACTATAATGATAATATATATATATATATATATATATATCATTCACCTTTCTTTCTTTCAATATGTGAAGAAAATGAAAACATCATTCCTGCTTTCGTACGACCAACCGTCTCCAAGAATATTGTACTTCATTTCCTATAAAATATTATGAATTAATATAAATAAATAAATACTAGATTTATATGATATTTATATTAGGTATTAACGTTTTTTAATTTGGAAATCATGGCCAAATTAATAGGAATAAAAATAAAACGTCAAAATATATATTAAAAACAATGTGGATATTACTCAAAACATGACTTTAACATGAAATTATTAATAAATATGTAATATGAGGTTATAAGAAAAACATATATGGTATGATATATATATAATTTTATGTAATATATTTATAATAAACTTATATTTATTATTCAGGAAGTTCTAATGAGAATGATAGATGTCAAGACTTAAGGTAAGAAATTTCCGTCTCACTTTTTATTTCTGTAAGACAAATACCCTATTCACCACATGTTTTATTTATGTGGTGTATATAGTTCCCACAAATGTATTTTATAATTATTATACATAAAATTATTGTTATTTATGTTTCCATTTTAGGATCTCTATTTCATGGGTTTTAGGGTTTGAAAGTTTCCAAACAGATTAGGGAATTTTGTCTCAATTTTCTTTCTTTGTGACGTACGTTATGTTGTGCACCTATATTATTTCATGAGGTGTATAAAAATACCCTTTGAAATTTATTAACATGAATTAATTTATACTCATGATATTTTAATTTCCATTTTATGTTAGTCCTTTATGGAATTATGATTCCATGATACCGAAGTTGTAAATATTTTATGTTACAATATCATTATTTATCATGATTATTTATGATTAAGTCTCCAATTTTTAAATATAATGATCAACCTATCATTAATTAGAATTAATTTTATTATCCTTTTTATATTCATGATATCTTAAATAACTTACCATTTTAAACACTTTTTTTCTTTAGTTAATTAATTAATTTTTTAAGAAAATTTGACTTTATTTATCTCTTCAGTCATGAAAACTATTTTCTTTCAAAATAATGTTTCCTAAAGACATTTTCAATTTTTTTATTACTCTATTATGACATTAAAAGAAAATTTTACCCATGTTTTATTTTATACAGTTTTTTTTAAATGAATCTTCATATTTTTTTATAAACAATTCCCATCAAGATTTTACCATAAATGTGAAAGGAATCTTCGTTTTTACATGTACTACATAAACAAAATTTTCTAACCTCATGAAAAGTAATTGATTAAAATATTACAAGATAAGTTTTTAAAGTTATTTTCAATGAAAATGATTTTAAAATATTTTTTGTTTAAAATGATTTTTAATTTATTTTGAAATATTCCTTTACAATTTTGAATGCTTTTTTAAATAAAAGGATATCAAAAATGTTTTACATTTAAAAATAATTTTAAATGTTTTTCAAATATTCCTTTATATGTTTCAATGGTCTATATAGTAAAAGGATCTAGAAAATATTTCATGTTTAAAATGTGTTTTAAATGATTTTCAAAGATTGCTTTATAATTTCCAATGGTTTTTTTCAAAGAAAATGTTTTCAAAGATGTTTTATGTTAAAAATGTGTTCTAAATGATTTTTAAATATTCCTTAGTAATTTATAACGGTTATTTTTAATGATAAGTATTATATAAAATGTTTTATGTTTAAAAAGTGTTTTAAATTATTTTAAAAGTTTTTTTGTATGTTTTCAAGGTTATATTCAAATAAAATTGGTTTCAAAATGTTTTATGTTTTAAAAAGAGTTTCTTTAAAGAGGAATGAATATTTTCCTAAGGAAATGTTTTAAATGATATTTCAAAAATATTTTCCATCAATGAAGGCATATTTTGGTGTTACGTATTCATTTAAGGGTATATGGTCAAAGGATACCATTAATTTTTGTTCTTATAATGGTTTATGTTTTGATGTAAAGATGTGTACGAAACCCATTTCCTTTATATGGGTTGTACCATAAAGAAATTATTATGAAACACTATTTTTTTCATAGGTTATTATATGATTAAATGATTATGAAACCTTTAACTTTTCAATAGGTTATGATTTGATGACTATTAATGATATTGTGGAACTCAAAAATATGGTTTTCATTATGTGATGGGTGGAACCTATATATCCTTTAAATGCATTGGGTAAAGATTTATATATATCATGAGAGATAATTGGATGGAATAGGGAGTGAACCTGATACAGTAATACAGGGCTAGGATGAGGAGTAAACCTAAATCAGTAATATAGGGATGGAATAAGGAGTAAAATTAGTTAAGTAAAGGACTTCATCTACTATGATGGTCTTGGGAGTGAACTTTGAATACAATGATGGTTTGGGGGAGTGATCTCATTCCAGTATAAGGAAAGAGCTACCACTAGAGACAGTGATGTGTCCCACCTAGGAGGTGTATCCTCCTATGCATAATCCTGATAACATGTTCACAATGTTATGCACGAACCTAATAACATGTTCAAAATGTTATGCGTGACCCTGATTACATGTTTATAATTTTATGTGTGGACCCGATTGCTTGTCCATAAGTTTATGCGAGGGCATGATTTAATATAGTTAACTTAATGAGTGATTTTTTTATTAAAACATGTTTATATTGTTATAATCTGATGTGTTTGGCATAATTCTATGTCTCATTCCAATGTTATGCTCTCATGACCCATGTTCATTGATTTATTTATGATTCAGGTATTATAAGATGCCAATATTTATGCCATGATTCAAGTTTATAATATTTGATATTCAGGGTATGGTTTTAAAATTTTATACTCATGCTATCACACCATTATTCTCTTGTCATTATTACGTATATTCTTCGTTTACTCCTACATATCATTTTAGATAACCCTTTCTTATGTTTCCTTTCTCTAGGTTAGGAAGAAATATTTTATTTAGGTTATGTTTGTGAAGAGTAATAATGGGGAAAAGATTTTGGGGAGATGGTGAAGCTCATTTCCCATGTTAGAATATTATGTACCTAGTATCTAAAGAAAATAAACTTTTATGGTCCTCAGAAATGTACTTTTGTAAGGTATTGAATATTAATCTTGAAAGATGCAATATTCATGTATGAAAGGCTGGGGTCCATATATTTTGTATCAAAATAATTGTTTAGTTAACTTTTTTAAAAATGGATGAAAAAAATTTAGTGATATACCTAGGGATATTTATAAGCATATATGTAGGAATGTATCTAAAGGTAAGTCGAAGGATGGGTCAAATATTAGGAATTTTTTTTGAAATTTTGGTAAAGGGTAGAGAAAGTGTTTTCCAAGAAATTATATCCCTATCTGATTACTATAAGTGGTTTTGAATCTAGCATTAATATTCTTAGTGGAAACAACTAGGAAAACACCACAATAATCTAGACTCGATCTGATACCAGTGCATGAAGAAGAGCCTTACTTCACACTTGGTTTGAAACTCCTTTGGGATATACTTTGGAAATTCGAAAACTCTTTATAAACCATCATTAATGATTTAAATAGGTGGTGATTATAAATGAATTAGGATAAATCTAAGGTGATATAGATTAAATAAGGTTGCATGATTTAGACATCCTATAAGTGAATTATTATGATTTTGTTGTTTTAAACTATGATTAGTTCTCCACACACTATATTTTTTGTTTTTATTCAATGGTGGGAACTAGAAAGAACTAGGTTAACATTAAGTTTGTGAAAATAATTTCTGATGAGCATCCAAATGGGATGATTGGAGGATTAAAGGATTTTGTTATTATGCCTAATCATTTTTTACATAACATGAAAAATATTGTGTGCCTTGAAAAACAATTTGACTCATAAAATAATACATGTAACGATTTCTTTTAGAGATCAGGTGATAGTAACCATGGAGAATGGAAGATCCAGTTTTATATATGTAGAGAATGTGGTAAAAAGCACCCAAGTGAATGTGTCATAGGAACATGACATTGTTTCACTATGGAAAAGAAGGATATAATAAAATTAACTGTAATGGGAAAATGAATGCTCAGTTAACGCAATGTATGAGAATATTGATCTCCCTAATATATCATTAACTATTGAATGATTTAAATATGGAAAGTATGAGTATATTGAAGATCAATTCCCTATGAGGATATTCCCTGAAGAAAATTAGTAAGGTTGTATTAGTAATAGTTATATTTCTAATGATGAAGAGACTATAGATAACATATTAAATGAAAGATGTATTGAAGAATAAGATGATAAATCCTGGTTAATAGTTTTGAAAGAAAGTGGTATTATTGAAGTATTTCTGTATTGGTATTCACGAATTATGAAATAAATAATGATTATTCTATATATGTTTCTCTTTAAGGATTTGAAAGAGTTGTTGAATGATGCTGATGACTAAGAAAATTGATTTAATAGAAAGGTTATATTTTATGTAAAACACATGACTAAGGGAAGATAACACTTAAAATGTTCCATATGTTGAGAAAATAATTTTTAGGTTGGATAAAGAGATATTTTATAAGAATAATCTAAAATGGATAGTATTTATTTTCTTGGAATATATTAATTATTTTTTGAAAAAGTGGTTTATTTTATAATGGATGGAGTTTTCATCATTTTTGGATTTCAGTAATATATCTAATATTATATGTTCTATATAACTAATGAAGAAAAATCTAATTTTTCAATATGTTTTTATTATAATTCAAGTTATTACCATTTTTCAATAGAATACATGATGAAGGTATCCACTTGTTTGGTATGATATAATCAAAAGACACTTTATGATATATGTGGGATCAATATTATGATGTTTTTTAGAAATTCAGTCACATTATTTCTAATGTTTTATAATTTAATATTTTGGAAGGGGCATAAGTATAACCATTTATGAGGTGGTTTAAGTTTAAATTTGGATGACGCTTCATATGTTAATTTATTATTTCACCATATGAAGATTTATGTAAAATGTGTGATAACTATTTATTTGTGATGATAACTAAAGATAGGCATAATTAATTATAATTCTATTATACATCTTATGATCTATTTTTTTATTTAGGAAAAAAAATCCACCTAAATTTTTCAAAGTAAGAGATGAAGTGTAAGTTTATCAATGTATAAACTAAGGGTGATATTGTGTTTATAAAATGTAATAAAATCAACTAAAAATATATTCTCATGAAAATTATCCAACATTAGGAGAAAGAACTTGGAAAAAAACTATTATGATTGTGCCTTTATTTATAATGAATCTAATTTCCCATAAATAATCACATATTTATGTTTTTTTTTCCATTTTTGTCTTTCTTTTTATCACCCACTTTCTTGTGATCATTTATCTTTATCACTCTATAAATATTTATGTTTTTATTCTTTATGCACATCTTTATTTTTCACCTATTATATCCTATGTGGAAACCTAGTTATGAGTTAATTTGGGTACCCATTATGTTTCCAACTTTGACTTTTAAATTATGTTTTATTATTTATTTGTATAATATGGGTTTCAATTAAGTAATTTCCAAATGTTAACCATTTGATGATTGAGACAAATTTCGAGGGTGAAATTCATTTTAAGGGGGGTTGAATGAAACACCTTGAGATTCTATAATATGTTTCAAGTATATTTAATATTTTTTATATTTTATGTTATATGAAATAATTATTTTAAATTATGTTAATTGTAATACTAATTTTTTCTCATTTTACACACAATTTAAAGTTTAGTTTTCATTACATGTAACACCGAGTTTACATGAAACATGTCATACTATTATAATATTATTATTTAATATGATAGTTATCTCCGAGACATTGGATTTGAAGGACAGAATATGATTAAATAAATTATTAAAATATGTATTCCACATATACAAAAATTAAATTCTTTGGTTACCAATTAATTACAAATTAAAATAAAACCGTTTCGAAAATAAAAGTAATAATTTTCTATGAAAAATATATTTTTATGCATAGAAGTATGTTTCATATAAATAAAATAAATAAATAAGTTTTGGTGAATTATTTTAAAGAAATATATATATTAAATATTCAGTCAAATATTTAAATCTTTCTTATATATTTTCTATTCAAGTGATAAATAAAACAATCTAATTTTAGGCTTAAAAATAGTATTTTTTTCTCTAAAAATTAGTTTTTTCTCTTTTTTAGCACACTTATTTTAAAAATGATTTTTATAATTTTAGAAAATAAAAATTTTAAAATAAAAAAATATTTTTGAATTATAATATCTAAAATCATTTGGGGTTAATTTGTGGTTTTTTATGATTTTTTTATTATTGGATTAGTAGTGAAAAATACAAAATTTTGATTGAAAACTATCTTTTTGCCTAAATTATATTAAAAAATAAATTATATTTTAAATTGTTTATGAATTATAATTTTTAAAATTATAAATATATTAATAAAATTTAGGTCATTTTAATCAATTTAACATTTAAATTAGATATAGAAACTTTATAAACTTTTAAACATTTCAAGTTAAAAACCCGCTTTCTTGCCACGCATACAGGATTAATTTTAAATTTAATTCTTCCACTTCCGTGAGTATAATTTTAAAAAATGGATTCCTTAGTTGGGTTTAGAATAATTTATATTATATAATAAGGAAAAAATAAATTTTTACTATAATTTTTATTCATAATATTTAAATTTAGTTAATTTTATTAAGGTTAAAACGGGGTTTTGCGCATTACATGAGTTTTTATTAAAGTTAATTTCACACAAACATATGAGTTTTATTTAATTAATTTGATATAATATTTAGTATAATTAGTTCAAAATTATATAATTAGTATCTTTTATTTTTCTTCTTAATCGATAAATTTCATAGGTAAATAAAAAGATACAAGTTACCTTAATAAAAACTATAAGGATAAAATTGAGTAATCTTAAATACTAAAGAATAAATTGATAAAAATTTGTTTATTTTATGTGTTTATACATCAATTATTCCTAAAAATCCATTATTAAAAATTTTTGGAGCTATTTTAGGCATGGGGGGCCTCTTAATAGGGAATAATTTTGGGTATTTACAAGAATTCCACTCCACCTCAATTATAAAAGGGCACTCACTCCTCCCCTTCTTCAAACCTGTAAAACCATTTGCATTGACAAAAACCTGAACAAATAACTTAAAAAATTAACTTAATTCATCATATAATCATTATTTTTGGTATAAATCTATCACAGGTAGTCATTAGTGCAAACCTAAGGAGAATACCCGAAGAAGAGGTAATGTTCTTCAATGAGCATCTTTATTTTATTTCCTTCTCCACCTTATTCAACTATTATTATACCATGATTATATAATAACATAAGTATCATATGTATACGCATATTTTGTTATTATAAGGTTAATACCTACAAACACACACACTTCCATCAAATGGGTTATGAAATCATAATTCATGTGTACGAAGGACTACCGCCTCACGAACCGATGTTGTTTACTTTTTTTTCTTTACCACATTTCAAGGCTTGGAATAATGGTGAATTTATAATTTATATATGATATATATGAAATTTATGATTTTATTATTATTATGGAATTTTTATATCACACATACCTTCATTACTTCCATTTTTTGGGAATTCGATAACATCGTTTGTGTGTATGACAAACTACCACCACACAAAGCGATGTGATTCGTTCACGCTTCATAAGGAATGTATTAAGTTTGGTTTTAATAAAAATATGTGATAAATAAGACATAAAAATTATATTTTAATTATAATATATACATATATATATATATATAATTTACCTTTATTTCATTCAATAAGATAAGAAAATGGATACAATTTTCATGCGTATATACGGACAACCATCTCCATGAATGGTGTACTTCATTTTTGAACACTAAATTTTATGGATTATTATAAATAAATATATTATAGATATATTTTATATTTATATGATGTTTAATTTTTTTAAATTATTAGATCACAATCAAATTAAGAGGACTAAAAATAATAAGTCAAAACATATATGAAAAAACGGTTATAACCCAAATCATGACTTTAACAAGAAATTGTTAACAAATGGGTAATAAAAGGTCATAAAAAAATAATACTGGTTTGATATATATATATGATTATTTAATATATGTATAATAAACTTATATTTATTATACATGTTGTTTGAATGAGTATTATGGAAGTCAAGACTTATGGTAAGGGATTTCAGTCTCACTTTTACTTTCTATGAGACAAATTCCATATTCATCACATGTTTCATTTATGTGTTGTATATAATGACGATGAATTTATTTTTTTATTATTATAATAAAAATTATTGGTATTTATGTATCAATTTTAGGATGTCTATTTAATTGGGCTTACAACTCAAAATTTAGAAAATCGATAAGGGACTATTGTCACAACATGCCTTTTTTAGCACAGACACAATGTTAGGCACTATTATTCTTTTATGAGGTGTATATATAGTACTTTCAACATGTAATATCATGAATTTATTTATCCAAATGACATTTTAAGTTCCATTTTATATAATTCCTTTATTGGGTTTATGATTTAATGTTACCAATTTAGTAAAGATTTTATGTTACAATCTTTTTGTTTACCAGGATTGGTTATGATTAAGTCTCCAATATTAAAATCTCATGATAAAAATCTCACAGAATTTCAATAATATTTTTATCCAATGATTATTAATTATACATTAAAACAATTTAAAAATTTTTCAATTATTTGATAGTTAATTTAATTAAGAAAATGTTTTTATGAAAATCAAACTTTATTTCTCTATTCGGTCAGAAATATATTTTATTTGAAAATATTGTCGTCAAAAAATGTTTTTAAAAATTTATTATTACTATGTCATGTTTTTTTAATTTTTTTCCCATGTTTTTATTTTAAAAAATATTTTGAAAGTAATATTATTGTTATTTTATAACAATTACCATTTGGATTTTACCACAAATGTGAAAGGAATATTTCTTTGTTTGAATATGGTAGGGAATTTGTTTTCCCGACATCATGACCAATCAATGCTTCGAATCTTCATTTACTAGTTTTCAATGTTATTTTCGAAGAAAAGGATTCCAAAAATGTTTTATATTAAAAAAAGTGTTTTAAATAATTTTTGAAGCTTTATTTATAATATTCAAAGGTTATTTTAAAAGAAAAGGTTTTCAAAAATGTTTTATGTTTAAAAAGTGTTTTAAATAATTCATAACGATTTATTTATATGTTTTAAGGGTAATTTTAAAGGAAAATTATTTTGAAAATTAAATATGTTTAAAAATTATTTTGAATTATTTTTAAATCTGTTTTTTCTAATTTTAAAGGTATATTTATAAATAAAGGAATTTCAAAAATGTTTTATTTTTAAAAAATGATTAAAATTATTTTGAAATATTAATTTATAAGTTTCAAAAGTTATTTTCAAATAAAAGGATTTTATAAATGTTTTGTGTTGTATAAGTTTTTTAAATGATTATTCATATATCCCTTTATATTTTTTTAAGTATATTTTTAAAGAAAAATGTTACAAAAATGTTTTATATTTTAAAAAGAATTTTTCAAAGAGGAAAGGATATTTTACATAACATTTTTCTAAATTATTATTAAAAATTATTTTCCATCTTAGATATAATCTATTGGTGTTAGGTATAACTTAATGGGGATATGATCCAAGGATACCATTCATATTCTTTCTCTAAATGGTTTGTGTTTTGATGGAATTTTGTTTATGAAACAACTTTCTCTTCCATAGGTTATACCATAAAGAAATGATTATTAAACACACTTATTTTTAATATTTATTTAATTACTTAATGATTATAAAACTTGTATCTTTTCTATAGGTTATGATAATATGAATACTACTGATATTATGTCCCACATAAATATAGATTTCATTATGTGAAAAGTGAGACCTATAACTCCATCTAATGCACTGAGTAAAGGATTATATATCTCATGAGATAGACATGGATGGAATGGGGAGTGAACCTGCTATAATAAGATCGGGATGGAATGGGGAGTAAACCAAGTTTAGTAAGAAAGGGCTGGAAGGTGGATTAAAATCAGTTAAGTGAAGGACTTTGTTTTCTATGAGGATCTTGGGAGTGAACTTTGTCTACTATGATGTTTTGGGGAGTGAACGCATTCGAGTACGAGGAATGGGATTCCACTGTAGAGGATAGTGTTTACTGAACATGAGGTTTAGATACCTATGGATAAAATAAATTACATTTTAATAATGTTATTAATGAACATGATTACATGTTCACAATGTTATGCATGAACCTGATTACATGTTCACAATGTTATGCATGATCTTGGTTTCATGTCTATAAGATTATCAGATTGACTAATTTTATATCCTAAACATAATGAGGGAGCATGTTTCTATTCACATATGGTCACAATGTTATAATATGACATGTATCAAACAAGTCTATGTCTTATTGTAATGTTATTCTCTCATGATTCATTTTCTTTTATTTTCTTATCATTCATATCTTATAAAATTTGAATCATTATGCAATGATTCAGGTTTTTGATATTTGATATTTATGGTATGGTTTTCCAATGTTTTACTCATGTTATAAAACCCTTATTATTATTCCCTACTTATGTATCTTTATGGATTACACTTATAAAGAATTTTATCTCACCATTACTTATGTTTCATTTCCCTAGGTTGTGTAGAAAGGGATTAAGTAGGGTACGTTTGTGAGGAGTACTAAAGGGGAAGATATTTATAAGAGTTTTTAAAGATCTTTTACCAATTTAGAAGATTATATACCTAGTCTCAAAAGACACTAAACTATTACGATCCCCAGGAATTCAATTTTTTAAAATATTGGATATTCCTTTGAAAATATGAAATATTTTTTTATGAACATCCTCTGTCAGTATAAATACATATTTTAGGCATAAAACTTGGTTTATTTTAATACTATACTAAGAAAAAAATATCAAATTAATGTTAATTTTTTTATTGAATATATAATATATACATTTCATTACAATTATTTAACAATGGTGATTAATTTAATTTATAAATTCTAAAATACATTGGCCAATAAAATCTTTTTTAAAAAATATTTATATTTTCATTTTTTATTTCTAATTAATTGATAACCAATTAATTCATTTTATACATATGAAACTATATGTTTTTATAATATAATTATTCTATAAATATATTCCAATCCAATGACTTGGTGATAACAGTCACATAATAATATTTTAATTTTATATCGTGGTTCATTTAAATTCAATGTTCCATGTAACATAAACTATCAAAGAAGTAATTTTTTTTAAAGAGAAATATATTCCAAAATATTGGGGTATTACATTGTAGCTCCATTATAAAAAATTCCCCTTCTAAATTCATCATTATGATAACCAAAATGATGATATATCTGTTTCATTACATCCATTGGTTCCCAAGTAGCTTCTTTGAATTTCTGATTCCTCTAGAGAACTTTCAACATAGGAGTAGTCCAGTTATATAGAACTTTATCTCTATGATACAAGATTTAGAATGGTCATTATTCATAAGAAAGGTTATTCTATTGTGGTAAAACCTCTGAGTTAAGTACATGTGATAGACCAGATATGTACATCCTTAAGAGATATACATGGAATCTGTCGTGAACTTGAGATAGGTTCAATGGAAGCTCCAAAAGAAATGATACCATCCATACTCAATTAAGAATGTAAAAATTTACAACATAACCAGGGATTGTATTCCATTTATTTAGGACTCTCATAACTATCTTACCTGTATAAATTCATAGGAAGAACTTATCAAGAACTTCAAATTCATTATTTCACTGATGATTTTCAGCATTAATTTTTTTCGACTCTAAGATACCATGATGTGTTGATGAATGTATCTAACTTTCTTTTCCATTTCACCAACTAGCTCAGGCCCCAAATTTTTTTTCCTGCAACCTCATCCAGCCATGTTGGATTTATGAAATTCATTTTATGTTTACATAATGATTCATCTGAATTATCGAGTGAAAAATATTATTGTAAGAAAAATCAACAAGGTGTAAGTGTTGATTCCAACCACATTTGATATCAAGAAATTAAAATCTCAACATATACTCTAGGGTTTGAATAGTTCTATCAAACTAATCATGTAATTCCCTGACCCAAGTTACCTAGAGTTGATGCTTTATTACATAATATTGGCATGATACAAGGAATCATGTCCCGAAAGACCGACCAGTTTAGTTGCCTTGAATGTACTAGATACATTCATAAGTTTTACATTACATCATGAAATAAAAACATCAACAAAATTTTGTCCCCTTTGAAGACACTTATATCCTCATCCTATACCTACTGGTCGACCATGAAATAATTCTTCACATCCTGGGGAAAATAAAACATAGAAAGGGGTGAGCTCAGATTCTCATAAAGAATAAAAATATAGCAGAAACTTTCATAAATAACCATAAACATTTAAGGAAAGATATACGACTAAAAAAATCCTTTTAAACTAAAAATTGAGCATAATATGTCAAAGATAAAATCAAATAATTCCATTTACTTATTCACATGGATATTCTATTAATCAAATAATCACATCAAATATCAATAAAGACTTTCATAATAATGGAATGCATAATGTCAGACTTCATAACAACATAGTCAAACCCTTGTGCAAAGAATAAAAATATGATTTTTGTTATAGACTTGTGCCAAGACACTAGTTTGTCTAATGAGACCTACCGTTGCATCAAGGAGCTATAGCAGGCTCCACCCTTCACTTACTAAGTCCAATGCATTCCTCATATGAAACGGTTTAAGCATATCTTAAACATTCATATTAAAACTAGAATTTGAAATGTCAATAATTTATCCATAAAACAGGAATGGTGTAAAAATAACACATCCACATTCAAACATATTACACAACCTTTAATATAATATTGAAGATTTGTATCATAATAAATCAACATCAAACAAGTTTGAAATTCATTAAATTATATTGACATAGATGAAATAAAAACTATTAGAAATAAATACCTCTTTATATATTGAAATAATTTAAAAGTAACATAATTATAAAAGAGAACATTTATTTTGAAACTATTTTTATAAGCTTTCATGGGAAGCTTTAACTATGATATAACAGCTAAAAATAGCTACACCCGCAATATAAGTTAAAAAGAAGACAATATTACCTTAATTTTGTCGAAAAGGTCATAAAGTACGTTGTTTGGAAAATGACAGAAAGATTCATTTCAAAACATATATGATAAAATAAGGGAATAAATGACTTTATCCCATATTATAGTAAATATTAATTTTTTTGAATTATATTTTTAATAAAACATGGGTGTGGATGATAAAGAGGTCCCAGTATATTCTTATGTATTAATAAACTCAGATAAGTAAAGTGATTGTAGAATTAACCATTCCCTTGTAAATTTCTTTGGTAGAGGGTACATTAACCTCCTGTATAATATTTAAATCATTATTATTAAATTATATAAGAATTATATACATAAAAATGATATCAAATTTGACCCTCTAATATTGCTTTGTTAATAATATTTTAGTAGTATCATCGTTTCGGGTGTTAATTAATCGGTTTTCCCTTATATGATTGGTTAAATAAGACATGTTTGTTATAGATAGGATGTATTTTATTCATATCCAGAATGATATTAAGTTATTAAATGTTATTTTTAATCATAAAATGAAAATTAATCTTGAATGATTATGTTGGGGAATGAATCTCATAGCGTTCATGGAGACGGTAATCCGTACGTAAACACGAGCGACAATATCGTTATATTGATGGTGAAATCATATGTAATTGGATGTTATATCATATTTAAAGAATAATTAACATATTATATTTATTATTTACATTAATTATACTCATTATTACACCCATCCAAATAATAAAGTCTTTTAATAACAAACTACACCACGATGTGGAGACGGTAAGCCGTACGTACGAACGTATGGTGACTTTTTCATTCATAGGATGGATAGAATAATCAATAAGATTGTACCATATTTATAAAAACATCAAAGAATGTAGGTGGCACTAGAGTTATTATTTTGGTATGGTAACAACAATGAAATAGGAAATGGAAGAAGAAAATAACTTGAAATAGGGTGGTGAAATTATTACCTCTTCTTCGGGAGTTTTCTTTTGAGTTGATCAAAAGGGATCCTTAGGTTGGATTTATGATAAAATTAAGGACTCTAGGTTGACATTATATAATATTGGAAGATATTTGGGTAGGGGTTGGCTGAGAAAAATTTCTTTGGAGGTGTGAAATTAAGATAAGGGGAAATACCCTTTTATAAGAGAGGAGGGAGTCACTTTTGGAAAAGATTGAAATATTATTTTATAATAAAATCTATTTTTGTTTATAATGGCTAAAAAATGATTTATTTAGAGGATAAGGTGAGGATTGGTCAAACAACATTCAACTAATAGGTTTTAGATAGGTTTAGGTCACCATATTAACCTTATCTTTTAGATTTAACTCTTAGTTAAATAGTTTTACATTTACCATGTCTCCATGTATTTTTATATTATATGGTTAATAAACATACTATAACAAGCCAAGAGAACTCCAAGTGGTTCATTATTAATATATATAAATTTATCTAAGTACTTTTTCCAAACCATAGATTTTTAGGAATATTATATCCATTAATAATATTGTATTGTTTTAGAAACTCAATTATGTCAATTTTGACAATATTTAGTATTTTATTTTTTTGAAAGCAATAAAAACATTATCGATTAAAAAAAATTATTTAATAAACCCTCAAATTTCATATTAACCTATAATATTAGTGGAATTCATCAAAATTCACAAATTACATTTATTTGGATATTTATAATATCAATTATTTTAATCTTTCATTAATAAGGTAATTACTGCATCATCATTGTTTCATAAATAAATTTAATTATTTAATGTCTAAAATTATAAATAAAATACGATCATGTAGGAAATATTTTAAACTTTCTAATGAATATTTTTATTTGAATAGATAACTTATATAACCCCTTGTAATTTTTTTACTAAAAGATATATGTTTTTGTCAATTTTGTCTTTACTTTAAATTAATTAATATAAAGTGTCATTATCAATCTAAGTGGATCTATGGGGTCCCAAAATCGACCCAAGGATGCCCATGGGTAGAAATGTATCAAAAAATAGAAATAAGACACATGTTAGGGTAATTTAATATTATTATAATATATGTTTTCCCTTATTTACCGGATTTACCAATTTAACCACAGTAAATAAAATATTTACAGAAGTAAATATTCATAATGTCAAAAAATAAAAGTTACCTATTTACAAAATTTGGACCTCCTGGTTCCAAATATGGAATCCATTTTTCTAAATTAAAAACATATAAGTGGCAGAAATTAAATTAAAATTAATTCCCGTTGTGAAAACAAAAAGTGTGTCTTTAAGAAATAATAACTATCAAAAGATTGCCACTTGTTTATGTCTAGTTTAAACGTGAAATTATATCCAATTATCTTAATTATATTAAATGATGAAAATATAACCTATGAAACCTAAAAAATTTAAAATTTATAATTTAACACTATAAATTATTTCGATTAAAAAAGTTGTTTTTAATTAAAATTTAGTATTTTCACTATTCATCAAAAATTAAAAGTTTTCAGAAAAGTAAAAAAAAAATTCACCCTAGTCCAATTTTGATATTCTGAATCCCAAAATGATGTCCATTTTGAAGAATAAAGTCTATAAAATTTCTAAAAGTGGGTATTACTATTCATAACAATGAGTTTGATTGGTCGTGGTTTGTTAGAATATTGAAGTTGCATACAACGCAAGATATTTAATCATTAAAAGGGAAACATAATGTGGAAGCTTGGGGTGTTACATTCTCCCCTACTTAAAATAATTTCATCCCCAAAAATGTCTAGAATATTACTGCATTAAAAATTTCAGGTTGTTTTTCATCATAAGTTCCTCAGGTTCCCATGTTGCCTCTTCTATCTTATGGTTTCTCCATAGCACTTTCACCAGAGGAGTCATCCAGTTTCTCAAAACCTGTTCTCTAGTATCAATAATTATGATATGATCTTCGCAATAAGATAGATTAGGTTCCAGTTCTATTTTTTCATAGGCGATTACATGCATTGGGTCAGGCATGTATTTTCTCAATAGTGATACGTGAAACAGATCATGAACTTTGGAGAGAATTGGAGACATTTCCAAATGAAAAGCTACAACTCCAATTCATTCTAGAATTCTAAATTTTTTGAGGTACCTGGGAATCAATTTATCCTTCTTACCGAAACATGTAACACACTTCCATGGAGATACCTTAAAAAAATGGTCTCTTACTTGAAAGTCCTAATCCTTCGGTTATCGACATAGATATTTTGCTTACATTGGGTTTCTTTGATGTGGGTTTAGATAATCTTAACAATTTTCATTGTTTCCTTAACATGTTCTGGGCCTACGAGTTTTCTTTCACCAACATCCTCCCAACAAGTTGGCGTGCAACATCTCATTCTATATAATTCTTTATATGGTGCCATCTGAATACTTGAATGGAAGCTGTTGTTATCGTAAAATTATACCATAGGTAAATATTGATCCCACATACCTTGAAATTCAAGTGACAAATATCTCAACATGTCTTCTAAGGTTAGACCATTTTGATTGTCCATCGGTTTAAGGGTGGTAGGATGTGCTCAAACGAAGTTCAGTATCCAGGGCCTTCTAATGAATTTTTAAAAATCTTGATGTAAAACAGGGATCACGACCAGAAACAATCAATTGGGGTACACCATGAAGTCTTACAACTTCATTAATATATAGTCTTTCCAGATGTTCAAGTGGTAAATCTTATCTTATATCAAGGAAATGGGCTGACTTGGTAAGACGATCAACAATTAACCATATTGCATCATTCCTTATAGGAGTCTTTGGTATCCCTGTGACAAAGTCCATCATAATATCTTCCCATTTCCTCTTAGGTATGGGAAGAGGTTGTATGACTCCTCTAAGATGTTGTCTTCCAACATTCACTTGTTGAAAAACCATACATCTTGACACATAATCAACAATATCTCTCTTCATGTTGTCCCACAAAATATGTTTCTTTAAATATCTATACATATTAGTGCTACCAGGGTGTATAGAAAATTTAGATCTAGGAGCATCATCAAATAATTCCCTTTTTAGATTAGGTATGTTAGAAACACAAAATCTCTTCTAAAATTTAAACATTCCATATTCATATATGAAGTCACTCAATCTCCCATCATTCACAACTTTAATACATTTTTGAAACTCATCATAATCTGTATGAGATCTCTTTATCCTTTATAGTAATTATGGTTTTGAAACCATTTGAAAAAGTATTGATGTTTCACCTTCCATGGTTATTCTCATATCCATATTTACTAGATCTATGTAAATAGTATCTCTTTCAACTCTAATCTTGTTCAAAACTCCATGATTATTTCTTCTCAAAGAGTCTTCCACCTTATTTTCCTTCCCTATGTGGCAGTGTATAGTGCAATCATAATCCTTTAGTAGTTCAAGCCGTCGTCTTTGCCTCATGTTTAGTTCTTTCTGTGGGAAAATATACTTCAAACTCTTATGATCGGTATATATCTCACATTTCTTTCCATAGAGATTGTGTCTCCAAATATTCAATGTAAAGATTATAACTACTAACTCAAGATCATGAGTGGGATATTTTTGTTCATTAATTTTTATTTGTCGTGATGGATAGGTAATAAATCTATCATTCTGCATAAGGATACAAACTTTTCCTTTCTTTAAAGCATTACTATAAATAGAAAACCAATCATTCCCCGATGGTAGAGTCAAAATAGGATCATTGACTAAAATTATCTTCAGTTCTTTAAAAAATTCTTTATAATAGTTTTTTCAAACAAATTTAAGCCCTTTACGTGTGATCTTGGTTAATGGGTGAGCCAATCAGGAAATATTCTGGATGAAACGTCAATAATAAGCTGCTAAAATAATAAAACTGCATACCTCAGTTATAATCATTGGTGCTTTCCATTCTTGGATTAACTTGGTCTTTTAAGGATCAATAGAGAATCCATATTTAGAGACAATATGGCCCAGAGAAGAAATCTTTTGAAGCTAGAATTCACAGTTTCTAAACTTCTCATATAATTCATTTCTTCTGAGGGTTTTCAGAATAGTGCACAAGTGATTTTCTTGATCTTCATTTCTTTTTTATTATACTATGATATCCTTAATAAATACCACTAATAATTCATCAAGATATTCCTTGAAAACTCTATTCATTAGATCCATCAAGACCTAGGGTGCATTAGTCAATCCAAAAGGCATTACTGTAAACTCTTAATGCCCATACGTAGTTTGATATGTTTTTTCAGAATGTCTTCCTTCTTTAAAAACAACTAATGATATCCAAATCGAAGTTCAATATTTGAAAAATATTGAGCTCTATGAAGTTAGTCGAATAAATCATCAATTCAAGGTAGGGTATACTTTTTCTTTATTGTTATAGCGTTGATCTCCCAATAGTTAATGCACAACCTCATAGATCCGTCTTTCTTCTTAACAAAAAGGACAAGGGCTCCTCATAGAGAAACACTAGGGTGAATAAATACCTTATTAACCAATTCATCTAGTTGTTTATTTAGATCCAATAATTCAACAGTTTCCATTCTATAAGGGGTCTTTGATATAGCCCTTGAACCAGGTAATAATAAATGGAAAACTCAATTTTTTATTCTGGAGGATGCCTAGGTAAATACTATGGAAACACATCAAAAAAATTCATGCACAATATTTACATACTTTATTCGAACATTATTTTCATCACCCATAGTTATTTCAATCTCTTCCTCCCCAATAATTGAATTTATTAGAGGTACCAGGGGTGGCTCTTGATAAGAATTAGGTGGTGACATTTCTGATCTGAAGATAAGGTACACTTTATCATCATCCAAAATTGTAACCTTCTTCTTCTTACAATAAATGTTCACATCATGGTCCGAAAACCAATCCATAATGAGGATAATATCAAATTAAATCATGGGTATAATGACGAGATCAGTATATAAAGAACATTTATATGCCCTAATGGGAACTAATTCACAAAACTTTTTTGTGATGATACATCCCTTATACGTTTTGACTGATAACTCCATTGTTAATTCAAATTGAAAATAACTAATTTTCTTAGAAAACTGGGAAGATATGAAACAATGTGAGGATCTAGAATAGAAAAAAGCATTGACTAAACTTCAGGAAACCATTAAATAACCTGCCACCAAATATTTTGAAGGTTCAACCTTAGTAGTAGGGATCGTATAAGCTTGGCCTTTCTCCCTTGGCCATTTTTGGAGTAAGTTTCCTTGACACTTAGGAGATTAGTTTGCATAATTCCCCTTTTGTCTACAATTCTATCATCCATCATTGATAGCCTCTTTCTTCCCCTTGCAATCACAAGCTTGGTGGCCTTTTTCACCACACTTGTAATAGACTCCCATTCCCTTCAAGAAAGTACCAGAGTGTTTCTTCCCAAATTTACCGTAGGATGGACATTAAACTTTTCCCTTCCTCCCCTTATTTCCATTTCCAAAGTGTTTAGAAGGTCTCTTCTTATCTTTCTTTTTTTGAAGTCATAATACATTGTGAATTATTTTTCTGTCATTATAGAACAGGAGACAATATCTTTGTACGATGAGAAGGATTTTGGGACTAATTCTTGATGGATAGATGGTTTTAACCCATCAAAGAATCGATCAATATTACTCATTTGGTTACGTATATAATCTGTTGCATGCCTTGCTAACCTTGTAAAATTAGCCTCATACATTGCGACATTCTCATTATCATTTTGCCTCAGACTCAAAAATTGCCTTTCCATATCCGCTCAATGGTCATGAGGAAAGTATTTTTTTAATAAAATATCTTTAAACTCCCTCCATTCCATGTTCAATACTTCATAATCTTCCTTTTTGTTTTTGATTAATGACCACCATTGATCTACATTTACCCTGAGGCGATAAAATACCATGATATTTTTTCCCTTTCACTACTCCCCAAAGCATGAAATTTCTTCTCTAAGGAACTTATCCATTGCTCAGCTACTAATGAATTTATACTCCAATTTAATATTGGTGGTTTTTTCCTCATGAAGCGGTCTAACATTGATCCTCTGCATTGTGGATCAAGGTGCTCCATATGGGTAAGGTTATTATTCATAACCCGAGTGAGTTGTCTTAGTGTGGTGACAGGATTATCAACACCAGTTGCATCACCATCTCCACTATAATTATCTTAAGTAGGGAGAAAATACCTACGTGGATTACGTGGGTTGAAACCATTTCCATTTCATCCACTAGGCGCTATTTCTAAACAATGGCATACACTAGATTAGTTTATGAAACACAATACATAATTCCAAACATGTAAAACAGTTAACACAAATTGAACAGTTTATGGATATATTCTATAATCATAAAAAAAATTTCATTGAGGAAGTATATACTCATAAACCCTTCATAATTTTTTGTAAAGAAAATGACAATTATCCTAAGGATATCACCCGAGAGTGTCGTAACCAAGAGTGGAACAAGGCCCATTGTCATGCACCAGTTCCCATTCAAGACTAGATCAAAGCGGTGTTTTTTGGTTTTACCCCTACATACATATATTTCAGAGCTGCCTCTACCTGCTCGTTTCCAAACAGGGATGTATTTATTGGAAAACTCATAAAATCTCTATAGTACCAAAATTCTAGGAAGTTCATCTATACTAATCCTCAATGTCTATCTTAGGGTAGTGTTTTCTAATCAGAGTTTTTCTAAATATAGTTTCCAAGGATTGTACTAAACATCATTCGATACCAACTGTAACACCCTGACCCAAGTTACCCAGAGTTGGTTCTTTATTACATAACATTGGCATGATACAAGTAATCGTGTCCCGAAAGACCGATCAATTTAGTAGCCTTGGAAGTACTAGATACATTCATAAGTTTTACATGAAATCATGAATTAAAATAATCAAAATCATTTTCCCCTTTTAACAGACTTATATCCTTATCCTATCCCTTCAGGTCAACCATAAAATACTTCTTCACATCCTAGGAAAAATAAATCATAGAAAGGGGTGAGCTCAGATGCTCAGTAAGGATAAAAATATATCAGAAACATTCATAAATAAGCATAAACATTTAAGGAAATGTATAAGACTAAAAAAAAGCCTTTTAAACTTAAACTTCAGAATAATATGGGAATGATAATATCAAATAATTCCATTTACTTATTCACATGGATATTCTACTAGTCGAATAATCACATTCAAAATCATTAGCCACTTTCATAATGATGGAATGCATAATGCCAGACTTCATAACCCCATAGTCCAGGCCTTGTGTCAAGAATACGAATAATTTTTTTGTAAAGGCCTTATTCCAAAACACTAGTTTGTCTCATGATACCTACCGATGCATCAAAGAGCTATAACAGTCTCCACCAGTCAGTTACTAAGTCAAATGCATTCCTCATATGAAAAGGTTTAAACAAAACATAAACATTAGTATTAAAACTAGAATACGAAATATCAATAAGTTATCCATAAACCATGAATGATGTAGAAATAACACATCCACAATCAGACATATCACAAAACCTTCAATAAATTATGGAAAATTTGTATCATAATAAATCAACTTCAAACAAGTTTAAAATTCATCAAAGGATGTGGACATAGATGAATTGAAAACTATTTGAAATAAATACTTATTTCTATTTTGAAATCATTTAAAAGTAACATAATTATAAAAGAAAAATTTATTTTTAAAATATTCTTATAAGATTATATGAGAATATTTTATGATGATATAATGGAGGAAAATAGCCGCACATGCTGTGTAACCTAAAAAAATTCATTCTTACCTTAATTTTATCGAAAAGGTCATAAAGTACCTTGTTTGGAAAATGACAGATAGATACCTTTAAAAACATATATGGTAAAATAAGGGAATAAATGGATTTAAACCAAAGTATAGTAAATAGTAAAAATGTTTTGAATTACAATTTAAAGAAAACATGGATGTGGATGATAAAGAGGTCCCAGTAGATTCTTAAGTATTAACAACCTCAGATAAGTAAAGAGATTGTAGAATTAACCCTTCCCTTGTAGTTTTCCTTAGTCGAAGGCATATTAACCTATTATAGAATAGTTTAATCATTGTTATTAAATTATAAATTTATTATATACATAAATATTATATCATATATGATCCTTTAATATTTCTTTGTTAATAATATTTTTGTAGTATCCTCATTTCGGGTGTTAACTAATCTGTTTTCCTTTATATGCTTAGTTACGTAAGCCATGTTTGTTATGGATAAGATGTATTTTATTATTATACAAAATTATATTAAGTTACTAAAAATTATTTTTAATAATAAAATAAAAATTATTATTGAATTATTACGATGGGGAATGAATCTCATCACGTTCATGGAGATGGTAATCCGTACATACGCACGAGCGAAAATATCATTATATTGACGGTAAAATCGTATGTAATTGGATGGTATATTGTATATAAATAATCATTAAAATGTTATATTTATTATTTACATAAATAATACACATTATTATACCCATTAAAATAATGCAGTTTTTGAATAACAAACTACACCACGACGTGGAGACGATACGCCGTACATATGCACGTATAGTGACTTTGTCATTCATAAGATGGATAGAATAAAGAATATGATTGTACCATATTTATAATAAAATAAAAGTATGTTGGATGTACTTGAGTTATTATTTTTGGTATGGGAACAACAAATAAAGAGGAAGTGGAAGAAGAAAAGAACGTAAAAGAGGGTGGTGAAATTATTACCTCTTCTTCAGCTGTTTCCTTTTGAGTTGATCAAAATGCATCCATAGGTTAGATTTCTGATCAAAATAAGAACTCTAGGTTGATTTTGGGAAAGTTGTGAGGATATTTGGTCAGGGGTTTTCCTATATAAATGGCTTTGTAGGTGTGAAATTAAGAAAAGGGGAAGTACCCTTTTATAAGAGAGGTGATAGTCACTTTATGAAAAGTTTGAAATATTAATTTATAATAAAATCATTTTCATTTTACAATGGATCGAAAATAATTTATTTTTAGAATAAGGTGGGGATGGGTCTAAAACCTCTCAACCAATAGGTTTTAGATAGGTTTAGGTTACCATATTAACATTATCATTTAGATTTAACTCTTATTATACAGTTTGACCATTACCATGTATCTTTGTATTTTTATATTATATGGTTAATAAACATACTATAACAAGACAAGAGAACCTCATGTGGTTCATTATTAATATATATAACCATATATAAGTCCTTTGGCCTAACATTAGATTTTTACAAATGTTATATCAATTAATAATATAGTATTTTTTTTAAAACTCAATTATGTCAATTTTGAAACTATTTAGTATTTTATTTTTTTGAAAGCCCTTAATACTTTATCACTTCGAATAAATTTTATTTAATCAACTTTGACATGTAATATTATCCTGGAAAATTAGTTTAATTCATAAAAAGTCTCAAATTACATTTATTTATATAGTTATAATATCAATTATTTTAATCATTCATTAATAAGGTAATTACTACATCATCATTGTGAATCAAGAATGGAATATCATCTGGTTCTCTCAGGATGCGCCCATAAAGGGCTCCTGTGATAGGTTTTTCCTCTCGCCACCGCCACCCCTTCGCTGTGGACGACGCGGCGTTCCCCCTCGAGCTCGGTGTGCCGGCCAGGATCTCGATGGCGTCGCGTGATTTCATGGTCTTCCCTTGCTGTGGAGTTCCTTTTTGGGCCTCGAAGGTTGCTGGTTCGGACCAGCGGGTGTAAGACCAGTCCCTGTCGACAGCATACTCTTCGGAGCGCCCCTGGGTTCATTCTCGGCAGTTCGCTGGTGTCTGGCGGTGTGCTTCTCAGCGTCTGATGGTCGCGATCTTACGTCGGTGGTTATTGGGGTCCCGATCTCTCCCAGGTGAGTGCGGTGGGGTTCCATCGTGTCTGAAGCGGTCGTTTTGGTTAGTGGCGGTGGGTTCTTCAGTTTCTGGGTGCTGCTTGTGCGGTTGGGTGGTTCCTGTGATGCCTGACCTTCCGGAAATGGTTTGTGTTTCTTCCTCATCTCGTTTCTTGGTGAGGTGATGAATGGTTGTACTGGTTTTGGGTCTTTTGGTGCCTTCGGTGAGGCGTTGATTTTGGAGATGGCGATGGCGATGGCGTCACCGGTGATGTTGTTGTTTTTTGTGAGTGTTTGTTCCCACTATGTCTCTGCCGGTGGTGATTTTGTGGTGATACCAGAGGAACGTTGGCTTTGCGGTGTCGATGATGGATGGAGATCAGTCTCACGGATCGAGATGAAGATGATGGTTCCGACGCCGGTGAAGGGTGGCACGTGATGGTGGAGGGCTGTCGCTTGGCCTTTGTTTGGCGTGCGGACTGAGCAGACAGACTGACGTTGCAGACGCACGACACGAGGCCTGTCAGCGCAGAGGGGTACGTGGACGCTTGGGTCGCGGCTCGAGGCGGCTGGAGTTTGAATTTGAATTTGATTTTGAAGTTTGAATGGCGGTTCTGTTTTGGATGTGGTTATGTGGTCTACTGGATGGTGGGGAATGGTGTTTGGTTACCGACAACCCCTTAAACCGGCCATATGAAAATGAAAAAATGATAAGCGGTTCTACATCATCATTGTGTCCTAAATAAATTTAATTATTTTATTTATAAAAATTATAAAAAAATACCATTATGTAGATTATCTTTTTATATTTATAATGAATATTTTGAGTTGAATATATAACTTATATAACCCGTTATAAATTTTTTTTTACTAAAAGATATATGTTTTTATCATTTTTTCCTTTACTTTAAATTAATTAATATAAAGTGTCATTTTCACTCTCAAGTGGCTCTATGGGGTCCCAAAATCCACCCAAGGATTCCCATGGTCAGAAATTTATCAAAAAATAGAAATAGGACAATGTTAGGGTAATTTAATATTATTATAATATATTTTTTACCCTTATTTACCAGATTTACCCCATTAACCTCGGTAAATAAAATATTTACTAAAGTAAATATTCATAATGTTTAAAAAAAGCTACCTATTTAAACAATTTGGACCTCATTATTACAAATATGGAATCCATTTTTTCAAATTCAAAACATAGAAGTGGCAGAAATGAATTTAAAATTAATTCTCACTGTCAAAACAAAAAGCATGTTCTTAAGAAATAATAAATATCAAAAGATTGATACTTCTTTATGTCTACTTTAAATGTGAAATTAAATAAAATGACATAAATTATATAAAATGATAAAAATTTATTATAATTATACTTAAAAACCATTCAAATGTATAATTTAATACTATAAATTATTTCGATTAAAAATGTTGTTTTTAATTATTTTTTTTTATTTTTCACTATTCGTCAAAAAATCGAAAGTTTTTAGAAAAGTACCAAGAATTCACCCTAAGTCAATTATAATACTCCGAATCTGAAAATGAAGTCCATTATGAAGAATAAAATTTATAAAATTTCAAAAGGTGGGTATTACTATTCCTAATGACTAGTTTGATTGGTCGTGGTGTGTTAGAATCTCGAAGTTGCGTACAACACAAGCAATTTAATTATTCAATGGAAAACATAATTTGGAATTTTGGAGTGTTACAAATAATATCCTTGAGGCTGATTAGTAGTTCTAAAACATCACTTTATATCAAAACCCTAATGATGAATTTTCTTGAAATTTTAGGTAAACCTTAGATCCCGATCTGATATAATAGAATTTGGTACTCCATGTAAAATTTCTACTTAGTTAATGTTTATTGTAGAAATATTATATAGAGGAAGTATTATCTAATAGAAATTAAGTGTTCTGTCATTATAATCCAATCAAGTACAAACTAAATAGCATTATGGCCTTTATATTTTTTTGGGGAGTCGAATGAAAAAATACATGGTGATGTTTCCCCTCTTCCATTTTTGGTAGGAATAATAGTTGTAACATCCCATTATAATTTTATATCTCAATATATGCTTGATGACATAGAAAATACTGAGATACATACTCTACAATATCTCTCTTTATGTTTTCCCACTAGAAATAATTTTTTAGGTCTTTATACATATTTGTAATTCCAGGGTGAGTAGAGAATGATGAATTATGAGCCTCATCAAATAGATCATTAAAATTTTGTATATTTGAACCACATACACAACTCCTAAACCTTATCATTCAATCACTATTGAGGTTAAACTTAGGAAAATTTCTAGAATAATTTTATAGTTATATATCTTCCTTATACACAAATTTATTATTCACATGGATATATGGTTGAACACTTATTTGAGTAATATATGATTCCAATCCTTATATAATGATTTCTAGATCCATCCTTTTCAGATCCAAAAAATATTGGATCTTCTATGATCATAATCATAGATAAGATAACATGATCCTTTGAAGTCAGAGCATGTAACACCTTATTTACCTTCCTGGGGTGGTAATTCAATGTTAATTCATAATATTTAATAAAATATAACCATATTTTCTAGCATATATTCAAATATTTATGAGAATATATATAATTTAAACATTTATGATTAGTATATATATCACACCTTTCTCCATAAAGACACTGCTTCATTATCTTTAACACAAATATTTCAGTAGCTAAATCCAAATCATGAGTTGAGTAATTTTTCTCATGAACCATTAATTGGTGTGAGGCATAAGATAAAACTATGTCATTTTTCATTCTGATTCATCCTAATCCCTTTTTATATGCACTATCATAGATTATAAACCTTTACCCACTATAAGGTAATGTAAGCATAGGTATATTGACCACACTTCACTTTAGTTCCTTGAAATTCTCAAAAAATTATTTTGTCCAAAGGAACTTAGATCCCTTCTGAGTTAACATGGTTAGTGAATGAGACATTCATGATATATTCTATATAAAGAATTGATTATATAAATTCAAAGAAAAAAAAATAAATCGAAAGAACAATATTCAGTCTGGGCTAGTGTTCAATAACTTCTATCTTTGAAAGATCTACTAATATACCAAAACTTGATATTATATGACACATAAATGAAAATTTATTAAGCCAAAATTTACTCTTAGTATTTTTTTAATAAATATTATCTTTCCTCAGGTTCTTATTTACAATTTTTAAATGATCTTTATTCTCTTCCTTTCTTTTTGAATATATAAAAATATAATCTATAAAGACTTCAAAAAAAATGATCAAGGTAATCCCAAAGACTCAATTAAATTAATATATAAATAAAAGGGGGAATTGTTATTAAAAAATGGAATCACTATATATTCATATAATCTAAACCATATATAAAATGCTGTTTTGGGTATATCTACATTATTGGCCCTCAACTGATGATATTTAGAACAAAGGTAAATCTTGGAAAAGTGTTTAGGTCCACAAAATTGATCAAACAAGTCATCAATACGAGGTACGCGATATATGTTCATGATTGAGATCTTCTTATGTTCTCAATAATAAGTATAGATTCACATTGTTCCATATTTATTCTTAATAAAAAGAATATTTTCACCCCAAGGTGACATAATTGGATGAATAAATCCCTTATTATGATTATATTGAAGTTTCTTCTTTAATTATTTCAACTCAATCAGGTCCATTGTATATAGAGTCCCTGAAATAGGCATATCTATATGTAGGATTTATATTAAAAACTCCACTTCACGATTTCTTATAAGACTATGAAACTCTTACAAAAAAATATCAAGAAATTCCAACATAATACGAATATATTTGATGTTGAGTTTTCCTACAACCATTTGAGATAAACACCTCTTTTGAATAGGAATCAAGACCTAGATAATGGATTCAATTTTCATGGGATGTTAACATTTACCATCACACTGGTAGATTATAATATTTTGGTTTAGAATATCAAACTTGAATTCCTTTCCTTGGCAATTGATGTGAGATTTATGTAAATAAAGGCCATCCACGTCCAAAGTATCATCTAATTCAATGAACGGAAGAATAACATGATATATAGGAAAAAATTCCATAAATATTCAATAGTAGAAGAAAAATAGACTTTTATATGTGATCATTTTAACATTAGGTGTTTTTACAACCAAATGAATATTTAATCTTTGAGGTGGTACTTTGATACCCATAAAAAATTCCTCAGATATAAAATAGTGGGTAGATCTATAATATAATAAGACATTAGTTATTTTAGAGTAAACGGTAAGTGTAACTTTCACCAATTTATTATCCACATCAACAATCATGATAACATGAGATTTACCTTTTTCTTTGGGCTTAATAGGTTGGTGATGTCAATCATCATAATTAACCTCCATATTTGAGAATTGGTTTTCATAATTCCCATACTCCATTCATTTGAAACACTATAATGTGAGTGGTGCATTTTGTGGTGCTTTATCTCCATCATTAACTAATTTTTTATTCCCATCACCTTGAAAGTATATTGCTTGATGACCTTATATTACATACTTAAGACATTTAACAGTCCCCTTGGGATAATTTCTACCATGTTTTCTTCTAGACAGTTAGCATAAAGGAATGATCATCTTTTTATCTCCATATATTTTAGAATTACCTTCAAATTCCATATTTCTGTTATTATCAAAACTATAAGATATATAAGTAACTAAAATATCTATAGAAACCATTATAATACATCACACAATCAATTAATTATTATTAAAATATCTTATTGATAATTCCATTCAGGGACTTTGTTTTAATACACTAATGAATTGATCAACCGTAATTTTAGGTTGGATTATTATTCCTGAAGTGTACCTTGTATGCCTTGTGAAATTTTCCTCATAAGTACAAATTCATTCATAATCCATATACTTTATCTCATATAACTTCTTCTACATTTTCATACAAATAATACATGGAAAGTACTTGTTGGAAAATGAGATTTTAAACTCATCCCACTCTATGGTTTAAATTTCATATATTTTCCTATGTTATTGATAAGATTATACCATTGATATGATTCTCCTTAAAAACAATATATATCCATAATTATATTTTCTTGTTTTGAACATTAAGAAATAGAAAATATATTTTTAGTGGTATTAATCCATTGATCATAAACTAGTGGATCAGAAGACCCACAAAAAGAAGGTGGGTATTGCCTTATGAAAGACTCAATAAAATAATGTTCTCCCCTTTACTCATTTTTAATATCAGTATGATTCATAGATTGAGAATATCTTATATGTATACCAGTGATATTTTTCATTCCATCTCCCATAACATTTAGTCTCGTAGGAGGGAAATCATTTCATTGTCAATCATAATCAGTATTAATAATATTACTTCACGTTCCATCAATTTTCAAAAACAAAAATGAATATTGTGAAAAACAATAATCATAGTGGAAAACCATATAATATTGGAAATACATTTATTGGATGTAAACATTAGGACGCATTCTTCTAAACCTATATCATTCGTGGTTTAATGTAGTTTATCCATGATTATTACTAAAACTTTCGGATTTTATCTTATACTTAGACTTATTCCTGGGGTTATCACTAAAGTTTTCTCATCTTATTTTCCAAAGATGACATAAAGGTTTCTCTAATAACCAGATATAGTGACCCATAATTTACATTAATATATATTAAAGGTATTTAGAAGGATATTCATTAAATAAAATTATGATCCATTCTAGAATTGTATAGGTCTAATATCATTAAAAACTTATACACATAAATAATTTATTCATATGAGTCTCCAATTAAGGTATTCATAAATACCCCCTTCATAGTCATTCCAAAAATAAAATATATCTTTACAAATCTATAAATAAAACATAAGAATTGGTGATCTCGGATGCTTAATAAGGGTGTACAAGAGAGAGATCAGTTATCACTAAAACATAACATGAGAATAAGGGTATAAGAACATGATCATAACATTTGAAAACTAAATCTTGTATTTCAAAGACCATAATCATGATTAATTATATAAATATTAGGACTTCATAAGACATTAATCACAATGGAATCCGATAACATAATGCATGAGAGAATAACATATACAAACAGATGTATAACAAACATAATCTTATGATGTTGTGAAAATGTATAAATAGAAACAAGTTCACTCATTAAGTTAAGGAAATTAAATTAGGATATCACATAAACATATGGAAATGAAAACCAAGTCCACAAATAATCTTATAAACATGATAGATAGGTGCACACATAAACTTATGTAAATAAAATCCAAGAACGCAATTAATCTTATCGACATGAAAGGCATGTCTTTGCATGTAATTGTGAACATGAAATTAGGATCAAAGAAAGGTAAATAATAATTCCACTTATTTTTTTTATTATATCATACATAATATATATTTAATGAATCGTTCCTTATTACAATGAAAGTAAAATGGAAATTAAGAACAAATAACATTGCTTCATGGATGTGGTAGTCCACATATATGCACGAGTGATGTTATCATTTTCCAACAGTTTGGAAGGTAATAATGATTATATGATATTATAATTATATAAGAATAATTATTTTATAAATATAATATATAAACATTAAACCAATCATAATAACCATCCAGGAAATATGGTGATCGAAAATGAATTCTATCACTACGTGGATAGGGTAATCCATACATACACAAATTGATACTTTCACTTCCCATTTGATGGGAAAGATTGAGGATAATGGTTAGCTTATAATCATGATACTATTTTATTATATTTAGGATACTAAAATATTAATTTTATTATAGATACCATATATTTAGAGGAATTAAACAATAAGTAAAAATAATTTGATCGGTTAAAGTGGTTACCTCTTCTTTGAAACAACTCTTTTATATCTTCTCTTAAGGGAACTAGGGATTGTGTTTTTGGAATAATAGTACCTATTGAATGATTATAGGGTATTTTATAAGATATTATTGTAGGGTATGGTTAATATATAAGGTTGCGAGTTTTGTTAATAAGATAAAGGAGGGGTGCCCTTTTAAAATTGAGGAGAGTTGCACTCTTTGGATATCTTATAATATTAAAATATAATATTATATTTCTATATACAAATTCTTAAAAATGGATATTTATTTGAATAAAATTTTATCTGGGGTTGAAATTACAATAGAAAATGAAACTTTTATAGGTGTAAGTTGTGTTTCAAAACTTATCTTTTGATTGAACCCCTTAGTTAACCTATTTTGACCAGAACCATGGTAATGTTTTCTTCAATATCAAAGGGTTATAATTTTATATATAAGGTACAAAATAGATCATAAATGGATAATGGATGATAATTTGAAAAAAAATTTACCCACTTTTTCCTATTACATTATATTTAGAATTTTTAAATAATTTCAGAAAATATTATTTTGATATTATATCCTTAATGTCAATTTTAACACTATGAATTTAATTTTATTTTAATGAAAACATGATAAATATGGAATTAGAATATAATCCATTTTAACATCAATAATATGTGATATTCTTATAAAAAATTTATAACACTATAAATCACTCAAATTATTTTACTTCTAATATTTTTAAAATAATTTCTTATATTTTGTTATTCATAAAATAAATATTGTACTGATATTTTTTAATCAATTAAGGTAATTAAATAACTACTAAAAATTATAAATAAATTTCAATTATGATTTTTTATAATTCTAAGAATAGTCATTTATATTAATTCATAACTTTATTTTTTCCCTATTTTGACTCATAATATATATTTAAAAGTAAGAGGGTGGTATTTTATATTTTTAATTACTTTAAATATTAAATAAGTCATTTTCATATAAAATTTTCTATTAAAAAAATCCACTTAGAGAATAATGTGATAAGGGTCAAATTTCTTACATAAAATAATAAAATTGGATGAACAATTTTGATCTTTTCACTTAGTTTTAATCTCTATTAATTCACTTTACCATTTACTGAGGTGAAAAATCTTACCATTGTTATTATTCATATTGAAAAAATAAAAGGGGAATATTTTTAAAATTTGATTCTCCTAATTCAAAATATGAAATTTAATTTTTAATATTCATTTTGTATAATTTTTATCAGTTAATTTTATAATAATTTTGAAAAATTAAATGAAGTCCACTTTTAAGAAAAATAAATTTTTTAAGCATAGAACTTGGTTGATTCTTATCCCATGTAGAGAAAAAATAGTAAATTAGTGTTAATTTTTTATTGAATATATAATATCTAAATTTCATTAAAATCAATGAAAAATTGTGATTAACATAAATTATTAAGTTAAAAAAATATTTCACTCATAAAAATAGATTTTTAGAAGAACAATTTTTATTTCTAAGTGATTTTTTTATTTCTAATTAATTTATATCCAATGAATTTATTTTATAATTATTTAGCCATACATTTTTAAAAATTTATTTATTACTATTCATACCTTCCAATCCAAATTCTATGTGATAAGTTTTACATTATAATATTTTAATAGTATATCATGGCTAATTTAAACTCGATGTTGCATGTAACACATGCTATCCCAGAAATCCAATTATTTAAGAAGAAATATATTTTAAAATCTTAGTGTGTTACAAAATTCCCTTCCCTATACATTTTTATCCAAGGAGTATCTCTCTTAATCCTTGGTTACTGAGAGAACCATCACTAATTATTCGAATAAATATGTATGGATATGAGTCCTCATACTCTTATTATTATTTTGTTTCTCAACCAAGTAGTGTCTAACTAGTTTTATATAATATTAATTATTTTTAGGGAATTTATGGTTTTCTTTATTATCTTTAATTTTAGAAAAAAAAACAATATCAAGTATGTGGACTCGTATAAGGATAAGGAAGGTTGTCTCTAAGTCATTCCCATAGTAATTCAAAATTTTTATAGTGCATGTTTTGTTGGTCACAGTAACGTATTATTTGTTGACTATACAATTAAAATAGAATTCTTAAATATGAAATTTCTATTTTCTTATAACCTTATATATAATTTTTATAAATTAACATGAAGGATATCCTGAGGGGATGACTCACTTATGTTTGGGACCCTTTTAAATGGTAATGAAATAGTAGAAAACCCAAATGGTTTGTCATTGAAATGAAATGATGAATTTGGAATTTGTATAAGGGGTTGTGGTTTTAGTCATTTTTTATTATGTGACTTCATAAATAAATAAATTTTAATATATATTGACTTTAATATCACATTTTATTAAATAAAGGATGTGTTCCCTGGTATTGATGTGCCTTATTTGTTAATAAGCCTTTCTGAAGTGTGATTCCAAGGAAATGACTTATTTTACTAATGGACCTCAAGTGGTTAAACGGTACTTGGTTAAAGAAATGTAATTTTTTGAAATTAAAGATGACATTATATTCTCATATAGACATTATAAATGGGGAAAATATATTTTAACTCATGTAATACGAATGTTATCATATGAATTGATGGATTGTAAAATGAGTTGAAATTTGAAAGTGAACTTACTAATGTAACTATGTAAAATGGGATCAATGTGGTAAATTTTAAATAATTAAACGGTAAATGAATATTGAAATGGTAAATTAACATCATTTATATAAAGATTAATGTGTGAAATTATGAAAAATACCTTGGGAGAAGTCTTGATGCTTGGTTATGAAAACACCATTGGGGGAGGATTTAATATTGTAAAGAAAATTCTCTATGAGGAGGTCCACGATATTTGATGAGAAAACTCGTGAAGGGAAAGATTTTTTTACTGATTATATAGTGACATTGTTGAAAAACTATTATATGGTAGGTCTGTGTTACTTGTGGTATTATTATTTAGTTGACAATACTCCCTTAAGGGAGGTACATCATACTTATTATATATACTGGGGGAACCTGTGTCATTGATGTTTGGAATAGTGTATGTGACATACTAGAAGAGACCACAACACTGGCCAAAGTAGGTATGGTTGATTAGGCTTAGAGAACGAAATAATAAAGGAGGTTCAGACTGATATTAAGCATCATCTTAGATCCTAGAAATTCATTGTTATTTTAATGCTTTTAAGTTAATTTTTTGAAAATTTGAAAATTTTTATTTTTTTATCTAGATCACCTATACATGAAGTCTTTTTACTAAAATGGTATATTTAGGGATTTTATTGGTGGTGGCCTAATAAGTTTCACTCACACTCATATTGGGCCTCTAAGACACTTTCAACTCTATGAAAATGAGACCTGATTATAGGTTTAGGGATAGTTAGGTTTTTCCACATTTTGTCTCTTGGAATTTGGGTCTTGAAGTACTTATGATTTGTTGATGACATTTGACTATGTATCATCGTTTATGGTTTATTTTATACAACATGATTATTTTTTATTATTTTTAGATCCTTTATGGATGACATTTCACTATCTTACTTATCTAGATGTATTTAATTCATTTATTATTCTTTCTATTGATTTCACTATGATATTTATGTATAGTCTCCCCATTAAACTTCCTTAGACCCACACTACAAGTCAGAAGACTCTGGAATACAAGAATACACAGAGGATATATATTAGTTACCTACATTCATAATAATAATTAGTGGTGTGATCCGGTGGGGTGTTACAATCTACCTTATAATCCGATAATCCGTTTTTAAATGACTACTTCATTGGTGCATATGTGTGGACTACCACCTCCATGAAGTGATGCGATTTATTTTTCTATTAAAAAATTTCATGGATGTTTATACAACTATAAAAAATTAAAAAAGATATTCATCACATTATTAACATTTTAGTGATAGAGAATCTATTTCATAACAACTTAACCATTGTCAATCTACTGAAGTAATTTTGGAGAAATTCACAAAACTACCTTACATGTTTGAGAAAATATTGAACTATTAAATTAATGGATTAAAAATGACTATAAGAGGACCCTAAAAATGGAATATATATGAAAATGGTTCATAAGAATTTTTTTAATTAATGTAATTAAATTATTTATGAGGATATAATCCGAATGAATAAGTAAAAATCCAATGTTAGTGTTTTTCACCTCAATTCCACTCAATTGAGACATATTATGCACCTAAATTCATTTATATGGTGTATATATGAACAATGTTATATATAATAACATTAATTACTCTTTAGTTTTTTCATTTTATATTTCAATTCAATTTTTTATCTTATGGTAATCTGATTAAAATTTTATTAAAGATGTAAAATTTTATTTTATTATCTCACTCTTATTTAGGATTCTCCATGTTTAGATTTACAATGTTATAAATATATTCTCTTTATCATATTAGAAAAATTTATTTTATTCTCCTCTAATTATTTCGGGTGTTATTAAGTTTTTATTCCAACTTTACACAATTTGGAACAGAAATAGTGAAAGAATGTGTTATAATAAAGATTAACTTTATTTCACCTTTCGGGACATTAATTTTTTCCCCTATCAAAATTTTCTAAAATAATTGAAGATTGTAATTTTATAACATCCAAATATTTTTTGAAATTAAAATTAAATATTATTTTACTTTATTTTAGTGATTTTAAATGAATATTTTTAATGTGTTTCAAAGGGGTTATTTTTGACATTATCTACAAAAGTGTGAAAGGAATTTTATTTTTAATATATATATCATAAAAATATTTTCCCACCATCATAGAAAATATTTATAATCATGATTCCCCTATAAGAATACACAGTTCTTCAAAGAATGTTTTTTCCAATATTCTATGAATTTTAGTTTTTATATTAAAAGAAAAGAGGCATTATTTTATAAAACTGTTGAAAAGAATTTCTTAAATTATTTATAACATTATTTTCTATAAAAAAGATCTAAAATCATTAAAGAATTTTATTTTAAGTATTATTTTTCTATTTTCCTCTCTAATTCCTAAAATAATTTCATTTTTTTAAAATCATCATTTCGGATGAATCAATAGTATTCCATCATCCTTAACTGATTTATGGATTATAACTTATTTTGTGATTAATTATTTTCTTGTGATAATGTTTTTTTATGACTCTTCATTATTAATTAGACATTATTTTTTCCAGAATATCCATATTCTTCAATATAATGGATTTATTTATCATTTAAATATTTTCTAAATTGTATACCACTACGACATAAAGTATTAGTTTATGGAATTTTATTAATAAATTTATTTAATTTTCTATGGAAATATTGATGTTTGGTATTCTGGATTGAATATAGATATTTATGTAATGTTATAGAATACTGATGTTATATTATATTTTTAATTCAATATATGATGAATGAATTTGAAATAAATATGTGATGGGTGGGATCTATTTATAGATAACCCCTTGATGCATCAACTTGTCTAATTAGACAAATAGTTGGCCAAATTATTTGAGTATTTGGTGTAGACCTACCTAATCATTAAAATTTCTTCGCAGAAGGCTTGGACATTAAGGTTTATATTAGGGTTTATCATATATTTGAATGAGTCCTTAATGGTAAGATAAAGTCATCGAATATTATTCATTTCATTAATTAATATTTTATTTATTATTATCAACATGAGTGTGAGGTTAATATTTTCTATGAATACATTATCAATCTCAAGTTTTTGATTAAATGGATTATGTATTGAGTATCCACTCATTCATATTGTTAATTACTTATATATTCATGATACCTTTCATTGTATGTAACTCTCACTGAGAATTGGATCTCACCTTTTATTATGTTTTCATTTCCTTAAGATATAAAGAAGGAATCTTCGATTGATCTTTAAGGATTTAGTAATGTTTTTCATTCCATATTTGATTTTTACAATGTAATATTGAAATCATTTATGTATTTATTTTCCCAATACCACAAAACAGATCAATACATTATGTCATGATCTCATTTATCCTGTGCCAATATAATAAAATAAACACCGACTCTAGGTTACTATAGTTAGTTCTATTATAGTTGTTATTAAAGGAAGTCTAGTAAAACCCCTAAGAACTAGATTTTATATGAAAATTGATAACAAGAACATTAAGATAAACCATGAAAATGTTAAATAGTTTTCCGTAATTTTTAGGTTATAAATCAATATTCATGATGTTTTAAGATAATTATGTGTGTTCCATTGTTTAAATATGGAATATAAAAGAGGAAAGTGAAATCATTTCAATTCCCACAGTGAATTTGTTTGATTTCTTATAACAACCCTGATCAATATATCACATGAATTCATGATTTATTACACAAAAGTACACATTTATAAAAATAAAAATAAAAATAACTCTATGGTCTTTGGTGATTTGGAAAATTACAGAAAAATATAAAACATGGGATACAAAAAATTATTGAAAACTTCCTTGAGATGATCATCATATTCCAACGAACCTAAAAATGATTGGGATATCATGAGAAAAAATATATAAAAATTGTGAGATATAAAGGCTAGTAAGGGAATAAACAAGTAATATCATAAATAATATAATATATGTTAGAACAAAGTCATATCAATGAGTAATAAAAGGAAAATAATAATAAGGCATGATATAGCATGATAATCATAACATGGGAAATGTGGCACCAACTTAAAACACAAAATCATAAACATAGGTCAAGGCTAAACCCTATAAGACATCGTGGTGTACAAATTCTCATAATTTATTTTGGTTCAATCCCTATACCAATGTGAAATATCATGATATTAAATATTATCCAATTCATTGGATCACTCTCTGGTAGCACCAATCATATTTATTTCATTCTCTTTCTTAAGTGTACCACATAGATCATACAACATGTATCCATTTATCATCATAATTTATTTCATGATAAAGGAATGTGGAATAAATACATGTAAATCCCCAATAAATATGTATATATGCATAAAGGTGAATATCCATGATAAAAAAATGGGTATGGTATTCATTATACAACTGTTTTAGCATGGAAAATTATGGTGAAATTTTGGCAGCGTAACAACATCACTTAAAAATTCATAAAAATAGTTAACGGGAGGGAAATGTGTCTCTAATAATTTTTAAATAAACTTTAATGTAATAGTAACATATATATACATTTACCAACATTATGAAATTGAAATAGAATGTATATTTTTCTAAAGAAACATGAATAAAGAAGAGAAGGCGAGGATCCCACACAGAATTTTGACATAGTAACGACTTAGGTAAGGGTCCAAATAAGGGAGGATAAATGAAAATTTATTAAACTAAAATAAATTTGTTAGTAATTTAATGATTATAAATAAATTAAAATATGACGAATTGAAATTAAACTAACTAATTTCAAATAATGTTCTTGAATATGAAAGGCAGAGAGGAAGGTCCCTTAAAACATTTTGGCATGGCAACTAGTTTAAATAAAT
This sequence comes from Viscum album, assembly GCA_963277665.1. NCBI lineage: Eukaryota > Viridiplantae > Streptophyta > Magnoliopsida > Santalales > Viscaceae > Viscum > Viscum album. Next base: position 289,163,288 of record OY728139.1, read on the forward strand.
GTTAATAGGAGGGATAAATGAAATTGAAAGAGGATATAATCATTTATAAATCAAATTTAACGTATGGGGGTTATTTAAGAACATATACCAACATATAAAAATTAAAATTAAAATACATAACATAAAAGGAGTTCTTGATAAAAGAGGAGAGTAGAAGAACCCTCACTTGAGTGTGTGAATCCAAAGGCCTGGGAGGGGATTCTTGAGAGATTAAGGGAACCTTGGGTGGACTATAGAGAGTGGAGGTAAGTGTGTGTAAGTTATCCAAGGATTTTTAGTGAAGTTAAATTGGAACTTTTGTGGGTTTATATTGGAAAGGAGGGGAATTTATTTATTATTTGGGGTTCAGACTCTACATAATAATATTACCAAAACCACAAACCATCCCATGTTATTTCCCATGGTTTCTAAAAAATGGTATTGGTTTACATTATTTTATAATTAAAGGTACAAACTTAATAAAATAATTTCATTTCTTTTGTGGAGGTCAGTCATACTCCAAAAGAAATGATTTTAAAATAGTAAAATATATTACATATTTTGGAGGATTCATAATGGATTTATAAAATAAATAAAATAAACTTACAATTACATTATCTTGATGGTAAAACATATATTTGGTCATGGATACTATTTATAATATTGATTACATCACATTTGGGTCATTATGATTCCAGGATAGATAAAGTATAATTATGTGGTATTTAATTTTTACCTGAAAATTCAACCGTCCTAGAAAATTATGAAAAATTAACCATTGGATAATTTTTCAATTTTCATACTGAAAATAATATTAATTTTATCAGAATTATTTTCAAAATTATTTTCCTTTTAACTTATAAAATAATAGTTGATATTTTTTTAGAAATGCTAGGTTTTTTTTGAAAATTATAGTCTTTAAACCCATATAAAAAATTAAATTTTCTTAATAAAAAGTATATGATCATATATATTTATTAAATATTATTTAATAATAATATTTTATAAAAATATAATCTATTTCCAAAATCCATTAATAAAAAAATTCATTAATTGGATTTGAATATTTACCAAAAATAAAATTTCTTTTTATAATATCAAAAATAAAAATCACTTACAAGTAAACAATAATAGTATAAAAATATATTTATAATTGTATAAAAAATAATATACATACTCATATTTATAGGTTCTTGATAAATATCCCTTAAATACACTAGAAAATTCCATAAGATTATGGTGTGCAATGGTGGGACCTTCATGGGGTGGTTTAGAGAACATTATTTAGGTTGTGATCTTGATGAGATTGAACTTTTGATGTAAATGGTTTCTCTATTGCTTAAGTTATTGGATCTAATCTTGTGATTGGTCAAGGAAATATCCAAAAACTGATCTTTTCCTCATAAGTGTTATAAATGGGATTTATAGGGTATGATCCCACTGGTTGAGGCCATCACTTCCTTTTACTATGAAAATTAGATTTGATGAAACCCGTTATTTATACTAATCATATGATAAATTTTCAAAGACATTATTATAAATGATAATGATTCTTAATGGTAAATTAAATCTCATAGGATATAATAAAACCAAAGGAGTGATTTTATTTTCTATAAACATATTTGTAAAAATAAATTTAAATAAATTAAAAGTGGAATTTTATTTATAATAGTTTGGGTCATTATAATCTTCACCTCTCAAGAAATTACACCCTCAAAATTTTCATTTCCCATAATAAAATAGAAGATGGTATCTCTTATTCAGCACCTCATCTGGATCCCATGTTTCTTAATCAAACTTGTTATTTCTCCATAATACTTTGACAATGTTCATTGCCTTATTTCTTCAAACTTTTTCTCTACTATTTAAGATTTTCACCGGCTGCTCCTCATAAGAAAGGTAATTCTCCAATGGTAATACCAACCAGTTTGAGTACATGTTAGGGGTCTAGTATGTAATTTATCAAGAGGGATATATGGAGTACATCATGTACTTGAGATAGGTTCAGTGGGAGTGCAAGTCAGTAGACCATCGCTCCAATTTTATTAAGGATATCAAATGGGATGATGTATATTGGAACAAGATTTACTTTATTTAAAAATATAATCAAATTATTCCATGGATATATGTAGATGAATAACATGTCTCTAATAACTGACTCTTGGTCTCTTCAATGATTGTAAACATAACTCTTATTTCAACTCTAATAATCCCTAATGTTCTGTTTAATGGTCTCAACCTTCTCCACTATTCTTTGACCATTTTAGGACCTAGACATTTTCCCCTACTTCATCCAAACATGCCAGTGTTATGCACCTCTTCCTAGCTTTATAGGGATACATTTGGATGCTCGGGTGGAAACTATTGTTATAAGAGAACTCAACCAAAATAATATGTTGGTACTGGTCTCTTTTGAAGTCCATAGAATATGCTCAAAACAAGTATTCTATTGTCAGAATAGTCTTCTCAAATTGGCCATCCGTTTGAGGGTGACAGGCCATAATGATGTTTAGCTCAGTTTTTAGATCATGTTGGAGAATTTTCCAAAACATAGAGGTGAATCTTGGATCTCTATCGAATACAATGGAAAGTGGTACTCCATTCATTCTTACAACTTATTTTTTGTATATCTGTGCAAGATGATCTATTGAGAAGTCATCTCAAATTATGAAAAAGTGAGATATCTTTGTAAGATGATCCAAAAAAACCCATATAGAATTATTTCTCTGGGATGTCGTTGGAAGTTTGGTGATGAAGTCCATGGTGATGTTCTCACATTTCCATGTTTGTATGGGTAATGGTTGCATAATCCCCTTATAATTCTATATTTTATCCTCCCCTTTCTAGAATACCTAGCACTTTGATTTATATTCAGAAATCTCCTTCTTCATTTTATCCCACATATAGTGTTTCGAATGATCTTAATACATATTTTTGTTTCTAGGGTGAATGGAGAAATTCTAACTATTTCCATCATTCATCAATCCCCTCTTTACCTTAGAATTTTATGGAACACATAGTGTATAGACAACTCACACTATTCCTTCTCCATCAAATTTATTGTCTGAGGATTTTCCCTTTCTCATGACTTCCACATACTTCCTAATTTCCATATCATTTCATTGAAAATCTTTTATTTTCTAAATGAGGGATGGATGAGCCATCATTTTTGAAAGGATTGATGATGTTACTTCCTTAATGATTCCCATGTCTACTCTTTATTGGTCTAAGAAGATTGGATCCTTCTCAATTCTCATCATTGATAAAGATGTAGGATATTTTCTACTTAGAGCATCCATAACCTTATTTTCTTTATTGGGATGGTAATGGACTGAGAAGTCAAAATACTTGATGAGAGCTAACCATATTCACTAGTTCATATTATGCTATTTCTATGTGAATATATATTTTAGGTTCTTATGATTAGTTTATATTTCACACATATCCCTATAAAGATAATGCCACTAGAATTAAAATCCACTTCTTAATTCTTATCCCATGATACACTTGAGATTTTTTAATATGCATTTCGACTTTGAGGGAACATCAGAAAATTTTCTCATAGCTATAAAATCCATAGATCACCAAATCTTTTCATAGGTTAGGATTTATCCCAAAAAATAAATAGTCAAACTTTCATTTTGGGGTAACAAAAAAGCCAGAGGCACACCATACAAGTCTTTTGATATTTTCTATTTAGTCCTTAATAGATTATTCATATTTTTTTCATGTGTTTAAGGAAATACCTTTTTATTTTTGAATACATAATAAAAGTAAATAATTATCAAAAGAAATTTTCTAGAATTCCATTCTCTCTATTACTTCAATATATTCCCCAGGCTTCGTATTTTTGATCAAAGTCAACCACTGATGAGATTCTTCATCCATATGATAAACATCCAATAAAATATTCCACTATTCACAACCTTAAAATATGGAGAATATATTCTCATTGGTGTTGATCAATGGTTCCGTGATTAAGGGATCATATAATCCATTGAAGTTACGATGCCTTTGTTGCATGAATCTCTCAATTGTGACCAATTCTATCTTAGGGGGTTTGGATGATCCTCTTGATCTTGGTTTCTATTTTTAACCAAATATATCAGATAGATTATTTTCATGATGTTCACAATTCCCACTCCAATCAGACTGGGTATCTTATTGGGACCATCATCAAATTTCCCATCACAATGATTGTTTACCCGATTCCTCCTTTTTTCAGTCATTAGCTAGAATAAAAGGAATATTAGGGATGGTAATTTTAAACTATTCAACACATAAATGGTAATTAAATGAAATTAAAGGGATAACATATAAATTGAATATATTTACTTAAATTTTAAACTTATATGATTCAATATATTTTATCCATGATCTATTTCATATCAAATATCCTTATGGGAAATTTTTTATTCCCCTAACAATGGTTCATAATGAGATAATGAATATAACAAAGAATACCCCCCAGGAGTGTCAAACTAGGTGTGAAGTAAGGTCCATTATTATGTAATAGGATACCCCATGTCAGGCCCAGAACACCTTATTAGAGTTGTTACTCCTCGGTACATATACGCCATAACTACGTACGCCTGTAGTATCTAGACGTGAATTTATTTTCATGAAAAACCAATTAATCTATACTTAAAAGATTTTATTGATGTTTTATTATACTTATTATTATCCCTAAGTATTTATCTAGAGTTTTCTAATCCTAATCCCAAAAATAACAAAACCATTTTTTATGATACCAACCATAACAACCCTTCTCTTTATTTCTCATTAGTTCTTGATTTATTATATAAAAATACAAATTTATACAACCCAAAAGATCAATAATTCTAGTGTATTTAGAAATAGGTACATTAAATAACATATTATAACATGGGATACAAAAAATTATTGACAAATTATTTGACATGATCATAATATTCAAACGAACATAAAACTGCATGGGATAACCTCGGGGAAATCCAAAGGAAGGGGTGCACTATAAAACCAAACAAGGGAAAAGAAATTAATAGACTGAAGAATATAATAAATTTTATATAATAAAAATATCAATAATTAATAAATAGGAAATGAATAACAAGTTATGATATAACATGATAATCATAACCTGGGAAATGTGGCAATAACTTAAAACACTGAATCATAAACAGAGGTCAAGGATAAAACTTATAATAAATCATGGTGGGAAAAGTCCCATAAATAAATCAGGGTCACTCCCTATCCCAAAGAAACATATCATGATACTAAACATTACCCAATGCATTGGACAGATCTCAAGGTGTAACCATAATATTTATTTAATTCTTATGATTAAGTTCGCCACATATATCATACAACATGGATTCATTCATCATTATAATTTATTACATGATCTAGGAATGTGGATTAAATTCATATAAATCCTCAATAAATACGTATATGTGCATAAAGGTGAATACTATTGATAGAAAAAATGGTTATGATATTCACTACACAATTGCTTTGGCATGAAAAATCATGGTGAAATTTCTGCAGTATAATGACCATAATAAAAAATTCATAAAAATGGTTGATGGGAGAGAAATGGGTCTCTCATATTTATACATAAAATTTGATGTAATATGGAAATATAATTACATTTTATATCTTTAGGAAATGGAAATATAATGCATAATTTCATAAAGAAACCTGAATAAAGAGGACAAGTTGAGGATCCCCTATGGAATTTAGCCATAGTAATGGCTTAGGTAAGGGAATAAATGAGGCATGACAAATGAAAAATAATTAAAATAAATTAAATTAAACATTAAGGTAATGATTTTAAATTAATTAAAATTTAACAAATTGGAATTAAAAGAACTAATTTTAAATAAGGTTCTTGAATTTGAATGAAGGAGTGGAAGGTCCCTTAAATTGTTTTGGCATTGTAACATGTGTACATAATGGTTCACATGCTGGATAAATGAAATTTGAAGGGGATATAATCATTTATAAATAAAATGGAACATAATGGGGATATGGAGGAACATATCCCAACATATGTGAGTTGAAATTAGAATACATATAATAAAGGTAGTGATTGATAAAAGAGGAGAGTAGAAGATCCCTTACTAAATTGTGTGACTCTAAAGGATTGGTGGAGGCTTCTTGAGAGATTGGGGGTGCCTTGGGGGGACTTTATAGAGTGCAGGGAAATTTTTTAAAATTATCCAAGGATTTTTGGTGAAGATAAATGGGATATTGGGTGGGTTTATATTGGAAATGAGGTGGATTTATTTTTTATTTGGGGTTTGGACCCTACATAATAAAATAACCAAAAAAAAAACTATCCCATGGGGTTTGTCATTGTTTTTACCAAATAGGATTGGTTTAAATCATTTTATAAGTTAAATCTCCAAAATTAAAGAATTAATGACCTTTTTTATGTGGAGGTGAGTCATACTCATAAAGAAATGATTTTAAATCGTTAAAATATATTACATGTTTTAGAGGATTCATAAGGGATTTATAAAAGATAAAAAATAAACATAAAATAACTTTATTTTGAATTGGAAAAAATAAATTTGATCCTTTATAGCCTTTATATAATTTATTACATCACTTTTTGGTAATTATGATATCCTAATACACAAATTATATATATATGGTATTTAATTTTTTCTTGATAATTCAACTCTTAGAAAATTTTGAAAAAATATACCATTTTATAATTTTTAGGTTATGATTTAAAAAATAATATTCTTTTTATCTAAATAATTTTCAAAATATGTGAATTTTCACTTTTTAAATAATAACTGACATTTATTGAAAATGACTTGTTTTATTGACAATAACAGTTTTCAAATCCCTATAAAAATAAAAGTTGACTTCATAAATGTTATATGATCATTTCTATTTATTAAAAATTATTTAATAATAATATTTTATTAATATGTTGTTTATTTCAAAAATCTATAAATACAAAAATTCATTTACTGAATTTTAATATTAACCAAAAATACAGTTTGTTCTTATTCTATCAGAATAAAAAAAATTTATAAAGTGAAAATAATAAGATGAAAATATATTTATTATTATATAAAAAATAATTCACATAAAAATATTTCTATGGTCTTGATAAATATCCATAAAATACACTATGAAACACCCTAATAGAAAGGTACATGATTCTGGGAATTTCTTAGGGTGGTTTAGTGAACATGGTTTGGGTTGGGATTTCAATGATCTTGAAATTCTCCCATAAATGGGTTTTCTCATGCATAAGTTGTTGGATATCATCTTGGGTTTTGTCAAGGGCAAATCCCAAAAATACGATATCCCTTATAAACCATAATAAATGGGATTTATAGGGTATGATTCTACTGGTTAAGGCCATCACTTCCTTTTTTTGTAACAATTGGATTTTTTAAAACCCTATATTTATAGTAATCATATGATCATTGTTCAATGGATATATTATCAATGGTAATGATTATTAATGGTCCATTAAATATAATAGGATATAATAAAACCAATGGAGTGCATGTATTTCCTATAAACATATTCGCAATAAGATATTTAAATAACTTAAAATGGGGAATTTTATTTAAAAAAGTTCGAGTTGTTATATTTTCATTATGAAAAAGTAAATACAATTAGTGATGGGGTTGAGTAATCATGGCCATATTGGAGAAATTGAATAATTTTATGACAAAAAAAGTTTTTCATGTAATGAAACCTATTATTATATAGTGTGATACACCAATGTTGGATCAATTTTCATGATAGAATCCCACATCATTTAATGGGACTAATAGTCCATTGGTATCTAAGTTATAGATCAAGTCCCTTTAAAAGATATTCCCAGATTCGGGAATATAAAAAAACATGAACAACTTTGGTTATATTGGATGGTTATATGTTATAACCTATCAGATATAAAATATGATTAACCATTATAATATATTATAATATAACCATTGAATAGTGATCATATGATTAATATGTATTAAGGGTTATGATAAAATCTTATTGACATAGACAAAATAAGTTATGACCTAAACTAATAGGATCATTACTTATGAATCCTATTTATCAGAGCCTCTAAGGGAGATATAGTCATTGGTATTTTCTCTTTATAAATCCAAAGCTGGTATCTATAAACTAAATCCCAAGTAACAGTTTTTATCAGAGAATTATCTGCACATCTAGATCACGACCCAAAACATGTTCACCAAACCACCCCATTAGAATATCACCATCACACACATTACCCTTAAGAAATTCAATGGTGTAAAAAGAGGTTATGTATCTCAACACTAATAGTATGAATATGAGTATTTTATTTTCAATTAATTAAATATTATAATTTTTCGTTATTGTTTATACTTTTTAAATGATTATGTAATGAGTTTGATAAAAAATATATTTCAATATGAAAAAAATAGAATGTATTTTTGGGTAATATGAAATTTAAATTTCATAATTGCTTTTGATGAATTTAGTAATTAAATTATATTTTTATGAAATAATATTATCAAATAGTCTATGTAAAATATAAATGATAATATAATTTTATGAAGTAAAAAATGTAATTTTTATAAAGGTCAAAAACTGTTATTGTCAAGAAAACCAGAATTTTTAAATAAATAAAGATTTTAAAATAAAAGTTTCATTTCTAATATTTGTAGAATTTTTTTCATAAATAAATATTATTTTAGGAATCATATTATCAAATTTTCTAATAGTTAATTTTTCATAATTTTCCGAGACATCCGAATTTGTTGTAAAGTTAAATATAATATAAATATATGGTATGTATTATTACATCATAACAACCCAAAGATGATGTAATACGTTTTATAGAAGGTATAAATGACCAAATATATATTTTGAATTAAAAATAAAGTTTTTATATTTGTTTATCATTTTTATAAACCCTTAATTAATCCTCTAAAACCTATATTATATTTTAAGGTTTTGATATCAGTTCTTTATAAACATGATGCACTTCCACATCAACAAGGGTATTATTTTAATTTTATTGGTTCATGGACATATAAAATAATTAAAACCACACCTATTTTGAATAAAACACGGTAAAAAATCATGGGAAGGTTTTTGGTTTTGACTAATTTATTGTAAAAATTTCAAAACCAATGTTTTTAAAACAATAAATAACTCCCCTCTCATTTTCTATAAAATCACACCTACGCTCCAATTACTCTTCACTAAAAAAAATTTAATTAGGAATATAAACTTCCATTTACTCTCTATATTTCTAAAATTGATCCCCAAATATCTTAATAAGATCCTCCTAAGATTTTGGAAACACCGACTCAAGGTAAGGGATCCTCTCCTTATCCTCTTTATTCAATCATGTTCTTTATGTAATGTTGTTATTATTACAATTCTTATTGATGAGACATGGTTTTACACATACCTATAAACAAAATCATTAATTAAAATTGATAATAACACACTTTCACTCCCATCATCCCGCCCATGAATCATTATATAACCCTATTATGTACCAGAAATTATATTGCGCTTTTTCCATGCCAAACATTTATATTGTAAAAACCATCTCCATTTCCAGTCAATGGAATTCACATAGACATACATATAATTATTTCATTGGGTAATTCAATTTATTAATTCAAAACTCCATAATCTTTGGATTATATGTGATGAAATATGATCCTATATTGAATCATCTATGTTGCGCACTTATGCATGTATATGATTTGAAAGTAATGGGTGGACCCAAAATTGTATAGAATTCCTATGAATTGGGTAATATTTTAATCTAATGGGATATCATATATGGTATTATAGATTAAACCTAATCTATTATACTATGTTTTCTACCATATAATTATTTCTGGGAGTTTATCCTTCGTCTCTGTTTATGGTGTCATGTTTAATGTTGTCGTGACATTAACATGTTGCCTTTATGCTATCACATTGTATCATTCCTAATTGTTAAAGTTAATAATTCCAATCAATTTTTCCATTTAAATGACTATTAAATAACTTATAATACTTTCATCATGTTATTATATATTTATTTTTTTACTAGGCTTTATAGTTCATCCTTTCTTATGTATGTCCCTAGGTTATCACATGAAGTTTTAAGAGAAATGGAATTTTTGAGCATGCTAAGGAAGTTTTAAATAATGTGATTGTATCCATGTTTCAAGATGATGTACTATGCACCTAAATTTTTAAATACACAAGATCTACAGATCATTGAGGTTATACAAATCATGTTTTATGTAATAAATATTGAAATAAAATATATTAAAGATATGGGATATCATAGTTGGTATTAGAGAAATGTCTAGTTATTTTTTTGATTAGGATTAGAAAACTGTATCAAAATCCATAGGGATAAGACTAAATATAAGTATATATCCCTAAATGTTGGTAAATTATAGATTAATTTGTCTCCAAAAAAATAAATCCCAATTTGGAAATTAAAAGTATATTGTTCTCTCAAACACAGGTACCTAGGGGTAATAACTATTGAAAGAGTGAATTGAGCTAGAATTGATCATCACCAGGTGTAAGCTAAGGGGACTTGACGCGCACCTGGATTGAAATTCATGTGTGATATTCTTTGTTAAATTTATAAGCTCAATAAGAACCAATATTAAGGATATAAAAAATTCCCATAATATTATATGTTATGAAATATATCATGGATAAAGTATGTTGAATCTGAAAAATTCATAGGTTAAGGAATATATGTCAATTATAATTTATCCTTAAAATTTTTATAGTTTCCTTTTTATATGTTTAATAGTATGAAAATACTCATCACTAAGTCTATTTTGGATAAAGTAAAAGATGAGAACTAGAATAAAATATTAAAAGGTTGGCCAATCATCCATGGTTCTATGCATTATTTCAGATCTCACAAGTTCTGTAGAACTATTTCAACAATGTTATAAAACATATAAGTAGATCTATCAGTGAAAATAGAAAATGGGGGAATTATGTAATCACAATTATATAACTCCACCTATCAAAATTTGTGGGTTGAACTTTCTAGTGATACTTTTCATAGTTCATTTAAACGATGTTGATGCAATTATTGATATGGATTGGAATTTTTAATACAGATCCAACATAAATTACCAAGATAAAAAAATCACCAACCATATCGTGAATCACCCTTTGAATCGTTATATGTTCAAAGAGTAGGATGAATCATATTTAGTACTAATATATTAGGCATGGATATTCTTTCTTTGTGAGTAAGAATATCTAGCCCAAATGATTGATATTAAAGAGAAGATCATTCCTAAAGATATTCCCATTGTGAGGGAATACAATGATTTATTTCTTCAAGACTATTATGGTATTACACTTGGACAAGTGGTTGAATTTTTAATTGATCTTATACTTGGGGGTTTTCCAATATCCAGGTCTCTATGTAGAATTACCATTGTTGAATTTTAGGAGCTGAAGAAGCAACTATAGGAGAATATGGATAAGGGGTTTATACACCGAAGTGCTTCACTTTGGGGTACACCGGTCCTATTCATCAATAATAAGGATAGGTTAATGCTTATATGGATTGATTATCATGAGCTCAATAATATCATGATAAAGAATAGATTTCTGCTACAATGAATTGATGAATTGTTTGATTAGGTATGTGGATCCCAATATTTTTATAAGATAGATCTTAAGCCAGGATATTATCAAGCAATGGAAAAGAAGGAGGATATCCCAAATACTACTTTTTATACATGGTATGATCACAACGAGTTCATAGAAATTTTTTTGGACTCACTAATTTTCTCAAAATCTTCATGAATTTATGAATATAGTCTTTAATGATTACCTGAAAAAATTTGTGGTAGTATTTATTAATGGCACTCTTATATAATTCAAAAGAAATAAGGAACATGAAGAGTATTTTAATAATATATTGAGGACCTTGTATAAGGAAAATATGTTATCAAGGTATAATAAATGTGAGTTCTAGCTAGACCAATTTAAATTCTTAGGGATTTTCATCACCAATAAAGAAATATCCTTAGATCCCTCAACAATATAGATGATTAGTGGGTGGTCTAGATGAACCAATGTGAAATAAAATCATTATTTTAATTGAATTAATCTGGTATTATAGATGATTTTTGAGAAAATTATCATGATTGTCAAGCTCTCTAACCGTGATAACTTGGAAAGGAGTAGAGTTTGTCTGGAATGATTAATGTGAGAAAACATTTAATGTGCAGAAGAAGAGGCTAATCAAATCACCTATACTCACATTACCCACTAGTGGGGAATTATTTTTGATCTATAGTGATGCATCTAAAAATTTATTGGGTTGGGTACCCATGAAAAATGATAAAGTGATAGCGTATGCCTCTTACCGACTAAAGATCCATGAGAAGAACACCCAACTCTTGATATAGAATTGGCTGTAGTGATCTATTCATTAAAGAGTTGATTAAATTTTCTCTATGGGATAAAGTGTGATATATATTGAACATAAAATCCTTATGTATAAATTTACACAAAATGATCTTAATATGCACAAATCAAGGTGGTTATTACTGATCAAGAAATACAGTTTTTCAATCAATTACCATCAAGGGAAGGGATACAATGTGGTGGATACTTTGAATAGAAAGGATCCCATAACCATATACATGATGAGGACTTTAGGAGAACTAGTCTTCTGGGATATCCAAAGGATTGATATGAACATAATAAAAGGATCTTTATCCTACCAAGATCATGTAACAACTCAAACATCTATTCTTTAGAGGATCAAGGAGGACATGAAATATGTTGAGTTTCCTCAAAATAAGGTATAAAATATTTCATAGATCAACTATACTAAAGATTTAGATATAATCTTTGGAACCTAGATATGTGTCCCATCAATAAAAGAATTTAAGAGGGTACTTTTGGATGATGCACATTTCTCATCATTTTCTATTAATAAAAAAGTACTAATATGTATTGAGATTTAAGGAAAATTATTTTATGGGATAACTTGAAAGGGAAATTTCTGAATTTGTATGTTAATGATTGATACACAATAAAGTCAAGGTTAAATGATAGAAGTCTATGGGTATGATGTAACTATTACCCATAATGGTATGTAAATTGGAAAAAATAACCATGTATTTCCTCATAAGACTCCCTAAGAAACCTAAAGTTAATAACACCATATGGGTGGTAGTCTATTGACTTACAAAGACATCATATTTCATAAATATTAAGGATGGTTTATCTCTTGAACATCTCACTATGATATACATAAGGTATTTGGTAAGATTTGATGGAGTGCCACTCTCCAATTTATTTTATTGAGATATGAGGTTTTCCTTGAGGATTTAGAGAAGACTTTAGAAAGAATTAAATACAGAGTTGATCTTCATCACTAATTATCATCCTAAAACATATGGTAAGTTTGAAGGAACCATTATAACTTTAGAGGATATGTTGAGATCCTATTCAATTGATTTACAAGGATGTTGGGATAAACACTTTCCCATAGTGGAGTTCTCAAATAAAAATAATTTTCAATCTAGAATTCAAATGGATCCTTATGAGGATTTGTATTGGAATATGTGTTATACTCTAACATTCTAGGATGAAGTTGGATATATAAAGATTATGGGTCCTTATCTTTTCAATGAAATGATGGAAAAAGTTCAAACCATTTAATATCATATGGAATATGAAAATTTTTTACAGAAAATCTATGTATAAAATCATCAATACAACCTAGAGTTTGAGGTTTGTGATAATGGTTTCTTTTAAATATCTCCATGGATGAAATTCATGAGGTTTGGGAATAATGGAAATATTATTCCTATATACATTTTCCCCTTTGATATCCTGGATCACATTAGAGCGGTGGAATATTAACAAGCACTCCTACATAGCCTATCTCAAGTAAATGATTTGTTCCATGTATCCCTATTGAGAAAGCACATACTAGGCCCCAAACATGCACTAAATCAAAAGGTGGTACCATGGTAGAATTATCATTCATATGATATTCAATCAGTAAAGATATTATATCATAGAGACAAAGTTATAAAAAAAAACAACTCACTGGGTCAGAGTGTTGTGGTGGAACCACAAGTTTGATAAAGAGACATGGGAATTGAAAGAGGTGATGAAACAGAAGTACTGTCATCTATTTTAGTGTATGGAATGAAAATTTTTAGTGATAAATTTATTAATGGGGGAATAATTCAATGAACCAACCTTTTATAAATGAAAATCCCTTTTTAAATTAATAATTTCATTATTTATGTAATATAAAAATATTAAATACATGCTTTAGTTTGGTTATATTGTACCATTATAAGTGATATTCTATAGGATTCAAAATACCATTAATAATTATAATAGTTGATAATATAGCTAAAGAATATTGATAATAGGATTAGTATATATTAATGTTTATAATAAATTCATATTTATATAGACAAAATAAGAGATGAACTCAACCAATAGGATTGTAACATATAAAGACTATTTATCATAGCTTCCAAGGGGGATAGAATCAATGATATTTTCCCTTGATCAATCCAAATAAAAGATACAGCAACTAAATCATGCGTGAAACCTTTTATATTGTATGTTCAAGATCATCGAGATCACAATGCAAACCATATTCACCGAACCACCCCATGAGAATATCACCATCATAGAACGTGCACTTAGGGAATTCAAGGTAAGGGATCCAATCCTCCCACTCTTTATCCAAGCACCTTATTTAAGTAATTCCTTTTATTTCATAATTACAATTTATGAGATATGATTTTACACATCTCTATTACAAACATAATTATGTGTAAGTAATGAGACACCAATTTCACTCTCATTAATCCCTCCCATGATTCATTATGTGCCCCCATTTTTCTTGGAAAATTATCCTATGATTCTTTGATGCCAAACCATTGTATTGTGAATACTGTCACTATTTCAACTCAAGGGTATTAACATAGAAATTCATATCCTTATTTTATTTTGGAAATACATGCATGAATTTGATAGAGAAAATATTTTCAATTAATTTATATTTAATATCATTTTTTAAACCCAAAAAATTGTTCCTCTAATATTAATTGTTTCATTTTTATGATGTTGGTGTTATTTTGAGCTGAATAGTAAAAATTGGCCATTTTGGATTTTTAACAGTTTTAAATTATTTCTTTAGTTTTGACATAACATTATCTAAACTGATCAAAATTGAAAAATTATTTCTTTTCTAGATTCTACACGTCCATGGGTTCATTTACTATTTTTGGACTAAAAGCTGAATCGGCCATATGGAAGCTCAAAGGAAGCTCACAAGTGGAAGAAAAGAAACTATTTGCAGTTCTGCATAGTTTTTGTGTGTACTCTACAACTCATCCATGGTGGGACCAAATGTTGTGAAATTCGGTGGGTGGACGCTCAAGGAGTTTTGTAGAATATTTTATTAAGGACAGACCGCGTGTAGTGGTCGTTTATGGGGTCATTAAATCACCCTAAACCAGAGGATTGCATTTTGGAGAGTCCGACTGGACAGAACAAATGATCAGAGTAAAATGGACATAACTCTCGGAATACATGTCCAAATCCGCTGAGATTCCAAGGTAATTATGAACAAAATTCAAGAAGGGATCAATGCATGAAGATGTCATTTAATGGGGCTACAATGCGTCAACATCCTCGGGATAAATTCTGGCTATAAAAGGAGGAGAGATCCACCCTCTCAAAGCATCCCATTCTCCACCCCATTCCCTCTAGGACACCAAGAAGGAGAAATTTTCAGATTTCTCTTTTATTTCATTTCTTTTTCATAGTTGTGTAATGCCTTATTATTTTCAACTCATCACTATTAACCTTACCATGATGGGGTAAACATTTGGAGTGATTGGGGAAGGGTTTGTTTTCTACATTGTAATGCTCCAGTTCTTGGATGCAATTGAATAAATTTATTTCTTCTTCAAAGTTTTTTTCAATTTCGTATAGTGGATTTTATTATCAAGTGCGATCGTTCTTGAATATTAATTCTATTTTTGATTTTTTCCTTCGTAAAATAATCATAATGTCCCTCCATTAATTTTTGGTTTATATACGATGGAATAAATCAGGAATTAGTGGTGAAGTACTCGACGATTGTCAATACGTGTAAAAGGTGTAATGACTATTCTTGATTATTTGGGATAAACAAAACCTGATCGGGGATTTCCCATTTCAATTAAGGATATTCAATACAACTATTTTACACAAGGAAGGAGAGTTGACCAAACCAAGATCTTGGTAACGTTTTCTTTCACAATAATAATTTCACCAAGGAAGTGAGAGGAAATGATTGTGGAAACTCACTTTAGTAAAATAAGAAGAAGAAGTTTGGATTAAATTGAACAAGGATAGCATTAGAATTAGGAAATCGACCTCGACCTAATCTCCCTTTTAATTTCATAGTTTTTCAATCATTTGAATTTCAAATTTCCTTTCAAAAGCACAACATTTTTACCCCCGTATTAAAGTGACATACCATTTTGTGTGAACTCCTCTTCGGGAGACTTCCTAGGTCAACCACATTACTACATTTTAACTTAGGAAATAATTGTTTTTCCACACCCTACGACAGGCATGCGTCAAACATGGTGCCATTTCCGGGGAGGTATTGCCGCAATATTTTTGTAAATGTTTGACATTTTTTTTATTAAAAAAAACACAATAAAATCATTCCATAATGAATTAAAATGATTATTATTCTACATGGAATGGAAATTACTCACAGTTTCAAGAAGAAGACTACACTGAGGAGGCCCTCCAACGAGGAGCTGATGCACTGAGGATAATGTTCAAGTAGGTGGAAAGAGGCATAACAACAATGATCTCACTGGAAGATTTGATGGCCATGGTCAATGAACAACAAGTTGACTTAAAAAGATTCAAGGACAAGAAGGAAGTGCCACTGTTCTTCCTAGATTTCACTGTTGACATCCATGGAGTTGAAGAAAAACTCAAGTTGGAGGATCCTGACTACCTACCTCCATCCAGTGATGATCGACTCCAAGAGGAACATTCAATTGAAGAGGATATTAATGTCGAAGAAAATCAGGGAGATAATACATTCTTAAACTCAAATCATTTAAATTTTACTGAAACTATTATGAGTAAATCCTCTTATTATATTGAATATTCAGATTCATCTAACTCATACTACACCTTGGAGGATGATGTGAAAAACCAACCACCTATTGAGAATCTTCTAGAGCTCCCTGAACTCATTGAAAATATACTCGAGGAGCCCCATCATGAAGAGATCCAAGTTTCTGGGCCCGAGGAAAATAGACAAGAGGCTGAAGCCTCCTTGAAGCCCGTGCTGGAAGACAAGATAGTTGCACAAGTAGAAACAAATGAGGAGGAGGCTCTGTACTTCAACCTACCCCCACCATGCATGTTTTACCACATTGCGAAGGGGGTGGATCTGCTGTACTATATCTATAGATTCCTCCTCAACAATAATAATGAAATGATAGCTGGGAAGAGCCACATGTGGTGGTTCAAATCAAAGAAACCTCATCCACCATCAGATTGGGAATAATCGATTAGAACTGCCTGTTTGGAGGCAGTTAAAACCTAGGGCCCACTTGGGGGATTAAACCAAGATCTATCATTCTTTTCTCATCCTATTTCTATTGTTATTTCATTTAATAAATGTCTTAGGTTTTATTTTGTTTTTTTTCATAGGTTATCAGTGTGCAAAACTTATGAGCTTAACTCAATGTTCCACTACCAATAAATCAGGTTGTACCTCTCCTTTACACTTGCTTGATGTGTGATTCATTTTCAAAATATCGTGTATGTTAAATACATTTGAATGAATTGAGTACAATACATCATTTAATTGTGGGGGATGGAACCTTTTTAGTTTAGAATTTTCATTTTGTGTTTTTTTTTCAAAATAAAATTTAAAATAAAAATTTAAAAAAATTATTTTTTGTTTGTGTTTTAAAATTTTTGTGTGTTTTTTTTAGTTTTTGCTGTGTTTCTGAATATTTTGAGCTGAAATTTTTATTAATACCATTTTTGAAACCCATTTCAACGATTGAACCAATCTATTTCATGAAACTGAGCTTAAATGAATGCTTAAATTACTTTTGTTTCAAGTTCAAATCTTTTGGAATTTCATGAAAAGTACAATGATTTTTTAATCTCATGACATATTTCACTGTCTATATCATTTAAATCACTTTCTTGTGATGATTCTAAACCATTTTTGTCATATTCTTTTCATTCGCCTCATTTCTTGAGAGAACCTAACCATGATTTCTTAAACCATAATTTGATTTATTTATTTCAAAACTTGAGGGTTTGGGGTACGTGTGTTTTAAATGATGGAGGCATTTATTTGGTTTGAAGCCCCCTTTTCAAAATAATCTTTTTCATTATTGACCACCTTTACATTTATCCTTCAATGTATCCCCTATTAGCCATGAATTTCCTGTTAGGTTAGCCACATTACAAGCGAAATTTCCCTATCCTAGCAGCTATTGAAGTGAAATTGCATGATCTAGTTGAACTTATGTGTGGAGGAAGATGTATTGTGGTGTACTACCTCATTTGGTGATATTTTTGGAGGAATATAAAATATTGAAGAGCTGTTGTTCCTACTGAATATTTCATTTTGTTAAAAGCTTTGCCTTTCTGGAGCTTTTTCGATAAGAGGAGCTGTGCCTTTCTAGAGCTTCTAATGTAAAAAAAAGTCATGCATATCTGGAGCTTTCAAGAAAAATCATATTTGAAAAGATTGATGTTTTTTCTACTGAAATCGTGAGCAGATTTAATGATGATGGAGGTGATTTTCTACAAAGGGGAAGATAAGGAGACCATACTTGAGTGAAAACTAGAATCTTGCAATTTTTCTTCAAAAAGAGCGAAGCCCTCCTTTTTCGGCCTCAGAATTTTTAACATCTAAATCCTACCAAACGGAAGCCACAGAACAACCCTGAAAATTCCTCATGAGAAAAAAATGTCCTTGACTGACATCAGGTGGAGAAGTAGGAATTTATCAAGCCTATGGTGACTCTTGTGTGAGTTTGGATGAGAAAAGCCTTGTTCAACATTTACATTTGTGATATAAGAGAAAATTTATGTGAGGTAGGTGTTTTGTGTGCATGAGATACAAAATAAAGTGGAAATATATTAAAATCTAAAATGGAGAATTTGAAATAATTGTTTTTTATGAGTTATGATATCTTTTTGTTTCTTGGAATTGATTTGGTAGATCTCATTGATATGTGTTTTGGATTGGATTGGATTTTATTTTTACTTGTCCAGGAGTCCAGTGCTAAGTGTGGGGGAATTGATAGAGAAAATATTTTCAATTAATTTATATTTAATATCAATTTTTTAAACCCACAAAAGTGTTCCTCTAATATTAATTGTTTCATTTTTATGATATTGGTGTTATTTTGAGTTGAATAGTAAAAATTGGCCATTTTGTACTTTTAACAGTTTTAAATTATTTCTATAGTTTGGCCATAACATTATCTACACAGATAAATATTGAAAAATTATTTATTTTCTAGATTTTTCATGTCTAGGGATTCATTTTCGAATTTTATACTAAAAGCTGAATCAGCCATATAGAAGCTCAAAGGAATCTCACAAGGGGAAGAAAGAAAACTGTTTGCAGTTCTGCCTAGTTTTCGTGTGGGCTCCATAACTCATCCATGGTTGGACCAAATGTTGTGAACAAAGTTGGGTGGACGTGCAAGGAGTTTTGGAGAATCTTTTACGAAGGATGGACCATGTAAAGTGGCCATTTATGGGGTCATTAAATCATCCTAAACCGGAGGATTGTGTTTTGGAGAGTCTTACTGGACAGAATAAATAATCAGAGTAAAATGGCCATAACCCTCAGAATACATGTCCACATCCACTGAGATTTTAAGGGGACACGACCATGGGAATTATGAAGAACATTCAAGAATTAAAAAACTCGTAAAGAAGTCATTTAATGGGGCTACAACGTGTCAACATCCGGTTGACAAATTCTGGCTATAAAAGGAGGAGAGCACCACCCTCTCAAAGCATCCCATTCTCCACCCATTCCCTCCGGGACACCAAGACGGAGAACTTTTCATCTTTCTCTTTTATTTCTTCTATTTTTCATAGTTTTTAATGACTTATTCTTCCCCATTCATCTTGATTACCCTTACCATGGTGGAGTAAACATTTGGAGTGATTGGGGAAGGGTTGGTTTTCTGCATTGTAAAACTTGAGTTCTTGGACGCAATTGAATAAATTTCTGTCTTCTTCAAAGTTGTTGTCAATTTCTTATAGAGGATTTTATTATCAAGTGTGATCTTTCTTGAATATTAATTCTGTTATTGATTTTTTCCTTGGTAAAATAATCATAATCTCCCTCCACTAATTTCTGGTTTATATAAGATGGAATAAATGGGGAATTAGTGGTGAAGTACTCGACGATCGTCAGTACGTGTAAAACGTGTAGTGAATGTTCTTGATTGTTTGGGATAAACAAAACCTGATTGGGTATTTCCCATTTCAATTAATGATATTCAATACAACTATTTTACACATGGAAAGAGAGTTGACAAAACAACTATCTTGGTGAGGTTTTCTTTCACAATAATAATTTGACCAAGGAAGTGAGAGGAAACGGTTGTGGAATATAACTTTAATCAACTAAGAATAAGAGGTTTGAATTAAATTGAACAAGGATAGCATTACAATTATGAAAACGACCCTGACCTAATCACCCTTTTAATTTCATAGTTTTTCAATAATTTGAATTTCAAATTTCCTTTCAAAATCACAACATTTTTACCCCCGTTTTAAAGTGACAGACCGTTTTGTGTGCAATCCTCTTCAGGAGACTTCCTAGGTCAGCCACATGACTACATTTTAACTTAGGAAATAATTGTTTTTCCACACACTACAACAGACGTGCATCATAACTCCACACTTTTTAATCATGCAATTAAATGTGACTAACTATGATCTTATTTTTATTGATATTTGTGGAAGACTTATGCATGTACATGATATAAAAGTGACAGGTTTGCCTAAATTATATAGAACTCTAATGAATTGGTTATGATTTATTCTCATGAGACATCATGTATGGGATTAGTAGTAAACCTAAAAAATTATGGTAATTTTTACACCATTTTATGATGTCTTGGCTATTATCTATGACCTATGTTTCTGGTGTCATGTTTAATTATTTTTTCATATTCCCATGTTTCCGTTATGCTATCATGTTGTATCATGACTCATTATTCAAGATTATGATTATCAATCCTTTTATATACTCTTTAAATTCTTATTTACTAACATATTATACTTTCAGCATGTTATGCTTTTTTTATTCTCTTACTAGGCTTTATATCGCACCCTTTTCTTATGTATATCCCCAGGTTATACCATGTAGTTTTTAGAGAAGTTGAATTTTAGAGCATGTTAAGGATGTTTTAAATAAGTTTTTTGTATCCATGTTTCATGTTGATGGTCTATGCACCTAATTTCCCAAATACACTAAGCTTAATGATATTTTGGGTTTTAATAAATGCATTTTTATGTAATAAATCAGGAAATATATTGTATTTAAGATATGGGTTATCATAAAAATGAGTTGAAATAGAGAGAAATTTCCTAAACCTAAAATGAAAGTAAGAGTAATATTTTTTTTGAATATGAGGATTACACCATAATATTAAGATGGAATGCAATAGAATACATATATAATCTAAAAATAAATGTTGACCATTTCATGGATGAGATTAAGAATAACCACTGAAGGGAGAATGAAAAAAATGAAGATACAAAAATAATTTTATAAGTATTATATCTTCACAGGTAATCAAGAAAAGCATAGATTGGTGTAGCACTTAGGAAAATGAAATTTCTCAAAGAAGAAAAATTAAACGATTAGATTTTTAAAATTTGATAATTATGAAAAGAAATACCCTAGTGAATTCTTATAGGCAATGCAAGTTTATGACAAGTGAAAATATAATTTCGATCAAGATCACTAATGCAATTGAAAGGATGAAACCACTGCTATCCATTTGTTCAATTATAGGGAGATGGATAATTATTCAAACCAATGCCCCAAGCATCAATGAAACCTACTGTATAAGAGTAAAAGGGGGAAAGAAAAAGTTTATTTGACTACTATAGCCAATTTTGATGTTTCTAAAGATGTGGTGGTAGGTACATTTATTGTAAACTTAAATTTAGAAAATTCTTTAATTAATTCCTTGTCTTTTAACTTTTATATTTCTTCTATATTTTCCAAGACCATTAAATCTTTCCCTACAACCTTAAGAAGGGTGTTTTCAAAAAACTTATTAATGGAAATATTATTTAAATAAATATATTTTAGTTTTTCATTATTATCAATCACAGATTTACCTTATTTTAAAACTTTTTTATTATACATGCGGTTCAATTTGACATAATCCTTGGTATGTATTGGATTTCAAAGTATAATGTGAAAATTTATTTTAAAAAATAATTATATTAGATTTTTCTGATAGATATGTGGAATCCCTTATCTTTGTAAGGGAGACTACATTATCTAAATCCAGATTGGACACACCTCTAATAGTTTACCTAAATAATATTTATTGAGAAGAATAGGGGACAAAACCAATGGAAGGAAAATGAAAACAATGAAAACCAAAGATTATATATATACATAATACATTTATTTCATGGTTTAATTAATACATTCACTAAAAAATTATCACAAACTATGGTCTGAATGGTTTAGAGTCATGGATACAAGCTACATAAACATCTTATTTTGAAACACTTATAAACATTTATCCACAACCATTATTCTCTAGATCCACTTATAGACATCTCATATGACATAATCATCTTTATGACCTAGGGAAAGGAAAAATAATAAGGGGTGAGCTCGAATACATAGTAAGAGAAACATTTCAACTAGTCATAAAAGTTAGATCATTAACATAAGTTAAAACATATATGTGGTATTAAAATAAGAAAAAATTATCTTGAGATCAAAATTTTAAAAAATACTTGATTGATCATTGGGGATCCTGACATAGAAACATAAGACCGAAGAATTTTCATAATAAACATGGATTAGAAACATATAGTAGACATTAAACAGATGAGTATGAGATAAAAATATCTTTAGAACATGGAATATCATAATCATATGTCTTATTTTAAAAACAAGGGACATTTTAGAGAAGTAGTGGCACACACATAAGCATCGGAAAGCATTGTGAAAAAATCTGTGTATGTTCACCATTTAATTTAATAAAAAATATTTAAATATGTACACTCTATAGTTTTATGTAAAAAATATCCATATACTTACATATAATTATCTAATAGGATATAAAACCATAAACAATGAGTTAGAGGGTGATATAGGACCCCACCCATTATAATCGATATATATTAGTTCCACTAAAAATCAAATTATTCATCTTATCATAAATAATGCATTGGCATAAAAAAGGGGGTCATAAAAATTATAAATGTTATCACATAATAAAAACTTGATCATTTGATACCAAAAAACATGATCACCACTAAAGAGAGAATATCAGGTTATATATGAACCATTACGTTATTAAAGAATAATCCTTTTAAAATTAACGATAAATAACAAAAAGTATTTTTTTTAAATTATTTTTCATAATATCATCGAAAAAGATGTAATTTTCAAAACACATTCTATAAACTACTATTTTTTATAATGATGAGGAAAAAACATAAAAAATCTCTTTGATTTTTTTTAATTAAATGATCCTTGAAGATAATTAAACCATATTTCAAACTGTGATGTAGAAGGGAAGAATATATGATTATTTAAAGGAAAAACACTTAAAATATCTGAAAATTACATTATTGAAAAACAAATCGTTAAAAGGATATCAAAACCCTATTTTTAAAATAAAATTTGAATATAAGTATCATTGGAGATACCAAAAATCGAGTTTACACTTGGAAAATTATAACATTTTTCAGAAGTAAAAATGCAGATATGGGGGGAAAATCCATTAAAAGAGATGAGAATTGTTCTTAACAAAATTACAATTTCACAAAACAATAGATTAATAAAAAACATATATTTGGTGTAAAACTTGATTTCATTAGAAAATAAAGTTTAAATATAATATAAAACTATTATCAGTTAGATATGATTTTATATAATGTAGTTTTGGACTAGGAGAAGTGATTATGACACATGGGAAGTGTTTGAGTCACAAAAACCCATTAACTTTACTCCATATTTGTGAAATGAATTATAAAATAATGTATCAAAATAATAAATACCTTAATCACCTATATCATAACCCAATTCATTTCTATAAAAATTTAAAAATTAATTTCTGAAATTTTCAACACATGTATATTTGTGAGTTATCATCTCTTTTTTGCAATCGGGAGTCGTAAATCTTGATAGTTTTGAATTAGTTTAATATTGAAGATGTTGTTCTTAAATATTATAGAAAATTTATTAATTTATATAATTTAATCATTATAAGAATCAATATTTAAACATAATTAAAAAAATTTAATTTAATTTCATAATAGTTTGGTATTGTTTTGCGATCATGATAACTAAGATGAGAACGCTTTGGTGAGTTTGAAGAAAAAAGTGATATATTAATAAAAAAATTAGATATTTAAATTATGACTCCAGAATAATTTTTAAATAATTTTAAAATTATTATTATATTTTTCTACGAGAATATAAAATTATTTAATCATCCAATAAAAAAACACTACAATATCACTCATGTATGTGGTAAAAATGACCTAAACAAGATTGTCTTTTAATGATTGAATGCATAAGAGAAAATTATTATATAATTTTTAATATAATCTTAAAAATTTCATAATTATCATATATCTTAATTATAATCATTCATAGAAACATACAATATGGGTGGTTATGAAAAATGATTTTTTTTGTTCTTGGAGGTGGTAGTCCGTATGTGCACGATTAATAGTCCCATTTATAATTGAATTGATGAAATGTTGGTATATGAAAAATGTTCATTTATGAATTTAATTGGGATATGGAAAACCAATTTTTTCATAAAACAAATCATTTATATCATTTTTTAGAGGGAGTATTTCAAAATAAATCGCATCACATCTTGTAGGTGGAAGACTGCACATACGTATGATAAATGTTATTTTGTTTTCTTAGTGAATGGAAAGGATTGAATATTTGTTCTAGAATTTATATAATGAAATTTTAAAATACTAATGATACTAATTTAATTATATTAAAAAGGTTATAAATGATTTTTTAAATGATTAGAATAAAATAAAAGACCAAGAGAAGGCAATGCTCACATTTGAAACTTGAGTTTTTTCTTGGAAAACTCATTGAATGTAAAGGCCTTTAGAAATATTAAGGTGACCAGAAGATTAAGTAAGTTGGATAAGGTTACATGAGTATTCAAAGGTAGAGTTTAAATGAATAATTATAAGGTCAAGTGTAACTTTTAATGCGTGTAAGTGGTATTCTTTTTTTTAGAGAAGAATCAATCACTTTTGGAAACATAAATAATTTTTTAGTAATGACATGATGTTATTCAAGGTTAAATGGTTCAAAAGTCTATAACGAGGGGCTGTGGGAAAATATAAGGTTGAAACTACTCTCATAAATTCATTTTAAGAAAATATATATGAAATTTATGGCCATTTGTTTACTACTTCCTTTTACTTAAATTAACTTTTATCTTGGTAATTAATTTATGACCAGAGTAATTAACATTAATGAAAAAATTAAGAATTGATCCATTTAACGAATTTTAACATTACCGATTCAAATTTTAAAATCATTTTAAAATAGAAAATTTATAATGGTTTCAAAATTTTATTTTAAAATAAACACACTTAATTATGTAAAAACATTTTTTTGGAAAAGTATAATGTCTTTAAGATTTAAATTTATACATAAGATAAAATTATATTGGATAAATATTTTAATGATACAATTGAATTTAAATAAAAAAATAAAATTTAGGAGGATTTAAAGTGAATACAAATCCAAATTTCACTATCTAAAAATATAATTAGAGGAAAATAATGAATTTATTTTTATTATTAAAGTAACATTTTAATTTAGTTTTAAAAATATGAGACATGGGATTATAAGTTAATAGAATTTTTTAAAATCCATAATGTTATTCATTAAGTGCATTTTTTATTAGATATTTATTTTTAATTTTCTAGGATAAAATAAAAAAATTATAAAATCATAAGTGTAATTTAAAAAAACATATTTTTTTGAATGAAAATAAACCTTTCAGAAAAGACTCAAAAATTCAAAGTAAGTAAATTTGGATGTGATGAATTTAAAAAATAAATAAGTTTTTAAAATTTATATTATAAATATTATAAATGTATATTTTGAAATAAAATACATAATAAAAGAATATGGATTTTATTTAAAATAGCCTTTTTAAATATTAACTCATATTAATTATTTACCATGAAAATATATAATGGTTTATTATAATAGAATTTATTATATATTTATTAGTAATTTTATCTTAATATATTATGGTTTGTTATCAATATTTGTAGTGTGTAACTGAATTTATCAAAAATAACATCATATTTATCCCACCCGATGTTTGCAGAAGACATGGTTTCATTCCTTAATGGTAGCATAAAATTAACTTGGGGAATGAAAAAAATCATTGATAAATAATATATGGGGAGAATTCCACAAAATAATTATGATAAGGGTAGTGTATATAAGTGAAATGTATTTTTGGATGGGTGGGCTCACATTATTGAAACTAGTATACATATTTATAGATGTAAATTCTGGATGAATTATTTAAGAGCCCTGTTTTCATCTGTATGGATTTGAATCAAGCATCTGGATAGGATGGTTGATTAGAACTATTCCCAGATTAATAATTAGAAAAAATAATTTCCATCTATTTGAAGGAATAATTACTCACCTAAAAAATTTTTTATCCTCAATCTAAAAGCATGTATTATTGGTTCTTAAATTTTAGAAGGGTTTCATCAGTAACCTCTGGAACCTCATGATTTCCTTGATATGGCATTCTCATTCAGACAGTAGGTACCACTAGGTGTCTTTGGTGAGGATAGTAAAACTAATAGAGGTAGGTGATATAGGATTGAGGAGGATCAATGATATGATTTAATGTATGTTTATAAGGATAGATTGTAAGTAATTGATGGATGAAAATTATGGGATATTTTCATTGTGTAAATGTATGGGAAGTACCTATATACGAAAAAGGTGAAACATATAATCACTATAAAATACTACAAATTCATATCCCACATCTATAATGCCATGCATGTTAGATTATGAAACGACCCGAAATTATATCAAAGAATTTTTCCTTCTTATAATTATGTCATATAATATAAATCCCATAAAATAACATAATGAAAATAAAAAAAATCTTTATAAATGAAGAATGAATGAAGTAATAGGTTTTTCACAAATTAAGAAACCTATATGAATGGAATAGTAAATCGAACTTTAGAATACGAATACGAAACTTATGAATAATAAATTTGGAAATAAAATAGTAAAATCACCAATGAAATTATAAATAAAATTTATGCTTCTTATAAATGAAAATATGATATAATTATATCATAGTATATGTTAATAAATGTTTTGAAAATGAAAAATTAAGTTTTGTAATTATTTAAAAAAAATTATTTACAATTTTATAATTAATATAATGATTTACATGAAAATATATTTTCATAAAATAAATTCATAAATTAATATTTTGTTTTCTTTTGATTATAATATTATTTTTTTAGAACATACATAATTTTCCAAAGTGTTATAAAATTAGTTATAATTTTAAAATTGGTATTTTTTTAATAAATGATGATATTAAATAAAAACTAAATTTTATATATTTATAAAATTATTTTCATAAAATGGATTTCTTTTTTGAATTCTACATGTTGAAAAATAGTTAGGTTTACTCTTTGGGACTTTTCTAAAATAGTTGAATTTTTCGTGAATAGTGAAATACAGTAACTTACAATATAAGCTAAATACATGAATTTTTTAGTATAGGTTGATGTATGTACAATGTAAGAACCTTTGGTTTGAAATAAAATAAACTATTTACTGTACATAGTCACAAAAATCCACACTATTCATAGTCTTGAGTTCTAATGAGAAAAATAATAAAAAACCACCGCTCTCATCCACTATAAATACAGCCCCTGACCACCCCTGCTTATCACACATCCTAAGCCTTAAATATTGTATAAATTCTGTCCAATACTCTCCCAATCCTACCCCACATCCATGATCATTTTTTCTAAAAAAAGTACCAAACCAATTTTCCCAAGGAGGTTCTCAAGGAGGAGAAATTATATAGGTAAAATCATCTTTAGTTCTCTTTTAAATTATTTTATTTTTTCTTTATTTTATTTTTATATCCTAACCTCCCCATATCCAATCAAAATGATATCTCCAAAATATTTTATATATTTTAATTTTAATGTTTTAATGGAAAAATAAATTATTTTTTCTATTCCTCTATCCTTTTGTAATAAAAGTGAAACATTATTCGTGATGTGTTGACTTGTCACTTTCAAGGATGATGAGTTTTTAATTTCCATTACTACCTTCAAATATGGTAATAAAACCATTTTTATGGTTAAAAAATATTTTTATATATTTTTTACATCCAATTTAATGGTATGGAACCATTATATATACATGTTATTAATTAATAAAATAAAACTAGTTTGTGATGATAAAAAAACACCAAAATAATCTAAGCACTTATCATTAAGGTTTTTTCTAATGAATAATCCTCAAATATGAAACAAATGATATATAATACCATATAATATTATTTATTTTCATTAATAACATATAATTTTAATTCTACATAACCATTCTCATTTTATAGTATTTTTCATACATGTATACAAGTAAACCGATCATGAAAACCAAGGAAACAAACACCCCCGAACGATAAAATTGTATCTTATAACTCGTAAAAGGCCATAAATTAACATAATAAAATTATAATAATTTGAATAAATAAATAAAAGGTTATGAATTAATTAATTAATGTATTCAATCTGATTATCCAGGACATTAAGTAGAAGTGTAGAACACTTTCATACATATGGTAAGAGATTATTTCTGAACCTCCATTTATTCCTTCGGGTTATGCATTATCTCTATTCACCCCAATTTAATTATTATTTATTTCATGTATTTATTTTAGTTTATGTTTATATGTTCAAATATCATGTATCTAGATAATATCATTTTATTTGATGGGGAAATACATCTTTTAAAAAGGTTCTCTTTTCAATTATCCCTAATAAGAAATCCTGATTAAAGGGATCTTTATGATTTCTTACCCATTTTTAAGTGCACTCCATAATATGTTTTAAGAAACTATTATTTTTATTAAATCACTAACTTTATCATGAAAACTATCTTTTTTCATTTTTGTTTTTATGAAAAAATATTTCTTTTCCCCTTTAAACTCCCATTAATATTTTCCTTAAAACGTACTGAAATGTTTCATTTATAATGTCTCTTAAACACTATTTTTATGTGTTTTCACTTTATTTTTCATCACTTATCATGTTTTATGCCAATTTTACCTTATTAATTCCCATTTATGATTTAAATCCATTCTTTCATGGTCACTATTATGATATTCCCTTTTTTTATTCCTTATGGCATGATTATGATACCCAATTATTTCAATGGGTAATACTTATGATTGATTATTTATATGGAACATATATTTGTGAATATGTTATTATCGGTGAACCTATATAGCACCCCAATGCATTGGGTATTGTTTCGTCTCAAGAGAATTCATGTGAAATGGTCTTAGTGGTTAGCCTTGACTCATGAAACTCATGTGCAATGGTCTTGGTGGTTAGCCTTGAATCATGCTAATCACGTGAAATGCTCTTTGTGGTTAGAATTGAATCATGATCCTCTAAGTGTAATGGTCTTTTTGATTATCCTTGAATCAAGTTTATTTCTATTTGTATGTTTTTCCATATTTATATGATTCCAGGGTTACATGATCCCATGTTCTATATGTTATTCTTCCATATGTTTATTCATGTTCCATGCTTTTTGATGTCATCATGCTATGCCTTATAACCCATGTGAGATAACTTATTCTAATGTTCATTCTCTTATTAGTATTTTAGCTCATCCCTATGTTCATATATTTCCTAGGTTACCCAATCAAAATGTAATAGCTCAATGGGAGTTAGGACCTCGTTATCAAGTTTAAATAAAATATGTTTTCATTTTGGTTTTTGGTTTTCAGTTTTATGTACCTAATCCTCTAAGGAAACATGACATTAAAATCATAAGTTTGTATTTAATGGCTAATTATTCTTAAAATCTATAATAATATTTTTGAATGACTAGGTCTATCATAGTTGGTATGGGGATGGTCTAGTTAGTTTTGGAGATAAGGACTTGAGCACTTTAGTAAGAACCCTAGGGATAATTCTATGACAAAGGATAACCTATATTATAACATAAGGACTCAAATGTTAGGATATGATTTTAATTTATATGTTTATCCGAATATATTTAAAGTTTACATTTATTATTATTATTATCTAAATATTCAATCTCCCTAATTGTAATTTATTTTTCTAAATTAATGTATGGAAATATAGGAAACTGTTCCGATAATAAATGTGAAAGGAAATGTGATGATTTATCTAATGATATAAGAAATATGATCATAAATGGTGATCAAAACATAATGATAAATCTTTATGAACTAGATCAAGTTATGAATAATAACATGAATAACATGGACTGACCTTATTATCATAATATACGGACTTTTTTGGTCACAACCTTTATACAAAAAATGCCTCCCATGTTTAGTGGATCTTTTGATTCCCTCCTCACAGAACAAAAACTTAAATCTATTGATAAGATTATATTTATACTTTAGTTCTTTGAAGAAGAGAATTTTTTACTTGTATTTTATCATTTTGTAGGGGAAGTTGATTAGTGGTGGACACTAATCAAGAACACAAATTCCAAAGAGGAAATTGATCCCATATAATGTAGAGATTTTAAAAATTTTGTTTAATAAATATTTTCCCAAAACCCTCCATCTTAAGATAAAAAGATAGTTCCTCAGACTAAAGTAGAAGGAATATCATTCTATCAGGGAATGTGGATAAAAAATTCATGAGGCTTTCCAGATACACCTCTGACTTTGTCATGAACATTGAAAGCAAGGTGGATCACTTCTTTAACGGAATAAATCTGAGTCTATCAAAATAATTGACGAATGGAGACTTTGAAAGCTATGAAAAGATTTTAGGTTATTCCCTTAAGGTAAAAATAGAGATTATATTCTCACAATAGTCTCATGGCCCCCTGAAAATAAAGTAGAAAATGGAGTTTAATATGGGAGGATCAACTGAAAAATCAGATTATGGATAGAAAACCCTACATCGCACATGTCAATATTGTGGGAAGATGAATCCTGGAAACTATCTAAAGGGAATGACAATATACAGAAAATATATAAGAATTGGGAATCTAGAAAAAAATTACCGAATAGATATAAAGAATCCCACTAGTGTTGAAGAATAAAGGAAGGTTCAGATCGAAACTCATCTTTTAGTGCCATGTTTCAACTACAAGGACCATGGGTATTAGGCAAACCATTACCCTAAGCCAAGGGTTGTGGGTGGAAATCAACCAGAACAACCTCTAAGGCAATAAGGAAGGTCATATTATATCACTTCTACTCAGGTGTAGCCCGAAACAATAATGTGGTAAAAGGTATTCTTGTTATTCATTCAAGAATTGAGAAAGTACTATTTGATTCTGGTTCTACGCATTCTTTAATATCTTGTAAGATTAGTAGAAATATTGAAACAACATCTCAAAATATAGAGGTTGAGTTATATGTGAGAAGGGAAAATGGGGAAATTGTTGCATCCAATGTATATAACTCATCCTCGATTAATGTTTATGGACTGAACCTCTCATAAAATCTTTTATTACATCCTTTGGTGGAGTTTCATGGTATATTTGGCATGGATTAGATATCTTTATATAAATCCAACATTGACTATCATGAAAGGAAGATCACTATTAATATCATGAGGCATATTCCAATTCATTACAAGTGTAATGAGGATGATGAATCTCTATTCGAATAATCATCTCAATTGTGGATACTGATACCTTAAGAGAATGGATATCTTGCTCTAATGATTGAGACAATGGAGAGGATCATTCTCGTAGACATTCCCATTATGAGGGACTGTACTAATGTGTTACCTGAAGAACTTCATGGTATTATACCTGATAGAGAGGTTGATTTCTCAATTGAACTTATTCTTTGATCTTTTCCTATATCAAAGAAACCTTATAGAATGGGAACCATCGAGTCGGAGGAACTGAAGAAGCAATTATGGGAGAATCTAGACAAGGGTTTTATATGCCTGAGTGCTTCACCATGGGGCACACCAGTATTCTTTATCAAGAAGAAGGATCAATCAATTCCCCTCTAAATTTATTATTGTGAGAATGATAAAATCATGATAAATAATAAGTATCCCCTGCCACAAATATATGATATGTTCAATTGACTATGTGGGTTCAAGTATTTCTCTAAGGTGGGCCTTCAGACGGGATATCACCAATTAAAGGTGGTGAAGGAATATATTTCAATGATTTCCTTTAAAATGAGGTATAAACACTATGAGTTCATAGTGATTCACTTTAGTCTCACTAATTCTCTAGAAAATTTCATGGATTTAATGAATAGATTCTTTAGATATTAGATGAAAGAATTTGTGGTTCTATTTATTGATGACATTATGATATAATCCAAGAGAAAGGAAGAACACGGGAAGAATTTGAATTCATTGATAAATAATTTTCAAAGGGAGAAACTATTTATAGATTACAATAAATGTGTGTTCTGGATAAAGTATCATTCCAGGGGAATGTTATCACCAACAAAGAAATATTTGTGGACACATTCAAGAAAAAGGTAATCAAAGAGTGTCCCATGCCAACATCTATAACCGAGCTCCGTATTTTCCTTGGTCTAGCTGGGTATTAATGATGATTTACATATTTTTTTCATGATCTTAAAACCCACTAACCAAGATGAATTAGAAGAGAGTATGGTTTATCTGGACCAGGATATGTGAATACTTGTTCAAAGACTTTAAAAACAGGCTTATCACTACACCAATAATTAATCATCCAAAAAGCGGGGAACTCTTTTTGTGGTATAAAATAATTCTAAAAAAGGTACTAGGATATTTACTAATGTAAAATGATAAATTTATATCATACATCTCATGGTAGTTGAAAATTCAAGAGAAAAACTATCCCATTCATGACCTAGTGTTTGTGGATATGATATTTTCATTGAAAATCCAACAACATTATCTCAATGGGGAGAAGATTGAAATATATACAGATTATAAAATCCTCAAGTATATATTCACATAGATTTATCTTAATATGAACCAATGAAGATGGTTAGATATCATCAAGAATTATGACTTTTCCATCCACTACCATCATGATAAATAAAATAAGGTGGATGATTCTCTAAGTAGAAATAATCTCGAATCTTTATC
The DNA here is from genome assembly GCA_963277665.1 of Viscum album. Lineage (NCBI taxonomy): Eukaryota > Viridiplantae > Streptophyta > Magnoliopsida > Santalales > Viscaceae > Viscum > Viscum album. The sequence continues at coordinate 289,196,918 of OY728139.1, forward strand.
ATTGATGGGAATTGAAAATGATCCAATATTATTAGACATGTAACTGATGGAAATGAGAATCATTAAGGAAGGAAAATCAACAATTTATTTTCAAATGATTGCTCAACCTTCCCTTATGGAGAAAATAAAGGATGCTCAAAGAAATGATGTGAAACTTTAGAAAAAGGTAAAATTTATAAAAAATGGGTAATCCTCAGAGCTCAAAATAGATATGAAAGGATTTGTGAGATTTGGGTCATGACTATTTATACTATCCAATCCAGAGATAATGAAGGATTTTTTGAATGACACAAATAGTTCAAACTTCTCTGTCCACCTAAGGAGCATAAAGTTGTATCAAGATCTTTGAGATAACTATTGGTGGCACAATATGAATAAAGTGATCACTGAATATACATCAAAGTGCCTATTATGTTAGTAAGTGAAGGCTAAAAGGAATATTTATAAGGGTATGATGAAACCATTACCCTTACCAATATAAAAGTTGGAAAAAATCACTATGTAATTGTTTACATGAATTATGAATATATTTATATTAAAATAATTCTATATGGGTCATTTTGGATCATCTTACAAAGAGGACTCATTTTATCTCAATTTGAGAGGACTTTTCACCTAATAAAATTGCATGGATATACATAAGAGAAGTGGTGAGGCTGTATGGAGTACCACTATCAATTATATCTGATTGGGATCTGAGATTTATGTCCATGTTATAGAAAATTCTCCAATATGCTCTGAATATTTATTTGAACTTCAATATGACCTATATTCCACAAATTGATGGCAAATTAAAGCAGACTATTCAAGAATCAGAATACATGCAGTGAGTATGTTCTATAGACTTTAATTGAGGATATGTCCAACATTTTCCTCTGGTTGAGTTATCTTACAATAATAGTTTCCACTGGAGTATCCTTATGAATCCATATGAAGCCTGTTATAGGAAAGAGGCAAAACACTTGCATGCTGTGATGAATTTGGGGAATGTAAGCTCCTAGAATTTAAAATGGTCATAGAAATGGTTAAAAATGTGAAAACAATTAAGTATCACATCAAATATCCCAAAGTCAATAGAATATCTATGTAGATAATCTTTGAAGGGACCTGGAGTTTAATGTTAGATAAATGGTATTCCTCCAAATATCTCCATATAATAGGATCATGAAATTTGAGAAGAAAGGAAAGCTATGTACTAGGTACATCGGCCCATTCAAGATTCTTGATCGTGTTAGAGCTGTGTCATATTGACTATCACTTTTACCTAGCGTGTCTCAAGTAAAAATTGTATTCCACATATACCACTTGACGAAGTACATACTAGATCCCTCATATGTACTAAATTCATAGGTGGTACAGTTTGAAAATGATCTCTTTTAAGAGGAGCAGTCCGGGAATATACTAGATCTTAGAGATAAATATCCACACAAAAAGAATACTAACCTAGTCAAAGAACTATGATAGAACCATAAGCACGATGAGGCAATATGGGTACCAAAGGAAGTGATGAAGGAGAATTACCCCCACCTGTTTTCACCATAGTATGTAAAATGAATTTTCAAGAGTGAAATTTCATAAGGGGGTAAGAATATAAGGACACAAAATTATATGAATGAAATTTCACATCTTATAATTATTTCATATAGTATAAAACACATAAAATCACATAATTAACACAAAAAAACATTATAAATGAATAATAAATGAAATAATCAGATTTTTTGATATTAAGGAACAAATACCAATGGAATAGTAACTTAACCATTAGAATAGTAATTTGAAACTAATAAATAGTGAACTGGAAAATAGAATAGTAAACTCACCAATTAAAGTGTAAATAAAATTTAGGAATCTTATAAATGAAAATATGATATAATTATATCATTTTATAAGTAAATAAATGTTTTAAAAATAATAAATTAATTATTGGTATTCCAGTGAAACATAAATGTTTATTTTTAATTTTATAATTAATATGATGATTTAAAATAAAATTTACATTCATAAAATAGATTCAAAAATTAATATTTTTTGTCTTATTATTATAAGATAATTTTAGGAGACCTTAATTAATTTATCAATGTTCTTTAAAATTAGTAATAATTTAAAATTAGTATTTTTTGAATAAATTTGGAATTTAATTAAGAATTATATTTCTATTATTTATAAAATTATTATCATAGAATTGAGTTCATTTTTAAATTATACATATTGAAAAATATTTATGGTGACTTTTTTAGTATTTTTCTAAAATTGTTGATTTTTTTGGTAAATAGTGAAATACAATAATTTACAGTATAGTCTTAATACACGAGTTATTGAGTCATGGTTGATGTATTAATAATTTAATAATTTTTTTGAAATAACATACAATATTTACTATACTTATTCACAATAATCCACAATATTCATATTCTTGATCCAAAATAATAAATGAATGTGTAAAATAATAAACAAAACACCCCTCTCCACCTCTATATATACCACCCTCAACACCCCTTCTAATCACTCCTCAAAATTATTAGAGCTTGTTAAAATTATTCCCAATAATATCCAAATTATCTCCCCCACATACAGGATCCTTAGTCTCAAGAAAAGTTCAAACACATTTCTCTAAATAGGTTCTTAAGGAGAAATTCATGGGGTAAAATCCTCTTTTGTTCTCTTTTATTTTCTTTTATTTTTTCTTTTATTTTATTATTAAATCCTCACCTCCCATTATCCAAGTGACATGATAACTCTAGTATAATTTTTATTATATAATTTTGTTGTGTTAATTTAATATCTCATCATCTTTTCTATTCCCCTCTCCCTTTGTACTAAAAATGGAAACATCATCCATGATGTGTTGATTTATCACATTCAAGGATTATGGGTTTTAAATTTCAATTTAAACCTTCATAGATGGAAATAAAAACATTTTTATGGTTAAACAAGATTATAATATATGTATTAAATCCTATTTAATGTTATATATCCCTTTATATATATATCGTATTAATTAATAAACAAAACTAGTTCGTGAAAATAAAAAAATTCCAAAATAGTCTAAACAGTTATCATTAATGTTTTATCTAATGTATCATCCTCACATCTGGAAGAAAAATGATTTATAATAACATTTAATATTTTGAAATTTCATTAAAAACATATAATTTGAATTTTGAAAATCTATTCTCATTTACATAATTTTCAAAACATGTTTACAAGTTAACCGATCATGAAATCCAAGGAAATGAATGCTCCCTAATGATAAAGTTATATCTTATGACACAAAAAAAGAACATAAATGAACTGAATAAAATCATAATAAATCAGATATCTATATAAAAGATTCATAATTAATTAATTAATGTATTTAATCTGAATATTCAATACATTATGTATAATTGAAGAACACTTTCAGACATAAGGTTAGGGATTCTTTCAGAACCTTTAATTTTCCTTCGGGTTACACTTTCCCTCTATTCATGCTAGTGTAATTATTATTTATTTTATTTTATTCTTATAAATTCTAAGAATATATTAAAAATAATTTATCCAGATCATATAATCCTTCTTTTACAGGGGAATACATTTTTTAAAAAGTTTCCTTTTAAATTCTTCCCGATAAGCAAGCTCGATGAAAGAGAACTCTCAGATTTCTTACCAAATTTCAAGTATATTACATAATCTATTTTAATCCACCAATATTTTCTATAAAATAACTCATTTTATCATGAAAAACTATCTTGGTTCATTTATAGTTTTATGAAAATAAATATGCATTTTACGCGTTAAACTCTTTAATATTTTCCTTAAACCACACTAAAATGTTTCATTTACAATGTCTCTTAAACACTATTTTTACATATTTTCACTTTATTTTGACATCAATTATCATTATTTAATCCAATTTTCCCTTATTAATGTACATGTATGATTTAAATCCATTCTTTCGGGGACACCATTATGTTATTTCCTTTTATTATTCCGTATAACATGATTATGATTCCCAATTCATTCCATGGGTAACCCTTATGCTTGATTCTTCATATGGAACACATATGTATGAACATTATATGATGGATGTACCCAGATAGTGTTCCAATGAATTGGGTAATGTTTAGTATCATGGTAATTAATGTGAAATGGTCTTGGTTGTTAGCCATGACTCATGATAATCTTGTGTAATGGTCATGATGGTTACCATTAACACATGATAATCATGTGTAATGGTCTTAGTGGTTAGACATGACTCATGATCCTCCATGTTCAATGGTATTGGTGGTTATCCTTGAGTCATGATTATTTTATATTGTATATTTTTTCCACATTTATATGATTCCATGGTTACATGATCCAATGTTCTATATGTTAATCTTCCATATGTTTATTCATGTTCCATGCTTGTTTATGTCATTATGATATGCCTTCTAACCCATGTGTTATTTTTTATTCCTATGTTTATTATATTATTGTGATTTTATCTCATCCCTTTGTTCACGTATTTCCTAGTTTACTCTATCTATATGTTAGAGCTCAATGGGAGTTAGGACCTCGTTATGGAGTTTAAATAAATGATGTTTTCATTTTGGTTTTATGTTATCAATTTTATGTACCTAATACTGTAAATACAATTGAATTTATAATCATTGGCATGTATTTAATGGTTAATTATTTTTAAATTTTTCAATAATATATGTAAATGGCTAGGCCCATCACAGATTATCAACCACGATGATATTAGCTTCTAGCTCAAAAACTAAGATGGATCCACGCTTGGATTACCTGGCTACCCAACTCTAGATTTAACATTCAAACAACTTGAAATTATCCCACCTTCACCCAAGCTATTTTAAACAAATATTGGGGTGAAATATTCAATCTTATTAAGCCAATTGATTAGAATCATAAGTACGTATTCATCATTTCTTCATAAAAATCTATTTATATTAAGGCATATAGATAATTTTTTATTGCTTTTTTGTGTGCGATAAATGGGATCATCTTCTCCAGTGAATGGAAATACCACTGAAGTTCACATTTATCATCAGGTGAATCCAACATCATTCTTTATCTAATGAATAAGTTGTAAAATAATATGGAATATTTGATATTTTTAAATGATAATTTTCCAAAAATCCTAGTGGGTAGTCGATGACCCACTTGTTTTTTAAGGGAGAGTGGGAAACCATAGTTTGGAAATCAGTTTGTGAGTTCACTGGATAGTTGGTCATGGTTTAATAAGGGAAAAAGTTAATCTTTCATTGGTTCTAGGGAGTTGGGAAAAACAAAAAGGAAAAATGGTGAGATATATTCTACTATAGGATTGATGTTGGTGCATCTGGGTTTTATGGAATAATGCTTGACATAAAGAGATCTCTTGCTCACGGAAAAATATTATTTCTAGAATGAGGGGTCTGGCTATAGAACTAGTTATGCTTGTGAAAAATTATAATATTACCCCTCATTAAGATATATTTTATTTCAAAGGAACCCACTTCATACCATCCAATGGGAATTCATTCAAGTATATTGGATTTGATGGAATCCCCACAAAAATGGTTTAGAGATTAACATTGATGGATCATGTTCCACAGGTGTTATGAGTGGGGGGGGGGGGGAACATATAGGAACCTAGTGGTTATGCAGTTATTACATTTACTACTTACATCGGGATATGATACTCCCTCCTGTCCTGACCAGAGGAAATTCTCAAAGTTTTGAGTTTTACTGTTCTTAAAACATTACACTAGCTATTGTTAAAAACATTTCAATTGCAGTCTATAACTATATCCAAGATGACATTGAAACCCCTTGGTCCATCACATATTGTATCTCAAGGTTCAATAAACTTATTAATAACTAGATGAAACTTATTCAAACTTTATAAAAGGGTAAAAAAGTGGATGATTTTCAAATGTTAAGGACTCAATATGATGTCCAATTTTTATCTTTAGTTAGTTTCAGATGTATTCCTCCTGAGTACATGAACCTCTGAAGAGGTGGCTCCTATGGGATTCCTTATTTTATTCCTCATTTATTTTTGGTCCATGGTTCCTTTTCCCTATTATGCTTTTATTTCTTCTTATTTTCACTTGTTATGTTATTTATTTTATAATAATTTCATTGTTGTGTGTATAATAATGAGTTAGGTTTTATGTTTCCAGAAGAGTTACATGGAAATCCACAAGAGTTTTAATTTTATTTTACCATTGAACTCTCCCCTGATGAAGATCCTATATCTATGAATCCTTATAGAATGAACAAAATATAATTAGTGGAACTGAATAAAAAGAAATATGAGTTATGTAATAATAGATTTTTTCAACCTACTATTTCAACTTAGGGAGCCCTTGAATTTTTTTAGAAGAGGGATGAGTCTATGTGGTTGTGAATCAATCATAAATAAATAATTCCATTACAATAAAATATAAATACCATGTTCCTTGCATTGATAATTTTTTTGATCAAATTTATGTATCTACATATTTCAGAAAAATCAATATATACTTTTCGTATCATTAATAATGAGTAAGGATTGAAGATATTTCCAAGATGAAATCTCATATGAGGTAACACCATAAAAACTTTCTAGTAATTTCGTTTAGATAAACTAATTAACCATCTATAATTATGGATACAATTAATAGAGTATTAAATGATTAACTTGATAATTTCATTGTGTTATTTATCAATGATATCATGTTATACATGAAATGATTTAAATAGCATAAGGTCTATTTTAGGATCATTATTAAATCTCTTAAGGGAGAGGATTTATATGGAATATTTAGTATGTAAAAATTCTATCATCATAAAGTTCTATTTCTTGGCCACATCATCTCTAAGGTTGGAGTATCAGTTAGGAATTCAATGATAAGGAAAATTAGAGAATGGAATAACCAAATAAATATAATCAAGGTATATAGTTTACTTCGATTGGAAGGATACTATTAGTGTCTTGATTAAAAGTTTTCATGAGTTGATAGCACATTAAAAATGTTGAAAAATAAATGTGTTGGGTTCTTATGGTCATAAGAATTTAAATAATGTTTTAAGGAATTAAATTGGATACTGGTAAATGTAAATATATTGACATCACCATCATGAAGGAATGAGTTTGTGATATATAGTGATATATCAAATAAATTACTCAAATGTGACCTTATGTAAAATTATTGAGTTATTTATTATGCATAAATATTTTTTTGTATCAATGAATAGAATTATCTAATAAATTATGTTGAGTTAGAAGCTGTATTATTTTCCTTGTAGATTTGGAGGAATTATATCTACGGTGAAATATTCATGATATATTCAACTAATTTTTTGAAATATATCTTTTCATAAAAATATCTCAACATGAATTAATGGGGATAGATAGAGATATTCAAGGATTATAATTCCTTAATACACTACCACTGGGTGAAGGAAAATAAGGCAACTAATTCTTTGAGTAGGAATGATCATGAAGTTATAACTTAAATGATGATTGACCAATGTCCTATATTCATATATTTAGTAAATTTGGATCTGGGCATAACTTGGTAAGATACAAAATTACTATTTATCCAATTGATATATAAACCATCATTACTAGAGAGGAGAGAAATTCAAGACATGATGATAAGAGTTTACAAAAGAAAATAAATGTTGTGAATGATGGAATAATGGAAGAGTTTTTTTTATTAATATGGTTTGATGAAATTCAAAAAGAGTTTATATATTCCATCAAAACATGAACTAAAGATGAAACCAGTTACTCAATCCCATTACACAATTTCTCAATACACACTTGTATCCCTAAAATATATTGGGATTTAAAATTATAGTTTGGGAGGAATAAATTGAAGAGGTAAATTAATGAATATGTATCAATATTATTGGGTTTTAAATATGTAAAGGCTGATATATAACTTCCTAAATGGTTCATGAAACTTTTTTGTATTACTGTATATAAGTGGGATGAAATTACTATGAATTTTTTCAAATGATTTCCAATGTATCGTATGGTAAATGATGAAATACGAGTTATTGTTGATCACCTCACCAAGTATGAACATTATATCACAATAATGGAAGATATAACTCTTGATAACCTTGAATGAGATCATATTAATGAAGTTGTGAGACTTCAGGGCACAAGTACTTAGATTGTATAGGATTATAACCCATTATTTACATCAAATTATGACAAATTCTTCAAAAGGATCTTGACATTGAGATACATTTGAACATTTCTTATCATCCTTATAGAGATGTATATTCTTAATGGACAATTCATACATTAGAATATATGTTGAGGTCATAACCAATTGAATTTCAAGGTATGTGGGATCATTATTTACCATTGGTTGAGTAGTCATATAATAATAGAATCCATTAAATCCTTTAAATGACACCATATAAAAAAATTTATGATAAAAGATAGCATACGTGATTTTTTTTAATGATGTTAGTGAAAGTATTATCTTATACCTAGAATAAGTTGAGGAGATAATTATGAAAGTGAGAACTATTTATATTAATATTAAGAAAACTCAATGTTGGAAAAAGAGAATTGTTGATAACTGAATAAAGGATATAGATTTTAAAATTAAGGATCATGTTTTCTTAAGGGTATCTCCCTGGAAGGTTGTTATATGGTTTGGTAAGAAAGAGAAACTAAGTCCAAGGGGCATTAGTCCTCTTTATATTTAAGAATGAATTAGAGTTGATGCTTACCATTCATTAATTACACCATGTCTCTCTAAAGTGAATGATGTATTCTATATCTCATCCTTGAGGAAGTATATGAGATACACAACACATGTACACAAATATGAGAAAATATAATTAGATCATGATCTATCTTATTGTGAAGATAAAATCTAGATTATTGACACTATATAATAAGTATTACAGAATCAGATGACTTAGCTAGTTAAGATACTTTTAATAAATAATTTTATAGAAGATGAAACATAGGAGACTGATGAAATTATGATGATGAACTGAAAAAATTGTTTTATTAGGTTAAATTATATAAATTTTAGGATGAATTTTTTATGGGTAAGAATGTAATACCCAAGATTCAATTATAGTAGGTAATCTTCATTCTAAAAAATCTATATCATAATGCACATAATAGTATTAAAGAATGAAATAAAAAAATAAAAAAATTAAAATATGAATTTTACATATTGAATTTAATGTTTGAGTTTAGTATTTCAAAATTATATATAGGTGAAGTTTTGATATTATTTTGAAATAATTTATTTTTTGGTGAATAGTGAAAAATACCAATTTTACAAATATTGTTACTTCAACATTATCATGATATTAGAATGACTTGAAAGTGTTTGAATTTTTTTCCTAGACTAAATAAATATTTATGAATTTTTTTAATTCATTTTAGAAATATAATTTTGACCCTATAAATCAACGTTTAACATTTTGAAAATCTAAGTCATGTTTTTAATAAAAATAAAATATTTTTTGTATTCGATTTTAATAAAGAATACAAAAGTTTTATTTCAGTTTTGGTTTTGTTTCAAACATAGTTCATACTCATTTAAATTTAAATATTACAATTATTTCCATTAGAATCAATAGTATACCTGATTTTGGTAAGAAATCATTTTTATACTTAAAATGTGCATTTTTCTAAAAATGTTTTCCATTTCATTTTGTGAATTTATATTAAAAGTAATTTTAACCAGTTTTGTAAATTGAATCATTTAAAATGGATTAAATATTTTCATTGTTTATAAATAATATTAGGTAAAAATGTTCACTTAATTTTCTATCATAGTGCTAGTATCCAAGTTATATATTTATGACTTTAGTTAAGGGTAAACTGAGTTAATGGGGTTAAAATAAAGTGACAAGGCTTAAAGATAAAAATAAATTTCTTAAATATAATTGGTTGGTTTAATTTTGATCTTAAAATTTTAATATTTTAAGATTAGATCATTCTAATTCACTTTACATGAGTAGGACATAGTTTATATAATAATGATTCAAGTATTGACATGTTTTCCACCACCTCACTTATCAAATAAAATCTCTTATCCTATCCTATCCACATTTATTGAGTAACTTAGATCAACCAATCCTTACAAAAATACCTTTCAAAATTTATTTTTATTAACCTAGAGTTTTAGGAATCCCCAAAAGACTAATTCAATAAGGCTTAAGGTGTAATCTATATGTGATTACCAAAGGAAGATGCATATGTTCTTACTCAAAATTTCAAAGTTCGTTTTTTCATAAAATGCCTCCAAGTTTCCAATAAAAATGCAAAAAAATTATATTAATATATTTAATATACCTATATTTTTAGGTTAATTTTACATCCACTTTATATCTATTTTTTATCATATGGAAAATGAATACATCACTTGTGAATATGTACGAGTTGCCTTCTCCACAAAACGGTTTACTTTTTTCGCCTCCACTTCATCTAGATGGTTATAAAGATTTAATTAATGAATATATATAATTTTTATGACATACATATTATTATTTAATTATAATATATCAGTAAACTTCTTATCATATAATCCACTGGATAATGATAACATCACTCATGTGTACTTATGGACAACCACCTCTACAAAGCCATGTGATTCGGTTTTCTATTACTACATTTAATTGATGATTATAAAATTATATATAATGTTCAAAAATTATATTTCTGTCATTATTTTAATGATAGAGATAAATTAACTATTTCCTGACATATTTAATGTCACACCCATTTTATCATCTCTATCATATGTTCAAGTTCATTTGAAATATCGATATGTCTCTTGAGTTCTGTGTGTGATGATGGATACATTTTGAAGAATTTATTTGTCTAGTTTTGGTCCCATAGATGATCCTAATTTTTTTAAATGTTCTTGGAGAAAAAATGGATTTCTTTGTCTTGGTGGTGGACTACACATGGTTTCCACAGGGTTTGGTTGACCGGGTGACTGGTCCTAGGTAACCATACGACAAGTAATGGTTTCAAATAGAACCTACAGTACGGTTTGGTAAATCGTGTGATCGAACGTAGGTAACCATGTGATAGGTGGTGGTTTCAGACAGAACCAAACACATGGTCTATTCATGATAGGTGAAACCCAATGGGTTGGACCAACTATCCATATTCTCTCAAGAAGAGGCTACTACATGACTAGCCAACAATTTGGTAAACCGTGTGACCAAACAGTGCAAGTTTCCCTGATCTAAAAACTGTTGAAATTATAGGTTTTAACATTTTAATATTTCTACCAAAAAATGAACCCTCTACCCTATACTATATAGTTCAACCCTAATGGGATTTTCCCTTTCTCTCCAAGCCTCCACTCCTCCTCCTTTAGTGTAGATAAATGGATTCTTCAAGTTGGGGATAAAATTTTGAAGTTATTTCTCCTCCTATATTCTCATTCTTTATCTTCCTTACCTTTTATATTGGAATATTATTATTCCTTGTTCATGTGTATCTCATGTTTTTTTCCAAGATTTATGTTGGGGATATTGTGTGTTTAGGGTTCCTTTTCTTTGATCTTGGATTTTGGAACCCTTATGGGGTGGTTCTATGTGTGCATTGTTAAAGCACCATGGATTCGAGGTAGGTTTGCCTTTTCATTTGACATTATAATTTAATCTTAATTGGTGTCATTTTTTTCACACCTTCCTTATATTCTAGGTATTATTTTATTCTCCGTGTAGAATTTTTTTATTTTAAATTTGTGTTTTGTGCCTTGTTTTGTGATAAATGGTATTATTTTGTTATAAGGGTGCACACAAAGTGGTTGATGAAATGTCCTATTATCTGTATCATGTGTTTTGTGTCATTTAATGAATGTTTTTTGAAATGAAAAAGTATTTATACTATATTAAGTGATGATTTTGGGTTCCTTAAATTGTTTCCCAAAGTGTTTATATTTTAAAAAATGTGTATTGGTTTTCAAATGTTGTTTGAATTGTGATTATCCTTAATAACCCAATTGGAATTTTTATAAGGATGGATTTTTATTAAAAGTGTGATGTGAATGTTTGAAAAGTGTTTTGTAAATTATTTTTAAGTTCTAAATGGTGAATTTCTTCCCTTTTTGAAATGTGGTTTTGGTTCTCTTGAAAATGATGGTTTCATGAAAAATGCTTGAAGGCCCATTGGGTAATTCTATGAAAATGGAAGAAGTATTTATTACTAAAACATCCATTTGATGGTTCTCAATCATTTTTTTATTTAATGAATGGTACTTACTCATTGTGGAATCCTTGTGATTTATCATGATAGTTGGATATCTTCAGTACAAACTACTTGAGTTCTATTCCTTCTATGTAATGCGAATCGATCCTTAGGGTAACTTGGAGTGAGGCATGTTATTGAATTATTATTATATATACATGTTATTGGATTCTCAGTTGGAGTCTGTTAGCTCACACCCTTTATATATGATACAAGAGAACCATACATAGTGAGAGAATATTTTGTGAATGATTACTGCACTGTCTAGGTTATGCAATTGCTGGTAGCCCAAAGAAGGTGGATAAATTTATTTTATTGCAATGTGAATTTCCCCTCAATCTAACCCAATTTAGGGTGGACAAGAGTGTTAGAGATTTTTTGATTTCATCATGTGAGGCATGATTTTGGGGAATTCTATAATGTATTGGAATATTCTAGATTATTAATGATCTCATAGTTTCACTCATGTCTATTGGCACTTAGCTGCTTTCCATGATGATTGACATGCTCGGTTACACATGTGTGTTTATTTTCTATTACCCTCATTATTTGATTATTATAGTACTCTCATGTGTGGTTCCTTTCATAGAAAGTAATATATTAGCATACAAAGGTTATGAGAAAATATTTTTTTAATGTAAATCTGTTTTACACTCTCTTGTTCCATTTGAAAATTAAAGCATCACTTTCCCCTTGGAAATGATAATGTATCCCTATAGGAAATGAATATGGTTTTGAGATGAAGTAGGGAAATGGACCGTAGTTTCTTTTCAAGTAAAATTTGTAAAAAATATTACTTTTATATATTGTATTTCCAACTATAAGTTTATGTTTATTTTATTTTAAAGGAAGTGCATTGGTAATAGATTTAGCTGGGCTTACCTACCGAGTTTTAATACTGATTCCTATAATTTCTTCTTGTTTTTTACCTTTGGTGAAGGTTTTAGCATGAGTTTGATTTCTTTATGTGATAAATGATCTTTGTGTTGGAGAATTATCCATGGGGTCACATGGATATCATGTAGTCGTCTTGTTCAGTTGGTTTTATTGCATAGTTGTTGTACCTTTTAACCATATATAAAAGATGTTCAGTTTGGTATAGTTTATGTTTTGGGAAATTTGGTTTCTTTTCACTATTCATTTTTTTTATTTATTCTTGGGTGAAATCATTACCTTTGTTTACTATATTGATTATCGACACTAGTTTCCATCTCATGAGGATTGGGAATGCCCTTCGGGCTACCCCACAGATTAGATCTGGTGACCAGTTCAGGCTTGACCAAGTTGGTTCATGAAAAAATGGTATCAAATCTAGGTCATATTTTAGAGGACCTTACTTTTCCAAGAACCTTTTTTTTACTTAGGGATTTCAAGGTAGATGGAGTCGTATTGTTGGGACTCGAGATTTGGGAATGGGAAGGATGTCATTAACCATTGTTCCTTTTGATGACCAACTTTCCATGGGATATCTAGTTATATTGGTTTATTTGGTCCTTATGTTTTTTTGGTGTTTGGGATATAAAAAGGGAGTTGGGCTAGTGGTATCCATGAGCTCGTTTGTTCTAGAAAGCCATATGGGGTCGGGTTCAAGGTCCTAGAAGACTCTTCGTGATTGTAGTGTATTTGGCATATGGATTCCAACCATATGATTATGTCACCCATGGACACTAGTTTCCCCAATATGAGTTTATTTGAGTTTTCTTTGATTATGATTTTGTTTGAAAACCCTTGTGTTGGAATTTTGAAAAAAGGGTTTTAGTGGTAGTGGTTAGATTTTGGAAAGTGGGAAAAAGGATTCTCATATTTAACCTTGTGGAAGAATTTAGAAAAATTAATTTTTATAAAAGATTATATAATTGTAAAAGGGAAATGATTTAATGATATTGGACATTTATAACTAAAACCTGGGGTTTACGAAAAATAGTTGTTTGAAAGTTGATGTTTGTTTTGGAATTTGTTTTAAAGGAAAAGGAGTGGGTTTTTAATCAAATGGTTTTGATGGAATGAAATTTGATGGGCTGCTATATTTTTTTTGAATGAAATGAATTTATTTTTGGATGGGAATTCATTGGATTTTGTTTTTCATCATGGAGGAATGTATTGAAACATGTAATATAAAAATGGTTTTTAGATATGGTGGTTAGGGAACCTTTGTAAGGTTCAATATTTTTGAATTGGTTTAAATGATTTGTTTTGGAGAATGAGTATAATGCCCCAGCCTTAAACCTTACTTAATCTTGAGTTATTACAAGATTACACATTGAGGATCTTTTCAGGTTTAGAGTTTTAGAGAATTAGATCATGAAACTTGCCTTACATTCCACATTTAAACAAAGTGGTTACATAAAATACAATATTCATTCTTCCCATCAACGGGAACCTATTTAAAATAAACCACGAATTCTTTCTTGACACATCCTTCACACTATCATCACATCATGTACCTTTCCCTTGACCTGTGAAAAACATTTCAAAAACTTGGGATGAGCATAAAAAGCTCAGTAAGGGTAATAAAAATATGGAAAGGAAACATGAGTTCATATATACATAATAATGAAATCATACTTTACCCATAAAACTTAGGCACTTTAACATACCTCATCAAATCATGAATAAATCATAGAAATCATAAGACATAAAGGTAACTTGAGGCATTAATAACATTCTTACGTAGGGAGTAACCCTCTTGGTTACTTTTGGAATACCCATCACAGTATATTTCCTAAAATCTCTTCGGAGAAACCTTAACGTTTCACTCCTTTGCGTTACCCAATGCATTGGAGAGCTATAACGGGCTCACCCGCCCTTAGTTTATCACGGAACCACCCGTCTTCATAATAATGCCCAAGAACCATAACATAATCATATCACATAAAACATGCATAAAGGAAACATAACATTTCCACATTTCAATCACGAGATATCAATACAACACATTGATATAATAAAAACATTATGAAAACCATTTTCAATACCAAAGTAAAACATGGTATTTATTTTTCATTTTAAAAAAAGGGTATGGCTTGTAGAGGAATCCGAAACTCAAATAATGGTCACGGAGGCGGAGAAGTCGTTGTCTCCGCATATGTACGACAAAAACATTACCTTTTGTCGTTTAGTAAAAGCTTCGTATAAAAAAGATTCCTTTTGAATAAACGTAAAAGTCAAAGGGGTTTATACACCGTATAAAAGCAAGTTGTGTATAAAATAAAATATGCCTCAACGAAAGGAGATTGAGACGAAGTCCCATACCACCTTGAAGCTTAAAATTTTAAACCATTAATATCCATATAAATAAATCTTTAAAACCATTTTGAAAACATGGATATTAATAAGAACAAATAATTAAAACATTTAAAATGATATTTTGGTTAAAGGGGTTTTACCAAAATTAGAGACACTTGAATACAATAATTGAGGAATAACATTTAGTCAGAACTTTATAATATCATGAGAATAAATGGATTCATGATATAATACTCCAAAGGACAGTATATACACCATATAAGAGTGAATTGGTGCATAACAACAATGAACCCTCAATAGAAATGTCAAATGTGATGAGATCCCTTATAAAGAAGGTATCCTTAAATTAAGGACAAATCAATCTCAAAAAATATGTGTGAAAAATATAAATACACAAAATATAAGTGTATATTAAGTTTAAAACTACAAAAGGTCATTCACACATATTCAATGGATGACATATTCAATGACTACATGTTGAACCCAAAGAAATCGAAATTGGGTTAAAAAGTTCCCTTGACAGCCCAACGGCATCACATCAAAATGAGTTGATGAGAGATAAAAAGTGTATCTCATCACATGGACATAAAATTTACATCAATAAGGATATATGAGAACATATCCCAACATAACAATATGCAAATTAAAAGACCCAACACAAAAAGTCTTTTAAAAAAGAGGAGGGTGAAAGGTTCCCTTACCGACTTGGGTATCTTTCAAAACATACACCCCATGAAAGAAAGACAATAGATCATTGATGTAAATACACATAAACGAAATTATATTACACAAAGAGTAGAATAATGGGCAGTACATACACCACTCAATGTAATTTGTGGAAAATGTAGCATAAATCTCACGGGAATAAAAGTGAGATGAAAAATACCTCACGAAAACTCGGCAGCCTAACGGCGCCACATAAAACTTCCGAATATGGATTGATGAGATCAAATAGGGTATCTCATCACATTAAAATATAATTTACAGCAATAGGAATATAAAAGAACATCCCCCAACATTACAAAGAGGAGCTTAAAAGAAGTGACATAAAGGAGAGTACTTAAAAAGAAAGAGAGATGTTAGATCTCTTACGAAAGTTCGGCAGCCTAACGACGCCACTCAAAACTTACAAAATGGATTGATGAGAGAGAATAGGGTATCTCATCACATGAACATAAAAATTACATTAGGATTAATATAAAAGATCATCCCAATAACAAGAAATATGAGCTTTAAAAGGAATGACATAAAAGAGTGTACTTAAAAAGAAAGAGAGGAGTAAGATCCCTTACCTCGGGTCCGACTTGACTTGATCGTTCTTTAACGTCCTGAATAATAAACTTTAGTTAATTTCTATTTTCTTAAGAACCTTTTTCAAGTTCATTATTCCTTTTATATCACTTATTTCCATGTTATAAACATTATGTAATCATTTAAGTTAATGATGTTTGTTTTGTCGATATTTGGTTCTTAAGTCGAAAGTGGACTTCTTACAATTACATGTTGTTCATGTGGTCAAAGGTTCTTTATATCCAGAATGACATTCCTGATTTTTATATCATATATATCATATATATACAGCATAAACATGTATTTATAATATTACATAATCATTTATAGGTAAGAAATGAAATGCACCATTCATGGAGACGGTAAGCCGTACGTACGCATGAACGCTCCTTTCATTTCTTTGTCATATTAATGGAATTAAAACTAAATGAGAGGTATGTATATTTTAATTAAATAATTATATTCATCATTTATATGGATCATTTATCATATATATCAATTATATACATGTACTTATAATAGTACATTACATTTGGGGATAAGTAATGAAATGCACCGCTCATGGAGACGGTAAGCCGTACGTACGCATGAACGCTACTTTCATTTATATCTCATACTTTAATGGAAAGAAATAATAATGATATAGAGGTATATAATAATTCCAGTATAACATCATATATAATAACATTAAATCCATCCTTTATACATCCCACGTATGGCATTAACGAATCACATCACTTTGCGGGGGCGGTAGTCCGCACTTCCTAAAATGAAGATATCGTGTACACCCATAATGGAAGCCATAAAGGTAAGACACAAATGAAAAATAAAGAAGCATAAGTAAAACATAAACATATTATATATCATATATAAAAATAGTGACATCATAATGGCCACCTTTGATGGTGTTAAATGAGTATTGAACAATCATCGTTTCGGGAGGCAGAATTTCTCCATCCACGGAAACCGTATGTTCTTTAACCATTTGATGTAGTCGTGTGAGAGTGTAGCTTGAATAAATCTTATAACAACATCCTAGTATATTGAAGATACTGTTTTTGTTACAAAATAAGTAAATAAAAAGAGTTTAGGGGTTTGGAGAAGCAAAATAAAACAAATAAACATGAGAGAATGAATTACCTTTAAAAGTGTATCTCCTTTTGATTTGAGCCTAAAGGCTTCCATTGAAAGGATTATGCCCAAAGGGAATACTCTAGGATGAGGAGAGGGATTTGGAGAGAGTAAATGGGTAGGGTTTGGCCGAGACAAAGGCTTGAGGAGTGTGTGAAATGAGGTAGAGGTGGGGGCCTTTTATAAGAGGAGAGGAGGGGCACTTTTGGAAAGTAAGAAATATTACTTTATTTGAAAATGCGTTTCGTTTTTAAAAGGTCCCACATTGATATAATTCGTGGATAAGTTGATAAGGGTTCGGAATACACCCATCCAATAATTTTTGGACATGTGTAGGGCATAGATTTTACATTATTTTCTCATTTTATTTAAATCGTCAAATAATGATGTCATCGCTGCATCATTATTATGTCATAAATACTTTAATTTATTTAATGTCTAAAAATTATATAAAAAATACTATTATGTAGGAAATAATTTTATCTTTCCAATGATTATTTATAATCAAAATTGGGACTTGTTTAACCCCACTTAAAAATTATTTAAGTAAAACATATCATGTTTGTGTCATTTTTACTTTTACATTAAATAAAAGGTTTTTATGTCATTTCCCAACCAAAATGTCTCCATGGGGTCCCCAAGTTGACCCATGGCTTGTCTTGGTCGGCCATGACACAACCAATAAGGTTGGGACATGTGTCTAGGTCATTTCATATTATTAAAGCATTATTTATACCTTAAACTACACTAATTGCCACTAACCGCGATTAAGAACTTAATAAGTTACTATTCACCAAAAAAATTATTATTATCCCATTGAACCACATTTTACTTCTTAATGACAACCATGTATGTCTGATTTTTGAAATTCAAAACACATAAGTGGTAAAATTTCATTTAAACGGAAAAATCAGTTTTTATAAGTACCACTTAGTGGTTTCACTATTCATCAAAAATTGAAGTTTTTCAGAAAAATCCCAAAAATTCACCATAAGATATATTTGATATTCTTAATTAAAAAATGAAGTATATTTTACAAAATTAAAAACATATAAGTCAGATTAATTAATTTAATAATTAATTCCCGCTGTCAAAGCAAATAGCGTGTTTTTATGAAACAATAAGTATCAAAAGATTGACACTAGTTTAAGTCTGATTTCAAAGTGAAATTAATTCCAACGACCACTATTAGATTTAATGGTAAAAATATATTCTAATTTAACTTTAAAACCAATTAAAAAGATAATCTAATCATATAGATAAATTAGATTAAAAAGAGGTTTTGAATTAAAATACAACATTTTACACTATTCATTGAAAAAATGAACTTTATCGGAAAGATACCAAAAATTTACACAAAGTATGTTTTGATGTCCCAATTCTAAAGAAGAGTTTTATTTGGTCCAAAATAATGTATAAGAGTGATCAAAACTATATTTAATGATAGTTCGCCATCAAAAGGTGACAAGTGAACCTTTAGTGAAAATTAGGGTATAAAAGCCTAAAATTGATTTCTTTCCGTATTTTAAGCCTTTAGATTTTATTGGATAAATGTAAAAACATTAAAAAACATATATAATCATATTTTAGTTATTTCTATCCATTCCCGCCAATACAACGACTACATGTTAACTACCATTTGAAATAATATTATTTTATTATTAGAGTGCAACGTAAGATTCCCAAGGAACTCGTTGTTGCGTGTTGGGTACGCCATCGAGCATAGCGTCCCCTTTAAAGTCATATTAATATTTTATTCACAAATATGGATATATATGAAAATTTCATATTCTCTATTTACCTGGGGTGTTACATCCTTCCCCCCTTTTGGGAATTGCGTCCTCGCAATTTTTAAAATTGTGCTTGGAAACATCCTTGAAAGTCCCACATCAGAACAAGAGTCGGTAAAACAATCACTTTAAAATAAATAAATATAAGCATAGAGGTCACCCGAGTTAACCCATACTAGGATTCCAAGTATGAAAATATGGACATGGAGGAAAAAACAAAGGTTCATGTTCTGATGGAGAGTGATAGAAAACATGTTTATGAGAAAGTTAACCATGAGAAAATCACAAACTTGTGATGGGTTAAACGGTATTCGATTCCCCAGTAGGAAAAGTTAATAGACAACATTTTTATTTTAAGATACTTTTTATTGGGGAATTTATTCATAAGGAAACATAATCACTTATCATGTTGACTTTCAACTTTTATTAGATTCCTTACACAAACTCATATTTTTTCCAAAAAGGCGAGTATTTAGGAAGACTTGTTCACATTAAGAGTACTATAATCAACTTTTAGAAAATCACCTAATCCACAAAAGAGAACTATATACTTCCCATGTCTTTAGACTTTAACCAAAACCAAAACCAAAAAGGCTAGTACAAGATCAGATAATACAGAAAAGGATAACCATTTATAAAAAAGAAAATCTATGATTAATCTCCAAAATTTGTCCAACAAAACCCAAAGATCAACGAGGATCATTAGATAAACAATTTGTCCATAAAATTCTTCAAAGTAAACCAATATAAGATTAAAACCCAAATATTTGAAGGATTTAGTCACATAGTCTTCCAAGTTAAATCGTAACATTTATCTCCAAACAACATCAGTTGCTCCTAAAGTCTCGCATTGAAATGTAATTAACCTAATCACATATCCTCCATGATAGGTTAATCATAACCCAAAATAAACTTACTCTTAATTCATAAAATCATATAACTAAAAAGAATCAGTCAAACTAACCAGGGACTTCACGTAGTCCAGTGGTAGGCGATAAATACCAGTCGCACTTTGGTTGTGGGTTCGATTCCCGCAGCTTTGTCCGACACGATGGGTAGTCACACGGTCTGTGTGTTGTCCTTTTTCCAAAACTATATAATTCTTAAAACATTCCCAAAAATGAGATAAAATCTTCAAGAATAATCATAACATATTTTAACCTCAAGTTTATCTCTTGCCCTTCATTTTCCATCATATCATATAATAACCCATAATTACCTCAAAAGTAAGGATCATATAAACCCTAATGGTTACCTTAATAATTATTACCTGAATTTCCACATCGAGTTGGCCATATCGTACATGATGCATTAGAGAACTCACCAAGGTTTAAGTGGTTGATCATGACTCCTTGATAGTTGGTTTAGAACAACTATGAGATTCCTCATTGAATCCCCCATCTCATCCAGTATCTTAATTAGAGAACC
This sequence comes from Viscum album, assembly GCA_963277665.1. Lineage (NCBI taxonomy): Eukaryota > Viridiplantae > Streptophyta > Magnoliopsida > Santalales > Viscaceae > Viscum > Viscum album. The sequence continues at coordinate 289,218,011 of OY728139.1, forward strand.
ACCACAGTTTCCTTCAAACCCATTGTCACTTTGGTGCCTGCTATATCCAGCCATTTACTAAAACCAAAAAGGTCAGTGGGAGTATATCAACAAAACCATCATGTACTAATGAGGAAGGTAAACACTAAGATATACTTAGTCATTCACTTTACCTAAAACTAGGACTCTTTCTGAAATCCTAACCATTATGGTAATGTCACTTATTCTTAAAGAATACCCTAACCTCTAAAGTTATCTAAACCGACCTTTGATACCAACTATAAGGCCCCAGCCATAAACCTTACTTAATCTTGAGTTATTACAAGATTACACATTGAGAATCTTTTCAGGTTTAGAGTTTTAGAGAATTAGATCATGAAACTTGCATTACATTCCACATTTAAACAAAGTGGTTACATAAAATACAATATTCATTCTTCCCATCAACGGGAACCTATTTAAAATAAAACACGAATTCTTTCTTGACACATCCTTCACACTATCATCACATCATGTACCTTTCCCTTGACCTGTGAAAAACATTTCAAAAACTTGGGATGAGCATAGAAAGCTCAGTAAGGGTTATAAAAATATGGAACGGAAACATGAGTTCATATATACATAAGAATGAAATCATACTTTACCCATAAAACATAGGCACTTTAACATACCTCATCAAATCATGAATAAATCATAGAAATCATAAGACATAAAGGTAACTTGAGGCATTCATAACATTCTTACGTAGGGAGTAACCCTCTTAGTTACGTTTGGAATACCCATCACATTATATTCCCTAAAATCTCTTCGGAGAAACCTTAACGTTTCACTCCTTCGCGTTACCCAATGCATTGGAGAGCTATAACGGGCTCACCTGCCCTTAGTTTATCACGGAACCACCCGTCTTCATAATAATGCCCAAGAACCATAACATAATCATATCACATAAAACATGCATAAAGGAAGCATAACATTTCCACATTTCAATCACGAGATATCAATACAACACATTGATATAATAAAAACATTATGAAAAACATTTTCAATACCAAAGTAAAACATGGTATTTATTTTTCATTTAAAACAAAGGTATGGCTTGTAGAGGATGCCGAAACTCAAATAACGGTCACGGCGGCGGAGAAGTCATTGTCGCCTCATACGTACGACAAAAACATTCACTTTTATCATTTAGTAAACACTTCGTATAAAAAAGATTCCTTTTGAATAAACATAAAAGTCAAAGGGGTTTATACACCGTATAAAATAAAGTTGTGTATAAAATAAAATATGCCTCAACGAAAGGAGATTGAGACGAAGTCCCATACCACCTTGAAGCATAAAATTTTAAACCATTAATATCCATATAAATAAATCCTTAAAACCATTTTGAAAACATGGATATTAATAAGAACAAATAATTAAATCATTTAAAATGATATTTTGGTTAAAGGGGTTTTACCAAAATTAGAGACACTTGAATACAATAATCGAGGAATAACATTTAGTCAGAACTTTATAATATCATTAGAATAAATGGATTCATGATATAATACTCCAAAGGACAGTATATACACCATATAAGAGTGAATTGGTGCATAACAACAATGAACCCTCAATAGAAATGTCAAATGTGATGAAATCCCTTATAAAGAAGGTATCCTTAAATTAAGGACAAATCAATCTAAAAAATATGTGTGAAAAATATAAATACACACAATATAAGTGGATATTAAGTGTAAAACAATAAAAGGTCATTCACACATATTCAATGGATGACATATTCAATGACTACATGTTGAACCCAAAGAAATCGAAATTGGGTTAAAAAGTTCCCTTGACAGCCTAACGGCATCACATCAAAATGAGTTGATGAGAGATAAAAAGTGTATCTCATCAATTGGACATATAATTTACATCAATAAGGATATATGAGAACATATCCCAACATAACAATATGCAAATTAAAATACCCAACAAAAAAAGTCTTTTAAAAAAGAGGAGGGTGAAAGGTTCCCTTACCGACTTGGGTGTCTTTCAAAACATACACCCCATGAAAGAAAGACAATAGATCATTGATGTAAATACTCATAAACGAAAGTATATTACACAAAGAGTAGAATAATGGGTAGTACATACACCACTCAATGGAATTTTTGGCAAATGTAGCATAAATCTCACGGGAATAAAAGTGAGATGAAAAATCCCTCACGAAAACTCGGCAGCCTAATGGCGCCACATAAAACTTCCGAATATGGATTGATGAGATAAAATAGGGTATCTCATCACATTAAAATATAATGTAAAGAAAGAGGAATATAAAAGAACATCCCAAAACATTACAAAGAGGAGCTTAAAAGAAGTGACATAAAGGAGAGTACTTAAAAAGAAAGAGAGAAGTTAGATCTCTTACGAAAGTTCGGCAGCCTAACGACGCCACTCAAAACTTCCAAAATGGATTGATGAGAGAGAATAGGGTCTCTCATCACATGAACATAAAAATTACAGTATGATTAATATAAAAGATCATCCCAATAACAAGAAAGATGAGCTTTAAAAGGAATGACATAAAAGAGTGTACTTAAAAAGAAAGAGAGGAGTAAGATCCCTTACCTCGGGTCCGACTTGACTCGATCGTTCTTTAACGTCCTGAATAATAAACTTGAGTTAATTTCTATTTTCTTAAGAACCATTTTCAAGTTCATTATTCCTTTTATATCACTTATTTCCATGTTATAAACATTATGTAATCATTTAAGTTAATAATGTTTGTTTTGTCGATATTTGGTTCTTAAGTCGAAAGTGGACTTCTTACAATTACATGTTGTTCATGTGGTCAAAGTTTCTTTATATCCAGAATGACATTCCTGATTTGGATATCATATATATCATATATATAAAGCATAAACATGTATTAATAATGTTACATAATCATTTATAGGTAAGAAATGAAATGCACCGTTCATGGAGACGGTTAGCCGTACGTACGCATGAACACTACTTTCATTTCTTTGTCATATTAATGGAATTAAAACTAAATGAGAGGTATGTATATTTTAATTACAGAATTATATTAATAATTTATATGGATCATTCATCATATATATCCATTATATACATGTACTTATAATAGTACATTACATTTGGGGATAAGAAATGAAATGCACCGCTCATGGAGACGGTAAGCCGTACGTACGCATGAACACTACTTTCATTTCTATCTCATAATTTAATGGAAAGAAATAATAATGATATAGAGGTATATAATAATTCCAGTATAACATCATATATAATAACATTAAATCTATCCTTTATACGTCCCACGTATGGCATTAACGAATCACATCACTTTGAAGGGGCGGTAGTCCGCACTTCCTAAAATGAAGATATCGCGTATACCCATAATGGAAGCCATAAAGGTAAGACACAAATGAAAAATACAGAAGCATAAGTAAAACATAAACATATTATATATCATATATAAAAATAGTGACATCATAATGGCCACCTTTGATGGTGTTAAATGAGTATTGAACAATCATCGTTTCGGGAGGCAGAATTTCGCCATCTACGGAAACCGTATGTTCTTTAACCATTTGATGTAGTCGTGTGAGAGTGTAGCTCGAATAAATCTTATAACAACATCCTAGAATATTGAAGATACTGGTGTTGTTACAAAATAAGTAAATAAAAAGAGTTTAGGGGGTTGTAGAAGCAAAATAAAACAAATGAACATGAGAGAATGAATTACCTTTAAAAGTGTATCTCCTTTTGATTTGAGCCTAAAGGCTTCCATTGAAAGGATTCTGCCCAAAGGTAATCCTCTAGGATGAGGAGAGGGATGTGGAGAGAGTAAATGGGCAGGGGTCGGCCGAGCCAAAGGCTTGAGGAGTGTGTGAAATGAGGTAGAGGTGGGGGCCTTTTATAAGAGGAGAGGAGGGGCACTTTTGGAAAGTAAGAAATATTACTTTATTTGAAAATGTGTTTCGGTTTTAAAAGGTCCCACATTGATATAATTCGTGGATAAGGTGATAAGGGTTCTAAATCCACCCATACAATAAGTTTCGGACATGTTTAGTGCATAGAGTTTACATTATCTTCTCATTTTATTTAAATCGTCAAATAATGATGTCATCGCTGCATCATTATTATGTCATAAATAATTTAATTTATTTAATGTTTAAAAATTATATAAAAAATACTATGATGTAGGAAATATTTTTATCTTTCCAATGGTTATTTATAATCAACATTTGGACTTGTTTAACCCCACTTAAAAATTATTTAAGTAAAACATATCATGTTTGTGTCATTTTTACTGTTACATTAAATAAAAAGTTATTTATGTCATTTCCCAACCAAAATGTCTCCATGGGGTCCCCAAGTTGACCCATGGCTTTTCTTGGTCGGCCATGACACAACCAATAATGTTGGGACATGTGTCTACGTTATTTCATATTATTAAAGCATTATTTATACCTTTAACTACACTAATTGCCACTAATCACGATTAAGAACTTAATAAGTTACTATTCACAAAAAAAATTATTATTATCCCATTGAACCACATTTTACTTCTTAATGACAACCATGTATGTCGGATTTTTGAAATTCAAAACACATAAGTGGTAAAATTTCATTTAAACGGAAAAATCAGTTTTTATAAGTACCACTTAGTGGTTTCACTATTCATCAAAAATTGAAGTTTTTCAGAAAAATCCCAAAAATTCACCATAAGCTATATTTGATATTATGAATTCAAAAATGAAGTCTATTTTACAAAATTAAAAACATATAAGTCAGATTAATTAATTTAATAATTAATTCCCGCTGTCAAAGCAAATAGCGTGTTTTTATGAAACAATAAGTATCAAAAGATTGACACTAGTTTAAGTCTGATTTCAAAGTGAAATTAATTCCAACTACCACTATTGGATTTAATGGTAAACATATATTCTAATTTATCTTTAAAACCAATTAAAAAGATAATCTAATCATATAAATAAATTAGATTAAAAAGAGGTTTTGAATTAAAATACAACATTTTACACTATTCATTGAAAAAATGAACTTTATCGGAAAGATACCAAAAATTTACACAAAGTAAGTTTTGATGTCCCAATTATAAAGAAGAGTTTTATTTGGTCCAAAATAATGTATAAGAGTGATCAAAACTATATTTAATGATAGTTCGCCATCAAAAGGTGATAAGTGAACCTTTAGTGAAAAATAGGGTATAAAAGCCTAAAATTGATTTCTTTCCGTATTTTAAGCCTTTAGCTTTTATTGGATAAATGTAAAAACATTAAAAAACATATATAATCATATTTTAGTTATTTCTATCCATTCCCGCCAATACAACGGCTACATGTTAACTACCATTTGAAATAATATTATTTTATTATTAGAGTGCAACGTAAGATTCCCAAGGAACTCGTTGTTGCGTGTTGGGTACGCCATCGAGCATAGCGTCCCCTTTAAAGTCATATTAATATTTTATTCACAAATATGGATAAATATGAAAATGTCATATTCTCTATTTACCTAGGGTGTTACAATGAGGATGTGTTGTTTTAGCTTTTGATGTTCTCATGGGTGATCACATGCATGTTTCTATATGGAAATGTGGATGGGTTCCTCGTATGCCATGGTTGATGGGTGCCTATGATGGCATATAAATGTGTATGTTAGTGAGACTCTAAGTAATATCAATGGCGAGTTTTCAACCCACCATGTTTTCTTTAAATAAAAAATATTTTCAAAAAGAATGTTTTGATGTTAATAGTTGTTTGTTTTCCTATGTTATAAATTTTTCACTAATGTGGTGTTTGTGTTTGAGGATTTTTTTGATTATTTGGCCTTGATTCAGTTTTTGGATTTCTTTTCTCTTGCGATTCCCCCCATAGATATTCGATGGATGATTGTGGAATGGATATGGGGGATTCCATGTTAGAGGGATTTTAGTTTATTAGCTTAGGGACCTCATTCTTGAGTTTCTGAAGCTAAACCGACCTCTATTTCATGGTCAAATGTATCCTCTTGAAGAAGAATAATTAATGAGAAATATTTAAAGGAAAATTAGCCTCATTGATTTTCCCATGTAATTGAAGTTTATGTTTTCAACATTCACTCTTAAAGGTTCTCTATAGATGTGGTAGAAGTCTATGTCTCTGAACAAACCACATAAGGATATTACTGGGGATTTCTTAGAGGATTCATTCATTCATTACTATTTTCTATGAATGAAAGGGTGAGAAAAGGGATGGAAATATTTTGCTTATAGAAGGATGATAGACCTGTGTTGGAGTATTTTAATACTTTTGTGGACCTAGTTCCTTACCTTTCAGATTATGATGTGGATGATCCCATGAATGCTCGACATTTTGAGTTTGGAATTCATCTCGATCTGTAGTCTAAGGTGTTAGAGACAAATATAATATCTTTTTCTAGTGTGATGAGGCCAGATTTTTGTGTTGAATATATTATGGTGTGAGTTATTGAGGTAATCCTCCCCCTTCAATCCTAGTAATAAGTGGGTGAAATTTTGATAAGAATGTAGGAAAGTAGCTGAATGCTTTTGGAGATGGTCATGGATTCAAAAGGCCTTGGGATATTCCATTAACCTCATATGGGAAATAGATAATGGTGTGTTATCAGTGTGGAAATCTGGGTCATAAGAATCCATCGTGACCAAGTACTCCAAAGCCCTAACATTCTTGTGGGAAATTGAGTCACTTGCAGTGGTTTTTTCGGGGCGTTTCTAGAAAGTGTAATGGGGAAAATTCATAGAAGTTATGTATTGATGGGGATTAAATTAATGTTTATTTTTTGTATATTTCCTTATGTATAAGGTTTTTTTGTGTGTGGCAGTTATGCTAGTAGTGTTTTAATTTGTTCAAAATGTAAGGGAATGTTGCGATCCTTTTAATGAACTTCCATTTTCAATATAAGTGTGGTTTTCATTTCTAGAATTATAGTTTTCATTTTTATCCAATGGGTCGATGAATGTTCCTTATTGGGATTATCAATTCCGGAGTACAATGCAATAGATCCTTAATACATCATTGATGCAGTCATAGTACTTGTATTAAAGCTAGTCCATGGTTAGGAGACTGTCGGTGGTGTAGGGAGTGTTGGCTCAGTTCTTGTTTCCTCTATTTGGGAGTGGGTTATTTAAGTGCTCTCATTTAATCTTTCTTAGCCTTGGTTGGTAGACTGATGTGGAAGAGTTTTTGTTGGAATGTGTTGGAAAGACCGATGTCTGATCAAGTTGTAATTTCCTTTGGTTAGTTCTAGTTAGTTCTTAATAGAGGGGAGACCCATCGTGGGTCTCATTGAGTTTCTCTTAAGAAGCGGTTGGGTTCTTGTTGTTTCCTAAGTATAGAGAGTTCATTTTTACCTCCATTTAAGTTTTTGGTTCTTGTGTGATCTTAATTTTGGGTGAGCATGAGGATTTATGGGAGAGGGCCTAACAATTTTATTTTCAGCATGTTTGGATGTTGTGGATTGATCTTTCATGCAAAATTTCTAAAAATCATCAGGGGTTGTTGTTCTATTTTGGGCAAGAGTCATAAGTTCTGTTGGTAATGGATGATATATTCATTGTTCAAGAGGTTGGTTCATATGGTTATGGAATCCTTAGTCATTATTAGGTCAAATGATATGTGTTGTGGATTTCCAGGGGTATAAAGCATTATTGGTGTGGATAATTGTCACACCCAGTTTTTCATCTCTATCTTATGTTCTAGTTTATTAGGAATCTCAGTATTTCTCTCATGTTCTGGGTGTGATGGGTGTTAAATTTTGAAGTGGTTTTTGTCTAGTTTTTTCTTTCATATGGATGATTCTCAGTTCATTTGGAATTTCATGGTGCAAATTGGGATTTATTTCTAGGTAGTGGCCTATGCATGGTTGGCACATAGTTTGGTTGACTGTGAAAATGAACCAAGGTAACCATGCACTAGGTGTTGGTTTGAAACATAACCTACCGCAAGGTCTGTGTACATTTGGTAAACCATTTGAGTGAACCCAAGTAACTATATAGAAGTTGGATTATTTGGTAAGAACCTACTCCACATTCTACACACAGTAGGTGAAATCACGCAGATTGGTTGTGCGGTGGATCTTATCTCAGGCAGTTTCTACCGCATGGTTGGCACACTATTTGGTAAACCCTATTGCCAAACCATGTGACTTTCCCAGATCTAAAAATTACTGAAATTCTATGTTTTCCCCATTTGTTATTTTAACCGAAAAGAACCCTCTTCACCTCTCCTGGTCTGTGAGACCCTAAGATGCTTTCTCCCTTGCACTCTAAGCCTCCAATCCTCCTCCCTTGGTGTAGATTTAAGTATTCTTAAAGTTGGGTCTAGATTTCTCATGGTATTTCTCCTCCTCTATTCTCCATCATTATCTTCATTCCATTTTCTATTAGAATATTATTATTCCTCAGTAATGTAGATCTTGGTTTTTTTCCATTTATTTATGTTATAGGTTTTGTGTGTTTAGGGTTCCTCTTCTTAGATATTGGCTTTTGGAACCTTCGTGGAGTGATTTTGGGTGTGCGTTGTTGAAGGGCCATGGATTCGAGTTAGGTTTCCCTCTCCACATTAACTTATAATTTAAGATTCATGGGTTTCATGTTTTTATCACATTCCATATATGATATGTATTTTTCTACGATCCTTGGATAAATATTTTTGTGAGAAAAGGGGTTGTTTATGCCTTGTTTTGTGATAAATAGTATTATTTTATTATAAAGAATCACGCTAAGTGGTTGATGAAATGTCGAATTACATTTAACATTTGGTTAAAAATAGTTAAATCGTGTTTTGGAAATGAAAAAAGATTTATGTTATTTGAAGTAATGATTTGGAATTCCTTGAATCGGTTTGAATGGGGTTTAGATTTAAAAAGAATGCATATTGGTTTTCAAATGTGGTTTGGAATGTGATGCTATTTAATAGCCTGGTTGGAATTTTTATAAGAATATATTTGGCTTGAAAGTGTGATGTGAATGTTTCAAAAGAGTTTTTAAATTATTTTGAAGTAGAAAATGGTGTGTTTACTCCCTTTTTGAATGGTGGATTTGGTTCTCTTGAAAATGATGGTTTTGTGAAAAATTCTTAAAGGCTCATTTGTAAATTTTCTGAAAATGGTTCAGGTGTTTATTATGAAAACATCAATTAGAGGATTCTAATAAATTCTGTATGTTTAATGGATGGGATATCCTCGCAGTGGAATCCTTGTGATTCATAATGAAAATTAAGGATCCTTAGTACGAACTCCGTACGTTATATTCTTTCTATGGAATGTGAATCGATCCTTGGGGTGGCTCGAGGCGAGGATTGTTCTTGAATTATTATTATATATGGTTTTGATTGGATGCTCGATTGGAATTAGTTTCCTAACCCATTTATACATGAGACATGAGAACCTAACATAGTAAGAGAATATTCTATGAATGATTACTACACTAACTAGGGTTTTCACCAGTTGGTGGCCCATAACAGGTGTATATATTGTGGTTATTACTATGGCATTTTTCCCTTGGTCTATACTGAGCTTGGGTGGAGAAGATTGTTAGGTAATTTTTTTATTTCATCATGCGAGGAATGCTTCTGGGGATGTGTCTTATGTATTAATATGTTCTAGATTATTCATGATTTCATAGGTTCACCCATGTCTATTGGAACTTATCTACTTGCCATGAAGATTTAGAAGCTTGGTTACACATGTGTGTTTATTTAAACTACCCTCATTATTTGATTATTATAGTTCTCTCATTTGTGGTTCCTATCTTGGAAAGTGATGTGTTTTCTTCCAAAGGTTTGTGAATTTTTTTAAAGTAAATGTTTTTTACACTCTCTTATGCCATTTGAAAATCGTAGCATCACTTTCCACATGAAAATGTTAATTTATCACTATTGGAAACAAACTTGGTTTTAAAATGATGTAGGGAAAATTACCGTAGTTTGATTTCAAGTAAAATGTTTCGAAAATATTACTTTTATATATTGTGTTTAAAAATTCAGTTTGATGTTTCTTTTTTTAATGGAATTGCATTGGGAATAGATTTATCCGGGCTTACCAACTGAGTTTTAATACCCATCCATATATTTTCTTCTTGTTTTAGAATTTGGTGCAAGATTTAACTTGAGTTATATCACTTTGGGTGATGGTTGATATTTTTGATAGAGAATGACCTGCATGGGTACATGGATATCATGTAGTCTTCTTTTTTAATTGGTTTTATTGTATTGTTTTTTGTACCTTTTAGCCTTATGTAAAGGATGTTTAGTTTGGTATCATTTATGTATATGGCTATTTGGTTTCTTTCCACTATTAAATTTATTTATTTATTCTTGGAAAAAATAATTCCCTTTGTGTACTCTATTGATCCCCAAGAATAGTGTTCATCCCATGGGGATTGGGAAAGCCGTTTGGGCCATGCCATGTATCGACTTGAGTGGCCAGTTCATGGTTGACATGGGTTGGTTTGGGACATTTAACCATGGTTAATATACTAAAGTAATTTTAGAGAAATTTACTAAAAAAATTATGTGGTTGACATAAAAGATAACTATTTTATGAATTTATATCAAATGATTATAAAAGTGTTGGAAATAATAACCTAGAGACAACTTGGTTGTTACAAGATTACATGTCTTTATTATTGATTAATTTTTCTTGTCACATCATGATTTTATTCTTCATAATATTTGAATGCGATAATGTCCTAAGAATACATGTCATACTAAAAGGTCATAACAGTTCCCTATAATTATGATAACCTATAGGTTCCACATTATCATTATTGAACATTATTATATAGATGGATGATATTGTCTAATGGAAAATAGAAAATATATTCTATCAAGGTAAATAAGAATATAAGATATCGAGACAACTTCTGATGGTGTTCTCCCGTGGTAATATCCAAGAATGGAGGTTATGGGAACATACTCATTAATGGGAAATCCAAATTTTTATGTGTTATTGGAGGTTCCTATATGTGGATGTGTGTATCAATCCTTAGTGTTTAGGATTATCAATACTGAATATGATGAATTTCATGCTTTGATGTATTAACAAAAACCATGAAGTAATATTCTCTGGAAAAATTGGATACATTGGGCGCTTCAGGAGAAATATTTCATTAATGTTTATGAGAAATGATTTAACCCTTTTGTCTCTTGATAAAATTTAATATCTCAATACCTTTGATTGAAATGGAACCACCTGGATAAATCTATATCCATGGTGTTTGACTGGTGAGTTAATATTTGGGAATTCAAAGAAAGAGACATTGAGCATATAAGTTGATGGCAGTAAGATGCATCCCACTTGATTATAGATATCATGATAAAAAAACTATATTATATAGTAATCATTTTTAAGCGGATGGATGTCATTGTGTCATTAACATACTTCTCTATATATTCTTTTACATATCACTAGATTCTAACCATGGAATTTAGGTGGTTGTGTCTAATGACACTAAGAAAGAGGCATAGTGGGTCATAGACTAAGTGTATTCACAATCTCAGTTAGGTAATAATATTTAAATTTAGAAGATAGAATAAATAATATTTATTCATTTTTAGTTGATCGCCAATATTTAATCAAAATTTATTCAAAAGAATAAGTGAATCATATAATAACAAATATTTATTTTAAAACTTATTAAATATTTTTTTTATATTCATCATAGAATAATTCAATGATTTTTTTAGTAATTATTCATTATTCTAGGATCAGTAATTATTGATGTGGGAAAATAGATCGAGTTTAGTAGTTTAATTGGAAATGACATTAATGATATTTATTTATATACTTTATGATTTGTACATGTTAGGAGTTTAATGATAATATCTATATTATTATTATTGGACATGGGGTCAACTAAGAACTATGGAATTAGAAAATGGTTTTGTGTACAATTTTATAACCCTAAACCTACCATAATAAATATCAAATTATATCTCTTTCCAAAAAAACAATTGGTATTCACAATAGATAAAGTGAGACTCTCTCAATCCTGAGAGAGAGATCAATAGATCTAGAGTGCTCTCCTCGCATTCCCTCTCAAACAAATGAGATATCATCAATAGTGCTTCTTCTCTTGAAAAAAATTATATTATGATCATCCATGAATAATGAAAGTGACCAAGACCTTCCATTATAGATCCCAAATATTATACAATGTCATTTAAATATTGTGGTGTATGTGTGGATACCTTTTATAAATATTTTCCACTTTGATCATATAGAAAAATGATGTTATGAAAATATACTGTTTACCTGGTTATTTAAAAAGTGGAAATAAAAGATTATGTAATTCAATATCTTCTCATGAAATTTATTATAAATTACATGTGAACATCCTTTAATTTTGGTTCTGAAATTTTAATATAGTCATCCATTTTTTTTCATTGGAAAGGATGTATTGATCATGTAAAGAAACTATTACAAATGATTTATTACAAAAAAGACAGTCTAGTCATACCATCAAAGGATAATAACTCTATGATCAAAACCCACAAGTGGTGTGAGAGTAGGCACATGTTTAATTTATAATTATTTATTATTCATTGATTTATTTCATGTGTTTATGTTTTATTTCACTTAAATTTTTTTTTATTGTCCTACATAATCATCTTTTCCATTTATTCATTCCCAATAAGATAACTATTAAATGGTTAAGAATTAAAAACAAAAAATACATTTGATTCACATTATCTTAAGGTTCCATTGGTTTTTCATGGAAAAAACTAGAATACCCGGTGTGTAGTTCTAGTATGAACACCATGTACTTTTTATTTCATATCCGTATTTTTCTCTATCAGTTTAGATCAAAAAAATTATCTCATATCCAAATGGATTAGATATAAGATACAAATAGATTATATTATCATATAGATCCCAATTGGATGTCACATGTCATGAATAACTACATGTTGTGTAAACACTGTACACAATGTGTAGTCCTAATTACCTCATGGAAGAGTACACGATTTTTCCAAATAATATTTTTTATCGGATACATGAAATGGGTAATAAAATTCCCTGTAAAAGGAGGTAACAAAATATTTATATTGGACTATATGATTTGTAACTAAATGTTTTCTATAGAAGGGAACATGACCAGGCCCAAGGCATATGCTGTAGAAATGGGAATAAGAAAAGTAAATGTGGCGTACTATTTTACACATTGTGTAATCTACTACCATAAGTGTTCTCAAATTTTATTTATAAGACTAATTAAATATACAATTAATATTATTTATTATGGGTTCTATGCTTCATTCATTCACTAGTACATGCCATATCATAGTATATATAATTTTATATTAAATTTAATTATTTGTAAAATTTTTAATAAAAACTCGAGGTTTCCTCCAAGTACACATGGGTACTATAATAATTTTAAATGAAGTTTATTTTGTTTATAATTATAGATTATGTTCAGATAAGGCTAGATTGGTGTAATTAAGATAAAAATAATTAATTGGTTTAATTAGTTTCCCGTTATCTTAGTTAAATAACGAATTGAATTAGTTAATAAATATATTTCAAATGTATTATAATTGAATGATATGTGGATGATCATGAGATCATAATAGCACTTATATGTGATTAGATTCTTTTAATTTGTAGTTATTAAATTATAATTTATGTCCTTTATGTTATCCCATCCTCGTTATTATGTAAGGGCATACATTATCATACTTTATTTTATATAAAACACCTTTACCCAGTCCATTGGATCCCCTCACCTGCATGTGAGTAAAATATTTTTTAATTACATATCTCCAAAGTGAGGGGAGGTAGTTTGAGCCAAATACCATAGGCAAAGAAATCGAGGTGATACATAGGATCTACACTGGAATATTTCAACACAAACCATGCTATGTTTCATAGTGTTTTCCCCTTGGTTTTAGGTTTAGTTTATTATCCCCTAGATGAAAAATACGTTAAATAATATCATGATCATTCAACTTATATATTATTTTCGTTATTTGAATGATTAATTATTCATGTTTTTAAATTTTGTGTGGTCACATAATAAATCAATTAATAATCATGAAATATGGAATATAATATTACCAGATTATTCATAAATGTTTTATCAAACATAGTGAATCACTTAATTAAAATCCCCATACTATTAATAATGCATGTGAAAGGATAAAAAGAGAATTTATTCATAAGGATATAAAAAGATCCAATTAAAATATTAATTTTTTCATCCTTCTACTACTTATTATAGACTCAACCTCATAGTTCATAGTTTTTGAGAAACCATTCTTGGGTTACATTCAATTACCATGGAAATTTTAGCATGATATTTTGTGTTGCATTAACTCACTTTACATCCAAGGTCGACTCCTAAAGTAGAATATGGTGTAACTAAGAGTAAAAGGTTTGGTAAATATTTAAATAGGATTTTAGGATTGGGGATTCTACTAAATATATCAAGGAACTAAACATTTTTGTAGTTGTAAAGTTACACCTACCAAAAACTAATCAAATAAATTTTTTAGGGCCAAATATGAGTTATGAGAAGAGGAATATGGTTCATTGAAACTAGAATATCTAACAGAAAAGGTACTCAAAAATTAATGGTAAGGGATATTGGGTTTCGAAAAATAGTTGGATATTAATAAAAATTTATTTAAATTTATATTTAGAAAAATATTTTTTGTAATCAAAACAAGTACTTGTTATCTACACTTATTTTTTATAAATTGAAAATAAAATGTATTAAAAAATATAATTAAGATCCATACTAGGGAAGAAAAACCATCTCACCTCCATGAATTTACAGAAATGGTATTGGTTCTTATGTGTTATACTATGCCACAAAAAATTATAAATGTCAGAAGACCAACTTCTTAAGTTCATTTCCAAATAGGCTAATGATGAAAACGTTTCAACTTATTTAATGTTTGTAGATGATGGTATAGATTTCTATTGTTTAAATCTATCCTCCATGTATAATTATCTTCTAAATCAATATGAGTACATGGATGCATATAGAATTATTTCTCACCTTAAGTATCTTTATCAAGAGAAGTTGAGATGATAGAGATATGGGATCTCAAATGCCCTATTCAAATGAAGGCTTTAAGAGTTTGCACCATATACGGCATATGTTGTCAAGATGACTGGCTATATTGAGTGCTTGGATGTATTGGGTTCTAAGAACCCTGATGAGTTGTGCATAGATCTCGTTCTTTCTTCATTGCCTAAAAACGTTTTTAAGTTTTATTTTGAATTATAATAGGATCAATAGTGAGTAGAAACATTCAATACTTCTTACACTTATTAACCAAGTTGTTAAAGTTAGTAGGTGTGAAAAATACAATTTCCTTATTATAAATAAGGTGAATATGAAAAAGGAAAAGGGGATGAACAATCATTACATGTATAAGGATCTAGAGCATCATCCCTCTAAGAAGAAAAATATCCAGAGGTAAGGAAAAGAACAGGACACACAATGTTTATCATGTTGTAAGAAGGTCCATTGAAAGATGAATTTAACCTAGCCAAATAATGAATGGTAGGATTCTGTTAAAATTTTTATAGAGTGAAAACTTTCCATATCTAAATGTTGGGTATTAGGTATTGAATGTCGTTCTCATATTTATATCCAACTATAGGAACCAATTATATTTTGTCAGACTACTAGAGATGATGTGGATCTATGGACTACCAATGGAGAAAGGATGGATTCTCTATCCACTGGATACTACCATCTCACATTGAGAAAATTATTTATTTTTTGTTTTAAATAACTATTATAATTTTACTAGTGTTACATAGAACATTATATCTATTTATTATTTAGATATGGATATAATTATTTTCAACTTTGTAAATAAATTTTTCTTCTTTTATAAATATAACATATGTTATCGTATGGAACTGTTGAATAAAAGTATTTTTGTATTAAATTTTGAGAACCAAATATTATAAATAGATAACAAATAAAACATGAAAAAACATATTACACCTAGCTATGGAATCACCATATTGGTGACATAAATGAGAAGAGTTTGGAAAGGCTCTCTCAAAATGGTAACTTAGAATCCTTTTAGATTTAGTCACATAGATGATTTCTTGATTTCTTACATAGTAAGATGAATAATACACCATTAAATGGTCAAGGTGAAATAGACATAGAGCATCAACAATTGGCACACAAAGATGTCTTTGGACCATTTAAAGTAGAATATTGTGTTGGGGTTTCATACTTTATTAATTTTACAGACACATTGCGAAGGAATGGTAATGTCTACTTAATGTCGTATAAGCTTGAATATTTTAAGAAGTTAAAAAATTTCAAGAATAAGGTTGAAATTAAACTTGATGAGAAGATAAAGAAAATTCCATCAAATCGAGGTGTTCAATATCTTAACCAAGACTTTATTAACATTATTTTATATTATGAGGTTTTATCTCAACTAAATCCACCTTATATACCATAGTAGAATGGTGTTATTTGAAGGAGGGACCATACCTTGTTGGAAAAGGTAAGGTTAATGATTATTCATATAAACCTTCCATTATTATTTTGGGGATATTAATTATAGAAAAAATTATATATACTAAATCGGGAACCAACTTAAGTAAAAGATGGTACTCCCTTTGAGTTATAGAGTTGAAAGAAAACCATTTTGTTAAATGTTCGATCATGGGGTTATGAAGAATTTTTTAATTATATCTTAATAAAAAAACTATAACCCTAAGGAATGTAGAATATATTTCTAAGGTATCCCAAAGAAACAAAGAGATACTTTCTATACAACAATTTTGACAAGAAAAAAATTATTAGAAAATAAAAAATATTTATTGATAGAGAGAACATACTCATGGAGTATAGTGTGAGAAAGATTGAATGTAATGAATTGGATGCTCAATATACACTAGAGTTGGTACAAGAACCGATTTCACAAGTCCTCATAGAAGATGTTGTTCGTAAAACACATGTACTTCATAGAAGCACTATAGGGGTAAGATAACTATAGGGATATGGTTTTCGAGTCACTGATGACAATGAGTCATTATATGTTGACAATGATGGTCCTCTCTTCTATAAAGAGGAACTAGAGAGCTTAGATTCTGTAAGCTTTCTAGAGACATGAATTCATAGATGGATCTCATGTATCAAAACCATATTTTGGTTTTGATTGAGCTACTAGTTTATGTAAAACCTACTGGGTGTATATGTGTATTCAAGAGAAAACTGGTTATGGTAGGTAATGTAAATACCTATAAAGAATGGCTAGTGTCTAAAGGGTTTCGTCAATATCAAGGAATTGACTACAATGAATCATTTTCTCCAATTTATATGATCAAGACAATTATAATTTCACTTTCTATAGCATCTTACCATGAACATGTGATTTGTAAAATGGATGAAAAAATAGCTTAACATAATAATATTCTTCAAGAGGATGTGTATATGACACAACCAGAAGGGTTTGCGACTCTGGTAAATTCTAAAAAGAATACAAGTTGCAGAGATCCATTTATGGATCAAAACTGAAATCCATGGCATAAAAAGTTTGTTTTGATCAATTGATTAATGAATTTGGTTTTATTAAGAATAAATGAGATCCATGTATAGTTGTTTTCATAGTTGTATATGTTAATGACACATTACTAATTGGAAATGATATAATTTCCTTGCATTAGGTTAAAGGATGTTTGAGTAAGAGCATCTCCATAAAGGACATAGGTGAAGCAGCCAAGATTCTAGGGATCAAGACCATGCTTGATTGATCCAATATGCTAATTAGACTAACTAAAGGTATATATTTTCCAGATACTAATATTTTAAGTATAGAACAATACAAAAGAAGATTGGTTTCAATGTCATATGGTATACATCTTTCCCAAAAAATATATACTCAGACACAAGTGTAAATAGATATAATGAGTATGATACCATGCTTTTATGGTAAGATATATCGTGTATTCCATGATATTTACAAGTCTTGATGTTTCCTATTATTTGAGAATGGTAGAAATATATGAGGCATATCCAGGTGAACATCATTGGAATGAAATTAAGGTTATCCTTAAGTATCTGAGGCATATTGAGGATATGTTATAGGTGCATAGAAGAGATGATGAAGTAGTAATCAGGGGTTATATATATACTAGTCCTTAGATATATTAGAATGATTTGAATTTGTAGTCAGGATATGTATTTTGTCTGAATGGTGGAGGTGTGAGTTGGAGGAGCTGGGTCAACCAATTGTCAAAACCTTTACACTAGAGCTCTAGTGTATTGCAAATTCCAATGTAGAAAAGGAAGAATTATGGATTAAAAACTTTTTCTAAGAGCTTGATGTTGTAACTAGAAGTAATTATCCTATCATAGTTTAATATGATAACACTACTATGGTGGATCTTTCTAAGGATCCAATTTCATACAAAAGGAAAAAAATAAATACCTTAGAATTTTCAACTCTTGATGGATTTTTCTCAATTTGGTGAAGTCACAATGAGTGGAATATCCGTGGATGAAAATGTGGTAGAACCCTTAATGAATGATTTATCTCACTAGAAGCATGAGTTTTAGCTGAGAGATAGTCGATTGAATGTTTTTTTAGTGGGATCTAGTGCATGTGGGAGTCTATTGGAGTTTGTGTCCTAGAACCAACATGTTTGGTACTTAGTTAAATTCTTTTTATTATTAAATAATTTTTCTTATCACATCAGGATTATTATTATACATAATATTTATATGTGATAATTTCTATAGAATATATTTCATGTTAAAGATCATAGTAGTTCCCCACTATGATGATAACCCAGAGGTGTCACATTATTATTCTTCAACTTTATTTTTTGGGTGAATAATATTGACTAAAGATACTTTTATAGTATATGTTATCAGGTGTGGGAGTCTCATAAGATATTGAGACACCACATCATGGTGTTTGCCTTGGTAATGCCTAAGATAAGAGGTTTTAAGAACATAACCATTAATTAGAAATCTAAATTTTATGTGTCATTGGATTTTCTTATCAGAAAACATGAGTATTGATCTGAAGAATTTAATATTATAATTAATAGATATCATGAATTTAATTTTTTTTAAGAAGGTGGATCTTTTGTCAAAAAGACCAAATAAAATTTTATTTATAGAATGAGAGATTGCATTAGTCTAAAAGATGGAATCATATTACAATATTTTACATGCAGGGGGAATCTCGTTGTCTAAGATCTCCTCTAGCTAGGTAATGCCTTATGAAAATTTCTTATCTGAGAGACCATCTGCAACCATATTCTCCTCTTGGTAGGTATGAGTTTCAATGTAGTTGATGTTTTGGAGAGAGTGAAGGAAATCCATGCAACATGTTGTAAGTGACCAAGATAGATGAATTCATCCCTTATAAATGTCTTGCACTACAGTAGTGGAATTAATTTCTATCCACAAGTTGTTTTAAACTTGGTGAATGGTGAATGATATGGCATTAATCACACTCAGAATTTTGGCATCCAGAGAGGTTGTAGAATCACAACCTCTAAAAAAGCACCCAATGATCTGACCAAGATAATTTTTGAAGATGACGCCACACCCTGCAGGCCCTGGATTTCTTTTAGAGTATCTAAACACATTGTTTTTAATCTACACATGGAGCGATGGTGTCCATAAAACCTCAAAAGTTTGTCTTGACTGATTGAAAATGTAATTGACTCAAAGATGTCTTAGGGTCATAAAATCTGCCACATAGATGTTTCAGCTCCCTTTCTGAATTAACGTAACTTCTCAAATAGTAATGAGAATATTCATTCTACCTACATTAATGGAGAGTGAAAAATTTTTGTGAATAATTTCATTTCTACCATACCAGATCACATGAATAAGCTCTGCGAACCAAGAAAGAATCATGTTTTGGATTTTTTTGGGAGTTATCCATAGCAACACGATGATATAGGTGGTCGTAGATAGAGTCAAGAATCTTCCATCTACAGTAAAGAATGTTTAAAATATAGTTCAAAAGTGCAATGGTGGTAGCACAAGAAAGAAATAACTGATTAGTATTTTCTCTATGTTGATTGCAATGATGAAATTTAGAGAAATGCAAGATTCTAAAAATTTCTAGACAAGAATCAATGGGAACCCTATTGTAGGCATGATGAAAAATAAGAGTGAGTCTTGAGGGTTTAATCTAGGAACTTATTGTGAATCATTTTTAAAGTTAATCTGGCTTGAAGGGACTCATTGAAGAGTTTTATGTTTTTAATACCAAGACCACCCTTGTCTAAAGGTTAAAAACATTTAGCCTAAGGAATAGTCACACGTTTCCTATCGAGGGTGCTTTCTATCCAAAAAAAATTGATGTAAAAATTCATTTTTTAATGAGACCAAACAACCAATTGTAGACCATCATCGAGTTGACCAATTTTGAGAAAACAAAATACTTCAAAAGGCAGACTCTCCCCGCTATGGAAAGAGTTTTCCCTTAAAAGTGGAAAGATGATTAAGAATTTGATCAACAATGTTTGAGAAGTATCTTGCTTTGGGTCTGGCCCAGAAGATGGGAACCCCAAGGTATTTGAAGGGAAAAAAATTAGTTGATGTTAATCTTATTGATGATACAGTTTTTCCTACCACCCTAACAATTTTTCCCAAAGTAAATAAAGTATTTATGGAAACCAATGACTTGACCAGAGACCTCCTCATAGTGAGTGAGATTAGTTTTAAGAGTTTTTATATTTCATATATCGCCTTTTAGAAATAGAATGATTTCATCTTCATGAAGGAGGTGATTGGGAGCATTCACATTTCCGTAAGCCAGAATAGGTTTGAGATTGTTTTGGTCAACCAGACGAGTGAGCGTATGACTGAAATAGTATTCTGAAATAGAGAAGAGAATTACAGATAGGGGATCTCCTTCTCTTACACCCGCAGAGAAATTGAAGTAACCACTCAAAGATCCATTTATCAAGATGGAAATGTGAGCTGAATTAAAGAGGGTTTTAATTATATAGATAAATATGTCATTGAAACCAAATCCATGTAGAACATTGAAAATGAATTCCCAATCCATTATTAAAAAAGCATCCCAATGTCAAATTTTATGGCGATGGTACCACCTTTATTTTCATTGTTTAACATGTTAGTGCATTAAGAGGAAAGACAAATGCAGTCTTGGACAGATCTCCCCTTGATAAAAACAAATTCATTCGAGGAGATAATTTTATCCGTAATAGTGTTATGTTTATTTGCAATCAGTTTGGTGATTATTTTGTAGGGTGTGTTGATATGGGATATGGGAAGAAATATTTGAATTTATAAGGCATTATCTACCTTGGGAGTCAAAGGAATGCGGTATTTAACCCATGGGGTAGGAACCCATTATAAAATAATGACTTGATGATTTTGAAAACATCATCTTGGATGATATACCAATATTCTTGATAGAAGCCATTATTAAAACCATCATGACCCAGGGCACTGTCGAGATTCTAGTTGAAGACAGTGTCTTTAATTTCATGATCAAGGGGAACTCTAATGAGAAATTAGTTATCAACATCAGTGACAATTGATGGAATGATATCATTAATGAGGTCCTTGTTAGTGCTGGGGCTATTTAATATAGACTCATAATAAGAGACAACATGATTAGCTATGTCCTCTTCATTATCCAATAGGTTGTCTCCATATTTATGGGAAGCAAGAGGTCTACATGCTTTCTAGACTCTCTACAAGGAATTATTGAATTTGGTAGTTCTATCACCATCAGTTAACCATTTTATTTTGAAAATAGTTTACGAATGTTGTCTTAGAAAGTGAGAAGTAAATTAAGTTTTAAAATAATTTTAGTTTTTTGATTTTGAGATGATCCAAAGTCAGAGTGAGTGTTGTTGTTTCGGATTTGATGAAGCTCATTTTCAAGAAGAAGGATGTCATTATCAATTTGTGTAGATTTAATGCTACACCAAATTTTAATATTTTGTTTGAGATATTTTAATTTAAGAAGACAAGAAAAAGTATCATCCGAGTGATAAATAGATTTTTAAAAATTATTAATGAGATTACAACATTCAATATCTGAAAACCATGCATTGTTGAATCTGAAGGGAAGAGAAGGTTTCATATATTTGTAAGAAACAACGACCAAGAAAGGATTATGGTCATAATGAATTCTCGATTGGGTGGTGCTGGAAATGGTATCCCATTTTTCTAAAGCATAGTTATTAGTGAAGGCTATAACTAGTTTACCCACAAACACTCTATTGTAATGACTGCTGTACTTGGTATATTTTTCCCTGAGGAGAGAAATTTCAGTTAGATTGGTGTTTTCTATTAGAGCCTTTAAATCCCTCATAGATAATGTTGAATGAAGAGGATTTTTTTTCACCTGTAGAAATAATAGCATTAAAATCACCAATAACAAAACAGAGATAATTAATATTAGATATCAAGGAGGAGAGGTGATTCTAAATATTCCCCCTATCTTGATGTTTGTTCTTGGCATAGATAAAGAAACAAAAGAGATTAGTGCTATCTAGAATAAAGGAACATGTTAAATTTTTATCATCAATATGAAAAATATTAACATTAGAAAAAGTTGAATGAGAAAAAATCCAATGAGTATCAGGATTGGTGTTGTTTTGACATACACCTATGAAGGTGTATCCAAAACAAAAAAAGCACTAAATAAGTGGAGAAGTTTATTTTAGGTTCTTCAATGGAAACAATTAAAGGGTTATGAGTGTTTACCATTAGTTTTAAAATAATGAAGGGGTCATGGTTTTCAATACATTGATAGTTCCAATATAATATCTTCATTTAATCATACGTTCAGAGTTAGAAATCCTTTTTTTCTTACTATCAGAGCCATTATGTCTAGTTTATCTTATATCATTTTTTGATATATTACGGATTGTATTAAAACCTTTATTACCTTTAGTTGATTCCAAGGAGTTGAAAATATCACCTCCATTTATAGATTACAAAACAATATCTTGAACGTTATTATTAGTAGGTGATGACATAGTGATTCTAATTTCATTGTTTTTGAAAACATCAAAAATGTTATTATTCAAAGTAAAATGCTGAACATCGGTAATTAAGGTACCTTGTATGGTTCTCAGGTCAAGATTAAATACTTTTATTTTTTCAAGAGAAGCTGACCACCGTTCAATATTCAATCCAAAAGAAGAGGTGCTCTGCCAAGTGGATTCTTTATTCTTATACTCAGCACCCAAAGCCTCTGCAATCAACATCAGGTCCTTAGTGACTATAACCTACTGTAGGAACATAGCAGGATGTGTCTCTTCTCCAACTGGAGTTTCAGTAGAGTCCAAATCCTTGTGTGACTCCACCATAGGGCAGAATCTATATTTCTAAACTGGGGATATAGGGTTACAAATATCATTCATAAGAACCTGCATCGAGATAGAGGTTTCCTATACAGGAGTAAAGGGATTCATAGTATTTTTTCAACTATAACCAATATGAATTTTGTCAACATAAATGGTTTGTTTATTTCCATGAACATCAGTTTGGTTTGAGAGAATAATTCTAGTGTTAACAATGCTACCAGTGAAATCATGAATATAATATCCAACATGAGGATAACTATTAGGATCAAAATCCTTTTTCTTGTTACAATTTTTATTTTCAATCTATAGTGTAGAAGAGGTATTCAAGGAGAGAGAGTCATGGGTTAGTCTAATTCCTAAAGCTAAGAAGGTGTGGTCCTTCACTAATTTCACAGAAATTAATCTAGGGAAACATGTTTTTTGAATAGGTGGAGTGAATTCACAACAAGAATTATATTTCATTTGAATAGGTGGAGGGTGTTTATACCGTCTAACCAAGTTATTAATATCATTCTTGGTGAGTTTATAGCATGCACCTTTCTCAAATGCACAAGTGTCAATATCTGCTCTCTTCAGTTCTTGGTTGGAGAGTCTGATGGTATCAAGAAACAAAGTCTCTAATTCATATAGTATATTTTGATCTTTAATGAAATTATATTCTCTTTTAGAAACATCTGCCCATTTTCCACCCTAGGATCACCTAAGAGTGTCATGTTGTGTGTTTTTAACCCAAATATTTGTTTTCAATTTTTTTATTTTAAATCCAATGTGGGGATTTATCCTTCTTGTTTTTATTTATTTCCTTCCATTCATTTTCAAATGTTGGGTTAACTTAATTCCTAACTACCCTAAAACTAGAAATGTTGTGACTAATGTTCTTATAGAGATCAAAGAAGGGTGTCTTTTCTCTCATATTCTATTCTGATTTCAGTTTTATTATTTTTCTCATTGAATTTGATAGTTTTAGAATGCTTTGAATCAAAGTTGATTTCAACCATCCCCCTAAAAAAAGTCATAAGTTAAAAATTAATATTTGATGGTCTATTTTGAGAGGGGTTCCTACACATGAAACAATGTCATTCAACATTTTCGGATGAAAAAATAACCAATTCATGACGTGAAGTCTAATCCAAACTTGTTCCATTGTGTTCCTATATTTATGTGGGTTGAAGGAAAAGTCCCACTCAGATAATCTGATAAAACCCGGTCTTAGACTAAGATTACCAATCATTTAAACTTTATCAAGATCCTCTTGTGTGCTTAACCAAATATGGTAATACCCTTTACCTATTGGTATCATTTTCTAATTCGAGATATTCCAACAATGAGCAATACACGAATGTAAATCTATATCCACAGTGTTTAATAAGTGATTTATTTTCTGAAAATCAAATAAAGTGACATAGATAATAGAGTATTATGTCACTAACATGCAACCAACTTGATTATAGACATCATGATAACAAAATTATATTAAATAATTAATGTTTTGAGGAGGTTAGACTTAATTTTTGTGTTAACATCTTTCTCTTTGGATTACGTAGTGTGTTGCTAGATTCTAACCTTAGAGTTTATGTGGTTATTTATAATCACAATAAGAAAGTGTCCTAGAGGGTCACACACTAAGTATATCTGTATTCTCAGTTAGATTCATGTATTGAATTTAAGAATTTAAAATAAATAATATATATTAAGTTTTAGTTGATCACCATAATTTAATCACATGTTATTTGAAATAATAAGTGAGTTAAATAATAATAATAAATATTTATTTATTGTTTTGGAAAATATTAAATTTATTAAATTTAGCACATAATAATGCATGTTAATTTATTTATTAAATTTTTATTATCAGGTGATTTGTAAATATTAATGACGGAATGAGATATCAACTATTATAGAGTTCTCTCCTCCATTCCTCTCTCAAGTAAGTGAGAGATCATCAAAGAGTTCTTACTCCCTCAATAAGAATTATGATGTGATCCACCTTGAATAATGAATGTGATCAGGATAAGCCATGCTATCACTCTATAGTTCTATGATTTTTTTAGATATTTTGGTTCATATGTGGATCAACTCTAAAGGGATTATGCATTGGGTTTCCACAGTGAAACAACAGTATGATAAGATCCTATTAATCGGATCATCAACCAATGATGAATTACAAGTTAAGGTAATTCTATACCTTCTCATTAATTAATTATAAATTACATGTAAAAATATATAACTATTAGTTATAACATTTTAATCTAATAAATTAATCTAATTTTATCATTTTATGTGAAATTTTTACCATGTAAATAAATGATTGCACATGGTTTATGACTACAAGATGAGTTCATCATACCATCAAAGGATGCATCTACTTTTCCAGGAACTTACAAATATGTACATTAAAAATGGATTATATAAGAAAAAGGTTCTTAATAATTTATTAAATAAACTTGAATTGAATAATTATGAGGATATAATTTTTCATATTAACTAGGAATCCATGGCAGGGGTTTTTCATATTAATTCCAATCTATTGGGACATATTTTATATTTTTCACCTAATTTCATTTTTTGTTGTATATAACACCCCATTGAATTATTATAACATTAATTCATCTTTATTCAATATATTTGAGTTTTTATTCAGATTTTCACACTTAAGGTGGTTTGATTAAAGAGTTATTAAATCTATTAAGGATTATCTTATAATCACACTCTTATTCAAGAATGTTCATGGTTAATTTTTCATTGGAAGAATTATTTTATGTTTATATTATATAAAAAAAATTATTATCCCATATTTATTTATAGTGTTTCCATTTTTTTCAACAAACCTTTCCTCTCTTTGGTACTAAAGGACCAAATGAACGTGTTTTCATTCAAAGCTAAATTTATTTCCACTTTTAGGTCCAGAATATTTTTCTTCCATATTTATATTTTAAAAAATGATTTAATATTGTTATATTTTATTATCCAATGTTTTTTAAAGAAATATTTAATCATTATTGACTTTATTTTAAATTTATTATAATGGATTTGTTTTAAATTATTTTGAATGGTTTGTTTTTCACTTTCTTTACAAAATTGTGACATGAATTTTCTTTTTAGAATATAAAACATTAATGCATTTCACTACCATCATAATTATTATTTTGATGAATATTACTCTACAAGTTTCCATTTTTTTCAGAGAAAATCCGTTTTCTATCATTTTATTTAAATTTTTAGTTTATATTTTAAAAAAATTGTTTTATTTTCTAAAATGATGACAAATGTGGGAGTGATTTAAAATTTTTTATTCAGTAAAGAAACCACAAAATTAAGGAAAGTTGTTTTAATAGTATTTATTCCATATTACTCTATAATTTAAAAAGGAATTTACATTATTTCAAACCATCATTTATTTACAATCGACAGCCTTTTATCATAATTTACTGATTTATGGATTATATATTATTTTTCGATCATTTATAGTCTTGTGATCATGTTCTCCACCACTCTCCATTATTAATCAGACATTATTTTTATCCTTCATATACATATTCCTTTATATCATGGATATATTTATCATTTTAATATTTTAATAACTGTTTACCATTACTACATATAGTGTTAATTTCAGGATTCTTATTAGTAAATATATTTTATTTATGGGGGAAATATTGTTGTTTTATATTCTTGATTCAATATGGATATTTATGTATTGATAATTCATATCGATTATGTATTATATTTTTTATTCAATATATTAGTAATATGTTGGACATATGAATTTGATGGGTTTGTTATAGTTATATATTTCCCCTCGATGCATCAATAATTCTCATTAGAAAATCATTTCAATAAATTAATTGGTTCTATTTTGTATACATATGAAATCATTAAAATGTCTTGGAGCATGGCCTTGATGATAAAAATAATGTTTTTTTGGAAGGAGGCCATTACAGTAACATCATGATGCTTGAAATTATTCATTTTATTTATTAAAATTTCATTTATTGTATCCGTGTGATTATTTTTTTAATAATTTACATGGATACATTTTTACTCTCAAGTTATTTATTAAATGGATTATGTATTGATTATTCACACTTCTATTTTGTTAATACGTTATCTAACTATAATAGACTTTGTTTTAAAAAACTCTTATTAAAAATTAAAGATAACCCTTTTATTATGTTTTACTTTCTTGAGAATATGAATAATGAATCTATGAATTATCTCCAATGATGAAATAACATTTTTCATTCTTAATTTTATTTTTCCAGTGTAATATAGACATAATGTTTGTATGTAGTATCTAAAGACTAATAAACAAATATTTTTTTTATTTTGCAATCCGTTTTATCTTATAATAATGTAATAAAGTAAGCAATGACTCTAGGTTAATAGAGTTGGGGTTATTATATTAGAGGGTGCATCAAAATGAAATTTTGAAACACCATTGTTTCATGAAAGTAAATTGAACCATTAAAATATTTTTTTGAGTGATGTTCAGGATGAGGTTACCAATGGTTATTATAGAATTAGTGTTTCCTTTAATTTCTCAAATATTTACGATGTCTTGGTTTCTATAGGATTCACATCACTCAATGTAACAATTGTTTTACTTGTTTATACCACATAAAATTCAATGATAATGAAAAAAATATGAAAACACCATCATTGGTGGATATTTAAATAATAGATATGGTTACCTAGATAAAATAGGAACTTGAAAACCATTAGTAAATCAATGATTTTCTTCAAAAAAATTATCATTTTATATAATGATAACATTCAAGTCAAGGTTCCATCACAACTAGTTGATACGCCTCAAATAAAAATAAATATATTAACCATAAATAACGTTACATACTTTACTAATATGTAATTTCCATCATCTAATTATTTTTTTTAAGAGATTCACTAGTTCATTATTAGAAATTTCATCCCAAGAATCATAACTAACCTTTTTTTCTAGGGATCTATACAAGAAATATCCTAGTATATGGTGTTTTATAACATGTAGAAAAACTAAATGAATTTACCTCTTGATTAAATGATTTTATATCTTTTCCTTTACTATTTCATATCGAAATGAATCTGTATTATAATTTTATCAAATTGAATCAACTATAGCTAAACACTGAGAATCAAATATTCCAATAATTTAATGTTGTTTTTGATTTGAATCAATATATCTCCCCATTTTCCTCATAGTGTGGTCCATTTTTGGAGACCCATGAGTAACATGTGGTAGAAACACATCAATGTTTTTTTCTAATTACCCAAAGGCCCTTCATTCTTCAGATACTGTAACTTTCTGGGAAAATCAATCATCAATTTGAACATCTATATCTGCCTAGATTAACATTGAGAAGGATAATAATACCCAAAATATCTACTTGAGAATAGTGGGAGAATATTATAGTTACATATTTCATAACCTTGTAGAATATATTTAAATAATCGTCAGATATACAACTCTATCTAGAGAAACTATTGGTAATATTTATGGGGGACATCAAATATTGGTTAGAGATAATATAATCTAATAAAATAATCCTTGTATATTTTGGGAATTAGATAAAATGACTGACATTCTATTGGATTTCATATAATATACAATAATGATATCTTGATAGGAACCACTAATATAAAAAAAGGAGGTATTAAAAGGATTAGTATGTCATCATTACCCTAAATAAAATAGTGGTAGAGACCCCATCCCCCAAACCAGTAAATCCCCATGAAAAACTAGATCCTATAACTCAATAACCAAAATTTGATTACCCTATTATAAACATGTAATATTTTTATATAGAATAGATCCGCCTCAAATTTTGGAGAAAGAAAAACTTGTCCTACACTACTTTTCTATTGAATGTTATTTGGAATTTTTTCCCTAGAGAAAATTTTTGTCAAATTCACAGTGGATAGGTTGTGTATAGAGGTATTCTGAAAGGATAACCTCAACTAGAACCCCTAACACTAGATACTAGGTCACATAGTGTAAGAATATTAACTTATGAAAGTTTTTTTAAAACAAATATTTAATAAATTTTGGTGGTGGTAGGAATCCACAAGGCATACTTTTTTTATGTATTTTCTATCATTTTTAAAGAAAATGGAGAATGAAAATAAGTGAATAAATAATGATTTTATGTTTGGAGACATGATCCCTAAAAAATAAGTGACATACATAGATCAAATTATTATAATAAGACTGATTCAACTATTCATGACCCCAAATACCACTACTATACGCATTGAAGGATCCTTATATTTATAATTTCCTAAATGTTGGTTAAATAAACCCCAATGAAAAAATAGATATCTTAAGAACCCTTAAATATCCCTAAAAAATCCCCCACATACTTGGATTTTATTATCCTAATATTAATAATTTGTAAAACACCCTAAAAAATGGAACTTACCTCAATTTTAAAGTCTCATTTAATGTTTTTCAATTTCATTTTACTACTTTAATAGTGTGAAAAATTTGTTTAATTTCTTAAATTTGGATCTATAATAAATTTCTATTGTTATTTTTTACGCTGAGAAGGACCTATTAGAGGAATAATATGATGTTAGGTATCTATATTTGACTATATCACATATGTTACATAAATAAAAAAATAAATTTCATTCAATGATCTCAATAGGATTAGTAGGATTATCTGTAGCTATACCATGTTCTCTATATCACGTTGTGATTGATCAACTAACCAGTTGATAGATAGTTAGCAATTCTTCCCCAAAGATCATCATATCATAATTTTCATTACCGGTAGATAAAATTTTCTTTGATATATCATAATACAATAATATTATCATTATCTTCATATAAATCATACATACTATACCCCTAATAGTAGTCACCTGAAAAGATACCCACAAACCATACCTAGATTTCTTATGTGTTATAACATCTATACATCGTTCTTCTGAAATACTTAATATTTGGATCCCCTTTGAATTATCATGGATCTTAATGAATTTCCTTGTTTAATACCTCAAAATAAATATTATTTCATGATTAATGTTTTAGACATCAATGAATACATCACTAAATATGAACATGATGAATTCCATGTAGTTATTTATATATATAATTCTCGGGGACATATTCTATAAGGGTATATCAAACCTGTTTTTTATATATTTATTATTCAATGATGTAGATATTTGTTGAGTTATGGGGAAAATGGTTGAGGAAAACATCTCATTCCATCACAACTTCTATATCACCTTGTATATTTGGAATATAAATGCTATAGATTGAACATAATGATCTATCAATAAAGAAAAAAGTTAATATAATCCACTGGTGTATAAGAGTCACACAAAATAGTGAAAATTAAATTACAGGGGAGGGGTATGAATAACATAAATAACTTCATTTTATGTTTTTCCTTAAAAAATTAAAAACCTATTAATTTGAATAATGTGATCATTTTATATGAACCAAAACCATTTCAAGTCATAAGAATAGATGCCATAATACATTTAAAATGTTATATTATTAAAATAAGATACTAAATCTTTAGAATTATGGTGACCTAATCCTTAAACAAAAAATATTCCACAGTTCAAAATATATATCTCAAAAAAACAAAACAAGGATCAATATGTCTATTTAATTTAGATGATTAGTCAAATAAATACATAATCTTACACCAAAATACATCTTATTTATTTAAAAACCACATAGTGCTTTTATCCCCCATAGGAATTATTTAACTAAATAGGATATGCTAGGGGAAATACACAAGGGAAAGGGTGAAATAGAAAGAACAATAAAAGAATTAAAATTTCATTAATGCATAATATGGGAGTCATGTGTTATAATATGATATAATTTAGTTAATGATCATAAGTATGGAAAAACGGGAAAAGGAAATCAGATTTTATGATCACGGAATTGTATAATATGTGTAACCTATATTATATATGAATTTATAAACATAATTTAAGTGTTAATATCATAAAAATAATAATAAATTTTCAAAGGTCTCATGATGGAGTGTGTTCACTCCCAATTATCATAAATATAGTAAACAATGCCCCATAGTGGATTAGGTTCACTCCCAAATCCTATAACATCAAATGAGATATAATGATTTAAAAAATTCCTAAAGGGAAATATAATTCTATCCCCTCTAAAGCATAATTAAACTCACACATATTTGTTACATATGAATAAAGGAATATATATATATATATATATATATATATCATAAGACTAAACAAACCCATGCGAAAGAAGTAAGTTTCATAATTCTGATTCAAGGAATAACTGGAGGGTAAATCATAATGATTCCCAATAGAATAAAGAAATAAATAATTTTGAATTTTTATAATTTAGAAAGGGATATAGGTATTTAACTTCGATTTATAATGTAGAATATTATTGAGAATAACTAAGGAGATAAAAGAAAAAAACGAACCACGTGGGTGGTGCTTTGTGAATAAGTGAAATATCTTTTTGAAGGAGGGAAGAGCATAAAAGTTTCCATATAAATTGAATTTAAACTAGTGGGTTATCTATTAAATAATCACGGTCTTTAGAATATATTTATAGTTTATTTTTAAGGGTTTTATTCTTGAGATAAGATAAGAAATAAGAATGTTAATTTAAATTTAGTTTACTGAAAAGTGGGAATTTCAATGGGAACTAAAAACATGTATAACCCTAGAAATGAAAAGGATATTTAATAAGGAATATAATTAAGTGAAATATATATGAAACTGAATACATTCAAGAGAAAGATATTATATAAAAACGGAAAAAATAAATTGAATGTGTAACTCAAAGGTATCATGGGTGGTATGAATTTTTGAACAAACAATCATGGAAGGGAAACCATTTTAATATTTTAAAATAAATTTATTTCAAATCCCACATTTTAAAAAGGGATAATAATGTTTTTTGAAATTGGGAGAAAATAAATAAATGTCACATGGTATAATACATAATCAGGCTTCCTATTAAAAATAATAACACAGGGGGAAAGACAAATCATGGACAAGGTGAAAGAGCCATCATTTATGAGGATAAGATTTATTCTTAGCATTGTTTCATTTTCTTGAAGGAAGGGAAATAATTAATAAAGAATATTTGAATAAATATTGATATCTAAATATATAAATAGGTTAAACCATATGTAATTAAATACAAAGTTGACAGAGAAAAAATATAAATCAAGAAAGTAGATTGAGTTATGAAAAACCCTTATATTTTTTGGGAGATATCTAACATAAAAAACAATAAATAATAACATGAATAGAACTGAAGTTTCGAATTTAAATAATAATTTATGATATTATATGTTAAGGGTAATTAGTTTCACTATAAAACATAATATTGTTGTATAATAATTCAGTATTCCCAAATGAATAGTGAATGATATTTGAACCCTTACCCCATTTCCAAATGTGTTATGCAGTTAACTTCACTGGAGACATGACATTCTCTTAGAGATCTCCAAGGAAGTAAAATCATTATGTTTACTATTATAATCTATGAGATTATAGGAAAAATGTATTATAGTAAATGAAATGTAGGTATAATTTTTAGGGAAATTCAAATATCTAGTATAAGTAGAGATGCACAGAAGTGAGAACATTTTATAAGTGAAGGAAATTGAGATTTTGGGAATAAACATTACACTTCCATGATATAATTACACTATTTATAATTAAACAAATAAAATTTTTCTTAATAATGGAGTTTTAGTGATTTTGGGCAAATAAATAATAATCCAAGACTTTCCAAATATGATTTAAATGTGTTTCATGTATTTTACCATAGGTTGTTTTCATTTTATTTTATTTTTGATATTTACAATGGTAAATAGTATTTAACCAAGTAATTTATATTTGATTTAAATAAATAATTTCACTCATATTACTAAATTTTTATATTTAAACCTAAACTTAATATCCATTTAGTGTAATTTGATATATAAATATAGTAAAATTGACTCTTAAATTAAAATATATAATATCTAAACATAATTTTATTTTGAAAGATAACTTTTAATACTTATGTGTTGTTAATATTATTTAGCATTGATTAAATATTTAGTGAGTGTTAATATAGTTATATAATGATTTAAATATCATATTAGATTAAAAATTTAATTTATATCAATTTAATTTATTGGATATAAAATACAAAATATTAAAAAACTATTCATTTTTAAAAGACATGTTATACCATAATCATGACAATTAAATTTTATAGTACTAATATTATAAAAATTTCCAAAATTTTAACTGATGATTTTAAATAATATTAATTATTGAGATAAATTAGAAAATACAAATTTTTATATTAATTTTTTTAAAGTGTTAATGTCTAATTTTTAATAAAACCATGTAAAAAATTGTTTTTTTGAAATATTACTTGGGTTCAAAAAATGTAAAATATGTATTTACCACAATATTTTTAAATGATTAATATTACTTATTATATATATTTTATATATGAAATGGTTTTCTTAATCATTTTAGTCATTCTTGAATTATAAAGTGACATTTTTTAGAAAAAAATTATATTTTACAATTAACCTAAAAATTGATAATTTCAGAAAAACGTCAAAAATTAATATTAGGTTAAAATTATTATGATAAAAACAATAATTAATAATTTTTTTTTCAAATTAACATCCTAAAATTAAAAAATTTTATTTTTAATTAAATACATTAAATATAGTGATAGAATATTTTTATAAGAAAACAAATTTACTTATATTAAAAATTATTTTTCCTATAAATTACAAAATAATACAATATTAGATTATTATTAAAAGCCTTATTATATATTTTTAGTATCTAATCATAATAAATGTAGTTATTTTAAAAAAAATCTAATTTTTGGAAAATACATTTCATGGCATAGAATTAATATTAAAAATAAAAATTAATGATATATCTATACATGTAAATATTTTATTACATCTAAATATAATCCTAATATCTAAAACAATAACTGTTTAAGATCTCCATGTATTTTCTAAGAATCAGATAAGCTCTGATTTAAGGTTTAGGTGACGATTCACCTAGAATACAATATTGTAGAAAACTCCACAAGCATGAACTTCTCACGTATAAAGTTTATCTAAAACTGTAATTGCTCGAGTATAGCTTGGGATTTGTCCCGGAAAAACCCTAGCAAAGCTTCCTTCCATCCAATTTTAGGAAAATGGGCTTAAAATGGAATAATTAGTCTTCTAGATTCCATTTCTTCTAAATTTATTTACTGATTTTGTGATATGATTACTTCAATTTATACCATAAAATTTAATGGCTATGTTTTAACCACCATATTTAATATTCAAAATATATCATGTTTTCCTTATACTAGTTTTTTATATAGTGTGAAACACACTATTGAATATATTATTTATTTTAGAATAATATAAAATTAAATTGGGTCATTACATTCCCCCTTAAATAAATTCCATCCTTTTAATTTAATTATAATTACATGTTTACAAAGTTAAATAATGGTATCTATTAGGCAACTAGAGAATTAATTTTCTAAGTAGTGTCAGTAATAAATATTCACCTATAATATGTGTAATACATATATTTTGTTTCATACTAACCAATTGTGTTAAATACCTATCATGTTTTGGTGTTAATATAGAATCCCAAACCTTATATACATATTATTACATGATTTTCAACACAAATATCAATTACATACAACCAAGGTATTGAGAAGCCCAGTGTATTTTGAATACTAGGTAAATAAAACATCAACACGAAACTAATGAAAATATAAAAAATTTTATCTCCATATTGAGATCCAAAAATTTCATTAAGACACTATGACTATATATAATAACATGTGGAATACATATATAAAAGGGGTGAGCTAAAAACACCAATAAGGTTATAAACAAGACAACGAAGAAAAACCACTAAAAAATTGATGGTTAGTGGTGGTTATTTAGTGGTCTATAGGTGGTTTAAAATCATTATTAATTGTTTAGTGATAGTTCATAAGACTTATACATATTTAATGGTTTCTATTCAATTAACATAAATTTATTTCATTTCCCGGTGGTTTTTAAGTGTTGTTTTTGGAATATTTAGTGGCAATTTGATGTTTAATTATATGAGGTACATTAATAAAAGAAATATCCAATCGTAATATAAATATAATTAAACAAACAATAGAGAATCATTTAGTGGCGACATTTCCAGCAGGGGTTAATCTAAACGTTCTCTAAATACATTCAAAAATATGAGTTTAGTGGTGGTTACAACAAACCACCACTAATTCAATTTTATATTTTAAAAAAATATTTAATAAAAAACTATAAATATAAAAAAAGTATCTTGATATAAACTAAAACATAAATATATGATAAATCTTTCATTCATACATCACAAATCCCCAATCATACGAAAAACCATGATCATTATTACCTAAGTATTAGTCACCCCATTCTTCAACAAATACCCTGGGCATCAATATATATATATATATATATATATATAATATGTCCAATAACAACCCATGCCCAATATAAATCCATTTCACAACCACCACTGCGTCTGTTTGCCTCAACATCATCTCATCAATTGAAACCAACCATGTCATATAATCATTTTTACCAAAAAAATGAAAGAAAAATTAAAACTAATCATAATAAATAAGAATTACAGAAGAATAATTTATAAAATTTTAACATAAAATAGAAACTAAGAACCAATATAACTACCTAATGAAGAATGTCATGGATCATAACTGTCAACCTCCTACCTGCTGCCGACATCTACCACCAACAATGAAAACTTGAACATTTTGGAAAATAAATGAGAAATAGAAAAAACACAGAATACATTCAGAATATTTCACAAAAAATTTATTATTTTGTTAATAAAAAAGAATAAATTTTAATATAAAACAAATAATATATAATTCATAACACTTTCAAAATAGAAACATACCTATTTAAGATAAGATTCATCAATTGAAACTGAAAATGGATAAATAAATATTCAAATTTCTTTTTGAAGTAATGCACAAAGAGCTTAAAATTTATTTAATAATTTTTAAGTATTTTGATAACATATAATTTTATATAATTCAAAAACAACTAATTAGTGTTTGTCACATTAGTTCATATCAATCTAAGGTCACTTTGATGGTTTTGATTATTCCATGCATGTTTTAGTGTTTTAAAACACTCTAAACATATCTATAGACAAAAAGGGAAACCCATCATTCGAAATGACATACCATAGGTTACTAAATTTCACAATTAAATATACGTTTTCTTTACCCAGATTTAAGAAAAATCCAACATCGTTTCCCTAGTTGTCACTGTTCTACTTTTGTTTTATTGTTTTAAAATGCTAAAAATGAATTTATGACAATAACAGGCTTACCATCACCTGGATTGATGTTACCTTGGTTTCTATAAATCACAATTAAATATAAAATCATTTTTCACTACTTTTAGGATAATCCGACATTTTTTTCTAGCTATGATCATTCCACACACTTTTTAGTGCTTTAAAATATGAAAAATTGAATTACGTACATAATAGGATAAAATTATTTAGAATGATGTGCCATCAGTTCATATATTTAGAAATTAAATGTATGGTGGGTTTCCCCTGATTTTAGGAAAATATGACATTATTTTTCCTTTTTTGACAATTCCATGCACATTTTAGTGTTTTAAAATACAAATAATGTGTTCAATTATATAACGGTCAAACCATCATTCGAAAAAATGTTCTGTTATTTACTAAGTTTTAAAATGTAATATACGATGGTGTTAACTAATTTCTAGATAATATAACATCATTTGTCTAGTTTGGACCATTTCACACACATTTTGGTGTCTTAAAACAGAAAAACACATTTACGATCATAACTGAAAAATTGTAATTTAGAATGACATACCGTTAGTTCGTATATTTCAAAATTAAATTTCCAGTAATTTTCTCATAATTTCAGAAAAATCCGAGGATGTTTTCCATGTTTTTATCATTCCACACATGTTTTAGGGTTTTAAAACACTAAAAATGCATTTGCGAACATAACAGGAAAACCATCACTTGGAATGATATTTTGTCAGTTCCTACATTTAAAAATTAAATCTATCGTGGTTTTCCATTAACTTGAGGTCAATACGACTTCATTTTCTTAGTTTTCACCATTCCACACACATTTTAGTGTTTTAAAACACTAATAACCCCTTTATAGCCATAATGGAAAAACCATCATTTGGAATTATGTTCCGTTGTTTCCTATATTTCAAAAATAATTCTACATTTGTTTTCCCTTGATTTTAAGAAAATATGATGTTTTATTCTTGGTTTTGACCATTCCACACATGTTTTAGTGTTTTCAAACACTAAAAACACATTTATGGGCATAATAGGAAAACTATCATTTAGAATGATGTGATGTAGTATCATACATTTGAAAATTAAATCTACAGTAATTGTAACTTGATTTCAGGGAAATATGACATTGTTTACCTAGTTTTGACCCCACAAAACTTGTTTTCATAGGCTTCTCTACAATTCATAAGTGTTTACCAAGTAATTACGATCACACCGTAGATCAGATTGACATGTTTTTATGAATACACATATAAAATAACTTAGTTTTATTTTTTCCTTGATTTCAGGACAACCTGATGTCTTTTTCTTGGTTTTTACTATTTCATGCATGTTTTAGTGTTTTAAAACACTAAAAATTCTTTTACATGAATAACAAGAAAACTATCATTCTGAATGATGTGTAATCGGTTCCCATATTTCAAAATTAAATCTACAGTCCTTCCCCCTAATTTCAAGACAATAAAACATCATTTTTATAGTTTTGACCATTCCATACACATTTTAGTGATTTAAAACACTACAAATATTTTTATGACCATAACAGGTAAACTATGAATGAGAATGAAATGCCGTCAATTCTTACATTTGAAAAATTATATCTACAGTCATTGACTCTAATTTTGGGGAAATATGACACCATTTTACTGGTTTTTACCCCTAACAGTTTCTAATGGGGTTTTCACCTTTCATAGGTGTTTACCGAGTCAAAACTGAGCAAAGAAGTTCATATTTTTTTTAAACTTATGGATAATGATCTATAATTTATTTTTGACTCGTAGGAATAAACTACGCGTCAACCTGACAAAATATTTGGTCTATATGACTCAAATTGTAAATACCGAATTTTTTTTTATTTTTTAAGCCTGAATCATGATAAATAGTATGAAACCTGAAGCCATGAATATAGTATGCATTGAATCTCTTATC
This sequence comes from Viscum album, assembly GCA_963277665.1. NCBI lineage: Eukaryota > Viridiplantae > Streptophyta > Magnoliopsida > Santalales > Viscaceae > Viscum > Viscum album. The sequence continues at coordinate 289,256,624 of OY728139.1, forward strand.
CTTCCTTAGAGTTAATCAATAAAAAAATCCAAATCATTTGATATTTCAGCTCAATTTTCAACATTAATTATCTAGAAAAAATATATAAGTTGGTAATTTTAACAGAGATAAAATAACTACACATCAATACTGTGAATATGAGTATATACTTACATTATGTGAAAACCATTGATAAGCTCTTTATTAACATATTTTATTTATTCATTCTCCTTTTGAGATTGGCCCAATCGTACATCATTGTCAGTATTCGAAAACTTTCAATAAATGGATCTACAATAACACTATTGAGTAGCACATATTATTCTATGTAAAATTTTACCCCTTTCTAATTGGACTTCAAATAGTTGGAAATATTGATGACTAATTTTCAGAACTATAATTAATGGAGATAACATCAGCATGTCAATCATGATTGATTATAGTCTCAATCACATCCAAATATCTTGAAAATAAGGTAAAATGATTTTTAACTATGTAATCTTATAAAATATAGCCTTATGATTGAGCTTTATTTCCCACATATGATTTCAAATTATCTAAGTATCTAATGAAAAAATAAACATATTTAAAAAGTATACAATGATTTGATAAAACTGAATTCAGCAATGAAAATAATTTTTTTTAACATACCTCTCAATTGGACACATCCATTGATAGTGTACTAGTCTATTAAGCTTATATTCTTCAATAAAATTTATGGTAAAGTGAATAATGAATATAAATAATAATAGGGAAAATAACATCTCCAAATTACATAGGGTTAAAAAATTTATTTATTAATGTTTATCAAGCTTGATTGAATATTTAGTTTTTCCAAAAATATCTCTAAAAATGGTAAAATACTCAACTAGAACCACAATTACCTTCCAGGTAAATTATTATGCAAATCCAATTAAAAAAAACAACTCCATAAAAATATGTGAGTCATGAATTTTCAATCCATGTAACTTTTTCTATTTTAGGTCTACACACCTTGAGATGTTACTTTAATATCCACATGGAACCTTTACATTATTTAATTTTCAAAAGAATACATCTTTCCTGTGATTTTTCATTGTAGAAATAGCTGAAGTATACTTTCCATCCTTATTTTCCCACAAACCATTATTTGTATTCATTAACTCTAAATCCTTACAATCATTAAGGCAATCCTTTGATTTACCCTTCTCATTAATCACTTTAAAAAATACATTTTCATATATGTTCTTATCAGTATGAATTACTTTAAGATTAAGACATGTCAAATTAAACTCTCAATATGTAATTTTGAAAAATATACTCGTTTTCATCTATTGTTTTGTTCTAGATTCCTTGGATATTGTACCTCATACTATTTTCCCCTTCCTTTAACTGATGGTATTTTATAAATATTCAGTGACATTCACTAAATTTCCTATGATTTCTAAACCCAATAATTCCTTTGGTGACTTTATCATTTCAATATCTCTATTCAATCATGTCTTGTTAAACCTTAATTTAAGAGAAGCATCATGAAATCGATGATGATAGATAAAACATGATTTTATACTATGTGGTAATCATTGAAGTTTAGAATCAAAATTACAAACTGGACAATACAAACCAGTATGAGTGTTCCAATCAAATTAATTTTATAGTTACAGAATTTCAATAATTTTCTACATTAAAGAAATATGAATTTTGAATATTTGTCTCATTGAATCATAATATGTTTCCCCAACATCACCCCATAATTCTCACAATTAATTGATTTGTGGATGAAGGTATACATCAATGTCATTTAAAGGAATTTTATTTCCAGGAATAATCATCAAAATAATGAAAGAATCTTTCAGCATACACATATATGGAGGTACTTTATATGAGATTAAAACAACTGACCAAATTCTATAATTAATACTCAAAGAATCAAAAGGGATTAAACCATTAGAATCTAAAACCAAACATAAATTATTTGGATCTAAAGAAAAATCTAGATATATTGAATAAAAAATCTTCCATGATGTTGAATATTTTGGATGCCTCATCAATCCATCACTAGTATCCTGAGGAATCCACTTCTTGTCATCTGTATTATGAGATGATATTAATAATATTTATAAGTGTGGTTAAAATAAGAAAGTAATGCAATGCCTTTGTAGGAGTTTTCTTCATCTGTTTCTTCTAAGAGTTTCATCGATTTATTCTCTCCCTATTATTCATTAATTACATATTCTTATATAAAATCTTGTACATTCATATTTATTAGACTCTTCTCCACAGTAAATCATGAAATCATTAGGGAATGCATGTATCTTTGTAAAATCTAGTCCAAGTTTGTTAATTAATTTATTCATCACATAGAATGATATAGAGAACTTCGATTCACAATATTTATCATGAATAAACTCTAAAATCAGGGATATTAACTTTCCACTTATTCAACAAAGACACTTGATATGATACAACCGACATATAAAAGACAACATAGAATACACATCACACTGTTCATACAGTTCTTTCTTTCTATATCTAACTAATTCATAAAAATCATTTTTTGGTCATTGATGTTCTGAGAAAGATTAACCTAGTTAGGATCAACTGAATGTTCTTTTAATCTATTGAAATATTGTACATAGTATTATATAAAACCAAATACACCATTTAATAAAATTTGAGTGGAATTCCCCTATGCCGCATCACTTTGTATTTCAATGACATTATTTTTATTGTTTTGAAAATAAGAGACACTTGATTCACCATGCCAAATAAAAAGTACATATTTAGAAAGAAACTATTTCAATATCAAATTCTAAAATAATTTATTTCTATTCAACCCTCTCTAGAATTTAAAATCAAGACACATACATTTTATTTTACCATCAACTGATCAGTTTTCAATTTCAAAATATAAATATTCTTCCAACCAGTTGGCATATCACTGTGTTTTATGATCATTTTTATATATAGTTTACCAATACTTCTATACTATTATATCCTTCAAGATGAAATTCCTTATATATTATGAAAATTTAATAATTTAGGACATTATTATCAGGTTACTAGTTTCAGGGTCATTATAAGAACAAGATAAATTGAGAATGAATTGGTTACTTGAGTATGTCATGTTTAATAGTTAAATGGATTATAGGGAATACTAAGGACAAGAAGTTCAATGTTCATGAGATTGTTATAAACCATGTATAGGAGGGTTATGAGTTTATGTGGTAATTTAAAATATTGATATGGTGGTATATGTTTTTGTGTTATGGAACATAGAATAAAGTTCTTGGATGTAAATGATCCATATAATGTGTGTTCAAACATAGTTGGATAATTATTTGAGGGTCTAGGTGTCAAGAGTGAATCAAATGTAGTTCAGGTGTCTGGGTTACTGTATTTTTATAGTAAAAACAAATTAATTGCTTTCATATTAATAAATCCATGTATTTTCATAAAATAAGGGGGAAAGAAATTATTCATAGAGTGTTCTGTGAGTGAACACATTTATTAGGCCATGAAAGACCTCTTGATTGTGTTTTATGTTTTACATGGGGATTGACCCCACTTTCCTTATATGAAGGAGATGCACAGGGAGGGTCTTAGTCAGACCTCCCCCTCATACATTTTCTCAAAAATTTGCGTCTCTATATGTGATTTTTGATGGAGTCTCAAGTTATTTTCTTCCAACTACATATATCGTAGTTGTATCACCTTCATTTTTTCTTATTCTTGTCAATTTCAGTTTTTGGTTTAGAGATTATTCCACTAAATCATGGGGTAATTGATTATTTTTAATTGTGATTTTTATCTTCCATGTTTAATTGGAACCGAAGACAATATCTTCACATATTCGTACATATTTTCATCAAAGTTACAACATATAATGATTTTATTTACTTATTTTTCTTTAATAGGATAGAATTGGTTATTGAAACAGATATACTAATTCATCATTTTTTGGTTCCTAGGACCAAGGGTGCATCAATGGTGGAACAAACCCTATCCCTCACAGTTTTGGTTTGAAAACGTTTTCCGGTGAGATATATATATTTCTTTCAATTTAAAATAAATTGTGAAATTATTTAAAAAAATTCATAATAAATTGTTTCAGAAGTATTGGAGTGTGATATGGCCTTAATAATATGGGTGGTGGCCTAATTAGACATGGATGAGCTCCGATGTGTGTTGGAAGACTATTTTTCAAAAGTTATTTGGCTTATTATGGATTTTAGTGGTATTACATACATTCTATATTTTTTTACATGTTTTAATGGGGTAGGTGTTATGTTGTCTCAACTCCAAGTGGTATGAAATTTTATTAATTTATGTTTTTATTTTCAATAAAATAATTCATGAGACTACGTCAGAGATAAGGAAATAATTATCATTGGAACTTTTTTTCTCAACTTCTGATCGATGTGGCCATAGTTACGACCTTTCATCCCTGAACACTATGACCCAATGAGTGTAGTTGATTAAAATTACCAAACCTATCATAATGAACTATGGGGTAGGATCCCTTAGAGACTTCAAGGTTTTCATTAGTGTCAATATTAGATAAATGTATTTGGGATATCTATTTTAGACCAAGTAATGTTATTGATACTTCGCTCTAGTGGGAAGCCTAAGCGGTGTACTACCCCAATAGAGAGATGGTGAACTGTGTGGGTTGAACTTGGTGAGGTAAATGGACGAGTTTGACATCCAAAAAAACCTAGAGTGTTTTGAATAGGTAATTATTTTCATTCCATAACCATTGTAAGGGGTGATGACATAAGAGATAAGTTAGGATTTAGTGATAATCTTTATGTGTCTAACGAGTGATGAGATATTGCGGAATACTATGAGTTCTATGGAAATGATTGACCCCAAGGAATGAGTTTTCATAGATCTCTTGGTATACCAAGGTTGGGAATTCCCCAAAGTGCTTCAGTTTTAATTATTTTATTACATATATTTTTTTGTTGAATTTAATACTACCTTGGGGGTGATATTTTATTATATATTGAATATTTTATTATAGAAATATTTTTTATTAGTTGAAAAAAATTCTTGTAAGGTATGACAGTGATACCATGTTGAGAAAACTCATGTTGGGGAGATATGTGATACTAGGGTGAGAAACCTCCAATAGATGATTTCTATAATACTTTAGGGATTTTTCAACGCATCATAAAAATCTTATATGGGAGGTTAGTGATACTTCTTTTTATACCGAGGAGACCTAAGTCTTTTATATGGTTTGAAAATTTTATCACAAACTACAAAGTGAAATCTCAATAATGAATGAATTTGGTATGGTTGATCAAGATTCTGGACTAGATTATCAATGATATTTATTTGGATTGGCCTATGTTGTATGTATATTACCCTGGGTAGTTTTTTCACTATACTAGGAATGGTCCCCATGGAATATTTTAATACATTTTGACATTGATCTAAAGTAGGAATTGTTTACTGTTTTATTAATTTATTTACAATGTTTTTTCATTTTTAGAGAATATATCATGAAAATTATCAATACATTGATGATTAACTATGGGTATTCATTATTTTTTACATTCTTTGTTTTGTACTCTCTCCTTTATTAGGCCTTTATTACACTTGGATACTCGAGGATACTCTTTGAATATTCAAGCAATTTGTGGGATATGTCCCTTGGGGTTTCCATAATAAAGCTATATATTTTAGATGTGTTTATGGATTTAGGGATATGGAATATCTCATAATTTTTATAGAGCCTTTATTTTATTTTCATTAATTTTATTATACGATTAACATTGTGGGTGATTGGTTATGTATATTGTATGGGAGTTGGGTAATATTAGATAGACGACTCTTAGTATTATGTTGTATTTCATGGTGAAGCATATGTAATTTAGCTCAATTCCACGAGAAAAGGACTTAGATTACACATAGTTTGAGTTATTATGATAAATAACCTTGGAGATTAGAAGTTTTATAGATCTAGATCATGTAAAATATGAAACATTATTTCCAAAATTATGTAAAAATGATGGAGTATTTAGAGATAATGAGTGGTCCTGAATACCTATACGAAAATATGGTTTTATGGAACATGTGTTTATCCCAAATATAGGGTATTATGTCACCACTACTTATTATTTAGTATTAAGAATAAATATAAACATTGTTTTTAAAATATCCTAGAGAAGTGGTTATTATCAGATTCCCCAAAATGATTTATGAGGACCCAAACACATATATGTGAGGTATTTTTTTATTAATTTGTTGTTGGGTCAAGGATAACTACTTCTAACATCTTTATATATCTAAAATAAATTAATACACCCACAAGTAATTATTAAAAACTATAATATATGTATACTTATATTTATCATGTACAAGATAGGATGATAAAATAAAATGAGTTATCTAGAATCGATGAGGGAGAAGAACATAATGAGTATTGGGAAAGTTAAAATTAATATAGTGTAATTATGTAGGGAAAATAAAGATATTGTCAATAATTGGATAAGAGAACATGTTGTCACTACATATTATAATAGAAAAAAAACATAACAATATTTTTTGTTTACTATTTTATAAAAATAGGAAAAATTCATACATAAACAATTCACATATTGTAAAATTACATTTCTCTCATTTAAAATAGCTTTTCTTATTCCAAAATATGTCATGAACATCATAATTGTGAAATACTTTATTGGCATAAATCATTCAATATCATAACATAAATCTTGTGGAAAAGGAAACATAATATATATAATCTCAAATAAATCGTAAGGGTCAACATTATAATTAAAAATTGAATTTAATCGATGGGGAAAAGAGTATAGAAGGTTATGATGAAATAATCAAAGTTCATGTGAAAATCACAAAAGAATTCATATCCATAAATACACAGATCAAAAAATATGAAAACATGAAAAATGAAAGAGACATAAAAATCAATAATAATGAGCTATGAAATATCAATATAAATCACTAGAAACATTTTAAACCCCTATCAAGAATAGATAAAACATAAAGGTATCTTGGGACGTAATTATACTTGTTATTCATATAAATGGAATTAACATTTTTCTGGATTCTATACATGTCAATCTTACCAATGGAATATTCATACCACTGAATTTCATACCCAATGCATTATATGCTCTTAAGGACCCACCCATAATTTGGTTTATCATGTAAGAACCCATTTTTGGTATATGAAGTAACCACCAATCACTAGTTTATCACATAACCACCTGAAATTGGTTTATCACAGAACCACCCATTATTTGTTTATCCCTTAACCACCCATATAAATTCCAAATACCATTAAAAAATCATAGAATATAAAATAATTCATTTCATCATAAACTCATAAGAAGAACCATTACCCTTTTTATTACCTAATAAACATGTGAAAAATAAATGATTTTCTTATGAGTCTCATTAAAACCTGATTAACCCATGAAAAAAATGAGTTCCATAACAATCTCTTCAAAACACGATTGAAACTTGTAAAATAAATGGTTTCAATAAAAATATCTTCAAAAAATGATTAAATCATGGAAGATAAATGGATTAAATAAACATATATTTAAAATATGATTGACCTAAGTAAATGAAATGGGATTTATAACAATCACTTCAAAATATGGTTAGCTAGTGGGAAAGAAATGAATTTCCTAATAATATCATTGAAATAGTTATAATCAATCCATAAATGAATGAGGATGGTATTAATAAAAAATATCCTTAGTGTAGGATAAGTAACGACAGGTGTTGTTTACATTTATAAATGTAAATACAGTTAAATTTTTATTAAAAACATTCATAATGGAAATAATGTTTAAGCATTTCACAGGGTCCCATAACACCTTGAAACATTTGAATCATAAGACCCATGAAGTAATAATGTTAAATTAAAGTAATAATATCACGAGAATAAAGATATTCATGATATATCATGTAAAATGAGAAGTATACACTCCTCATGAAATAATATAGGTCTATTACATAATAGACTTCTCAAAAAGGAAATTATAAAAACAATCCATTACCGATTTGGTAACATTGAAATCGTAAACCTCATGAGAGAGTGTTCATAAAAAATGATATTTAAAGGCATTAAAATTTAAGGATAATAATACTAAAATACATCCCTGGTAATTATATACACCACACAACAAAAATAAGTAGTGAATAAGGAATATATATCACAATAATAAATGTGAGACGAGAAAAACACTTATATTGATAATATCGTTGGAGTGAGAATATATCAATGAAATAATTCTATGTGAGAAATTTAAATCCAAAAAATAAATTTTTTAAATATATTATAAAACCATCATATGTCATTCCATACATATTATTGGCATAACATAACTAATGACATAGAATCTTAACCCAATGAATTGAAATTGAGTTAAAAAATCCCTTCTTACTTGTGTAACTTTTGAATCATGAGATCCGTGAAAAAATCAAATCAATTGAAATATTTAATATCATTAAATAATTTATAATCATGATATAATAAGTCATATGGTATTAAAAACACCATATAAAAGTATCTAGGTGCATAATAATAAATAATTCTCAACGGAATGTAAATTCAGAGGAAACCCCTTACATTTTGTTTGATTTTCCTTGTTTTTCCTATATATTCAGAAATAATATACTTATGTTATTTATATAATTTATTAATAACATTTTCCATGTTTATTATCAGTATTATTTAACTTATAAACATGTTAGATTCAATTAATTAATCTATAATGTTTAAGTCGGCTATTTTGACCATATTGGGCTTATGTGTCCAAACTGACATTGATTGGTCGACTATGGTAATTAGATTAATTATTTAAATATCTCCATACTAATAAAGATGAAATAATTATCACATTTTTTAATCAGTTTTACTTTTAAAATAATAGAGGAATGATGTTTTTGATAAATGATCCAATGTTACAATCATGGAGAAGGTAGGTCGTACATACGCATGAGTAACATTACATTTTCTCGATGATCAGTATGAAAATAATGTAAGTAATATTTATATTTAAAAAATAAAAATTATATCATAAATACCATATTATTTAATATTATACACACACACACACACAAATACATATATATAATTATTATGATGTTTTGGTGTAAAAGGATAAATTACATCGGTTCGAGGAGGAAAAAGTCACACATCCACAAACAACATTATCATTTTTGCAGTGTGTAAATAGAAATAATAAAATTAGAGTAAGGATGTTTTGGAATAATTTATTCTAGGTTTTGATGATCCAAAGGGCTTGATAGGTGTGATGATGTTGGAATGGTGAACACCATTTTATAGTGGAGTGAGAGTGATATTCTTTTAAATAAATAATGGTGAATAGTTTTATGAGGTGTCCCTTATGTAATGTGCCTCCAATAATTGCCCCTATTCGATACAAGAGGGTATATGGTCGAATAATTTCCATCCAATTAGATTTTTATATGTGTCTGCATAATTTTTCCACTTACGATTAAATTTTAACAACTATATAAACTCATTTGTACCGTAATCGTTGTAATTAACATTAATTACATTCAATAATATTTTTGGTTAAACAATAAGTTGACCTTATAAGAAATAATAAATTATTATTATTCAAAATATGAAATCAATTTTTCCAATTTAAAATAACATAATTGGTAGAAATTATTTTCAAATTAATCCCGTACATGGGATGATGGAGTGAGTTTTTAAAGATAAAATGTTGGAATGTTTGCTATGTTTTTATATCCAAAATCAATATGAAAATGATTAAAAATATCTAAATTGGATTAAATTATATAAAATGGATATAATTATTATTTAAAAATAACTATAAACTATAATCTAACACTATAAATTATTTATATGAAACGTAGTTTTCAATTAAAATTTTCCGATCTTCACTATTCAAAAAAAAAAACAAAAAATGAACCCAATGTAAATTTTTATATTATTATTTCAAAAATTAAGTTTATTTTTTAGAATAAAAATTATAATAGTTTCAAAATTTATTTTTAATAATAATTATACCATTAAAATGTGTTAAAAATTCCTTTTAAAAAATATAATGTTTTTTCTCGTTAAAATTAGATTTATTCTTATCTCAAGCCTATAAGAATAATTTTATTAATTTTAAAACATTTTATTAAAAATATAACATATTAATTTAATTTATATATTTCACTAATAGTGATAAATTTAATTTTTAAGATAATATTTAATTCTAGTAATAAAATAGTTTATCATAAAAACACATCCATTGTATTCAATTGGTCTTTATGTTCATTTATAATTATTTGGTAACCAATGAAATCATTTTATATACACATTTAAACAATATTTTAATAATTTTAGTAATTATATTAATATAATTTGTTCCTTCTATTCCAAAATCTTGGATATAACAATCATAATAATAGTAATAGTATATTCTTTTCCTGTAAGACGCAAGCTTTTGTGTAGTATAAGTCATCAATAGAAATCAATGTTGCTTGTAATGAAATATAAACATGATGTTTTGTGTGATGTAATATAAAATATGTATTTTATGTAATACAATCAAGTAAATAATATGAATTAATTTGAAAGAATATATTTCATAAAATTTCGGTATCTAACATCTAACCCACCTTAAAATGAATTTTACCTTCCAAATTTTTCGTGGTTGTCATAGGATTAACATTATTATAATTAATTTATTGAACACACATCATACAAATGGTGAAAAATAATATTATAAAAAATGAAAGGGTGGAAAGATAAAATCTACTGGAAGTTTCACATAACTAATATTCAACATAAGGAGATCATTGGTGGGAAATTAAAAAACCGATTTGGAAGGAAATATAATTCCCATGGACTAATAAAGAGAGATAGAGAAAGTGGTCAAGAGTATGTAAAGGATGAAAAAACCAAAAACCAAATAGGTGTGTAAAAGGTCATTGATCTCACAAAAAATATGGTAATAAGATAAAATTTTATTTGAGGAACCTTTTCCGAAATTTGAAGTATTTATTTTACCATTAGAATGAAAATATAATGTAATATACTTACGTGGTAAGTGAATTTCATCCTTTACCACAATATAAATATTTTATCTATATTATGAGTATTCAAGATAAATTTTCACACATGAAGCACTAAAATAATATTTTAAAGACCACATAACAAAAAATGGATAGTCAAGCTATTCCACCTATCTTTAGACCTTAACCAAATCCAAAATGGTGATCATATTGTAAGATAAATACCGAAATGAATAAACCTAAATATGGTAAAATAATCATCAAAATTCAATTCCAATACCAAAAGTTGAAACAAATCATTCCATAATTTTATATCTTAAATAAACTCCATAACTTCAAAATTAAAGGGCAATTAACCTCATGTGTTATATCATATCTTCTTAATTTCTATCCCAAAAGATGTATATCTTTTTTTTGAGTATCATCACTCACTTATTCACCAAATGAATTTTCAATCATGTGGTTTTCTATACAATGGTATTTATATACACATAATTACCTCAATATTGAAGATTATATAAACCCCAAAGTTTATAAATATATTAAAATTTTTTTTAAAAAAAATTTAATGAATAATTCACATTATAAAAAAGTTTTACATATACTTCAACCCAATAAAACATCTCAGAAAATATCACTGTTAACCTCAAAATTTTTATTACTTAGAAACCTCAAATGGGTTGATTAAGACTTTAAACGTACGGTCAACCTTACGCTTATTGTCCCATGACTGTATCCATAAATCTTAATATTAACTTATATGAAAATACCCCAATCTCCAAAGAAATCTAAAGTGACATTTGATACCAATTATAAAATCCCATAATCCACACTACCAGATCTAGTGTTGAAATCCATAACATTAAATTCCCAGATACTATACCAATAATTGTGACACAATTTCTTCCATAAAACTATACAACATCAAAATGAAAACATGGATCACTTAAATTATAGTGGAAATTTTAGATTTAGTGTTTTATATAACTAGAAATACTATAACATAAACAATTCAAAAGTCATCAAAAGAAAATATCGCCCATTTAAAAATATTTTCTTATTTCAAAATAGGTCATCAAAATCATCCTTGTGAAATAATTTGTATACATTAATCATTCAACACTATTTTTTTAAAACCTAGGGAAAGTGAATCATAAAAAGGGTGATCTTAAATGGTATGTAATGGTATATATAAACAATAACAATTGAATATCATCAATGATCATAAGAGTATATAAGGGTACGATGATACAATCAAAGTGCATGAGTGAATCATAAAATAATTCATACCCAGAAATACATGTATCATCCAAAATGAAAAAATGAAATGGTAAAGATTCAACATCATTAATACTTATTAGCCGTGTGATATCATTATCAATCAGTAGAAAAATTATAATCCCATAGAAACCATAGGTAACACATAATGATATATTCGTACATAATTATACTTCGCAATATAATTAATGGAATAACCATGTGGTCAATTCCATTCTTGTCACTCTTACTAATGGAATATCTATACGACTGATTTCCATACCCAATGCACTTTAGGGATATCATGGAACCACCCATCGTTTGGTTTATCATGTAACCACCTTTCATTGGTGTATCACGTGGCCACCCATCATTAGTTTATCACATAACCACCCATCATTGGTTAATCATAGAACCACCCATCATTAGTTTATCACCTAACAACCCATAAAATGTCTAAGTAATTTTACAAAATCATAACACACAAAATCATTCAGTTCATCATAAACTCATAGGAACAACCATTATCCATTTTGTAACCTGATCAACCCATATAAATGAAATGGGTTTCTTGTGAATCTATTTGAAACATTATTAACCCACTTAAAAGAAATGAGTTAAATAAAAATATATTTTATTAATTATTAACCCATGGAAAAGAAATGGGTTCCATAAATATATAATCAAAACATGATTAACCCTTGGAAAACAAATATGTTTAATAATAATCTATTTGAAACAGTTCTAAGCCTTGGATAAGAAATGGTATTAATAATAATCTATTCTATACATAGTTATCCCAGGGAAACAAATGACTTACATAACAATATATATGAAATAATCTTAATGAATCCATAGAATAATGAGTATGGTATCAATAAAAAATATCCCAAGTAGAGGATAAGTAACGACAATGGTTTTTGAAATTGATGAATATATATACCATTAAAATGTCATTAAAAACATTGGTTAGGAAAATAAAATTTAATAATTCCAAAGTGTCCCATACCACATTGAAACATTTGAATAACAATCCCTATAAAGGAATAATGTTAAATGAAACTCATAATATCAATAGAATTACGATATTCATGATATTTCATGTCAAAGTAGAAGTATAAAAAACACATAATAGTGAAATTGTGTATAACATAACAAGCGTCTGAAAGAAGGCTGTTGTGAAAACAATTCATTACCTATTTGGTAGCATTGAAACTATAAATCCCATGATAAAGATATCATAAAAAGAAAATGTAAAACCCCAATAAGGATAATAATCATAAAACCAATTAATGGGAAATATATACACCAAAAAAATAAAGGGTGAATAAGGAATATATCTCATAGAAACTAATGTAAGATGAGAAAAAATATTACAAAGATTGTATCATTATGGCGAGAATAAATAAATGAATTAATTATGTATGAAAAATGTAAATACAAAAAATAAAAGTTGAAATTAATTGTAAAATAATCAGAGTTAATTCCACACATATTCTTGGCGTCAAATAATTAATAAAATAAAAGTTTAACACAATTAATATAAATTTGGTAAATAAATCCATTAATACTTGAGTAACTTTGAAATCATGAGATCTTTGAAAGAATAACAACAATTAAAACGTGTAATATCATGAAATAAATGAATATAATGATTGAACAAGTAATAGTGATGTAAATACACTATATAAAATTATCTAGAATTATAAAAACAAATAAACTCAATTGAATGAAAATTAAGACAAAACAACTTACCTTGAGTTTGATTTGTCATTTCCCGCAATATTCCTAAAAATAAACTTATGTTAATGATTTAATTACTAGAGAATATTTTCCTAGTTTTTATTACTTTAATTTCACCTACAAAAATTTATATACAATTATATAATACATAATGTTTAAGTTGGATGTTTTGATCAGATTCATCTTATGTGTCAAAACTATATTTGAAAGGTCGACTACAGTCAATGGGTTAATTATTTTATCATATCTACAATAATAAATCGGTAATAAATATCAAATTTAAACATCAATTATACATTTAAAAGCCAAAATTAAATATGGTTAATAAAAATTAACCAACGTTACAATCATGGATATAGTGGTCCGTACATACATGTGAGGAACCTTCCCATTTTTCAATAATCATTATGGAAAAAAGGTAAGAAATTTTTATCATTCCAAAATTAACATTATATAATAAATTATATATTATTTAATTATATATATATCAATATTATGATGAGGTGATGAAAAAGGAATCATCACATTTCTTTGAGGAGGTGGTAGTCCACACATCGACGAATGACACTATCACTTTTTGAGTGTGTGTAATGGAAAGAAGAAATTTATATGTTATATTAAAAAAAATTATTATGACCTGAATATAATTAAGATTTAATTTATATCATATATTGTTATTAATACGAATATTAATACATTCCATATAAAGAGTGAATGAATCATATCACTATGATGAGGTGGTAGTTGACACTTCCACAAATGATGTTATCATTTTCCAAAAAATGGAATGATTGAAGGTATGTGTTATATTACAACTACAGAAGTTGAATAACATTATAAAACTAATATATATCATATAAAATTAGTAATTAAATTAATATTCCAATCCTTTAGTGGTGGTAATGGAATAATGAATGATATCAGTTTGTGAGGTGGTAGTCTATCGTAAACACGAATGAGGATTGCATATCAAATTTGATGGTACTGTGTAAAGGTGAGGTTAAAAAGTTACCATAAAGGAAAATCAATATATTTATGGTGTTGCATTTATTATATAATCACTTAATAAGAATAATTGAGATGCTTTTATAAGGAAATAAAACAAAAGTGATCGTCGAGGAATGTTACCTTATTTTTGGGTAATACCTTTTGGTTTTCCCAAAATCATTTCCATGGTTTGCTTTCTGAAAAAATTGATGCCTCTAGGATGAGAGGATGGATATTGGTGGCTTATGAGGTCTGGGATTTGACATTATATAATTATTTATAGTTTTTATGATGTGGGGAGTGTAAATGACTTTTTATAGTGGAGAAGGAGTGACATTGTGGTAAATATAAAAAGGTAAACACTATTGGGAGGTCTCCGTCACATCATGTTATTCCAATAAAGACCAAAATTAGATAATGGATAGTATATTGTCTAATAATTCACATGAAATTGAATTTTTACATGTTTTTGGGTCATTTTTCCGCTAAATATTATTGTTTAACCACTAAGTAAACTCATTTTTACATGAATCACTGTAATCAGTTTTAATTACGTTTCGTAATATTTTTGGTAAAAAAACTAATTTGATATTATTATAAATTATAAATTATGATTATTCAAAATATAGAATCCATTTTCTGAAATTTAAATCACATATTTTTGAGAAATTAATTTAAAATTAATCTCTCAGACGGGAAGACAAATCGGGTGTATAATGTGAAACTTTTCCAACGTTTACTAATTTTTATTTATTAAATCAGTATAAAAATGATAAAAATTATAAATATTTTGATTAAGTTATATAAATTTTATTTAATTATACTTTAAAACCAATTTCAAAAATATAATTTGACAACATAAATTATTTATATGAAAATGTAGTTTTCAATTAAAATTTGGTTTCCTTCACTATTAATCAAAATATGAATGTTCTTAGAAAATACGAAATATTCTACCAAATTAAAATTTTATATTCCACTTCAAAAATTAAAGATTATTTTTTAATATAAAATTATAAATGTTTAAAAATATAGTTTTAAAATGATTCTTCCATTAAATGGTGGTAAAACTATATTTTTTAAAATATACAGCTTTTTAATGCTTAAAATTTGGTTTATTCTTATCTTAGCCCTATCAAACATGTTATATGAATTTTAAAAAATGTTATTAAATACATAACATATATATTTAGTTAATATAATTCATTAATAGTGATTAATTTAAATTTTAATATAAAATACCATTCTGGTCAAAAAAAATTATTTTTCCTAGAAACACAACCTTTGTATTTAATTAGTATTTATTTTGATTTTTTATTAATTGTTAACCAGTGAATTAATTTTATAAACAAGTGTATAGTATAATTTTTATTATTTATTTAATCTCATTTATTCCCACTATTCGAATGGATTGGTGATAACAATCATAGTAATATTAATATTATAATGTTGTACAGTAAGACCTGTGCTTGTGTGTAACATATGTCATAAAAGGAACTCGATGTTGATTGAAACACAAGATAAAAATAATGTTTCATTGGATGAATAATAAAATATGTATTTCTTATTAAACAATTTATTAATGAATTTAAATTAAATTTAATGATGTAATCTCATAATATTTCAGGATGTTACATATAATGTAAAAAATTTACATTCACTCTTATTAATTATGGATTGTCTGAAGGATGAGGTTATAATACTTTACAATAGGCCATGATAAATTATTTCTATCTGTAATAACATATTATTTTCCACCATTGAATTGAGTTTTTAGTAGTTAGTTCATTATTTAGCTGGATCCTCTCCATGTGTCTATACCATGGGAGGGGATTTACACCTATAGGGTCATATCATGTCTTCTATTTCCATTTTCATGATTATTAATATAATCATTTCTTGAGGAATTAGGGCATAAGTTCTCTAATACTTCACAATGTAGTATAAATTATTTTCTTTTTATTGTCATCCAATGTTAGCTGGCATAAGATTTAACATTAGTGGACATTATTAGTCTTCTAAAAATTGGAAATGGACAAGATTTTGTGGGATAAAGTGACCTTGGGGTTTTACTATTATGGGAATGATCTAGGAATAATCATAATTATCTTTAGGATTCATTGTTGAAAAGCCTTTATGGCCACACATACTTAAAACATGACCACACATTTTTACTCCATCAAATGTAGAAACCCATGTTTTATTTATAATAGATCAATTTTATTTCACATAAATATAAATTAATTCTAATTTATAATGTTACATTCAATATAATAATATTAAATATTTATTCAAATCTAAATTGAAATAGTTTTATTCATAGTGAATTTATTTATATATACTATTAGGTTATTATTAAATATTTTTCTATACGAATTCTACAATTTTAATTTTAAAAAATGATATCATTTATTTTATTAAAAAGTTCTAATTTTTGTTCAGTGATTTTTTTAGAAATTTTTGAGATGGTTTATTTTTTTGTGAATATTACAAAATAAGGATTTTTAATAAAATTGGATTTTATTTTCAATTATTCATGAAGTCCCATTTTTATTGGATTTAAATTCAATTTAAACCTTATTATCAAACATAATGTAATCAATGTCATTTGAATCCAATTTATACAAGTTTTTTTTAATAAAATATTTTATACATAAATATATATTTTTTGGAATTTTATTTGTTAGGTTACTTACTCTGAAATTAAATCTACTTTATAAATGATATAGAAATTAGATCAAATAAAATATTTTTTATATTTGCAGTAACCGTGCCAAAAATTGGTGATGAGCTCACATGTATTTTTTCATTATTAATAGTAAGTTATCTAAAATTATTTGATATAATGGTAAGAGTTAAATGGGATATTGGGGTTTAAAATAAATTGATATAATTCAAAATAGTCAGAAAACTAACATAAATTTTATAATGTGGTGTTATATATTACTGTATCTTTTAAAATGGTCCAATTTGGTGCCCCTTGTCTTGTTTATGATGTGAATTTATCTTAATCATATGAAAAATTCCAAGTCTGTCCTCTCCATCTCTTATAAATGGAAACCCCATGCCCTACCTTATCCATATTTAAGGAAACCCTTAGCTTAGAAAATAACTACACTAATCACTTATTAACATCCCTCCTCATGTCCTAGATATCCTTGTTTGATCGAAATACTTCCCAAGGAAGGATTTAGTTTGAAATCTAATGACGTTATTTGAAGAATAAGTATAGTTCTTAACTTAATGTTTTCCTTTAATTTCTTCTTTTACCACCATCAATTTTCTGTTAATAATTTTCATAAAATCACATTAGTATCACCCATATAATTAAATGTTATTTTTATGGTATAACTCTTCTTCATCTATTTTCCTTCTAGTGAAGATTTAAAGTATTGCTCATGTATACGTGAATACTATTACCTTAAGAGATGATATATTTCATTTGTCATCAACAAATCTTATAGTTAGTCAAAATGATAGTTAAAAAAATATAATATATTTGATATAAATTTCATTATTTAATGGTAAATGAATATTCAACTTCAATAATTACAATCTAAAGAAAAATAAAAACACCCCTTGGGTGTTCGTGCAGACTGTCGCTTTGTGAATTGTTGTATTATATTTTTTATCACTGGAACACATTGTTTTTTTATAATGATGTAATTAAAAAATTCATATGATATTTATGATACAATTATTATTTTACAATGATTAAATAATTCCTACCTTATTTCTCTCATATATTTTGAAGAATGGGAAAATTAATCATGCATATGTATGGACTAGTGAATCCATGGCTGTAACATAATTCAATATTCCTGACCAATATACATGGTTGTTCATAAATATATAAATAATTTATAATAACTATAAATACAAAATTATTATTATTCATTAAAATTGGCATTATTTTTAAATGGCATATAATAATCAAAATGTTTTTGAAACATCTAATGTCATACCAATCAATTATGTAATTCAGTAAAAATGGATATAAGTGAATTAAAAGCAATATTAAAATATTAAATTTTTATTAATAAAGTAAATAATAAAAAAATTGTTATTATAGATGCTAATGAATGTAAGAGATATGTCATATTCGATGTAATAAATTGTTTACATTAAAACATGATTTATAATGATTTATAGATTAATTTTCAATTTCTTTTTTCTCTATGTACATATTCATAAAATATATCCTAGATGTTTTTATATTTACATATTAAAATTATAATTTAAATTTTATATCATTGTAGATTTTATTTATTTTGTTTTTTGAAGAATCTTTTTAATAATCTCATTTAGGTTATATTTTTATTTTTTTTGTAAAATTATGGTAGGGTCCTTTTTTTAATGTATACAAAATGAGTAATATTTTTTAATGTCATGAATATTATTCATTAAATAGATTCATTTATATGTTTACTCATTTTTTGACATTATTATCCCACTTCCCATTCTCTTGGTTATTTTTTTCTAATGACTTTTCAACAAATTTCATTTTTAACCTCATTTTTATGTAATGAATGAATTTTTCCATATATATGCATTGAAATGTACATGTAAGTCCTTCAATACTCTTGCTTCTATTTCTCATTTAAATCTAAATATATAATTCTATACCCATGTATGTTCTTTTCCCCTATTTTCATGTTGTTCATTTAAAACTCTTATTTCTCTTGTTTCAGCTCGGTTGAGAGTATAATATTCATTGAGAGAGTGGCAGCGAGTATAAGGTTGGTGGTTCTTAGATTAATACTTACTTTATAGATGTTTTGTTGGTGAGTTCTAGATTTACCCATTTGGTTAGTCCATGAGATACTATTAGTTAATTATTTTTCTCTATTAGAATTATAAATAGATTCCATGGGATGTCATTGGGTATTCCCTAGTTATTTTTGACATGAAATGATCGGTAAGGGGACTATGAACAACTGGATGGGATATTCCAGTTGTGTGCTTTAATTAATTAAATTTTTTATAAGGATTTTGATTCGTTCCTTGGGAATGTGATGTGAATGGATTTTTGATTGAAGTGATTTTGATAACATGGAACTAGGTATCATGGTCACCAAGATTGATGTGATGAGTTCATTAGGACTAGTCAATGGCTCTCAGGAATTGAGACGATGTTGAACATTAAGATATATCAATGTAGTCATAGAGGAATGAGGTACCCAATGATGTGGCTAAGGTTATGTTTGTGATTTACTCTCACCATTGTTGGTTTCTGTTCCATTGGAGTCATGTGTATACAAATGGTATTTAGTGGAGGTGGTGTTGAAAATTCATTATGGGTAGAGCCCTCCATAGATATTGCAGCTTAGGATAGGGTTTTTATCATTAGTTCTATTGGAGGATATCACTATAGAAAGATATGGTGGATGGTGATGGACCACCAAGAGATGGTGTTGAGACTAATGTTTGGGGGTTAAAACTCACTGTTGTATTTTGGGAAAATGGGATGAGATTATGGGAGGAAAAATATCATCATGACTCAAGATGTATGGTAGGTGAGACGATAAGGAATTTATAATGGGATGTCTAAGGGACCAATGAAATATATAATGAGTGCACCAGTAGAATTCCATATTTCTTTTTGGTGACACAGGAGGTGACAGATGGAATATGCTGTCGGGTGAGATTTATTGGGGGGAACAAAAATGTTCACCAAGTATGATATTCTTTAGGGGATATTGGTGAACTAATAAATGGGTAATTTCAACTAAACATATATCAACTAAGAACATATTTTATTCCATATATATAGTTATGAGAACATTATCTGAGATTACTAGAGATTACCAAAGCATGTAAGTGCTACTTCAGGACTGTTGAGAAGAAGGGAATCAAGTTAATTTTTAGACATGAATAAATTTACCTTTTATTTATATTTCAAATACACCTTTCAAAATATAGAGGAACACATTGGTGGTGGTCGATTGAGTTAATTTTCATACCCTACATGGAAACTTGGAGATGTGTGTTGAATTTATGAATTTGGGTTCATATAAGGGATCAGGCTAAGGGGTGGGGCCTTAGTGATTGTTGGTGAACCATTTTTCTTAGGATGTATGGAAATGGAATGTGGTGGCTATTACATAAGGCTAGAGTTTCCTTTTGAAGTTTTTTCAAGCTTTATATGTATGTAATTATGTGGTTGGATATAAGTGACCCTTCTTGTCAACTGTTTTGTATGACGTATTGTGACATATTTTAACTATAATTGGTATTGAGACATTGGTATTATTTATTATTGATGTTGGAAATTAATATTCTTCCACAGATTTTATTTTATCTTCTACTATATGTTTCTTTAGTACATTGTGTTATATATATATGGACCAGTACTATTATAACCACCATAGGGTATAGTCTCCCCATAATCATCTTAGGAGACCTCCACTGCTAGTTGGAAGCCTTCGGTGTATAGGGAGTCATGCATATGGCCTAGTGGCCAAATGGACTAGAGCACTATTTTAGGGGGATTTTTGGTTAGGATTCTATAAAAGGTATCATATGAGTTTTTTCCTTTTATGTTTTAATATTTGTTAAATGGTAGATAAAAGACTAGGATGTAGTTGGAAATACGTATAGAACATGTGTTTGATTTATTTCATCCCTATACGTGGTAGGAAGACCCATATTTCTAGTGGTGAGGTATATAAACTATGTTGTGTTATTTATATTCAATTGATCACAACCTTGAGTGGTGCACTTTGGTGTGATTTTTATCAATTATATTTATTTCAACCATTGTTACACTATAGAAAGAGACGTTTGTTTATGAATCATAACATGAAAATAGGTTCATATGACGTATTTTTTTTATTTTCATCATCATTAAGAGCATGGAATTCACTAAGATGTTTCAGACTTTTTAAAGTGTCAACAAAGAAGCAAAAAAGATTTTTCGTTATCAAACTTTTTGTTGGAATTCTACTTAGCCGACCCACGTATGTGGTTCCTAATGAGATATGATGTGATGGAATTTGATTCTATATGGGTGTGATATATTAGCTAGACTATGATATGTGTAGGAAGGGATTAAAAAAGGGGGTGAGTTTTTTTAATGATGCAATAGTGAATCTAACTTGTGTTTTCATGCTCATCATTTTTAGGGAATTATACACATTTAACATAGAATGATAAATATGATATGTGACTCAAGGACTAATTACATGAATGAAAGGGGCCATGAGGGTGTATTATATGTGATTCCTAACCCTTTCATGGTAAGGAAAGTGGACATAATTCCATATGACACTTCATTCCTAGCTTTGATATGTGTAGGTACGGGGCCATGAGGCTAGATGTCATCTGACATGCGTGCAGAAGGAGAGTCCAAGGGTAGTGGGAAGAAACTCATATTACATAATTCAAAATCTATGATATATATATATATATATATTATGGATTTTTGACTATGATATTAGTATTCAATTTGATGCCACCTCGAAAATGTTTGATGGAACTTCAGTGGGAGGTGATATGGTGTTTCGAGAGAATGAATGGAATGAGGTCCTAGAGGGTTGAGATAAGGAATCAGAGGGACATGAAAATCATTATCCATAGTTATAAGGTCTAGTATTTGCGGGACTACCCAAAACTATCGAATAATTTGGGACATTTCTAGATGAGAAGTTCAGGGCGAGCATGGTTCACGTCATACATGGTAAAGATAATGGAGATCAAGGAGGTGATCTATCTGGGGTGTATCTGAGTAGAGAGTTCTGTATCATCTCCCATAGTTATTCTAGGTTGACAGAAGACCGTAGGAAGTATAGAATTGGATAGAGCCATTGAATACTATCTTTGAATAGCTTGAGGCATCCCCTGGATAGAGATTTTAGCTAGCTATCAATATGTAGAGAAGGACAAAAAAGTGTTTGTGGGACATATAGGTTCATACAGAAAGACACGATAGATTGGATATGAATTATTTTGAGGCCAAGTTCTTGGATGAGTTTTCCTAGAGATGCTGAGGTAAAATAACATCCATGAGTTTATGAATCTCAAATAGTGGGATACATCTATCATGAACTATGTGGCACACTTCACAGTCCTATTTTGATTTTCAACTTCTATGGCGGGAGATTACTTTTCCAGGGTGTGGTATTTTGTTGATGGATTACATAAAAAAATTTGAGTTTAGGTAAATATCTTCACGCTGATATCATTTTATAATATGATGAATTTGGTGCTAAAAGACGTGGGAAACATGATGGAATATTCTTATTTAATCCATTTGATGATGTCGTGTGATGATAGAGGTGATTGTTATGGTATATGGAAGTGAGACCATGAAATGTTTCAATAGGGAAGTCATGCTAGAGAATCAGGTAGACCACTAATGAGTGGTTCATCAAGGGCGTTTTTCCAGTGTGAGTAGTCATGCCATTTTTAGAACCAGTGAGATCTAGTTCTAATGTAGTGTCGAGAATGTGCTCAGATAGGCTATCAATAGTGTTTCTCTAGTAATACTTCTTGGGTGGACAAGATATAGGGACTATGATTGACTTTGGGATTTGAGGTGAGATTGAGAGCGATACCAGGAGATGGTAGCAAGGATTCAATAGCATGGGGATGTTGTGACAATGATAGTGGGACCTAGAGTGGGGTCAGTGGCCGGTAGGTGGTCTATCTCCACAGGGATTCAAAGACTATGGAATTCAAGCTTCATTCCAGGTGAACAAAGTTATGTTTCTTGGTGCATAGTAGGCTAGTTATCTATTGGCATTTAGAGGTACACCATGCGTGTAAATAAGATTTCTTTTGTTTTGGAATGAGATTTTGTTTTTAGCATGACCAATTTTGATGGATGAGGTACAGATATATTGTTTGGTAATAACCAAGAACTGGTAAATAGGTTGGTATTAGTTATGATGTGTGATATATATATATATTAGGTTCATAGGAATCAATATTTATTGGAGGAATCAATGTTATGTAGGTTTTGTGCGAGTTGTGTATACCTTTTAATTTTTATGGGCATGCATATGTATATATATAATGCATGATTATTTTTAGAATATGTTGAGATGAAAGATATTTGGGAATCTGATAAGGTTTGGGTATTGATGAGTGTTGTTTATGGAATATGTATGAAATGTGGATCAATGATACATGGTACTTTATGGGTGTCTGATAGGACAATGGAATGATTGTTTTATCAAGAGAGGTGATAGAATGATTTTATGTCATCCAAGGACTAGTATATTTGGAGATGTTTGCTGGGACTATCAGAAAATTTATCTTTTTGGTTGTGAAGTGACCATGTAGGTAGTTCCTATTATATGGATAGACACAAGTGGAATTGAAAATAATTATTAACTAAGGGAGACCAGATATATGTTAATGATATGGGTATTTTTTGTGCCATCCAAACATGAGAACTCATACCTTATAGATGATCCATTTTATGATCGGGAGACAACAATATCGTGAGATTTTGAACTTGTTATTTTCCCAAGGAAAATGTGATCTTTTTGAATTTGGTGGTTGGGAAAAACTAAAATCCAAGATTGAGAACCCAATTCTAAATGATTGATAGCTTCAATACCATGTTTTTGGCGGGGAATATTTTCTAGTGGGTGTCTTGGGGGTTCGGCCGAAGACTGAAACATGGTTGGCTGATATGGGCTATTGAAAACAACTATATATTGAAATACACACTATGTAATATTCACAGGGCATGTAAGTCATTTTGATGATGTGTAGTAGGGCATGAATTAGTAGGTTTGGGGGGGGGGGGGGGGTTGGGTTCTACCTATATAATTCATGACACGCGATTTCTTTAAACATAGGAAACCTAACACATGATATGTAAAATTTACACATCGTGGAACCTATGGGGATTGTTTGTTAAATACACATAGGGGCATCCCCCATTTCCTTCCATTTACCCTTCATTAACATAGGTAATTTCTCCAATAGGGGTGTTGTAGTTCCTCCATCCCCCTCTTCTCAGTTCCTTAAGTTCTTCTCAATCTAATATCTGATCTATGTTATATCTACCTCGTTGAATGAATGTTGGTATTTCTTTCAATCATGTTACTTCTATTTCTTGTTTACCTATACATACAAAATTATAAATTAGTGCAAACTCTTTTTTCCTATTTTCAGAGTGTTCATCTAAAATAATGTCCTATCTTGTTTCATCTTGGGATAGCGGATTCTATTCGACAAGTGAGCTCGTACGAGTATAAGGTTGGTGGTTCTAGGATTTCCCATTAATTTTTGCAGGTGTTTTGAGGGTAATGAACCAAAGGGTTTTAATGAAAATTCATCTTGATCTAATTAAATGTTTTATTATGTATAATGGTTATATAAAATATGAACATACTTGGTTTTATGTTTTTGGATTTCAAAATACCGTTAAGAATTGCTACCATTTCTAATATAGCCGTTGAATAGTGATCACATGAATAGTATAAATATAGGGCTTTAACAAATCCGATTTACTCAGACAAAGGAAGTGATGGCCTCATCCAGTAGAATTGCTCCATACAAATCTTATTTTTCAGAGCTCAGAAAGGATGTGGCATCACTTTTCTTTGCTCTTTCCCAAGCCTAATTGTAACTTTGACCTGTTAAGCTTTAACGGAACCGCCTATGGGAGAAGTGGAAGTTAGTAGAGATTACCACCCGTGCAATGTTATCTGAACCACCCCAAGAGTTTTTCACCATCACACACATTACCCTTAGGTATTATATAGGTGTTATAAGGGGTTATGTAACAAGACCCTAGCACTATGATTATGTGCATTATTTTTGTATATAATAAATAATATACATTCATTTTATTATTGTTACTTTGTAAATAGTTTTTAAATAAAAAATAGAATTTTTAGTTAATATTCAATTAAGAAATCTATTTTTATGAATAAATGTATTTTTTAATCAAATAATATTTTAATAAAATATTATTACTAAATTAATTTTTTTAAATATAAATTATCTTATAATTTTTACGAATACAATTTTAATTTGTAATATGGTTTGAATACCATTTTTTTCAAAACCCATGAATTATCAATAAATGTAATTATTTATTATAAAATTAAAAATTCACATTTTTATAAAACTATATAGATAAAATGAATATTATTTTTGGTATTAGGACGTCGAAATTATCAAATGGTGATTTTTTCATAATTTTATAAGACAATCGAATCTTTGGGTAAAAATTAAATACCATTTAATAATATAATATGTTTTATGACATCATAATGACCCAATATTGATGTAATAAAATACTATAAATGGTATTTTCGACCAATATATGTTTTATATTTAAAATAATGTGATTTTATATTTTTTTGATTATTTTTATGGTGCCTTAGTGGACCCTCCAAGAATTATAAAACATTTTATGATTTTAAATTTATTTCCTTGAGGGTGTGACTCACCTCCACATAATTGGATTTATAAAATAATGTTTTAAAATATACTTTGGAAAAAACCATGGGCAAAAACCATGGGTTTTTTTTGTTTTTATTAGTTTAATGTGTGGTGTCCCAAACCTAAATAATAAAGAATTTCCTCTCTTTTCCAATACAAACCCACCGAATCTCGCACTTCCTCTTCACTAAATGCCTTTGAAGCTCAACCAAAAACATCCCTCCTATATCTATAATCCTCCAAAGGTTCCTTAAGCTTCTAATAATTCTTTCTCAAGCCTCTCCCAATCCTTTGGGATCACACCTCCATGTAAGGGATTTCTTCATTTCTCGTTTTCTTCCAAGTTTCTTTATGTTTCATACCTTTGTCCATTCAATTAAAAATGTCTAGGTATGATTTTTTACCTCCCCATACTTCCCTACTTATGTTTTAATGAATATATACCTCTTTCTCTCTCATTAATGGCTCCCATGTACTACCTTTACTATTCCATAATTCTATATGGGATTTCTCTCTTCTCATTTACATTCATGAAATTCTTATATGTGATGAATCTAAATACCATTAAATATGTTGGTAAATGTGTCTATATAACCCGTTACATCCCATTTCATGTAAATATGATGATACATCCCTTTATATATCATTAACCATTTTTATGAATTCTTATGCCACACCATTATGCTGCCGAAATTGCACAATGATTTTCCAAGCCCAAGTCATTGTGTAGTTAATACCATGCCCATTTCTCTATCAAGGGTACTCACCTTTATACCCATTTACATATTGATTATAAAGTTTCATGTATTAATTCCACATTACTTTATCATGGAATAAATGATGTTGATTAATGAATCCATGTTATATGATCTATATGGCCCACTTATGCATGAAATGAAATGATTAAGAAGGGTGCACCTTTATAACACTCCAATTTATTGGGTAAAGATTAGTATCATGATACATCAAGTGTAATGAGGGTTTACTCATTCTAATTAATTTGAAATGGGGGTTTACTCATGCTCCATGTGCGATGATCCTTTGATCATGCTAATATCATGTTAAATGTTGTTGCCACATTTCCATGATATGATAATCACACTATAACATTTATGTTCATGTCTCTCTTATGATCCATTAATATGCCTATTTCCTGAAATGTACTGTATTTTTCATGTTAATCCTTGTTTACTCCCTTACTAGGCATTATAACTCAAATTTTTCTTATGAATGTCCTTAGGTTATCCCATGAAATGCTAAGTATGAATGAATGTGTGTGTTTCCAGTTTCAAGTTGTTAAGTAATGTTCCTAAGCCCCAAAGACACTAGAAATATTTATCTTCTATGTTGAATCAAGTGAAGATTCCATGCAATAAATTATGTTTAAGTTTGAAATGAAGAGTAGGGTTTTTATAGTTGGTATTAGAGGATAGGTTTATTTATTTTGGGATTAGGATTAGAAAACCCCAGTGAAAGCCTTAGGGATAAGACCATGTATAATAAAAACATCCCGAAATTTTGGTGATTAATGAGTAGGGGGTTTATCATGAAAATTCATTCATATCTGGATACAAACAGATAGAGGTGTCTCTACAACATATGTATCTAGGGGTAAAAACCAAAAACACCACTTTGAGAGAGACTCAAATTGATATTGCTGAATGACGACAGTCCTTGTGTTACTCTTGGTTATGACACTCCTGGGGGATATGATTTGGTAAATTCATATTCTTAGTATGAAAAATTGTTTAGGGAATAAAAAAATTCCCCTATGAATATATGTTAGGATGTATATCATTGATAACATAGATTGAAGCCTATAAATTCATATTTTAAGGAAATAAAAGTAATTTATAAGTCATCTGTTTTTGTCTTTGGATTCCAATTTATGTATTACCCCTACCTTTCTTTCTATTCTAGCCAACAGATGGTAATCATAGAACTTGGTCTAACAACTGATGCGAATATAAATGTCACAACTATTCTATTGAGATGCCCAATCAGATGGGAGAGGGAATATGAAATTTTGTCATGATCATCTATCAGTTAACTCAATTTTTGAACAGGAAAATGGTTCAAGGGGAATGTTTAACCCCCCTAAGAAAGAGAAAGTCACAATCAAGAGCTTTGTCAGACAAAGGCCTCTTACTTTTAATGGATCATCTGATCCCTCTATCGCCAAACAATGGATCAAATATATTGAGAAGATCTTCTCCATCCTTCAATGTTCTGTAGAAGAGATGGTTCTTATGGATACTTAATGCATGAAGGGTGAATCTGATCAAGGTTGTACATTGATAAAAAATACAAAGCCTGAGGAAGATATCGAGGTGTTGGAATGGAAGGATTTCTGAAAAATGTTTTTCGATTAATATTTTCCGTGCACCCTTCGACTTATGATGGAAAGGGACTTCCTTTACCTCATGAAAAAAGATCAAGAATCCATCAGAGTGTACTAGGATAAAATCACAAGGCATGCATGATATGCCTCTGACTTTTTCGTTACCTCTAAATACAAGGTTGACCACTTATTTGGTGGGCTAAAACCAAGCCTACAGAAATTCTTATCGATCTGTAACTTCGAGAGCTATGAGGGAATATTCTGATGTTCCCTCAAAGTCAAAATAGTGATTAGATAATCTCAGGAGTATCAAGGGGATAAGAATCATAAGGAGGAATTTAATTCTGGAGACCCAATGGAAAAATCAAATAGTGCTACAAAAATCCAGCACCCCACTTGCTTAAGGCATGGAAAGAGGAACCCCCAAATTTTCTTTAAAGGGATGAGTAAGTGCATTAGGTGTGGAAGATAAGGGCACCAAGCCATTAAATGCTGAAAGGAAAAACCCACAGCTGTGACAGAGGAGGGGAATGCTCTGTTCGACCCTCAACACATAGATCATTTCTTCAACTACAAATAACCAGGGCACTTTTCAAACTAGTTCTCTAAGCTAAGGGTTTTCAGAGGCAATAAAAAACCTCCAAGTCATCAATGGAGATATTTTTACCACACTACCACCGAAGTGAACCCCGAAAATGATGTGGTGATAGGTACACTAGTTTTTCATTCAACAATAGTGAACATACTTTTTGATTCTCATTATATGAATTATTTTATATCCTGAATGTTTAGTAGAACAATCCCAACACCACCACAAATCATGAATGTAATGATGTTAGTGAGAATGGTAAATGGGAAAATCATTACAACCCATGAATATAACTCCTCCCCTATCACAATTCTTGTATTGAACTTCCTTGGAATCCTCATCATACTACCTATGGTGTAATTTGATAAAATTCTTGGAATGGATTGGATTTCCCTATAAATCCAACATAAATTGCCGTGAGAGGTAAATAACTCTCTATTTGTCGAATTGACCACTGATTCTGTACAGGTTCAAGTAAGAGATTGAATATTCCATAGCTTCATCATCTCAAGCTTGAATATTACAGCCCAATGAGCATACGTATCTAGATCAGATGATTGAGTCCAAGGAAGAAATTGTCCTTAAATACATGCCTGTTGTGAGAGAATTCTCTAATGTGTTTACCAAGGAGTTGTCTAGTCTTCCTCCTAGAAGTGATGTTGAATTCTCAATTGATCTTATACCTGGGGCATTTCCAATATACAATACTTCATATAAATTGGATGTTATAGAGCTTGAGGAGATGAACAAACAATAATATGAGAACCTTGATAAAGGGTTTATACACCCAAGTGCTTCACCATGGGGTGATCCAGTCCTCTTCATCAAGAATAAGGATGAGTCAATTCTCCATTCCATTGATTATCGTGAGATCAAAAAAATCACAATAAAGAACATATATCCTCTACCCTGAATTGATGACTTTTTCAATCAGCTACATTGAGTACAACACTTATCCAAGGTGGATTTTTGCTCGGGATATTACCATGTGAGGTTAAAGAAGGAGGAAATCCCCAAGACTACTTTTTGTACAAGATATGGGCACTATGAATTCATAGTAATGCCTTTTGGACTCACTAATGGGCCAACAATATTCATGGACTTGATGAATAGAGTCTTTAACGATTAACTTGAATTTTTTTGGTAGTATTTATAGATGATATTGTAATATACTCAAAAACCATGGTGGACAATGAGGAGCATCTAAGCATTGTACTAGAGACCTTGTGAAAGGAGAAGATCTATGAAAATTACAAAAAGTGTGAGTTCTGGTTAACAAAGGTATCATTCTTGGGTCATATCAACACAAGAAATGGGATATCTATGGATCCCTACAAGACAAATGCAATT
Source organism: Viscum album (assembly GCA_963277665.1). Taxonomy (NCBI): domain Eukaryota; kingdom Viridiplantae; phylum Streptophyta; class Magnoliopsida; order Santalales; family Viscaceae; genus Viscum; species Viscum album. The sequence goes on from OY728139.1 coordinate 289,287,295, forward strand.
GAGGGATGGACAAGGCTGACATTGGTAACAGATATCTGTAGCTTCCTGGGGTTAGGTAGATATTATCATCTATTTGTGAGAAATTTCTCACAATTGTCAAACCCTCTTACTAACCTAACTTGAAATGGAGTCACGTTTTCATGGAGTTTTCAATGTGAATAGAGATTCAAGGAGTTGAAAAGGAGGCTTATCACTATGTCCATGATCACATTACACACAAGTGGAGAACTTTTTGTGGTATTTTGTGATGCTTCGAAGAGGGGTCTGGGTTGTGTGTTGATGCAAAATGACAAAGTCATTCCCTATTCATCATGAGAATTTATAGTTCATGAGAAAAACTATTCAAAACATGATCTAGAGGTGCATTCTATAATCTCCGCTTTAAAAATTTGACCACCTTACCTCTTTGGGGAGAAGTGTGAAATATACACAGATCATAGAAGCCTCATGTATATAATCACACAGAAAGAGTTGAACACACACCAATGAAGATGGTTAGAGCTGAACAAAGTCTATGACTGCTCAAACCATTACCACCCTAGGAATGAAAAAAGGTGGAAGATGCTCTATGTAGAAAGAATCCAACAATTCTATCATTATTGAGAATTTAAAAGGATCCAATCTTCTTATATTTGATGATAATGGAAATGGGAATTATAAATAAGGGAACATAAAAAATCCTTTCACAAATGATTTCTCAATTGTCCCTTTTGTGGAAAGGTTAAAGGATGCTCAAAAGGTTGATGTGGGTATTCCCAAAAAAGTGGAATCTATCAGAAAAGGAAAATCATCAGAGTTCAATGTTAATAAAATTGGATTTGTAAGATTTGGGTCAAGACTATGTGTTCCATCAAGTCTTATGTTAAAGAAACAACTTTTATATGATGCACATAGTTCGAATTTCTCCATTCACCCAGGAAACACAAAGATTTATTGAGATCTATAAGAGAATTATTGTTGGGATAACTTGACGAAGGAGATCACTGAGTATACATCAAAGTTCCTGGTTTGTATGCAAGTGAAGGCTGAGAGGCAGAAGTCTAGAGGGATGATTCAACTGTTACCCATACCAACATAGAAACGGAAAAAACATCACCATGGACTTTGTCACTAGACTACCAATGACATAAAAAAGAAACAATTCTATCTTGTTTGTTGTGGATTGTCTTACAAAGACTGAACACTTCATTTTAATTTGAGATGATTTCTCATTGGAACAATTGGAATAGATATATATTAGGGAAGTGGTAATGATGCATGGAGTAACACTATATATTGAATCTAATCAAGATCCAAGATTTACCTCTATGTTCTAGAAGAGTCTTCAACATGATCTGGATACTAAGATGAACTTCAGTATGTCTAATCATCCTCAAATTGATGGCCAATTTGAGTGGACTATCCAAACACTTGAGGACATGTTGAGAGCATGCCCAATATACTTTAATGGAGGATGGTATCAACATATTCCTCTAGTTGAGTTCTTTTGCAACAACATTTTCCATTCAATCATTCAAATGGATCTTTATAAAGCCCATTATTGGAAGGGGTGTAGAACACTAACATGCTTGGATGAAGTTGGGGAGTGAAAACTACTAGGTCCAGAAATGGTTGAAGAAATGGTGGAGAAGGTTAAGGCCATCCAACAAGACAATAAGGCTTCTTAGAGTTGACAAAAGAGATATGATAATAATCATTGACAAGACCTAGAGTTTGATGTCAGAGACATGGTATTACTGTATATATATTTGTGGAAGAGAGTTATGAGATTTGGGAAGAAGGGAAATCTTAGTCCAATGTACATTGTCCCTTTTGAGACCCCTGATCACATTGGAGTAATGGAATATCTACTGGCACTCCCACTGAACCTAACTTAAGTACATTATGTATTCCATGTATCACGCTTGAGGAAGTACATACCTTACCCATTGAATGTACTCAATCCAAATTTGGTACTATTGGATAATGAAATATCCTATGAAGAGAAGTTAGTGAAGATCTTATATCGTAGAAAAAAATTTCTACAAAATAAGACAATGCCCCTCATGAAAGTCCTATGGAGAAACCACATGTTTGAAGAAGCAACTTGGGAACTGGAGGAATGGATGAGGTAGAGTTACCCACACTTATTTTAGTGTGGTAAAAATAAATTTCAAGGGTGAAATATCTTCAGGGGGGATGATTGTAACAAACAAAAAATTTATTAATGAAAAATCCTTTTGATCTAATTAAATTTCTTATTATGTAAAATTGTTATATAAAATATTAACTTCCTTCGTTTTATGTTTTCAGATTTCAAAATTCCATTAAGAATTTCTACCATTGCTAATATATCCATTGATTAGAGATCACATGATTAGTATAAATATAGAGATTTAAAAAATTCAATTTTCTCAGAGAAATGAAGTGATGACCTCATCGATTAGAATTGATCCATATGAATCCCATTTGTTAGATCTTGGAAAGGAGGTGGCATCACTGGGCTTCACTCTTGATGAATACCAATCTGAGAATTAACATGTTAAGCATGAACGGAACCGCCTACAAGAGAAGTAGATGTTAGTAGAGATTACCACCCGAGCGATGTTATCGGATCCACCCCCAGAGTCTGTCACCATCGCACACCATACCCTTAGGTATTATGCGGTTGTTATAAGGGGTTATGTAAAAAGACCCTATAACATTGATTATGTTCATTATTTTTGTATATAATAATGAATATACATTCATTTTATTATAGTTACTTTGTAAATAGTTGTTAATGCAAAAATTGTATTTTTAGTTAATATTCAATTAAGAAATCAATTTTGATGAATTAATGGATTTTTGAATTAAATGATATTTTAATAAAATATATTTACTAAATTACTTTTTATTAAATATAAATTATCGTATAATTTATATTAATACAATTACAATTTTTATTGAGGTTTGAAAGCCATTTTTATCAAAACACATGCATTTTTTATAAATGTCATTTTTTATTTTAAAAGTAAAAATTCACATATTTAGAAATTATTTTGATAAAATGAATATTATTTTTGAAATTAGTGTTTCGAAATTATCCACTAGTGAATTTTTCATAATTTTCTGAGATAGTAGAATTTTGGGGTAAAAATTAAATACCATGTAATTATATAACATGTTTTATGACATCATAATGAACGAATTGTGATATAATACAATACTAGAAATAAAACTTTTGTTCAATATTGTTTTTTTATATTTTAAATAATGTGATTTTAGATTTGTTTGTGTAATTTTATGATGCCTTAGTGGACCCTCCAAGACATTTATATTTTTTAACTATTTAAATTAATTTTCTTGAGTGTGTGACTCACCTCCACATAATAATGCCTAATATTTTGATAATTTAGTCCATTAGACTTATAAAATATTTTTTTACTCCCCTATGGAAAAAACCATGGGCAAAAATCATTGGTTGTTTTGTGGTTTTGATTAGTTTAATGTGTGGTGTCCAAAACCTAAATAATAAACAATTCCTTATCTTTTCCTATATTACCCCACACAATTTCCCATTTCCTCTTAACTCAAAGGATTTGGAGCTCAACCAAAACCAAAACTCCTCTAACTGTAATCCTCCCAAGGCACCCCAAGCTCATAATAAGCATGTTTTAAGCATCTCCCAAGCCTTTGGAATCACACTTCAAAGTAAGGGATTTCTCCATTTCTCATTTTTACAAGATTAATTATGTTTCTATACCTGTATATTTTAAATTAAAAATTTTGGAGTATGATTTTTCACCTCCCCCATACTTCCCTAATTATGTTTGAATGATGAGAGACATATTTATCTCTCATTAATTCTTCTCATGTACTCCTGTTACCATGCTTAACTTCAGTAAGGAATTTCTCTCTTATCATTTACATTCAATAAATTCTTTTGTATTATGAATCTCAATCCCATTACATATGTTGGGACATGTATCTATATTAACCCCTTACTTATAATTTCATGTACATATGATGAGACATCCCTTTATCTCTCATTAACCATTTTTATGAATTCTTATGCCACATCGTTATGCTGCTGAAATTTCCCCATGATTTTCTATGCCAAAGTCATTGTGTAGTGAATACCATGCCCATTTCCCTATCAAGGGTATTAACCATTATGAAAATTTACTTATTGATTATAGAGATTCATGTATTAATTCCACATTTTTTTATTGTGGAATAAATTATGTTGATTAAGGAATCTATGTTATATTATTCATGTGGCACACTTATGTATGAAATGTAATGATTAAGAGGAGTGTTCCCTGATAGCGCTCCAATGCATTGGGTAAAGATTAGTATCACGATACTTCAAGTGTAATGAGGGTGTACTTATTATAATTAAAATGAAATGAGTGTTTAATAATTCTCCATGTGTAATGAGCCTTGGATTTTTTTAATGTCATGTTAAATGTTATTTAATCATTTCCATGTTTTGATAATCATGATATATCACGCCTTTATGTTCATTTTTATCTTATTCTCCATTGATATGGATATTTCCTAACATTTAATTTATTATTCATGTTATGCCTTATTTAATCCCTTATTAGGCTTTATATCTCACATTTTTCTTATGCATGTCCTCATGTCATCCCATGCAACGCTAAGTACGAAGGAATGTGTGTGTTTCATGTTTTAAGTTGTTATGTAATGTTCCTAAGCCCCAAAGACACTAGACCTCTCAATATTATATGTTTTATCAAGTGAATATTTAATGTAATAAATTATGTTTATGTGTGAAATAAAGATAAGGGTTGTTATATAGGGGGTGTGTTTTGGATACACCCATGTGGGTAGTTTGATAGTTACCATGAGTTATTTAATTCATTATTTTAAATTATTTGAAAAATTACATGGGATTCCATTAGGTATTTCCTAGTTATTTTATACATGCATAGTTAGGTAATGGGATTCAGACCAAATAATCATCATAGGTTGGTTGTGTGATTTAATTAATTAAATTTTTTATACACACATAGTAATTTATAATTTATTTAAAAAGGTGGGCAAGGCCCCAAAATAACAAGGAGTTCAAGGAGGTATAAACTAGTAAATCCTTAGGGCATCACCACGAACTAAATCCTTTCCTTTAGGGTTGGAGCACCGAAATAGAATAAGTGGGTGTTCGACATGTCATCCGTTGCGATGAAGGAAATGAATTACACTAATTTATTCCCCTCTGAAATAGTATGTAGAATTTCTATCCCATTGGTGATTAAGATTTTTCACTTTCAAATGATATAAAAGACCGAGAAAAGTAAATATGTGAGTCTGCATAAAGAAAATACAAATGATTTTGGAGTTAGTTTCAACTATAGAGTGATTGGGTTTTTATATTAATTTAATGATACCTTCCAAAATCGCTCATGCTTTGGCATGAAGAGAATCACCACCACCAAAAAAGCAGTAAAAGTGAGAATGTCCAAGCCTATACTACCGAAAAACTCACCCACTATGCATGATTCTTTCCCCATATGATCCATGTATATTGATTTTGATACATGATATATATGAATGATATCTAATCCACCGTCCATGATCTTCCCTGATAATGTTACAATTGGGATATATAGTGTTTCCTAGCAACCTAAAAGATGGGGATTTTGATAAATCATTGTTTATGCCAAAAATATCAATGATAAAACTTTTTTTTTCTACAGATTAAGCTATATTTAAATCACCATATAACCTTGTAATGGGATTTATTTATTTAATTCCATATGAACCACCAACCAGATACTAAAATAAATATCCCCGCTTTCTATTACTGACTACCATGCTTCATCCATTGGAACCAAATATTCAGGAAAAAGCCTCCCAAAGAGCCGAATTGTTGGAGAGCTATGAACGCTTTGAAGGAATTCCACAGGGTATAAACCCACTCCCCATTGAAAAACATGTGATATGAGAATTAACACATGGGACCATTGTAGAAATAGAACATTAAATCTAGGCTAATAAATGATCATTGAAACTGATCGTCAATGGGGATGGAATTATTCCAAATTTCCCAAAAAGGAAATTTAGTTTTGGTGGTATGTTATAACAGTATAGTAAATCCCCACATGAATCCAATTCAGAGAAATTTTCCACTAGTAGATTGTATTTCCTACCAGAATGTTATGGGAATGGACCAAGGACCAAGGTGATTTTCATCACATGGATTAAGGAAAAACGGTTTTGTGATTGAGGAAATGTGGTTTTCAAGATGAGGGCATGGATATTAGGACATGAGACAGTGTCAACTACCAGGACATTGTGATGTTGTCACAGAGGCATGAGGTGTTGGATGATGTGAATTAGGTTTTGTTGGTGATTTCTACTTACTATTGTTAGATGAAATTTTATTTGAGTTGTGTGAACATAAATATGATACAATTGTTGTGGAGTTGATAACAAATTGTGGGTGGAGGAATCCATAGATATTTCATCTAAATGCATGGAATTGACCATAAATTTTGTTGGAGGTTATCACCATAAAAAACAATTGTAATGCCAATAGACCATCAAGATATAGTGTTGATATCCTCAGTTGGGGGCTAATGCTCTTCATAATATTTGAGAACGATTGTCAATGATTTTGGGTAGATGGATATCTTCATCCCTTGGGGTGACAGATGTTGAGACGACGTTGATTCTTTAGTGGAGGAAAGTTATAACCATGGATTAGGAAATTTAATCGATGAGATAGTAGGGACTATCTAGGAGGAGTTCCAAGGGATCTGGAACATATTGTTTTGCATACTACTAAGATGTTAGATACTTGTTTGTTGACACATGAGGAGAATGATGGCATGAGGTTCCGAGAGACATGTTATGGGTGGAACCTGAGGGTTCACCCAGTTTGATATTCATCATGGGAAGCTTGAGAACTAAGTCCTAGGTTCTCACCACTTGAAATATATATATATATATATATATTAAGAAATGTATTGTATTTCATATATATATTTGGGGGTACATGTTCATATATTACTATCATTGGATAAAGTATTTAAATGATTCTTTGTGGATATTGAGTACAAGGGAAGATAATTAACTATTTATCATGACTAAATTGAATTTTTATTTATATTTTTCATACACCTACATAATTAATGATGTATTATAGGAATATATTGTTGGTGTTCTAATAAGTTCATTTTCACACTCTACACCGGCCCTGTGGGATACTTATAGACTTTATGACTTTGAGATCAAGTAAAGGATCTGGCATTGGGTTTGGAACATAGTGATCATTGGTGTACCCTTTTTCATGGGATAAATTTCGATGGACCATTTCAGTTCTTGAATTAGGCTAGAGTTTAATTTTTTTGTTTTTTAATTATTTATATGTATGTACTTACATGGTTGGCCATGGGTGACCCAACTTATGTATTGTTTTGTATGAATTGTTGGGAAATTTTTTAACTATAAATAGAATTGTGCCATTTCTGATTATTTGTAATTGATGCTGTATTTTTTTTTCAATTCTACTAAGTTTAATTTTGTTTCTAGTATGTGTTTATATCTTACTTAAAGTTACATACATGGACAACTATTATTATCACCACATGAGGGTATTGTATCCTCATTATCACCTCATCAGACCATCACTAATACAATATAGTCTATGGAAAAAATATAGTCATTCCTAAGGCCTAGTAGAAAATTGACTGAGAGAATCAGTTTATATGACTTCTACATTAGGATGATACAAAATAAAATGGAAAATATTGTTCTTAATCATCATTCTGGTATTGTTGAAATTCACATAGAGTAGTTTTTTTCTCTAATGGATTTGTTTTTATAAGATATAAATGATATTTATACCCTTAAAAGGGATTAAACATGTTCTGTGCATAAGAACAAGTCTATTGTAGAGTATTTCTTGATAAACACCCCTCTATCATTTATTGGTTCATCTGACCACGTGATAGAGGAATAATGGGTTAGTTTCTTTGAGATTATATTTAAATTCATGATTTGATCAAAACACCAAGATGAAAATCTTGATACATACCATTTTCAAGGTGAATACAATCAATACAAGACAATGGTTATGAATATTAGAAAAAGAGAAGATATTGATGCCTTGGATTATGATGAATGTAATAATATTTTTCTTTTAACGTAGTTTCCTACTGTTGATTAACATTGAAATAAATATTAATTATGGTAATTTTGGAATAATTAGTAAGATTAATTAATCACGTATGAAGTAAAACTTAAATGAATCGTTATGGTATGAACCAAATTATATCATGGGTATTGAATGTAAAATTAATCATCTTTACTCAAAATTGAAGCCAATATTTTGAATGGAATTTAATTCTCATTAATTTAGAAGTTATGAGAATTTTATTCAATGAGATGAGAAGTAAGAAATGGGAGTATCTATTCTAAATATATCATTGGAAAATAATTAGAAAAAAATTTCTACATTGCAGGTAATTTGGTATCATCAATCACATAAATATTATTGTAGGAAAAATAAATTTCCATTTTATGGTAAGTGTGGTAGAAATAACCCTATAGAATAACTTTTTTAAGACGATATATTCTTTTGATGTGGTTTGTATTGAAATTAGGGTGATGAATATAATGAAATGTATCATAATAAAGATCAAATATATAATGAAACCCAAAGGAAAGAAGATTTAATTTAAATGATGTGTGTGATTATGTAGGTAATTGTATGAAGAGAGGAATAAAGGATGGATACCATCAAGATCAAAAGAAGAAAGATGTGGATAAATCCTTTGCAATTAAATAGAAGAAAATGGACCATCTATTGATGTGGTTTCAAGTAAATTACTTATTTATTATGATTATTCCAATGTCTTTTTTGATTCAGGTCCTACACATTTTTTCATTTATGCGAAATTTTCGTTCAAGCTAGAAATGCCACCTCAAGAAATGATTTTGTAAAATTTTTTAGGTTAGTATTAAGGTAAGATTAAATTATAAGAATAATCGTGTTACTATATATTAAATGTGATAAATAACCTTTTTTCTTTCACCTTGATAAGATTGATTTTATTATAGGTATATATTGGAATTATATTTATTAGGATAAGCCAATTATAGTGGTAATAATTTTATTTTATAAAATGTGTTATAGTATGTTTCCCAAAATGAATTAATTCAATTGAAAAAATATAAATAAGATATAGAATTCATTAAATATTTATGTGAATATAATCATTTACATATTATTGGGAATAAGGAAAATAATCCAGTGGATGATATTCTAGTAGAAATATAATATCTCGATGTACTTCATAACAAATTTAATTGTATTATTTGTGATTGGGAGATTGAAAATATTATGGACATAGTTTAAGATACAAATAAAATATAAAAAACTCTTTATTTCATTACTCATAGAGAGAATTTTGAATTTAAAAGGCAGTAACTTGAGTTTCTTAACAAAGGAAACACTCATTCTAGAACTTCAACATAGTCTCCTCCAAACTTATATTACTACATTGGATGATGGTTCCTTGTGGATTTATATTTATTATATATCTTTAATAACATCAATATTATGTAAATTTAATGGTTTCCTCATGTCAATGTCTTCTTCAATCAAATTCATAGAGCATAACATTTTTTTGACAGATAGTCTTAGGTTTAGGAACATTTAGCTAAATATTAATGTTGATGAAATTTTGGGGCTAGTTTTTCACACTATCTATAGACAATATATGTTTTTAATTATACCACTTAGGTATAAAAATTCTCTAACAACATTTATGGCTCTTATGAATAGAATTATCAATTAGTTTTTTTGGTGATATCTTTTTGTTTTTTCATTAAATAAATTTTGAAATATTTGACAATTTATGAATATTTGGAAAACAAACTTATGATCATTCTAAAAATATTGAAGTAAATGATGTTATATCGAGAATTATTCATATGTAAATTTGGATTGTAATTTATTTCTTTTCTTGGTCATATTATAAATAATGATAGTATACCTATTGATCTAGATAAAATGTAACTGGTTGAAGAGTGTATAGGAACTTAAAATGTAATAAAAATTTATAGTTTTTTTGGAATGGTGGGTTAAAATGGTGGTTTTTGAAACAAATTATTTATTTTAGACCAATAACTATGTTAACACAAAAACTTGTTCAATTTATATATATGAACACATGTTGTTAAGGTTTCAAGGAATTAAAAACAAAATTAGTGAATTGAACAATTTACATCATTCCATCTAGAAATGGAGAGCTTTTTACCGATAACGATTCTTATAAGAAGGTACATGGTTATGTTTTGATACTTAATGATATGGTTTTTTCATCTGATTCACTTTAATTGAAATATCATGATCTCATCTATCCTACAGATGAACTTGAACGAGTTTTTGTGACTTTTTAAAAGAAATATAAAGACAACATTATTTATAGTATAATGTGAAATATATACTGATCATAAAATATTTATGTGTATAGTAACTAAAAAATTGTTGAAAATTATATAAAAAGATGGATATTATTTATTAATCATTATGAATAGAAGATAAATTTCTAATCATTGAAAAACGGAGTAGCTGATTCCTTATATCATAAAGATAATTCATTATTAACTAATAAATATTTGAAATTATATCCACTTTTAAATTATATTATGAATGTTGGTATATAAATTTAATTTGGGGGAGCTCCAACAATTTTCTTTCAAGTTTCATTTTATTCATATATGTTAAATTTAATTAATATATATTATAAAAAGGATAACGTTTTATAAAAAAAGTTAAAATTCATTAAAAAGGTAAGTTTTATGAATTCATAATTGAAAAAGAAGGTGTTTAGATACAGATTAATATATTATATGTGTTATGTGATTACAAATAGAAGAAATAATTTTTTAATGATCCACAGAGTACATGTTTTTCTATTAATCTTGTTAGTATTAAGATTTATAGTGTCCATTGAGAGTATTTCTGGTTGGATGGAATGAAAAAAATTCATTCATAGTTTTCTATGAAAATTTTAACTTTTCATTTTGTTTAAACCAAACAAATACTACTAAAGGTAATCAACAATACATTCTTAGTTCCAAAATAGAAATGTGAGAATATATCAATAGTTTTTTTGTGGGATTTCTAAATACATCAAACTTTTGTAATTAAATTTGGTATATTGTTGATAAATTGAATAAATCTAAACATTTACTTCTTATTCAAGATACAATTTAATTATATAATCCTCTCCAAATTAACTCCAGGATAGTATTAGGATATGTGGTGTTCCATTATCCATTATATCTAACTATGTTCCCATAATTAAAAGAAATGATTTTAGAAGTATTTGGGTTTCGAACAATTTTTTTTAAAGCTCATCATCCTCAATATGATAGATAGTTATATAGAATTATTCATACATTGGATGGAATTCAGCAGTCATCATTAATGGATTATGGGGGAAGTTGGGTTCTACATCATTCATTATCTTGGTTTTATTATAATAATAGTTTTTATTCCATTATCTAGATAGAACCATTTGAAAATTGTAAAGAAGGAATTGTCAAATATTAGCTTATTGGGAAGAAGTTGGTGAATGAATATTTCTGGAAGTAGATATTGAAGATGATATGGATGATAAGTTAATAATGATTCAGTATAAATGAGTGAAGATCAATTTTAGTGATTTAATTTTGTAGATAGTCAGTTGAAATATATTTCTATTGTGGTTGATGACCACGTGTTTCTTAAAGAATCATCATAGAAAATTGTTAAAATTTTTTATAAAAAGGGAACATTGAATCTACAATTCATTGGACCATGATAAATCTCAGAGAAGGATAGATCATTTTTATATTGAGTGGAATGGTCTTTATGTTTAGCAAAGGTAAAAAATGTGTTTAAATATTCATTGTTAAGTGAGTATATTCTTGATAAATCTCATGTTTTTATCCCTTAGATGTTATAGTTTTAAGGGAATATATTGTCTATTGAATAGACTATTCATGTTCATGAACATTGAGAGGAATATATATGGAAAATGGTAATTCATTTGGTGTAGTATTTTTTAAATAACTATATGATAAAATAAGAAATAAAGGAATCATAAAATTATATGATTAATCAATATCCAAAAATATTTAATTAAAAAATAAAATTGGGAGGATATTATTTCCAAAAAGTGAAAAAAATGTAAAAATACAGGTCAAGATAATAATAGAGTTATTTTCTTACTTAAAAATATTCATGAATTAGTCTTTCTAAATTTATATTTAAAATAATAATATAATATAATTTTATTATAAAAAATAAAATAATTTGATTCATTCTAAATTCATTTACATGAATTGTATGTTACTATATAAAAATAAAACATTTTATACTTTATAAAAATAAATCAACAAAAAGGATGATGTTTTTTTAATGATTCAATCAACATATTATTTGTTTTTTTTTTTTTTGAATTTAAAAAAAATTGATATTTGGATAAGTATTAGAAAATAATGATATTTGTTAAAAATGAATTTGTTTTAAAGTATTTACATTTTTAAAATGTGTTTTTGATTTTTGTAAAAATTAATTAGTTTAATTTTAATAAAATTAATCTAATTATTTTCATTGGAATCAATATTATACTTGAATTTGTAATTTAAAACTTTTTATATGTAAAATGAAATTTACATCTAAAATAATTTTTATCATGTTATGTGTTCGTATTTTGAAAGTATAATCATTCAATTAAAAAAATAGAATTACATAAAATAGAATCCATATTTTTAGCTATAGTTTCCATATATGGAAATGAGGCCCCTTTCAATTTTTTTCATTATGAATAGTAACATAGGGAAAAGTTTTGTTATCACGGTAAGAGTTAAAATTGGTTCAAAGGGTTAAAAATAAAATAATAAGAGTTTGAATTCCCAAATAACATATTAAAATAATATTGTAATTTAATAGTTTCAACCTACCATACCACATATATAATTTTATACATTTTAGAGGAACACAGATTCAAGGATTTATTAATATATTTTAACCGTTTTAAAACATCCAATTATGTCATCATTCCCATATATAAAAGGACCACTCTTTTATATTATCAACATTTATAGAGCCTCATAGCTTAGAAAATGCCCACTATAGTACCTTCATAACTTCCCTCCCTATATCCTAGATATACTAGTTTAACCAAAATTATATTCTATTATGGTTTTATTTATAAACATATAGAGGTTGTCCGAAGAAGAGTTCTGGATCCTAACCGAGTGAATTCAATTTATATATTAATTTACCACTTTCAAAAAACTATTTAAAACTGTCATAAAAACATAATTACTTTAAATATACTACAATTTTATTATGTTTATGGAATATTAATTTTTCATCAATTTATCCCTCTAATAGAGAATGGAAACATCACCCATGTGTACATTCAGACTACCACCTCATGAGATGAGGAATCTCATTTTTCATTACCATCTATTATAGTAAATCATAATTATAGATAAAAATGAAATAATAATATATATATGATATAAATTTAATTATATAACAGTAAATAAATATTATTGTTATTTCATTATTATCCAATGAAAATTACAAAACATCATTCTCATGATGGGGTGGACTACCACCTCATGAACCTATATATTTTATTTTTTGTCACAACTTTCATGGTTTGTATATATTAATGTATTTGAAAAAATAAAATAATAATTATGATATAATTATAATTATGTAAAGATAAAATAATTCTTATCTTCTTACCCTCATGTTCATTGAAAAATAGAAACATTACTCATTTATAAGCATAGACAAAGATCTCTGTAATTGAAACATAATTCATTTTTCATAAACAAATCGAATTGTTTCATATATAATTATAAACATTGTTTAATATTTATAATTACAACAAGATCAATATTTCATAAATTATATAATTATGATCCATTTGACAATATCCAACGTACAAAATCTATTTCGGACTTTTAGGCTGATTATTATCAAAACATATGATGTGAACATAATTTATTATATAATTTAGTATTAAATTAATAAATTTAAAATAAAATTTAATCATTAACATGAATAATAATATTAATAATCTAAATAATTAATCTATTTTAATTATTAAAAAATATAAACAATGAATGTGAGAAGTTAAAACCGTGCTAAGTGACACTTTGCCTTAAAACAACATTTTATATGATAAAATGATTTTCCTTAATAGTTACCCTATATTTCAAAATTTATAAAATTAATTTATGGATATATTAATTCTTTCATACTAAAATTATGTGACACCATTATATTTTATGATATTTTTCCATTAAAAAATATTTCATTTATTTGGTAGCTTTCAATACACGTAACCCCAAGTCTAAATAACAAATAACAGAATATATCATTATATCATAGCCAATAAATGTTTGGAGTGAATAATAACATCCCAATTTTTAAAATATGAATAATTTTTTTAGAAAAATAAAATATACAAGTGTACTATTTTTAGAAAAGTCATTATTTTCTTCAAAAATATGTTTTCCAAATTTCTTTTTACTTCTTTTTATGAAAAAATTATTTAATTAATTTATAAAACTTTTAGAAAATTTATTTTAAAAAACAATATTTTTTTTTCAAATTATAGGGTCATTAATTTCATTTTATGAATTTTTGATAATTATTTTTGAAAAGATTTATTTTTTGATTAATATTGATAAAATTGATTTTTATTGAAAAATATTTTTTTTATTTATGGAATTTTTCTGAGTTACATATTGTTTTAAATTGGTTTCCATGTAAAATTAGTTAATTTTTTTAAAAGAAATTAATTCCATTAGAATTAATTTTATGATGTATTTTGGTGTAATCAATTTTTATGCTTCACAAAACATTTTTTTTGGAAAAGAAAATTTCATGGAGTTTTTACAAGATTAATTTTAAATTAAATTTCTCCATTTATGGGAATTTAAATATGAAAAATTTATAATATATTTGAAATTATTATGATCAAAATTTTTAAGTATCCCCCTTTTAATTTTTGTCACTATGAATAGTATCATTAGTAAATATTTGTCAACAATGTCAAGGTAAAATATATAAAGTATGATTAAAACGTTTTGATAATGAAATATAATTTCTCCAAAACATGCCTTTATCCTATTGGATGTGAGGATTTAGGAAACTCACATCATTTTTTTGAATATATATCATTTTTTTCCATTTTTCATTGATTTTGCGGTTTATATTAATTTATGAAAAGAATAAATACAAAATGTCACTCTCTTGACTTTAATGACTCTAAAATTTTGTACATAAGGGTGAATGTTTTATAATATAAGTTATAAATTAATAATATAAATCAAAAGTAATATACTTATTGTGGTAATTTATTTAATTTTTTTGCTTATAATATAATGACCATAAATGCATAGACAACACTAACACAGTTCTTGGGTATGGTGTAGAAAAATCATGTAAATAATTTTAAAAATAGTAAAATTAATATTTTTGTAGTGATATGTAGTCCCACATGAATTTTATAGACTAATATAACATATTAGTGATTTTATTAAGGATTATATTATAATTAATGTGTTTTCATTTTTCTTTCACATTCAATTTATGTGAATAGTTCTTAAATGACATTAAAAGTATCTTATGATAAAAATATTTTATTTAGTTATTTTAAAATAATATTAAAAACATGGAAGAGTACAATTATGATTTTAAAAGGTCTAATATTTCATAAAATTTTCATTTATGAGCTATTTTTTACCTTATAAGTAATATATAACTGGCTAAGATTGAAAAATCTATTACCATGGTTGAGAATAAAATTGGTTATCTTCAAGGATAAACCAAAATATAACACTTCAAATTACCCTAAAAATTATATAAATTTAATTGGATAAATATATATCTAAATTATTTTATTTGTCATCAAATATATTTTATTTTGAATCATATGAATTGTGAATGACATAATTGTATTTTAGTATATTTTTTAATTCCAATTGTATCCTTTCCATACATTATAATGGAAGACATATTCATTATTATATTTAACCAAAATTTAGTTATCTATCTATAAAAACAAAAAAAGTGATTGTCAATTTTTTTTAAAAACAATAGATTTTATGGTATTCTTGAAAAACTATTCAATGAACCAATTAAAAGGATCTAAATGAGGACAACTAAAGAATAAGTAATCATCTTACCCTACAACAATCAACTTATTTCATTCAATTACTCCTCAAAATCTAATGTATTAAAAAAAACTAATATATCCTAAATGTAATAAAATTTATTACGATAATTATACCACTAATATCCACCATATTTTTAATAAAATGGGAATTAAATGTATTGCTCGTTAATACATGTGGAATATCTCATCCACGCAGTGATACAATTAATTTTCAGTCATCATTTTTCATGGATGGTTTTTATGATGGTTTTAATGTTTATATATGATATTTATAAACTAATTATTATTATATAATTATAATATCTTATCTACCTTTTTACATTCATATATATTGGATAATGATAACCTCAATTTTGCATAGGTGTGGACTACCACCTCTATGAAGATATGTGACATTTCATTTAATTTGTATTTATATATATTGTAATAAAGAAATATTTAATTCAAATATATGATATATATGATATATTAATGATTCTATATTGGAGAATTTTTATTTACCATTCTTTCATTCAATCATTTGAATAGTTAAAAAAATCATGCGTATATATAACTGTTGACACTCCTTTCTATAATAGAGTTTAACGAATGAAAAGGGGGAATACCTTAAGGACAAAGAGATTCATCCTTTGAAGAACATAAAAAATTGATAAAGGCATGAACACGGATTTCTTTAAGCATGGATCGCTCAAGTTTCACCATGGTCGCACAAGTATAATTGCACGCCACATATTGGTCATGCAGGTGACTTGCGCGCCCTATTTTATTTTCATCCAATGTCCTCAATGGCCTATAAATATCCCCTGTGGGCCCCCCATTTCGAGGATGAAAAATCCAAAAGACAGATTTAAGCTCTCGGCGCCTTAGTCTTTTCTTGAAGTCTTCTGAACACTTCTAAGGTAATTTATTACCTAGAATTGAACATCTAAAGAGGGGGAACAAGGCCTAAGTGTTGAAATTCATCAACAATTGTGCTCCTAAGTGTCTAAACCTTAAGGGAAATGGCCTCAATTGCGTGTCACCTTATCCCTTATATCGAACTTGTACGCCACGCTTTTGGACGCCTTTAATGATAACACTAAGGTCTTGAGACAAGTCTCGCCCATGTATTACCCTATTGGTTAACCGGCGCCTAAGTACACCAGTGTCGCGCAAGTATACTTACTTGACCAGGACTTGTGCGCCCAAATAGAACTTTTGTTCCCACCTTTGATTGGGTGCCCCTCCTTCCTATTCAACTCTTTTCATCAAATCCACCTCTCCTCTTCAACATTTAGCCTTCAAAACCCTCTTAAAAGCCATTTATGGCATGGTTCCTTTGTTGGATTCCTTATTTGAAAGGAATTCAGTGGAACATCCCTCAAAAAATCACGATTTACATAACATTATGACACTAAGGATAGATTTTTCATTCATTTCAACCTCGTCCTTTAAGATGATAAGTTCCCAAATCTGGGCATCCTCTTTAGGAGTAAGCCCCAAGTTCCAAAATCTGGGAATCCTCCTTAGGAGTAAGCCCCATGTTCCCAAATCTGGGCATCCTCCTTCTGAGTAAGCCCCAAGTTCCTAAATCTAGGAATCCACCTTCGGAGTAAGCCCCAAGTCCCCAAATTTGGGTATCCTTATTAGGAGTAAGACCCAAGTTCCCAAATCTGGGAATCCTCCTTAGGATTAAGCCCCAAGTTCCTAAATCTGGGCATCCTTCTTAGGAGTAAGCTCCATGTTCCCAAATATGGGAATCCTTCATTGGAATAAGCCCCAAGTTCCCAAATATGGGCATCCTCCTTCGGAATAATCCCCAATCATAATTTTCCTTAAACTGGGCCTGCTTTTTAGGAGTAAGACCCAATCATAATTTCTTTTTGATTTGGGATTCCTTATCAGGAATAAAACCCAATCATAAGTCCCCTAGAATTTGGGAATCCTTCTTAGGATTAAGCCCTAAGTTAAGTTTCCAAATCACCATAAAGATCATATACCTTTATGGACCTCGTTCCTGGGTTTCGTCCTTGAATTAAATCCCAATTCTCATCTACATTGCGCCGTCATACATACGTAATCCCCACATTATTTCTTATGATTGAATCTTTCATGGAACAATCATCAGGTTTTACTAATACCTCTTGTTTCTCACACCGAGCATGACTCACGCGAGCTTAGAGTGTAAAATTAATTATGACATCTTTATTTGGTCCATCAATCATGCATAAACCTCATACTTATTAACTCAAACTATGTGGGTTCTGGTTCCTTTTCTAATAAGGATGCATAGGTAGCCCATCTGCGGGTACGATCCCAACTCTAAAATAATCCATGTCCTTTTGAACAACAATTAACATCAAGTGTCCCACTGAGTGGCTTTAAAACTTGTATGGTTATCATAATGACCAAGAGATTTCTCTATAACATGTTGAAAGATACCATTGACTAATAATCTCTAATAAATATGGATGATTCTCTATCGATGAAGAACCTCAAATACATATAAAAGATTATCTAAATCTCATACATATCAATCATTGACATTCATATCTAAAAGAAAACTCATTTTCATACTTGGTAAATTAATAAGGATTCACGAACACAACTCAAATTTGTAAGAGAGTCCCGATGTAGACAATAATTACCCTAAAAAATGTGTGATGACTCCGACCTCCCATCTTCTCGACCAATGCAAATTCTTAAGCCTCATCTGTCCACAACTAATGAGCACATACCTTTGGAAAGTAGGTCCAAATGGATATAGAATCATTAAATTTTTCCAGTTCTATGAATAAACCCGTTAGAAATAGATTTGAATTTTTGAACCTTAAACAAACAAGGTCATCCCCATTTTGAGAAGAAACAAAAAATGGTGAACTCGACGTGAATCCTTAACCAAGTTAAATGACGTTTTACTTATTTTTTAGGGACCTATTTAACACAATGTGAGGGCCAACAAAGTAATCAATAACATATGTGCTCATCCAAAAGATGTAGGGGCTGAACTTATCTTGATTATGTCTGTTATATCAAACAGACACTCTTTTCCAAGAGTTCTCTGCGTTATAGAAATGGCTTCTCTAAAGTTTACACCTGTGAATACCTCTGCTGCTACTCCTGCTAGATCCTCGTCCATTTTGAGGATGACATCACCTACTCAGCATTTTCAACGCTGGGTGTCAAATTCACTGGTTAATGAATACCATCAACATGGTACCATTCCGACTCTAGAGGACGCTTGACAAGCCCTCTAAGTTAATAACTCACCCTGGTTGTCCGGACAGCGACGACCAGTTGTCAAGAAACAGGTTGTCCCAACCATCGTATCCAACCATTTCGGGTCATTATCCCTGAAAAGCAATCACCAATACCTCCCATATTATGGGGAGGTGAATGAGAAGGTCACTCAAGGCCTTAATACAAGAAGATATGAGTCCTTTCTGAGGGCTCTCGTCAACAATCGCCACCAGACTCGTTCGGCTGTGCACCCTCAACATGATGAGGGTATCACTTTTAGGTGTTCGGATCAGGTTCCACAGACCCAGCCCGCAAGATGAACCATAAAAGGTGAAATATGGTCAACAAGGAGCAGGTTATTACTTCTACCCCCTCCAGAGAATTCCATCAATCCAACTTGATGGAAAACAATGAGCAGGCATATACACCCGTCAATCTTGATGTTACTGTCCTGCAGACTCGTCTTGCAGTAACACACCAATTCCACCAGGGAATTCTTCTGTAGTATTATAGGCAGGATTATAAACCTATTTATAACTCATCATCTAGTCAACTGGCTCGTCTGACTACAACCAAAGAAGCTCTCCAATCTAATATGGTTGCAACGGATAAGCAGAGACCTAAACCTGTTTACAATCAACAATTCTGTCTGCAATCTCATCTCCCAGTGTTGAAGGAAATCTTTCAACCACACATGACGAAGAATACACATCAGGAACATACACCTACCAATGTTCATCAAGCCTGCCAGCAGTCTCGTTTGGTAGAACCCGGAAAAGTCATTCGGAAAGCTCTGACGAAAAATTTGTAGCAAACTCAACTCTCATCCCCTACACATGAGTACTTTCATAATTCACTGACAAGGAAAAGGAGAACAGAATAAGGCACATACACCTACTCCAAGCACGGAATGGACATATATTCCCATTCTGGCAGCTGAAGTCACCATGCACCTTCTGACAATGGTGAAAGAGTAGAAGAAAATCCCTTCTCATATTCTGGATGCCTGTCAGAATATTAAAACAACTTCAACATCATCTCTGGGAAAGAAATACAAATCTGTCCCTAAAAGTGGAGTGACTCATCAACATATCACTCCGGAATAGATACACACCTCTGTTCTAGTCTAATAGGGTTGTGGGGCATACTCCCCCATGTCACACGGACAATCAAGTCAGGCACATACACCCGATTTGAATAAAGATAATCAGACTAACATGACTATTTCTTCTGAGAAGGCACATACACCTGCCCATAATAACCACTTTTGTCAATAAGAGGTTCCCAAAATGAGTAATTAGGCATCTAAGAAAAAATCCCGTTCAGCACAGTCAAGAAATCAAGAGTCGATCTGTAATAAGGCCTTGGTTGATGCTGGAGTTCTTGAAGCCCTCAGACACTTCCTCATGAATGCTTGCTTCATGACAGTTCGGTCGATCTCTAAGAATAATCTTTAGATGAGAGACATAATAACCCTATGCTTGGACAGAAGATTAAGGATCAAAAGGTTCCATCTTTTGCTGTAACCCACCATGGTGGTCCTCCCCATGATGATGAATTTAGTTGCGAATGTCCTCTCTACAGTAGTAATTCTCATTGGCAGGAGAATTCTTCAAAAGAAAATGCAGTAATGAGAAAACCCTATTATCTTGAGGCACTTAAAAATGTGAATCCATTAATGTCTGATTCATTACCCCTAGAAGACGAAATACTTTCTCAATTAGAAGATAGCATGGGGTAAAGGTCATTCTCCGAACCACCCCTGGGTCATTCATCTTATAATTTAATAAATGAATTCTATACCAATCTTGTTGAATCTGACGAAGCAACAAAAAAGCACAAGCTTTGGTCTAATCAGGTAGAAGAATATTTATCAAAAGATAAAGAGGAAGTTCTGAATATAAGATAACAACTGGCGAAAGGTGAAGTACCAGTCATATTTTGGCCTTTGGCTGACTCTCAGTATGATATTCCAAAAATATTGACAGAAGATTGTATTCATGATATTCGTCCCAACATGTGGAAAACTCTTGTTCAATTGAAAAAGAAAATATTATCTTATGATGAATATGAAAATCATGTCAAGATAATAGAAGGGTTAAAATTCCAAATTGATTTGGCAACTCTCTCAGTTTCCTGATATCCAAAGGTTGAAAAGCAGCACAGAGCCCTTCAACCTTCATACCTTGGCGCACTAAAAATATTGTACCAGTTAATTGCCAATTCCCCATCTGGTATTCATATCAGGGGATGGGGTGTTCATGGAGCCCTAAATTTCACTGTAATCTCCAGTCAACAAAGCCCGCAAAAAATGGTCTCATGCAATGTTATTGCCCATGGCCGACCATAGCCAATTGGTTTTGTTTGTAGTCAAAGGCTTGCTAAGGAACATGCCTCAACTAGTTCTTCCCAAATTCAGGCATACAAAGAACAAGTTGTCGAATTACTCTTGCATCAAGAAAATCAGAATATCGAACAGGCTTCTCATCTAGAGTATGCATATCATCAGGTGATAAAAGTGTCAGAAATCGTCCAATGGTCATTTGAGCCAGGTGATTTGAGTGGATGTAGGTTGATGCATCCAGCCAATTTCTAGACTAAAATCCAAAAAATCAAAAGAGCTTTTAAGAAAGTCTCAGACGTATTAGATCAAGAGCCACCTCAACTTTCTAGACTGAGGACTCTTTTAACCGAACCCTTGGAATCAACAAATAAGATTCAAGGAGTTGAGCAAGAACAACCCTAGTCCACAAGTCATATGACTTTTTCAAATCCTCAATCTCAACCTCAGCGAAAGTCGGTCTTCTCTAAATTAGGGAAGAATCCAAAAGAGGAACACTGAGCCGAATTATCAGGAGATTCCCTCCAAATTACGGTTCATCAAGAATTTCCTGAGGGATCAACTCAACAAAAGGAAATATCTCATCAAGGACATGGGAGAAGATAATATCACAGAAATTCCGATAGAAGGGATGTAATGAAGTATGCATCGATATATGTCATCAATTCCATTGTTACTGATCCACCAGAACATGAGGCTCACTCATAAAAGTCAGATGAAAATGTTTTATTCAAGAAGGTGTGCACATAGAAGTAAATGAAGACGGTGTGCGTATACGAAATCAAAGTCTTACCCAAAATATAGGTATTCCATTAAATAGCCAACTCCCAACTCTCTGAAAGACATCCAACAAGGGGAATGTAAAATTTCAGGTTACATTCCACCCTTCCTATAGAGAAGTCCAATCACTCTCACTAGAGAAAAGGTTCTTCTAACAAGAGGAAGAAATGAAGGAGTTAAGAAGGTTGAATGCCGAAGTACTTCAATGTAGATTTCCTCCTATGCGTTCTAGAGTCAGTCAGTCAAGGAAATTTTTTGTAGCTACTGAGATGGATTGAGAATATCATCCTTTTATAGTACACCGTCACAAGTCTAATCATATGGGTCATGTGCAACAACAACCGGTAGTGCTACCATCAGTTGCAGTACCAGTCACCACACCTGTTCAAACTCCATTTATTGCACATGCTTAGGTCCAAGATCAACTAGATATTTCTCAAAAGTTAATAACTAACATTTTGTATTTAATAGCTCGGTTGGAAGCTATGGAGATAAAACTTTCACAAATTCAACCAGAAAATAGATCTTACCCTGAATGGGTGGATGCAATTCCTCCCCCATAAAATTTTTCAAATACCAAATTCCCAATTTCTAATGGTTCGGGAGATCCAGAACAAAACTTAACACATTTTGTTTCTCATTGAAATCCTATGATGGGAACTCCTCAAAAAAAGAAGCAGTTATGCTCTGATGTTTTGTAGAGTCATTAAAAGGGCCTGCTTTTGTCTGGTATACAAGCTTACAATCATAGTCAATTACCAGGTGGGAAGATCTCTGTCAATGATTCCTTCTTCAATTCAACTCAATGTTTCCAAAGACCACAATTTCTGATCTTACAAATTGTAAGAAAAGGGATAATGAAAGAGTTTCGAATTTCATTTCTCGCTGGAAGGGATTAACCTATTCCATAAGACTAACACTCCCTCAAGAAGATTTGTTTCCAATTTGTCTGGAAAATTTGCGTAATTAATTACACACATAGTTGATCATTGTGAAATACAAAGGAGGGTTTCGAGACCTTACTTCGATCACTCAGCAGATTGAAGATTCTATTATAAAGAGTAAGGATAAAACTAGTGTAATTACATCAGCTCTAGAAAGGAGAATGGGTAATGTATAGACTCCTACAGTCATACTTAAACAAGCACCTGTACCTGCTTCCACATCAAGACCTTCATTATATCGAATGGATCTACCTCTTTAGAGTCAAAAATAGAAGCCATTTCATCAAGATGATCAAAGAGATCATAGACAGAAACAATTTGAGGAGTTAATGAACAAAGTTTATTATTTATTAAATGAACATGTTACTGGTTACTTCAATTCAGCTCTGGAAAATAATTTGGTTCAGTTGCCAAGGCCTAAAAGGCAGAACAAGGAAGGAGATGAAGACCTTCCTAATTATTTCCCATTTAATCAGATGTTGGTACATCCCATTTAGGAGTATTTTTTCATCAAGGACCTCCTATAAAAGTTGGTGGACTTAGGAAATGTAAAACTGAACGATTCTTCAGCCCAGGTAGCATGTTTTACTACTAAATATCCAGAGGAAGAAGGCGAGTGGCAAGAATTTAAAATAAAAAATGTGCAGAAATATGATGATTGGATAGTTAGAAAAATGATCAACCGAACTCATGCCATTTTACGAATGCAATTGAAGAAACCAATTGTGTCTTCTGCTATGAATTTCACAAAAAAAACCCCTTCATCAGAAGGAAAATCCTCAAAGAAGGGGAATAATTCAATGAAAGAAGAGAAGTTAGAAGAATATGAGCTCGTGTCAAAGCCCAATTTGTCTTTCACTCTGACAGATTTTATGCCATCTAATTCAAAAGCACGGGCATTGCCCCACCAAATGGCACAACCTAAACTGGATAATCAGGTAGAGTCATCCTTAGATGAAGAGTTGGTCTTTGGTTCTGTTAACATGATTCACTTAACAAATCCTTATTCCAGTCATAGATTCGATCATGATGGGCCTGAGTTCCCTGTATCAAACGCTGGAATTAGTGGGAGTCCCAAATTTCTAGGATACATAGGAAGACATGGATATTCCAGAAGCCACTATTTCAATACTACCCCTGCTAGAACTATATATGTAGTGGAAACTCATGGAAGATCCCTTTAGCGGGCACAACAAGAACAAGAAAGTTCTTCCACACATGGAAGATTCAGTCCTGACACAATTATTTTGGAATATCGGTTAGAAGTTACAGCTTCTTCCTCTCAGAAAATAAATAGACCTAGTCAGTCTAATCTTCCGAATCCAGGAGTATTTCCAACTCCTACCCCGATACAAGATGCATCTACTTCCAAAGCATCAAATTCTAAAGAACCTGTGAATCCACATGTTCCTGTTGGGAAACATAGACCTTTGGACCAAAAGTATGATGTCTTGAAACATTTATCCCAAGTACCAGCCATGTTTTCAATCATGGATGCCTTGAATCTATCAAAATATCTTCAAGAGGCACTCATTGAGGCTTTGTCAAGTCCTCCGGAATCCATAACTAAACTTTATGCAGCTGAAGTCTACCATGTAGAGAATGATCCTGCAGAGTTCCATGTAGTGATATCTTTTATAAATGAAGATGAAGATGATGTTGTTCATTGACATATTAGATCTTTGTATTTATCTGCCAAGGTCAATGATATAGACATCCGACTAGTTTTCATTGATAATGGTTCAGGAGTCAACCTCATCCCTCTTCATACACTTTGTCTATTGGGCCTCACCAAATCTAATTTATCTCCTTATACTTTGATGTGGCAAGGATATGATAAAAATGAACAAGAACCTATGGGTGAGATTACACTCAGAACTCAGTTTGGGGATCTTGTATCCAATTTAGATTTCATGGTTCTTCTTCATGACACAACCTTCAAAATTTTTCTTGGAAGACCTTGGCTACATCAACATGCAGCTATACCTTCATCATTCCATCAATGTCTCACATATTGTTTCAATGGTAAAATTGGGACATTGGATGGTGATAAAGTCCCATTCAAAACATGTGAATCTCAATACATTGAGCCAGAATTATATCACATGGAGGGAAAGGAGGTATCTGCGACAAAGGAGGTTACCAAAATTAATGCACCATATGGTTTGGAAAAGATTCTAGTAAACCCATTCAAACATGTGTGTACAGATTTTGTGTTTTCTATCATTCAAATTTATAGGATAGACCCAAATTCAAATACTCTTATGGAAACTTCCATAATGTCAATTATGGAAACCAAGCCAGATAACATGGTAGAAGTTTTTTATTCACCAGGAAATGATGAAAGCTCAAATGGATATGTCTTCATTTCATCCACTGAAATCCATAAATTCTATACTTCATCAACCAGGCCGGAAGAAGTTATAGCAATATCAAAGATGAAAGATGATGTTGATTCTCAATTCATCATCTCCTATTTATTACCCATGGAAGACCCTTCATCAGCAATAGTGTCAGAAATGGTAGCCTCTTCTTGAAGATGTTCAAATTTTAACATCTCTCTTGATCATAGAAATTCTGTTTCATCATATACTATACATGTAGAAATAGAAGAAATAACACGTGTTGAAGAAGAAGAGGAAGATCTCAAATATGCTCCTCCATCATTTGAGGAGGGTATCTCTACCATTGTGGACGAACTCAGAGAAATA